>JADAZR010000010.1:0-600000 GCA_014872995.1 Diaporthe citrichinensis | reverse complement strand
TTCGCGTGGTGTCATGTTAGTCCGATGGATTCTTGATGATGTTTTCCAAGGGGAGGACTCACGGCCACAAGGAGCATGAGGTAGTCGTCAGCCTGGAAGTTGCCAACGCCCAACCTCCGTACCCTAGCGATTCTGATCAACCATGACAGATTAGCCTTCGGTGTTTGGTGAAGTGAGGATGGGCGAGGTGTGATACTCACAGCCTGAAGATGATAAGAATGATCCCAACGCTATACAAAGACCAGCTTTGTGACCTTAGGGTCACGTCAAAATCATGATCGAAGTTTCCCATGTCGAGTATCGCGAGGTCGGGCTTGCTCCACCTCGGCGAGTGCAACGGCAGGAGGACGGTTGCTGGTGCTGAGCCGAGCTTCAGGGCGTCCAGGACTTGCATATATTGCTCCCCGGTAGCCAACGCTAACAACACCCGACTGGCTGGTAAGCCGGCTTCAATGTCAAGCCCGTAGCGCCATCACGATGCAGCGCGCTAAAGAAGTCTCGAGTATTGATCGCTGGTGCTGAGCCGGAGCAAAGCTTGTGGCTTTAGCGAAACCGATGCGCAAGGGCATCCGAACTACTAGTACTCGATAAGAGGAATGGGGACAAAGAAAAAATATCGCCCTTGCGGCTGAGCAAGAGACCCGGTGACAAGGTAGCAAGCTAATCAAGAGAGACTAGCTGAGTCAAGCTTGTCAAGAGTACTGATCGACACGGCAGGCTGGATGGACCGGAAAACGTGCGCATCGCGTTGCGGACTCCCAAATGTGCCCGCCGGCGCGAAGTTCTAGGCCCGCGGACATCGATTGGCCTCATCTTGATGGGAAGAGAAACACTCGTACCATTGGCGGAAGGATAAAAGGATGATTAATCTTCTAGAGGCAGCCGGAGGGCAAAACTATAAGGTCCTGTAGTGTACCAGGCTGGGAGCAGTTGGTCACACACGCTTCTATCTAAACATTGCTGCTGCTCTCCAAGAATGGCGGCCGTGCTTCCGAGAGCTTAACTTGGCACTCCAGGACTCCGTCGTGCGCCGTCGTGCGAAAACGAATAGCCAAGAAGCTAACGAGACATTGGACGGAGAAGACCTACTCCGCCATGGTCTGTTTTATCGACGATGGTGTGCCTGGTGAGAAAAGTATACTGGCTAAAACCGTGGAATACGTGTGATCAGTAAAGCTTGGTCAAGCAACGTGAGACGACACAGTCAATGTACTCGGCATGCACTGACTCTCGCCCCACGTTTGAGTCGCACGGCAGAGGTTATTTGAGCCGCAGTGACGGGCGTATGTGACATTTACGCGTGTGAAGGTTAAGCCCATGCTGGGATACGACGCTGTATGATTCGGTTGTGACTGAGGACGCTGACACGGCATGCGATTGATTGATCTGCGCACTGTCCAAGCACTGCTTATCAAGAACAGGAAATACAAGAAGTCAAATATCATTGGATGACAAAACGCTTTTAATGTATGCTGTGTGAAAAACAACTAGGTGCGCATGCGCACATCCCAAATGCTTTGGGGGGCGTAAAGTTGGGAGCCTACATGGCTGGTTCTCATAGTATCTTCGAAGGTCTTGCTGTATCATCGGCGATCCATTTCCCCACGACTCCGATGCAACAAACGCTCAAGGCAGGCAGTCCTAAACCTTGCACGACATGAGCAGTTTCCGAAACCGAGTGAAAAGCTTAGATAAGGCGCCTTTCTTAAACAATGGGATGAGTTGAGGTTCGAGGGTACAAATCACCGATTCGATACTGCTCTGCCCTGGATGGGTGGGGATCCGTGTCCGGAAGACCTAGCATACAAGGTTTGTTTCAAGGCAAGTCCCGAGATGGTGTTCGTCAGGACTGAGGGCTGAAACGGCTGCTGGTGAAGCTTTGGGCCTACTGCAGCAGCGGCCGCCAGTGCGCGGAGCTTAAGTAGAGCCTCAACGTTGTTTCAAGTGGCAAGTTAGGTGGCCCTCAAGGGGATGAAAACTCCGAGTGCGGTTCAATTCGAGCCTATTGTTGTTGCTTCCAAATAGCCTCTGCGCCTCGTTAGTCTGAATGCATCATTTTCACATCTGATCACATGTCTTGTATGAAAACAAATTGACCAAACGCAGAATACGGCCGTTGATTTTATATATTCGGTGATGCTTAGCGAGGTCGGGGTTGTGAACAGCTTTCATAATTCAATGAGAATTTTCTCATAAATCAGAGAGAGAGCGGCTTGAAGCCTTTTCATGCATGATCAAGAAGAATCCTCCAGGCTGTATCAAGATGTTGAAAAGAAGGTGGTGTCAGCCCATGTTTCTAGCAAAACCATGGGTCTCACTTGAATTATTATAGATGGTAAATAAGCTCTGTGGGATATTTGTCTCCCTCTTGGGCTCAAGGATTGAGGTAATCGTTGTATCAAATTCCGGCAGGGAAAGACACAACTGGGCTTCGTCATGAAGTTTAGTCTCTTGACCACCGTGGCGTGAGCCAAGGGCTTAGCTTTGGTACCGGATCCCATCTCCCTGGCTTGGAGACGTTTGAAATTCCAGAAGTAATTTCACTTACTAATACTGGTTTGTAATATCTCTTGTCTATTCGGAATGGAACCGGTCGATATTAAGGTACAACTGCCTACCGAAGATACGCGAATCATGGGACCGCGCTGGGGGATCTCGAATACTTGTATACTTTTATCTCCTCCTGTCATGGTGCTGGCCTCTGACTGTTGGATGACTTATTTCACTACTCATGTGGTTAGGACTCAGATACTATTCCAACTGTCCACACCAACATGTTCTCGGATGTCCAAATATGGGGAGACTACCAGAACCCCGCCCTGCCTGTGAATTTACTGTGCTGCTCTCTGTGTCGCTCTCGCAACTTCAAATCAATTAACGCTTTGCAGAAGATGATTCAGAAGCCCATCTGATGTATAGGTAGGTGTTCTTGGGTTTCATTCAACCTCAATCAATACATCGAAGGCTACTGCCGCAAGAAGCCCAAGGACGAAGGGCAAATGTAGACAAATCGACAAGCAAGAAAGAGAAGGCAAGGAGACTAAACTTCACTGCTAAATATCAGGGTAGAGGAGGAGATGAGAATACTTGAGAGTGTGAAGAAGTAGGCTTACGGCAGAACATGAGAGGAGGAATGGGCTGTGCAGGGATGTAGGCAGTGGCAAGGCTCTCTTCAAAAACACACAATTGTGGCACGGGTTCTCAACTACCAATTCATATACTATGGGCCAATCTTTGGCAAAAGCTGGTTCCAGTCCCCATGGGTTTCCCCACCTGCTGGGCTCAATTTCACACTTGCGGTCAGTTTTATGGCCACATTTCTTGGCGTTGTCAGCCTGAACCGAGACTGCATGACAACCGAGCAGTCATGACGGTCAGCCCGTCCATCCAACCTTGTCAGCAACCGCAACCATGCTTCGCCGACGCACTAAACGCCTACCGCGGCTATTCTGTATGGAATATGATGCAGTGAAGGAGAATTGCCAGAGGCGATATAGAAACGAAGGACCGGGGGAGGAGGCGGAGCCAAGCAACTCAACTGCCCGCCAAAGTCCGCAACACAGCACACAGATCATCTCTTTGTTTCGCCTCTTATTGTCATCGGCCGAGCTCCAGATATTCGGGCTTCATTGATTTCTTGGCGATGGCGATATTGTACCAAGAAGGCGAGGGAGTTGAAACGGCAGCCTGTACGCGGTTGCTCAGGGGCGATCATGATTTAGTTCATAAGCGAGCATATCTGCACGACTTCAGTCACGACGGGAACAGCACACCAGGCCGTTCCAACCCTGCGCACAGCATTTCAACATAGCAAGCCCTCAGTCCAGCACATAGCACATCAAAAATGGGATCCGTAGCCGCCGACCCGCCGACCGCGCCCCAGGGCAAGGCAGCCGCCGTCCCGGAAGCCGTCAAGCGCGCCGTGGAGGCCAAGGTGTACGGCTACATGTACTCCTTCATCGAGATGGGCGCCGTGAAGCTCTTCATCGAGCACAAGGTGTTCGCGGCCCTGCCGGCCGACGGGTCCGCCATCAGCCTGGCCGACCTGGCCGCCAAGACGGGCGGCGAGTACAACATGCTGGAGCGCTTCGCCAACTTCCTCGTGGCGTGCGACGTGCTCTCCGCCGGCAAGGAGAGTGCCTCCTTCGCCCACGGGAGGACATCGCGTTTCTTCCTAGACGAGGGCGTGAGTCTTATGTTCAGCCATCTGTTCGAGAACTGCCTGCTCCCCGTGGCGCACTGGCCCGAGTACTTTGGCACCCACGGGCTGGCGGAGCCCAAGAAGGCCAATGTCACCCCCTGGGGCCTGTCGTGGGGCCACCCGGATAAGACTAACTACGAGGTCTTTGCCCTCTTCCCGGAGAAGGCGCTGCCCTTCAACGCGTCCATGAAGGTCGGCGTCGCCGACATGCCCATCACGGGAATGTACGACTTCAGCTGGATAGGTAAGTACGCTACTGAGAGCAGCAACGGGGACAACAACGACAAGGACCGCACGCTGCTCGTCGACGTCGGCGGCGGCATGGGCCAGGCCCTCAAGGCCATCCTCGCCGAGAACCCCGACATCCCCGCCGAGCGCTGCGCGCTGCAGGACAGGCCCGAGACGATCGAGGAGGTCGAGAAGGAGGCGGACCCGGCGCTGGCCAAGGTGCAAAAGTTCGGCGCCAGCTTCCACGGGGAGGAGCCTGTCAAGGGTAAGTGACTCGACCGATTCCCCCAGCACTTTCCCCTCCCGCATCTCTTCGGTGGCCGTCAAGACGGAATACAAGATGCACAGGAACAAGCCATGGCTTACACTCCCTTCCAGGCGCACTGGTCTACCACATCCGCCGCGTCCTCAACGACTGGCCCGACCAGGACGTGACCAACATCCTGCGCCAGATCAGCGCCGCCGCGGCGCCCGACTCGCGCGTGCTCATCTCGGAGCAGATCATCACCGAGGCGCCCTCGCAGATGATGGGCGCCGTCGACCTCTTCTTCATGAACTTCGGCGGCAAGAGGCGCAGCGAGCGGCACTACGGCGAGCTAGCGGCCGCGGCCGGGCTCCGGCTGTCGTCCTTCTCCAGGCACGGCACCTCCGACTCGGCCGTCATCGAGCTCGTTGTCGCTTAGGGTGGCAGGGGTCTGCCGGCTGCTGGTGTTGAGGCGTTGTTGTATTTGCGTGGCAGTGGTTACTTGGTGTGGGTTCAGGTAATAAAATACGAGTTGGCTTACTTTGTTGTCGTTGAAAGGTGAAGCCATCCTTGATGTGATCCCTGGCTCGACGCCTACCGCAGCCCGTGCTGGACTGTATCCATAGTAGCCTTCCGAAAGGCGACATCAGCTATCAATGGATGCATGTAAGGGACCGATTGCACATGAGACAGTATTGACAGGCCAGGTATGTTTCTTGAAAGCCAGACAAATTTGTCTGGGTGGATATGCATTCAGGGGTATCCAAGTCTTCTCATCGAAGCCCTTATCAAGTAGTAAAGGTATCATCATCCCAATCCCATTCTCAAATATGCGTTTCGCTCGTTGTCGCTTGAGCACCAACATTCAAGCCCAAGATCCTTCCCAACCAAATATGTGCGATACCTCAAAGAGTGCCCAACGACAATGAGTCCGGAGACCGATGCCCTGTGCCACTGGGTGGTTCGCGAACCCAGGATGCGACAGGGTAATGCAAGTCCAACCTGTCTTTTGCGCTTTTCCACCCCGCTGGCCCCCAAAGAACGCCGAATACAATGCAAAACCCGTTTTCCTCTACCCTGCCTGCTCGCAACGTGTGTTGAGTGTCTAGTACAGGACCCAAGCGCGCCCAGTCAAACAGTGGCAGTCAGGCGCCTCGTCAGAACGTATGCCTCGATCGGGGCCAAGTAAAAGCGAGCGACGGTAAAGAAACTCAAACGAACATAAAACGAACAACGAACAAACGCCGAAGTCAATAATCAAAAGGGAACACCTGTAAATCAAACATAACTCGTAATCATACGTTTTCGTAACAAAGAGGTTGACAAGAGCACAGGATGCTGCTGGCAACAAATGACCATGCGGATCTCTAAGTTAGCAGCCGTCAACCCCGCCGCCGGTGAAAACCAGGGCGAATTCCAAGTCACCAACGTCATGTGACGGCTGGTTCATCGGCACATGGGTTTGTTGGCTCGACGCTTGAGAGAACTGCTGCGTTTCCATGAAGCTGTTGAACGCTGTCAGTGTAGCAGACGACGAGGAGACATTGGGGCTGTGGTAGGCATTGTGATCGATGGGCAGCATTTGGGTGAAAGCTGGCGAGACATTCGACGCAAAGTCGAAGTTGGCAGACCCTACAGACGGCATCATCATCGTGTCGAGCTGCTGCACCGGAGATACTGCATAGAGATCGGTCATGTTCTGGTAGACCTCGTTGTTTTCGATCGGCAAATTGCCACCCATTCCGTAGAAACTTGTGTTGTCGATCTGGCCGGGCTGCAGATTGCCGAAGGCGGTCGGGAGTGGAGCGTCCATGTACTCCATGTCCTGGTTCTGCATGTCGTCCTCGTCTTGTATCGTGTTGATGTCAAGGGCGTCCTGGTCGTCCACCGAGACACTCTTCTCCTCCATCCATATTTTGAGGTCTTTCATGGGTGGCCAGTCACCGCCGCCTTTCCCACCTCGCCTTTCAGCAGCCTCAGCATCGTTCCCATTCTTGGCAGCCCCCTTCGCCCTGGGAGGCTTCTTGCAGAAGTGGGCACGTCTTAGGTGAGCAGCAGCATTATAGTAGGCTCCATACTGCTTTCCGCCTCTGCAGTGCTTGCACTTGTCGAGTGGCGTTACTGGCTGGTAGTCGCTCTTGAGCCCTCTAACAGTCGGATCAACGCAGACATACTTCTTGACAACATTTCCATGCTTGGCTTCGGTGTGGCGACGAAGCTCGTGCTCGCCACGGAATCCCTCTGGGTATTCATCGCATTGCCGGCACTTGACTTTGGGGTGCTTGGGCCGTTCGTATTTGGCCTTGGTGACGGCCACTTTGCCGTCTTTCCCAGATTTTGAGCCCGGCTGTGAATCCGATTCCGGCTCATTAGGGTCGGAAGCGGGTTTGGGTGCCAGGAGGACATTAGCCGCTGCAATCTGCCGATGCAATGAGTCCTTGGCTCGCAGGCGCTGGGAAAAGGTAGACTTTGCGCTGCTCGCCGAGATGGACCGCATCATGGGCTCAGATTGTTCGGCTTGGTCGAACTGCTGCCCAAGTGCTGGGCTACTCTGAGAATGAGCTGACGGGAATGTGTCTGTGGTCTTTGACCTTTGCATCGGTATGGCTAACATGTGGGAGGGAGGATTTGAAATTCTGCTGTCGACAGAGATGGATCGACCCATATGCTCTGAGTAGTCTTCTAGTGCAGAGGAAACTTCGCCAAGGTTGTTTCCTACGCCAACTAGCAGCTCGTCGTCCGGTGCACGACGCTTGTTTGATGTAGGCTGATGCCCGGTGGGAACGAAGCTGCCGTAATCTGGACTCGGCTGCCCATCGTTCATGGACGAGTTCGAATTCAGCCTCATCATGTGTAATTGGCCCGAGACTGACTGGTTGGCGGTGCTGTTCGATCTTGTCATGGCAGACTCGATGGTAGGGCCTGATGTCAGAGACCCGCACTGAGACGTAGGAAAGCCTTGCGGCTGGAACGGCTGATACGCTGGGGCAGACAGTGGCTGCCCATAAGGTGAGAAATTCATGTCGTTCGGAATGAATGGTGGTGCTGTTTCGAAATCTGGATGCCTCGAGAGCCAGCTTGCAGGGTCCTCCAACATCCCGCCGGCCTCCATGACCGTTGCAAGATCCGATTTGCGCGGTTGGGACGTCATGGGGTTGCCCATTGAGTGTGCAAGCACGTAGTTATTTGCAGGCTGCTGTTGCTCTGACTCGTTTAGGAAGTTGGCCATCATGTCCATCTTTGAGCCTTGCTGAGCTTGCTGAGCTTGCAGGGGTGATATGGGCTTAACCCGACCACCACCGGCGAAGGGGTTCTGTGCGGCTGAGCTGGACTTGGAGCGCACCATGCCGGCACTTGGACCTGTCATTGATTGCTGGGGGTGGGGGTGAGTAGTTTTGGTGCGCTTCATGGGATGTGACGGATTGTGTTGATATTGGACCTGCTTGTCATGTTAGGGATTGTCCGAATTGGGCAGGCCTGTGGGACCGCTCTTACCGAGGGCTGAGGCCCTGTGTGGACCGTGAGTGAGTCCCCATGGCGAGGCGTGGCGTGAAGCCTGGCGTCTTGTGGAGCAGAGGTAGGCAATGGCGAGAACTGGAAATTGCTCTGCGAGGCAGACAGGAGGTCGGCATTGTGGGCAGCCGTTGCAATCGACCGTTGTCGTGCAGCGGCAACCTGTGCCTTGATCTGTCTGAGCTCGTGCTCCTTCGATTCGGCTTCACGTTCCAAGCGCTCAAGGTCCCCTATCGAATGGTCGTGGTCGAAAGTCGTCTGGCTCATCGTACCGAGGTCGGCGGCGCCGTCGTCTGTTAAGACAGCGACGCAGGGAGTTGCGATGGAGCAAGGTTCGCAGCGAGAGTGAGGCAGGGCGGAGGAGCGAAAGGGCCCGAGCCGTGGCGGCAGCCTTGGAATTTTCGGGGAGCTGGGATGAAGGCTGTCTTGAGAGGTGACTAGAGGGCCTCACTGGAGAAAACAGCGACGATGACGATAGGGCACCGAAAGATCGACGGGCAGTAGAGTTCGAAGCAAACAGAGGAACGGTTCTCGAGGCCTTGGACGGGCCGGGGAGAGATTGTTTATGAAAGCCACTCGCGCGCTGAGGCTTGAAGGAGGTACAACCGTACGTCGTACATGACCAGATTGCGGGCTTGGTTTTGTAATCCCCGCCCAGGCCATGCATCCTGGGGGGTGTGTGGGTAAATGACGATTGGCCCAGGGTGGGGCTCTTGATGGTGTGGGAGAATCGGGGCCAAGGATCAGGCCGATGTGGTGGGGAGCCAGTTGTTGCTCAATGCTGGCTCCTACACTACAGTACCTGGGTACGTGCTAGACACAGCTCCATCCCGCACAGCCCGTAGCGGCTGCTAGTGGGTTGCAGTCCAAGCAGACCCAGCAGCCCAAGGAAGCTCTATGAGAGGCTGGCGGGCAGCCAATATAACTTTGCATTATACGACCAGGACTGGGGTGTTGGATGCAGTAAGATGCGTGTTTCCGAGGTGCAATCCCAAGGTAGGTAGGTAGACCAGCAGACCAGCAGACACCACCGCCTGTAATCCGTATCTACTTCAAGTACGTACCGTAGACGGATATTTTTATTGACAGTCAAGATCTAGTTGAGGGCGCACCAAGACGACAGGCCGTGGACATGTTGCTAACGCGCTGCTTTGCCCCATCAACCTTGGGGTACCTAGATCAGTAGGTAGTGGAAAAAGGCCGTTGTAAGATCCCCTCGAGTCTCCGAGACACGTCACCTCCCGTCGGTTACTTCCGAGGGACAGCTTCTGCCGCATGACGTTTTCCCACGATTGTTTGAATTGGTTTGGTTGTAGAGGTCATGATGTGTGCCCATCCGTCTCAGAAGCCGTCAGTTGGTTCATGCCTAAGCCTGAGCCTGAGGCCTGAGAGCCGCGCGCACGCAGCCCAGCCATGCGGCAGACCCAGTGATGCCGCGGCTCCCACTCCCACAGATAGCATCTGCTGCATTGGACCGCACCGTCATTGGCAATAGTACCTTATCTGGCCGGGCGTTTTCGGTCTGGTCGTGGCTGCGGGCGACAAGCGAAGCGATCGGTCAGACGGTTGTGGGGGAACGCCAGTATTGTGTGTGTCTGGTGTCTGCTGCTGGCAAAACGACTGGCTCGAGCTTGACGACGGTGTCGCCTGCTGTGGCACACACACGCACACACGCGCGCACACACACACACCCACCACACCGACGAACAACCGGAGCGTGCAGAGGTGCAGACCTAGGGAATGCAGGTCAGAGTCCCAGCACCCTTTGCATGCGCCGCGTGGGGCTCCGATTTGTCGAGACGGGTGTGCATGGTCTGACATCGCTGACGGTTGGACACGGCGCTGCAGGGTGACTGCTGGAAAGTGCGTGCAGCAGCGCATGTTGCCCGGAAGTGGAAGGCCATCCTAGGCCATCCCATCCCATCATCCCCATGCACCATCCATCTCGATTTTTGTCGGTCGCAATCCTTCCACAGCCACCTGTCTGCCCGTGTGCTCAGCAACCATCAACCACCAATTCCGCGGCCGGCTGTAACGACTTCGCAGATGGTGTCCCTTTACTTTTTGGCCAAGCTACCAACTTAGGTTTGTGTGTATTACATCTACCACCCCGAGGCTTTCCAGCTGGATGCCGAGGGATACGCATGACATCTGCCTGGTTGTTTATTTTATTTCATCATTGTCCCGTGTCGTGTGTCGAGAGACCGTTTCTTGAGGTGGCATTGGCAGGGTTAGAGCCGAAGCATATTCTGGCCAAGTCGGGGGGGATGTGCCTGACGGCAATGAAACCATCTCATCTCATCTTGGACTCGAGCCAGAGGGACTAGGTGATTCGAGATGGGCAACGTTTCCCCGTCGGGCAAGCCATGGCATCGGAGAATTTGGACAACCCAAAAAGGGAGTGGTGGAGTGGAGTGGAGTGGAGCGGAGTGGCAGGCACAGACTGCATGCACAATACATACCTCGCTACGTAGTGTATGTAGGCTTTGGGGTAGGGTGGGCATGGAGCACGCAGGCGGGCGGGACGGGGATGGATGGTGCTCTACTGTGGTATGTGTATGTGGGTTGTCGATGCGTTGGCAAGCGCCGCGTTGACGGGACGAGCACAGGATCACCTGGACACGCTGCGATGGGCCAGTTGGGCCCGGTTGCTGTTCTGGCCATGCTGCTGCCATGTACGTACTATGTGCGACGTACTACGTCCTGCGTGGGACACGAGGACGACGATGATGGAGAAGAAGTGTAAAAATTCAACGGGCCAAGATCAGGCTGGCTGTGATTGATGTGCTACAAGACCACACGAGGTACCTAGGTAGTCTGTGTGTGGTGCAGGTGGTGCGCTGCGCTGCGATGCGATGCGATGCACTGCACTACACAGCTGTGTACACACTCGCTGCTGATGAACCTGCACTTTGTTGATGGCAGCTGGCAGCGGGCAGGAGTGTTGCGTGGGAGGCGCGGCCTGTTCTCACGCCTGCCGTGGCTCTTGAGATGTACGTACCGGGCCTTCAGTCCACACGACGGCTTACATAACTCACCGCCGTGCAGCCCACCAGCCAACTAACGAGCCCAACAGCGCCCAACCCTGCCAACCTTACAAGTCGCTACCGGACTGCCTGACTGACTGCCTGACTGACGACAATCTTCCCATCCTCGAGTCTTGACGACTGTCAACTCCCAATGCTGCTCGAACCGGCATCGTTCACCTCCTGCAGACACCACAGCCGCCGCCCGACCCTTGACAACGATGAATCCACTGACCGAGGTTCAAGCAGCCGGGCAGGTGGGTGGTCATCAAAGACATTAATCGACTGTGTCTCGACTCTGCCTCCGACCTCTACTGTGTACTAGTGTGGATGTTCCAGCTTCCAGCGTTCGTCCAGAAAGGCACAGCCAAGCCACAAACCCTACCCCCGGCTGCCAGGATGCGCTTGGCTGCGTCGAGGCCCGGCTGATTGGCTGGCAGGCTCTCGACAAAGTGAGGCGGCCAGCCCTGCCTCGCCTGAATGGCCAGGAACTTCAGACTGCCAGCGCCGGCCCCATGCCATCATACGTACTTGTCTGCGAAGTACCATCCCACCGTAGCATTCAGACCCTCTTCATCATCTCCAATTCCGTATTGCTTCCTCGCAGGCCACGCTAGCGGAACGGGACCTTAGGCAGGCATGACACGACCTGCAAGGATACCCACAGCAACAGCAAGATCCCAAATCCGCCATCATGATCTTCGCTCCCCCAGATCTCGTCACTGGCCTCTGAGTTTCAATCACGATGCACCCGCCAGTAGTCATTGGTTTTTTCCCATTGGCCGACCTCGGCTCCGGCGTCCTGCAACGTCGAGGTCAGTCGGACAATGCAATGCGGCTCAACGCTCAACCACAGAGTCTAGTCTAGATCTCGTCCGTCGTTCTCCTGGACAACCTGCACTAGACATCGCGAGTCTTGCTGCGCATTCGAACATCCCCATGCCCGAGGGTCTCCGGCCCATGGCCCATGTCGTGCTCTATTGGCGCTGGCGGGTCGGCATATGTCCAAATTACAGCACAGGACCTAGGCAGTATACAGTAGATGCTCAGCAAGCGAGCCTGCGATCGCCGCTTCACCAGGGCCCAGCACTACCTAACCCCCACGGAACCTACCCGTGCTGCCCCCATTCAAACAGGTACAACAGCTTTGTACCGGCTCATGTTGTCCTGCAGATCAAGTGACTGCTGTGTAACTGGCCATGGGCTGCTATCACTGCATTTCTCCTCCATCCACTTCCAAGTTCCACCGACTATCATGCATCCCATCAATCGTCAATCGTCCACCGTCCACCGTTAGCCAGGCCGGTCGTGCGCTCTCGCTTCGGCTTTGACCGCCTGTCTCCACGCCCCGGCTGGCCCATAAGTCCGGGATAGCGTGCGCCTATTTTCGGCTACCCGCTTCGCCGGCCGTCGCGACCACTGCCGTCATTTACGCCTGCACTCACCAGGTTTGTCCCCGGCCGCGAGTCAGCGACTCAGCAACTCGGTACGTCAGGTGTTTGCTTCCCAGCACACCTCGTCCACTGAGTTTGCCGCTAGCTCACCGACTGAGGAGCTGCTCCAGATGTCACCACCCTGACTCATCCTCGGGAACATCACGAGCTTCACTGTTGCTCCCCATGGCCCAGACCACCGGCGGAGAATTTTGCCTGCAGCGCCCTCACAGGGCAGACCTTGACAGCTCTGAAGACAATCAATCACTTGAGGGCTGAGATCGACCGGTCCTGTGGGCGATCAACGCGTCGGAAAATATCAAACGCTCAACCAGTCTCCCGCCCGCCCACGCATCACTTCTGTAACACGCTTTCCGGCCGCGGTGAAGCCGTGTAACCGCCGGCCAAGGCGTGTCGCGGCCACACACGTCATACTGTTTTCGTCGCCCAATATGGGCCAATATGGATCTACCCGCGTTTACATGGTGGCCACAGGAACTTTCTCGAAACCCAGTCGCCATCGCCAAACATCTACCCATTACCTCGGATCGGGTAGAGGCTCGACGTGTGCCGAGCCACACCGCTGGTGACCCGAGGTCGTCTTGCAGACTGGACTGTCTGGTCTGGCAACTTTCATTGCATTCTACAGGCTCCTCGCCGACTCTTGCTCTCCATCCGTAGTACGCTGTTCGGCGAAGACCGGCAGCTTGCCCATGCTATCTAGGTACGGGGTCATGGCAAACCCTTCAATGTGACTTGTCCAGGGCGGGATGGGAGAGACAGTAGGAACATGTCAGACAATGCTCAAGGGCAGGAGAATCTGCCATGCTTCCAAACCAGTAATCTCGTAGGTTCAAGCGCCCTCGCTGCAGACATTTCAGCATAAAGCGCCCCGCTGGGCTTTCAAATAAACACAACTCTCTAGTGCACAAGGTCTCCTGCTGCGTTTGACGCCTTAGCTTATTGTGGTCCTACGCCTCGTCATCCGCCTTTCCCTTTGTTCTCAAGCCCAGGAACCGACGGCTGATGAATTTTAATCCATCTAAACTCGGCAACGCTAACCCTTGAGATGGAATTAGAAAGCGGCTAAGTCTCAACGTCGAACTACTTCTGTTCTCCACTATTAAAAGAGCGCACTAGGTTAGATTGTCTCGATCTTGATTGATGCACTCAGGAGTACCGGCCGTCTGGGCGGGACGCGACAACTTCCGGTGTCCATGGAAGCTGGATGTGGTTGTGGTCCGGCACGGACGGGACTCGACCTGTGTCCGCAAGATGCGCTGTTCTTGGAACCACCGTGACGGTGTCCATTGCTACTCGTCGGATGTGGCGGCTACCTCTATTTCTTGTTGAAGTGGCAGTGGATCGAATACCTATGTGGGAAGCATTGCTAATACGGTGAGTATCAGAGTCTGTATCAGGAGACCTGAAAGACACCAACCACTCGCAGAACTTCACAATGCCAATCAGAGCCAATAATCTCAATATATATCCAGCCAATTACGAGGTACTTCCCAGTAACCCACGGACTGTTGCCACATGGAAAAGCAGAAACCCGAAACCCCAGTCCCCGCGGAAGAAGCAACCCAGGCATCACGTTTATTGCACCGCTCGGTAAAATTCCGCAACTAGGAGGTCGCCGGGTAAGAGACCAGACGGAATGTTCTCAACGGGTGACGTAAGAGTTTGGGCCGTAAGGCTGTAACTAAAACAGAAGAAAGAGTCCTAAGCAACGCACGTGCAAGCGTTTGCTTTTCCTCTTGCGCTTGCTTGATTTTCCAAGGCCCTTCTCAGTGGATCCCAAGCGCTGAACTAACAGCCCAGGGGCATTCAGATAGGGATTAGTGTAGGACAATGGGTCTTCTGAATTAGCAACACTGTGGATAACTTCAGGCATGAAACCTTGGAAGTCTCCCATCAAATTCATAGCTCGTGACACGAAAGCGGAGATCGATATGATCAGTTATTGATGTCCGTAATTACCCCTAATGCGAGCTGACTCTTCTGCACACTTCACAGCCGGCCAGATTCTGCAAAATCTAGACAAGATGCAATTGTCACATGTGTACGCAATTCAGATGACTAGAGGGGAGCGTTTTATATATCAGGGGACCAATCTGTGATTTGTATTCTAGGAAAGTATTAGGCTGTACTTGAATCAAGAGTCTGGCCGCATCCGCAGGCACTCCATAATGAGGTCTTCGTCGATGCACCCAATACTCTAGACGTCTGTCTCGAAATCCGATGACACTGCAGACTCCGGGGGCGTCATGACCGCCGTGCCCTCTCCAGCGTCAGAATCACTTCGCAGCAACACCTCCTTGCGGATCAAACGTCGTGCCCTGCGGCCATCCTTGTCTCTCATCAGAGCGGACCAAGCGATGCACTGTAGAGTTGAGAGTTAGCAATTGTACACAATGGGTATTTGCAATCCTTTTCTGTGATCAGAAAAGAATCATGGAAGACAGGGGGGTTACAATCTGTTAACAAATTGTTGGTTTTACTTACAGATTCACAAACTCGTTTCTCAATCCTGTTGCCCTCCTTGTCCTCGCGCTTCTTCATATCCACATTTTCGCAAGAACCGAGAATGCCCTCTGCTGCTTCACAGATGGATTCGGAGTATGTATATGGATAGACTCTGAGACACCCAGCAGGGATGTCTGCAACGGAATAAGGGCAAGTCGAATCGCACTATGGATGAAATTTGTTAGTGAGTGCTACAGAGTCTGAGATGCCGCCTGTTAGGTAGTATATTGTATGTTGTTGCCTAGGGGGAGATGATATATTTTAGGGAAAGCTGAGGAGCATAAGGTAACTTACAAGAGCAACGTCCACGATGATGACACACATTGTGGGTGTCTTGATATTGAAGCGAGTAAAATTTCCTGTTGACGAGATATTAGCCCCGAAACTAGAATCCAACAGCAGACGGTATCCAGAACATATTATACTTGGAAATAACTCACACCCTTTGATAATGTTTCATTTGCGACTTACAAGTCAACAATGGCTCTGTGCGTTGACAAAGCCCTTTGTATTCCTTCGTTTGTTCCCGCCGCTGTTGCTTTTCAAGCCTGGTTCCCGCCTCGACCAATCTAGGTTTCCTGACAATGGTCGCCTGGTGGGAACTTGCAGGGACAACACTACGAGAGACAGTGACTAGAAGAATTAATCAAGATCGACTTGGCGGATCTATCACATCATCAGATACAGGATGCAGACCAGTGAAGGAACTTGAATAGCCGTCACTTTGCTGGCCTTCACCTTACCTACGGCAAGTCTGAACACAATTCACACAGCATTATTTCTGGGGTCATTGACAGTAAGCTTTGTTGTCGGCCTTTGTCATTCTCACAAAATCCCTTGAACCACTTTCTTGGTCCCGTACGGCGTTCGATGACCGCCCCTGGGCGCTTCCGCGTCTTCTTAGCAGCCCTGACAATGGCGCGGATGCTTCAAGCCGGAAAAATATATTCTCTGCCATGTCTCTTGATTTAGCTAGAGAAAAGCACCATTTTAAGTCTCGAAGACGGACTGGGCAGACAGTCTAGTGGACACTGGAAACGCTGAAAAGGCGGCCCACCGTGGATGCACGACTTTTCCAGGTGACACAACATGGCGGCGTTTGCTCTGTTTCGTTGAGCAGTTCTCACAAGACAGCGGGCTTTGATTGCAATGGAGGGGCCTTGAAAGAATCAATTGTGTGGCTCCCACAGGACATTCAATTTGCCAAGTATCTGCGCGCGTCGTACTAGACCGCTGTGCTCCATCCCAGAGCGCCGATAATATATCCAACCCCCAATGGAAACATCCTTTTTGTATAGCCGTAGCATAATTCTCTCTATAGTGAAAATAAACGTAATAACGCTTTCATTATCGTAATCCAAAACCGTGGCCCCAGCCAGTCCATATACCAGTCTTGGAAGGCTAGGCAGGGACTACTATATGCTCCCGGCGCTGACAACCTCCCGTCTCAGTACCTCGATCTCACCGCTCTCTGCCGTCCGCCTGCGCTCCATCACCCATCGCGTCTCCCCGCTCTCCTTGTCCTCGTCCATCGAGTACGAGATGCTCTCGGCAGAGCTCTTGTGGCGATGGCCGAGACGTTTCGAGGGGGAAGAGACGGTCGTGTTTGGCGGTGGAGGCGGAGGTGACTCAAGGGGCTCTGGAGGCGGGGCCGGGCCGGCATCAAGGGAGGTGGTAACAGTGTCGATTTTTGCATTGGCGTCATAGGCGTCCTTGTTCTCATGGGTGCCATCTACCGTCGGGCTTTTGGTGGACAGGCCCGGGCTGGAAGCCTCCTCTTCGTCTTCAATTACAGGCGGACATTGCAGCCCGGGGGAGGGTTGTGGTATAGGTGGTGGCGGGGGCGAGAAGAGCGGTTGGGTTGGTGCGCTGTTCGGCACCGGCATACCCATCGTCAATGTTGGACTCCCCGCACCGCTCGCAGCATCGGAATTGCTCCATAGAGAGAACGACGAGTTCTTCCTCGCGTGTGTGCCACCAGAAAGGCCCAAATGGGAGTTCGGTCTCCCGGTCTCCCACGGCGCTGGGCTGGACGTGCCCTCAAATCTATCGCCAGGAGGTGCCCGTTCTGACCGCGGGCTTCCTTCTCTCGACGAGTTCAGACTGACTTGACTGCCTCCCCACGCCTTGCTACGCAGGCGCAGAAGTTCTGCGAGACTCATCTTGCCGTCGTCAGTCATCATGGCCAGCTGTGCCAGGCCAGGACTCTGGAGGGAGTTCCGCCCTTCCGAGGTCCCCAACGGCAGGCCGAGGCTCATGATCGAGTTGCGATTGGAGTACTCAGACCGCTCTGTGATTGGGGTTAGGTTTGGTTCCCGGCTCACCACGCGGCCGCTGGTGGTACGGCCGATGCCTGACGGGCCGAAATATCCACCGTACACATTGTCGGTGGTCAGTGACGGGCCATTGGATTTTGAAGCCCCGTGATGGCCCTGCGGGATGGGCGCAGAGTAGAAGCCAAATTCCTGACCGTAAAATCCATCCGAGTCGTAGGCCAGTGCTTCTGCATTCGCTTCTGCAATAAAGTCGTCGTCGAACTCGAACTCGTCATCGAAGTTGTCGTCAAACCCTCCCCCATAGCCGTCATAATCCGCATACTCGTCGTATTCGTCCTGGACACCATTGTCGACTATTTGCCCACCGCTGCTTGGCTGTGAACCTGTCGTAGGTGATGTGATCGTGACGTCTGGGTCAACCGGGTCAACTGGTGGCGGAGGCGGTGGCAGGGGTGGAGATGGAGACGGAGTCGGGGGCGATCCTGGCTGGTCTTCCCACTTGAATTTCCATCCAGACGCAGCAGCCTTGTGAGCAGCTTCGGCTAAAGCAGCTTGGTAAGCGGCGACTTGGCCCTCAGTTGGGATTTCGGACGGGGCAGTGACAGGAGCAGCATCCTTTTGAGAGGACAGCTCTCTTCCCTTCTCCGTCATCGACGGCATAGGCTGCAGGCCCAGGCTGACCGAGGTGTGGGCTGTCGAACCAGACAGCCCGGATGCTGAAGCGATGTCGGATTCACGTTTCTTCCCTTCCTGCTCTTGAACAACTCTGGTGGCCTGAGCCTGGGCGAAGGCGCCTGGTATCGGACGGCCATATTGGTCTGTGTCGTCGATATCAAAGATAGACTCATCGAAGGTGGATTCCTGTATCTCGTCTGCCTCCATTCTCAGCTCTTCTAACAAGCCTTCGTCGAAGTACAGCTCTCTGTCTCCCGTGCCCGCGAGGTCCCCACTATCGTCAATTTGCTGATGTCGTCTTTCCTGGAAGACTGTGGGGTCATATTGAGTCTTGCGAGGGGCCTCGGACTCTTGGATGCCGAGACCGTCAGCATCAGATAAGTCCTCATGATCTAGAGAAGTCTCAGTGTTTGCCAGCGGCGACGTAGCAGATTGTAGTTCTGGTGTTGTATCCTTGGTCATTGCATATCCGATAGCCTTGCCTGTCGCATCCCTTGGGGTGGCTTGCAGTGTTCCCGGGGCAGGACTTGCCAGCGATGATTGTGGATTCGACCTCTGGAACACAAAGCCGGCAAAGTTTTCTTGATCATCGTCGGGGTCGTCCTCCACCTCTAATGCATCGTCACCGACCACCGGGACGTCCTCCTCGAAGAATGCGTCGTCATCAAGGAAGTCGTCATCGCCAATCATGGGAATATCCTCCTCAAACCCGTCCTCGGCCATAGCTGCATCGTAATCGAACGAGTCCTCGTCAAAGTCGTCGAATCTCGAATCCCTATTCGTTGGATTATTTGCTTTCCTCTCTAGTTCTTTCTGCCTGTGTCGCTCTTCCAGGGCCTTCTCCGCTCTTGCCGCACCCATCATATCGAAGCTGAATCGTGATGATGTGCTCTTCATATGTTTTGGCAGAGCAAGGGCAACTCCATCCTTGATGGAGCCATCAGAAAGTGAGATGTGCCGCGATTTGTTCGTCCTGGTCGATGGATTTGCCTTGCTTATCGAGCCGATGTCAGTTGCGGCACCGGGCCCTGAGCTTCGAGACGTAGAACGTTGAGCTTCAACAATTTCACCTGAAGAGGGCTCAGGCTCCGCTGGGAGCGGCTTGTCGTCCAAAGAGACACGTTTTAATTCGGTAGTCGATTTCTTGGACGGCTCTTTCGAAAGCTCATGTGGTCTCTGCGATTCTGTGTCCGATGCCCCAGGCTGAGTCTTCTCTGATACGGCACTGCTACTCCTGCCAGTCGGGCTGCGTGATATAGGGTCAGGTACAACACTGGACGACACTCCCGGGATGCCGCTCCAGACCTCAGCTCCCGGCACGGTAGGTTTCCTGGTAGGAACCACGCGCTGCCTGGGAGCGCTGAAGTCGTGAACTCTCGTGCCTCTTATGCGAGGGTCATAGATTGCCTCGGCAGGTTTCTGGGGCAGGGGCAACGGGTGAAGGTCGGGGGCATTCTGTGAGGCTTTACGGCGCATCAAGAGGCCGGACATGGGGTTCTTGAGGAAAGGAAGCCCCTTCTTGCCCTTTTGCGACTCTGTAACAGACTGCGACGAGGCGAGAGTGGGAGGCTCGGAGGTGAGCCGGGTGCCGGAAGGCCTCTTGCCCGTTGCGCCGGCATTATTTTGCAATTCGGTTGGGGCGACGAAAGACGAGCGGGATCTCAGCTCCTTGACGGGGACAGGAGGTGGGTGCGCGGAAGACAAGTTGGTATTTATAGGCGGTGGGAGAGGCTTCGATCGTGGGTTTTGCTGGGTGGCTGGTGGTGCCTGACGGACGACTGCTGACGAGTCGTCTCGCTTGGCCCCGAAGGCGCGGCGGTAGTTCTCGAGGGCGAGCCCACCCATGAAGCCGGAATCGCCGGTATTTTGCGGCGATTTGACAGACGGGGACGATGATTCCTTCAAGGACTGTTCTGAAGGCTTCTTGTTGGGCGTGGGGTCGGGGTCTGTTCGAGGACCGGCCGGATGAGCGGGAGGAGTGCTAGCGGCATTGATGGGCCTGGTCATAAAGTCTGGAAGGTTCGAGACATCATGGGCCGAGTGGGCATGTTCGGCATGATCGAGGGGACTCAATTGATCGGGCACGGGCGAGGAAGGGTTGGACGGGCCGCGTCGATGAAGCCTGAAATGGGACAGCATGTCGGCGTCTCCAGCTTACTGTCTCGTTGTGTGGATTGGGCGTCGATGTGCGAAGGAAGGCTTGGGTTGGGTCGAGGCCGGAGCAGCAAAGGCCTAAGCCCTGGGCCCGGATCAGGGCCGACGAGCTGTCAAGACGAGGTGCAGATGCGGCAGTGTCGTTGTAGAGAAGTTGTTCGATATTGACGCGACCATTGCATCAGGCAGGGCGCAGGAATTCGCTGTGAGAGAAAGAGGTGATGAGAGTGGCGCGCGAGGTATGCTATCCTATCCAGCTATCCGCATATCCACCTGCCCAGCGTGGCTGGTGTTAGCTGTTGAGAGTGGTCGTCCGCGGGAGAAGTAGCACAAGTGGTGGTGTGGCAGCGGAGCAGGTCGAGTGCCGCAGGACCTTGGTAGTGCTGTGTGACGGTGATCAATCAACATGAGGTCGTTGGAAAAGATGAGGATGACGAGTCGGGGGAAAAGCTGCCCCGGTCTGTTGTCTTGTCCTGACCCTGTCCTCCAAGGTCAAGGTTGGCCGTGGTGCCAGTCCAGAGCGGTGCAAGCCGCAGCCTGCAGCGATGCCAGGGTCCCCTCGCCGTGTCACAGGGCAGTGGGGTCACCACCGCGCGGCGCTAGTAGCAGCTTCTGGGCTGTTGCCCGCTCTCCAAGCTGCCCAATGGCCGGCTCCTGGCTCGTGCAGCATGCTCGATGGAGCCTCAAGCATTTATTCCCTGCGACAGATTGAGACAATTGCTATTCTGAAACCACGAGCCCAGACATCAAGAGGGCCGTCGAGTCCTGCCAGACTGCTTCGAGAAATCGTAATGCACATCGCCGGTGATCGACATCAGGTGGCAGGTGGACGTCCAATGATCTGGGAGCAGAACGATCCCTTGGGATGGACCCGTCGCCCTGCCAGTGCAATTGTCTGATGCATATCTGCCATGTCATTGGATGAACTCTGATTTCCCGTCATCTGAACCGGGCGGATAGGTGCTGAATGTGCTTGATTGTTCGCTCCCTCGTATTGCAGCCCAAGACGTCGACATGATTCGAGTGGCTTTTGACGACTTCTGCCCCGTGCCTGTCCATGTCCTTTCATGACTTTTTCATCCACCATCACAACCGCGAAGCAATGGGGCAGACACCTTGAAGTGCGGTCTGCTTATACAATACGAGCCCCTGAGTGCCAAATCACAAGCAAAACTCTATAGCCGTTTACTTTCCCATCGCTTAATCGTCTCATGCCTGCAATGTAACCTTGCAACCTCAACATGATGGAACGCTTACATAAGATACGCGTGCCCAAAGAGACATCACCCGCTTTGATCCTGGGTGGACCTATCAGATATAATACATTTCCTACACCTCATCAGTCACCAAGTTAGGCTCAGACGTCTATTTATCCGATCATCTTGAGACTGATCCAGTCGAAAGACCATCTCCTGCGCCTTGCATCGTCGATTCGGTCTGCCACGTCCCACCCGGGATTCTGATTTTAACTCACCCGTACTTACATTACTGCGCATGAGCAACAGCCGAGCATGTTCGACCCGGAATCAGGCTATAAAGCCGTTGTGGGACACACATTGTAATCATGCTCTCCCCTCACCCACAAGCCACATACGCAAGGCTGGTGACAGTGGACTTCCTGGCTGCGGTACTGTTGCAGACACATACAGGAGCTAGACTACATATTTCAATATGGACCATTCCCCCGATATGGAGAGGTGTGATGATTTTGATGTCTCATCGGGCTACAAAGTTGCCCAGAGTCTTCTTCTCAGAGTATACAAAGCTGTGTCCTGGCGTTTCCCGAAGACAATGATGTTCACACATTTAGACTGGAGTGGATCAGCTGTCACGAAAACATACGTTCTCAAAGAAACGATACGCGAATATCCAGGCAGCCAATCACACATCACACAGAATCATACATGTAATAGAGAACCTCGGTGTTTATTCTCTACCATCTGTGTCGTGCCCTTTCCTGGTCCCCTGTCCTAGCATACTCTGTCTGGATGATAGCGCAAGAGCAGCTCCGATTGATTGCCTGGGTCTCTCCGGGTCGACTCCAAAAAGTTCCGTCCCACTTCATGTTGATGATGGCATGAGGGAATCCACTCTCGATCTTGCTGAGTGCCTAGGCCTTGCAGCAAGTTCCGTAGGGCTCCTGTAGAAAGACCGGGTTAGTTTCTTCTTGTAGACTGTGGGCCATAGAATCTTACCTGGTCGCAGAAGTCGCAGGAAAAGATAGGGTGGCCGTAGTCGGCACAGACGGTGCAGTCAGCAAAGGCACAGCAGCGGTAGCCCTCGGCGGGAGCAGCAGAAGCCAGGGTGGCCATGCCGATGGCGATGGCCAGGACGGTCTTGACGGAGAACTGCATCTTGATGTTTGGTTGGGATGAGGTAGATTGAGTGTTTTGTGGAGTGTTTGTGGTGGTGTTGTGTCAGTTGATTGTGAGTCTTGCGAGTGTTGATGATGGATAGATTTCGAGGAGGAAAAGAACGGCCAGGCCTCAAGTTTTTGGGTTTAAGTATTCGAGAGAATGCTGAGTGAAGACGAGAACAGCACCTGCCGGCCTGAAGTCAGTCAATCGAAGGGGTGAATCGAGGGGGTGATACAACCGGGTGACTTGAAGACAAATAATTGTCGATAGTGAATGGATGATAGTGAGTCAAGAGAGGCAAGCTGCTATTCCAAACGCCCATATGAGATGATCTCGTTTGTTCAAGTACTAATTCGTAGCATGAGATCTCATTCCATGAGAGAAAAGGCAAGACTTCTGCCTTGGGTCTCAGAAACCAACACGCAGGTAAAAATGGTCACGATAGATGGTTTGGGGGCCTTGTTGGGAGGCAGGCCAAGAACGGACATCACGAGAACTCCAATCGCCTCTTCAGCCACCCTCCTCCAAGGTTGATGCATATTATGGTTGTCCAGTGAAATGGTCCCAAGCTCAGTGTGTCAAGCTCCCAACAAGATACCAACACATGTGTTGGACACGAACACGCAGAATCAATAGATTTGACTTCATTCAAACAATGTCTAATGTCTAACTACGAGGATTGGAACAAACGGGCCGGCTACCTGACCAGTCTGCATTTTGGCGCCTCGGCAAGCGGACACATAACTAGAAAGGTGGCTGCCAAGGGAAAGATGTGAGTGGACCGGCTTCTCCTCAAGGGATTTTGACGACGACTTTGCCCGCTGTGTTGAGATTTAGGAGGGCTGCATATGCTTCACTGGCCTCATTCCACTCGAAAATGTGCCCCAAAACCGGCTTGATGCCATGTTTCTGGAAAAAGACACTCATGTTCTCGAGCATTGGGATGCTCGCGTAGACAATGCCTCGGACTGGATATAATGAGTCAGTATATTTGCACATATTGACACAAGACTGATTATCTGAAGGGCCACATACCAGTCTTAGCACCGAGAACTATTTCCGGTATCAGATCATGATCCTCCGAGCCGCCCAGGAACCCGACG
Organism: Diaporthe citrichinensis; assembly: GCA_014872995.1. NCBI lineage: Eukaryota > Fungi > Ascomycota > Sordariomycetes > Diaporthales > Diaporthaceae > Diaporthe > Diaporthe citrichinensis. The sequence goes on along the minus strand of JADAZR010000010.1, from coordinate 576,261 downwards.
GCTGTGACGAGCCCGCCCTTCCTGGTTGCGCGGAGCGACCGGAGGATCGTCGATGCGCCTACCACATCCACGACGTGGTCCGCACCGCGCCCGCCGGTGAGCTCACGGACTTTGACGTCCCACTCCGGGTCGTTGGAGTCGAGGCCGTGGGCCGCACCGAGCCGCTTCGCAGTCTCGAGCTTCTTCGGAGAGGAAGACAGTGCGATCACCTTCGCCCCAGCGGCTGTGGCTATCTGTATTCCACAACGCATGCATTAGATCAGCCAACTCGACTGCCAAGTCGTATGCCGCCGGGCACTCACCTGCAAGACCGCAATGCTCACACCCCCAGTGCCCTGGGTGACAACCACGTCCCCGGCCTTCAACGGTCTATACCAACCAAACAAGGCATTCCAGGCACTAACATACGCACCGCCGAGGACAGCAGCCTCCTCGAAGCTGAGGCCCTCGGGCGCCGGCACGACGGCGTCCTCATCAGCGACGATATACTGCTGCAGGACCCCGTCGATGTCCCCCGCACCCAGCAACTTCGTTCCGTCAAGCTCGCCGTCCGTTCCCGGCTCTGCCGACTTCCATGAGCTCCCCGCAGCGACGATCACACGGTCGCCGGGCCGCCACCTTGAAGAGGAGCCCGGTGCCGCGTTCACGCTCTCGACTACGCCTGCCCCGTCGCATAGCGGCACCAGGGGTGCAAGGGTGCGGGTCCCGTAGCGCTCATCGTCCGTGGCGACGAGGAGGTCCCGGTCTGTTTCCAACGAATGGATTTCAGAGAGCGCAAATGGTAAAGAAATGGATCTTGTGAAATTTGGGGCATGACTGCTCTGGAATTCACTCACAGTTCAGCGCGGCAGCCTTCATCCGCACCAGCACCTGGCCGGCCCGTGGCTGGGGCTTTGGTACCTCCTCCAACTTGAGATTGCGTTTGATTCCTTCGGCTGAGGAAGTACCACGCTCGAGGAGGTGAATGCGATACGCAAGAGAAGTTTCGGTGGCCATTAGAGCTGCTCAGGATGGGTTAATGGGCTGGGAATAGGAAAGATCAAAGACTGAACACTGATTTAAGTGTCTATAGTCCTGGCGGATTAAAAAAAGAGGATATGACTTTAGTTGGAAAGCAAAGACGCTTTTAAATAACAATAAGTTTACATCTGCAAGAATTACGGGATCTAGGTGATGGTGTCAGTCGTGCGATTTTCCCCTCTCGCAATTTGTAAGCCAGTACACGTGTAGTGAGACTCTCATCACCAGTAAGCCAAACTACGTGCCCCATTTTGAAATGGTCCGCATGATTGACAACACCGAGGTCCGCAATCCGAATGAAGGATAAAAATTAATTTGTAATCATCCCTACCTTATCTGCAGGTCTCCTGACCTAGACAGTTACTCAGATTTGCCCCCCCCCCCCCTCTGGGATAACGACATGGTACAAGTCCCTTCGGGATCGGAGTCTACAATCCTGGGACTCAGTTCTCAGACATCTGAAGGACCAATGGATATGTTGATAACGGTGCCTTTTGTCACTGTCGCCAGCGACCTCGATAGCATGCTGGACCTGCCTCGCACAATCAGCTTCCTTCCTCTGGCGTATTGCAAAACGGACAGCCGCCATCTCGTTACTTCTACATGAGCACAAATTCTGCCGCTCATGCACTTACTGACTGTACGCCGATTTTTGAAGAGGTGCATAGACTCGCAGTAGCTTACGCAGTCTCTGCTACCTTATTCAGAATTCTACAAAATTTGGCAAGAATTGAGAGCTTTGCCACTCCTATTTCCCTCTCGTGACACAGAGGCAGATATTTCTAGAAAGCAGCTTTGTATTTGTCTATTTGGGTAATTATTGCCTAGATCACGGGGTGAAGGCACTTCAACATAGCGCTTAACGGCGCTGGTAGTTGGAGATGGCTTTGACCTCAACGGACTCGGAAGAGACCAGCCTAGTGTCAAGCTTAATAGCACCAGGAGCTTCTAACACAACACTAGTTTACAGAAGTAGATTGAATATTGACGGTTTGAAGCCATGGATAGCGAAATTGGCTGTAATTGCCTATAACCTAAAATATATATTGTCCCACCAAATGTCAGTAGAGGAACCCAAAGAATACAAATAGTGTGTTTGTCTCACTTCATCCAGAAACGACAGCATCACAATACCCTCCTCACACAAAAAAGATGCCAGAATCGAGGCATTCTCGATCAGGCTCCGAGCAAGATCCCTCGGAGCGCCCCGATTCAGATCACCCTGAGCCAGAACAATCCGAGCCAGGACACCCCGAGCCAGAACACCCCGAGCCAGGACAATCTGAACCAAAACAATCCGAGCCAGAACACCCCGAGCCAGGACAATCTGAGCCAGGGCGCTCCGAGCCAGAACAATCCAAGTCAGATCAGACAGAGTTGGATCAATCCAATTCAGATCGCTCCAAGTCAGATGGCTCCAAGTCAGATGGCTCCAAGTCAGCTAGCTCTAGGAAACATCGCTCTAAGTCAACAAACATCAACGGTCCCCAACGCGACGTCCAAGATATCCGATACAAATTTGACAAGAAAAACCGGAAACGACATGTCCGACCACGCATAGAATATATCCTTCCGGACGGCCAAAGGTACCATGAGCCCTTTTCTCCCGAAGATGATGATGGTCGTGTGGAGCTGGTTTACATGGACCCGGAGATTAATGGAATCGTATGGATGTCCCGATCACCGATCAATTTCATAAACCCAACGGGGGGGTTTTCGGTGGCTCCAGCTGGTCAACCAGGGGAGCAGCACATTCTGCTCTATTTGCCTGATCACCAGCCAAGAAACGTCATGCCTCCGCATCGCCAGTATCCTCAATTCCAGCCTCCGCATTTCCAGCCTTCGCAAGGCCAGGCGTTTCCACAGCACCCCCAACTAGGCCAGAATTTTCAATATCAAGCTCTTCCGAACGAGCTTGTTTCGAACCAGCCTGCTCCCAGCTACCCTACCCAAGTCTATCCTGTCCCGGGCCAGTACCCCCTTGGCCAGCCTCTTCCAGGCCAGTCTCTTCCGCCACAGAACCCGCAACAATTCTCAGCAGAGGCCGAAGTACCCGTTCAGTTCCAGGTGGGACTGATAACCCCAGAAAGCCTCGATAATATGGCCGACGAGGCACAAGCTCGCCAGGTAGGTTATCAAGAAGACACCAGGCCTGTTCACCAGGTTGCCAATCAGCAAGTGAAGAGTATTTCATTAACTTCCCAGGGTCAGCAGTTCGTTCATCAGCAAGGCCAGGGACCCTCCTTCCCTCCTCTCCCTGACCAGATCTCATATCAGCAAGGTGGAGAGGCTCAATACCCCCTCCAAGCTCCCCAGATCGACTTTCAGCAATTCAATGGTGCTTCAGCCGCTGCCCAAGCTCCCGATCTATTCCTTGAAGGATGGGATTTTATGCCAAACGAACAGCATGGCGATGAGTATAATCTGAACAATGTGGGCGCTGTGCAGCCTGTTCTCGTTCCAGGTGGCGAGCTTGCTCCGTCGGAGGTTGCAAACCAATGATGAGTGTGGGTGGAACCTTGGGTCGCCGCCAAGCCGAGAGGCTCCTACGATATCTGCCACCAAGTTTCATGACGGCCAGTTTATGAAGTTTGTGGGTTCCGTGCGAGCTTGAGCTCGAGACATGAATGGGATACCCCTCGCCCTTTTGTATAGCCAGTTTTTTCATGGAATGCAGAAGTTCGCGCCTACGAAAATGCAGTGTACACCGGTACACCGCCACCTCTAAACCAGTGTAAAGTTCGCACACCCAATATCCATACCCAACACCCATATACCCATATACCCATTCGCCCATACGTTTATACATCCATACGCCCATACGTTCATCAACCCATATAACCATACACCCATACATCCAACTTATCTGCCTAATTCAATTTGGGCATATGAGTGTTGGGTGTGGGTGGGCGAATTAGGCCTGGGTGATGTGCTTAATGAGCTATAGCAATGGCGTGATTTGATGTACCGGTTCACCCTCTTATTTTGTATGTGCAAATCTCTGATTTCTTTTCATGAGCCGTTGAGCGGGATGACTTTAAAATGACTCGTTATTGGATTATTTTGCGGACACGTCGAGGTAGGCGGCATACAAGGGCCAAGAACAATGTTGCACAGCATGAGTTTTCCAGGGGAGAAAGCAGGGAGACATCGAAGCGTTAGAAATTGATGAGAGGGAAAGCTTTAGTCTTTTTAAATAATTATAGAAAATGCTTCCTGCTCACGATGATGTTATTATCATCCCGATATGTGACGACATTACATAAGGCAACTCGCCCAATAGCCAAGGAGGTCGACTTCAGCAGGTTCGGCGTGGTTTGGTTGGCTTCGGTGAGCAAGACAGTTTGCGCCCGGCCAAGAGGGAAGTCGCAGTGGTGTTGGGTGCCGGTGCACGCGAAGCCGAGATATACTGAAGACAGAAAGCACTGGTCTCCAGGGCTTCGTTCACTTAGTTGCGGCTCCGGTGTGCCTTGTGCTTTTTGGACTCTGGTAATGTAATGGACTATAAGATTAATCTCTCTGAACTAATATTCTATCGAAACTGCCTCTTCTAGTACATATACAAGAGGCTATTTGGGAGTGAATGCCGTATACATCTACTTCTCAAAATTCGAGTCACATCTCATGGTCTCGCGTTGCTTTCAGTATGATACCATCTACGTCTTCGTGGCAATCAGTAGCGGCATTCAAATAGTCCCACAAGTAAATGTCGGACCTGTCTATGAACAGTATTTCATTTTTTGTGCTTGAAAAGAGAACAAATTCCTCATCTGGATTCACGCCGGAGATTGGGAATAGAGAAGACATTTTGACATAATCTCGGTGCGGCAACAGACCATATGTGGCAAAACATGAACGGTGTCCGAAATGTTTGTATATTATCAATACTAGCTAAGGTGACAAGCTGTGGTATGCTTCTGGGCTCCGGATCATTCTATCTTAGAGGGTATCTGGGTCTTAAAAAACGAGAACGCTGACTCGGACGAGGTGATTAATATCATGTTGTCTTTGGAGCTTAGGAATCCTTCGCCGCCTCAATGATAACATCACTAGCCTTCTCAGAAACAATGTACAGAGGCAACGCGATGTAAAAGCCAGGAATCTTGGGGAATACACTGGCATCAACAACACGCAAGCCCTCCGTGCCGCGGACCCTGAACTTGCTGTCGAGAACGGCCATGGGGTCATCATCGGCTCCAATGGGGCAGGTGCACGAGGCGTGGTGGCCCCAGGTCTCGTCCTTGAGGAAGTCCTTCACGTCGGCCTCGCTGGAGACATTGGTGCCGGGCCAGACCTCGGGGAAGCTCCCGTCCAGGGGGATCAGGTCCTCAAAGGCCTTGCGGGCGAACTGGAATCCCTCGTACGTGGCCTGCAGGTCCTTCTCTGCCGCGTTGCTGGCGTTGACGCCCGTGTCGTAGTAGTTGAAGTTGATGTGGGGCATGTCGCGCGGGTCGGTAGACTTCAGCGTCACTGTTCCGGCGTTGTTCCTGCTGTGCGCCTTGAGGATGATCCAGGCCCAGTGCTGAGCATCCGCGAGGGAGTCAGCTGCGTAGCCGGGGAAGTAACCCTTGAACTTGGCCGGGGCTCCGGATACCAGCAGATCCGGCTCGTCTTCGGCGACGGAGGACTTCATTGTGATAGCGATGGCGATTCCGTTCGTTCCGTAGACGCCCTTTGTGACTGGCTCAAAGCCGGCTTGGTAATCCTCGAGACAAGCATCAGGTGTGCTCTGCAAGAAGGTACACTTGGAGGTAATGGCGAAGTCGCTGTCTGTCTTGCCGATGACCGTGGCCTCGTAACGATCTTGCATGTTGGTTCCGACACCAGGGAGATCAACCAAGACGGGGATATCGAAAGACTCCAGTTCTGACTTCGGCCCGACGCCGCTGAGCTTCAGAAGCTGAGGCGTGTTGAAGGCACCAGCTGCCAGGATGACCTCCCGCTTGGCGTCAACGCTGCCCTGTCCAGTCGCGGAAGCCGATCCCGATCGGGGGTCGGCGCGGTACAGTGATGAGCCTTCCATGTAGTCAACACCAACTGCGCGAGGAGTTGTTCCGGTAGTGTCGAAACGGACTTTCGTGACCTGCTCGATGGTTAGTGCACTGCCGTTACTTCAAATGGACTAGGTCTTACCAATGTGTTCAGCTTGATATCCAGGTGGTACTTGCGAGACCCGTCAGAGTTCACTGCCTCTGCCGTCTCAAGAATCAAGTCCCGTGGACCACCCCTGACAGAGTCCTTCATGGCCAGAGGCACCTGGTACAATCCGGTGCTGCTCGTTTCGCCGGGAGCATTCAGATCTTCCAGGAGAACATGTGCCAGGCCAGTGACGGTAGTGATTGCGGATTCAAGGATGTTTCGACCGACTGCTGTGGCAGCGGAAAGGATGAGGGAAAGCAGTTTCCGGTCCTCAGCCACAAGCGAAAGGGAGGTGAGAGATGTTGTAAGCCATCCACCGAATCCGTGCCCGACAATGCTACTCGGCAAGTACGCATTATTTTCGATTTTTTCGAAGTAAGATCGCATGCTGTCGGGGCTCCAAGAGGAATCTTGCGTGAGTTCGGAGATGTAAGTCCAGTCACTGTCATGTGCGTTGATACTGATGAGAGCGTTATGGCGAGAGCAACCGCCCAAGGTACCAGCTCGAGGATACCACACTCCCAATGGAGTAGCATCCTCGGGTGGATCAAGCCCAACGTAGAAGCTCCCGTCGGGTAGCTCATATGTCATCTTGGAGTCTCTGGCTTGGCGGTCGAGGTCCGAGTAGTGGTTGACGAAGTAGTTCCATCTCGTGTCCTCGAACTCGGTCGAGAAGAGATGTAAGGCCGGAAGAGTCTCCATCAGATCATCCCCCGAGTCGCCGCCCGCATCGACAAGCAGAACCTTGTGCCCTGCTATGGCCAGATTTGCGGCAACGGGGCCGCCACCGGGACCCGAGCCCACGACGACGTAGTCGTAGATGTCATCCGTGGCGTTGGTAGCATCACGGCGGCCGAGGTAAGGATTGAATGTACGCTGCGGCTTCTTGGCTGACCAAGGAGCGGCGCTATGTCAAACGTTAGCAAATCATCACGGAGTGCCCATGTTGGACAGCAATTTGTGTACACACAGCGCAGAATCAGCCAGAAGCCAGACAAGAGTCCAGGCCACTGAGGCGCGCATTGTGGCTGATGAAAAGAATGTGGTTCCTGCAAGGAGAGACAATGGGTCGGGCGTGTCAAGAAACGAGTGTCAAAGCATGTAAAGAGCGTGAATACCGGCGGCGGTGCGATGCCCAGCTACGTGAGTCAACTTGGCATTCTCTTGACAGTTCAAATAGGAATCTGATCGCCAGCGCAAATACAGAGGTGCCAGAGTGCTGGCTTAAGTCTCATCATTACCCGGGCGATCGTGGGGACAGGAGCCGGAAATGTCCATCCGCGATGGAGGCTTCCTCATGTCGCACTCTTCGTACAACCCCCTGACTACAATGTTGGGACTCCGCTCTTGACGTGGACGTGGTTACCTCATTGAAGATCACGATGTCTCTTGGGACTTTAAACCCCCTCCAGCCTCCCCGCCTACAATCCTCCTGACGATCGACTACGCGAATCCAGCCAAGCGCGAACCGAAACCCCTAGTATCGCGGACGACTCCCGGCAAAGCAAGGCGAGATAGTCTAAAGGGGTAAAATGTATAGCCAAACATAGTGGACAGTGCGAAAAGGGGACAGTCCAGTCCACCCCGGAGAGCTCAGAAGCCCCCTTCCTGTCCAATTTTGTCCTGGGCCTTGGCTGACTCGTCGGGGTTAGTGCGACCAAAAACGGAAAGCCATGAGTCGTAACTGGTGTGAATATGGGGTTGGACAATACCGGGTCCAAGATCTGCATACCTACATCTTTGACTTCAGCTTGACACATTGGTGCCTTCAAGTCTGTCAGTCAGTCATTACTACACTTGCTCTTTACTGTGACCTTCTTGGCCTGCCAAGGTAGCTACGCGGGGATATAATATTTAGTGCACACATGGGTAGGTACGGCAACAGACGAGGAGACATACTATGAGCGACAAGCGCACAATTTGTAAGACCAAGAGGAGAGTAGGACAGCATTATGTTACAAGCGAGGCAAAGAATTCCGGCCCTTCATGGTATGTCTGTGTACATGGTAGACAATTTGCTCAAGGATACTTCTATGTACGAAGATGGACATGAAGTTCGCTTGGCCCATGCCACGTATCTGATTAGGCAAGATACATCTCGGAGAATTCTTGTCCCCGCCTCAACGAAGAACCGGGGTGGTATTCAGCTTGAGGCATCCTGCCACTTCCCCCTGAAGGTTTCGTTGGTTTTGTCCCAATCACATATCGAATCAGATCGGCATTCACGGCAGACTTTTTGAGCAACCAGGCTCTTCTGTCAAATAGCGGCCGGGTCCCAGTAGATCCAGGCTGTTATGGGGATGCAAGATACAGATTGAGATGGGGCCCACGCAATTTTGGAGCTAGCACGTTCCCCGTTGGGCCTTTTGCTGTTGCGACGAATGCTGGGTTGCCACGAGGTCTCCACTTCGGCATTTGCCATAAAGCATGGATGGCAAGGGTTCCCAAGTCCCTGGGACGGATTCGCCGATCTCAATATTCCACATAGTCGTGGCTCCTCGCTCAAGCGGTGAGACGTGCTCGCAAACTTTCCATCATGAGCCTCATCGCAAGCCAAAACAGACACCCGAGATTGCATGGCTCTGCTTATACGGCGCGAGACAGCAGCACGTCCAGAAAAGGTTCAACTGTGGGGAGACGCTACCAAAAGAGAGAGATCAAACCTCCGAAACGAGACAGCCGAGCAGGGCATACAAGACTGCCCACTTTGTGGTGTCCAGATTAGGTTATAGAGGATGTTACATGGCCTATCAGGATCCGTAGAGACTTTCCAGCACTCACGCGTCCACAGATGACATGTTCGGGCCTACTCTCATATATCATTCGATTCAACCAACACGATAGCTTCGTGCCATAATGGAGTGTAAGTCTAGGAATACCGTATTATGATAAACAGGCCTTTAAACAATGGCAATCATCTACATGACTCGATTGACGTCGAAGGCGGTTGAAAAGGGTTGGAACCGGCAGTCTTAGCAACATCAGAAGTGACGCAGAAAGAGTTATCTGTAGTAGAGTGGTTGAACATAGTTGCTGAGCCTCATTCCCATCGTGATGAACGAGTGCGACATGGCAATATCACAAGTGTTTTGACCGTCAACTCCAGGAAATGAGCCAAAGCTAGGCCTCACCGGACCCTTTTTGACCCACAGGTATGGCGTTATTAACACCCCGGTCTACTCTCTTGCTACTCGCTTAACAAACTTTGGCAGTTTCCTCTTTCGTGAACATACAAGCTTGCGAGGTGCCGGGCAGCCTCGCGCCCGAGGCCACCGACGCCCCAGTTCGGGGTGAAGTTGTTGGACAGGAGGGGCACGTTGACGTGGGAGAAGGTGTCGTTGTCTGTGCCCTGTGCATGTACCAACGCTCAAACGTGCGGACAGGGAACAGCTTACTGGGTAGGCCGCCAAGTCCCATGTTCCAATGATTCGCGCGAACACGTGTGGGGAATAGGAGCTGGGATGCCGGGCGATGAAACCGGTAGAAGGACTATTCTAGAAGTTCAGGTCCGCTGCCATCCAATCTGCTGCATCTGAGTCGTGACCTTTCTACACTAACAAGGACGTCCAAGGTCATCTTCTTTTGCCTTGAAACTCTTTCTATTGTACTAGAATTGATCACAAGTAAGGCTCGCGATAAAACAACGTCTGCACATGAGAAAGACCGGTGAGATCTGTTCCAGTGTTCCACGAATTGTCCCCGGTCGTGCTGTGGAAACCTGCGGGCCCTCTTGGCAAGATCTCACAGTCCCCACGGGTAAACCACGGCGGTGGCACCTTTGGGCTGGCAAATTCGGGTCCAGTGGCAGAGCCTGAGTGGTCAAGGGGTGAGTGACGGGCCTACGCCTTGATTTCAAGGTTACTTTTAGTCGTCTGCTTTGCGATCAACACGTGCCTTAAGAGTTCCAGCAACACTGGCCGAACAGGCCCATATTCGAAAGCAAGGAGTCGTAACTTATCGCAGCTTATCAAGTAAGTGACAAGTGATGACAGAAAACGGTTCTTACCGTAGACAAATTACTTGGCTTGGCGTTGGGTTTCGAACACCACGGCAGAAGCGTCAACTACAGTTTCGTGTCGGACAACATCAACATCTGTATGCCCGAGTCGCCAAATCGATCTTGGAATCCCATCGCTGTAAGCGAGTAATGCCATTTTGCCGTCATCCGCTTCCGTGCGCTCCCCGGGAGGTCCGGACTTGGGACATTTACCGCACAATTGAGATCGACGACGGCCAGCGCCGAGAAGGAGAGGAGCTCATGGGCCCGGAACGTGGAGGCCACCACACGGAAGCAACTGCAGGGTCACAATTTGTCCTTGCCGTGTGCCATCAAGGTAGCAGTAAAAAGAAAGTTGGCCGGGGCAGGTTTTCTCATACTGTATGCCAACCTGGGCCACTCCACGCGTTGCACGTACGCCTGCGGGTCTAGGTGATCGTTATATCCACTGCGGAGCTTAAAGTTATCAAGGGTACCTGCCAGGCCATGTGCCCAGATCCCTGGACATTGAGATGTCATCGCACACGAATTCAAGGCTGGGTATGGCGCAGCCGGGTTCGCTCGACGGTCGATCTGCTTCTCCAGTTCACAAAATGTGCATAACGTCGCGACGACTTGGCGTTCCTTTACATTATCCGTGACCACGTCGCTCCAGAAATTCTGCATTCCGCCTTTCTCACACTCCTTTATCGTCGCTTATGAAAATGCTGTGATCGGAGTCTTTGTCAAGACCTTATTTTTGACCGGAGAATTTCAGGCCGTCACGCCAGAGGCTCGCTTTTAACACACGAGCATGAAGCTTTTCTCCATCGGGGTGCTGCTCCTAGCAGCGTTCCAGATCACATTTGGAGCCGCAGCCGACAGCGCAGTCTCTGCTCCAGCTTGCGGTGTAAGTGTCTTCCTTGCATACACAAGTTCGAAGCCGTCACATGATACTGATAAGTCCTTGCCTACAACAGCTTAAGTGCATTATCACCGCGGTAGCGGAGCACTCGACTTGCGGTCTCACAGACACGGCGTGCATCTGCCTTAATAAAGAACTCAACCTAGCTGCCGCGGCTTGTATCGCGAAAAGCTGCAGTGTTAGGGATCAACTCGGTATGTCGTCTCCTTCCTGCTTTCCTGCTTGGAATAAGCCTATCCGGCCATCGTGTCATATCGGCTACATGATACTCCAGTCTTCGTAGCCAGCCATTGACAGATTTGTAGCCACTCAGAAATACTCAAAACACACGTGCGGTGTCGAAGGCGAAGACCGTACCGCGCTGGTATGGATCATCGGCATCGTTTTCGGCATACTCGGCTTCATAGCCTTCTGCCTCAGAGTGTCGTCTCGCGTGTTCGTGGGTACACACTCAACTTGGGGCCCTGAAGATTGGGTCATGACTGTTGCAGTCGTAGGTGCCCACCTTTGTTTGCCGCCTTGCACAGACCGATAGCTGACTCCCATAGGCCTTGATGATACCTTTGGCGGCTCTATCTGTTCCTCGTGCGTCTTTCGATATCACTGGTTCCTTTGCTGGGTGGCGGACTAACTCTGGGTGCAGTTGCCAATTACGGGCTGGGAAAGGACATGTGGGAAGTTGAGCCGGATAATATCACGAAGATTCTCTACGTCAGTAACATCGCCTAGTTTTTTTTCCCCCTTCAGATTTGTGTTCACGACTGTTGAGATCAGCTGGAATGACTCAAGGCTAACCAAGAGAGCAGCTATACTTCTGGGACGAGCTCGTCTATCTGGCCGTCCTCCCCGTCACAAAGATCTCAATCCTCCTGTTCTACCTCAAAATCTTTCCCAAACGCGAGGTGAAAATCGCCATCTGGGTTCTCATCGGCTTCAACATAGCCTATCTGATTGTCTTCGAGATCATCTCCATCTTCCAGTGCCGGCCGATAGCGGGTGCGTGGCTTGCGTGGGACAAGACATTCGAGGCCACGTGTAACGATATCAATATGCAAGGATGGATGGCCGCTGCCTTGAACCTTGTCCTGGATCTTTCCGTCATCATATTGCCATTGCCGGAACTCGCTGGGCTTTCTCTGTCGCTACGAAAGAAGATCCAGATCTTGTCCATGTTCTGCGTCGGTTTCTTGTAAGTACTCTCCCCCGTGCTGCTGCATTGGGCTCGGAATCAGACGGCTGACCATTTTCCAGTGTAACCATTGTCAGTGCTCTTAGACTGCAGTCTCTGGCGAAATACGCAAATACGTCAAACGTCACACGTGAGCCTACACTCTTCTCCCTAAAGTGATAAACTGTCTAACCAGGCACAGAGGACTACGTTGAGGTCGGCTACTGGTCGACGATCGAGGTCCCCGTCGGGGTAATCTGCGCGTGCATGCCCGCCATTCGCTCGCTCATTGCCACAGTTTTCCCGAAGGTGTTTGGCACCACTCAGCAGAAGTCGGACTACACAGGCATCTCGGGCGGGTCCAAGCAGTGGTCCTTTGGGAGACTGAACTCGTCCGGGAAGCACATAAAGGTCAAGACAGAGTGGACAGTGAGATCGCACAACGTCCCAGAGCACGAGGAGTCACAGGTCGAACTGGTACCGGTGCCATCGCCAGGGAACCTACAGCAGCCGTTGCCCACGAGACCTCCGTCGGAACTGGCCGTGATGCAGACAAGTTGCGAGCGTGCCAGAAAGTCTTGATGTACCACGCGGGTGGTTTTCATATGTCTAAGACACCTATAGATAGATCCCTGGATGTTCACAAGGGGTCCAGAAATCCAGAAAGAAAGAAAAACGGTTCAACACAGTCTCGCAAAATTGTGTGCAGAAGGCCAAGCGATGCAGATGGATGGCTGGCACAATTACTCCGAAAACCAGGTCTGAGATTAGTGATCTACGACCACAAAACTTTGAATTGTGGCTTGCCCACCCGCCACTTATGATAGATACCACTCAATGAGCCCCGGATCGCGTGTTCTGCAAAAATGCTACAAGTCCGCAACGAGTCGGAGCACCATGTAAAATGAATCCTAAAGCTCTCATTAATTTGTCACCGGATATCGAGCAGGAACAATTTCTCCAGAACAACGCCCCTCCCCTGCTCAATTCTTTCAACGGGCTAATTAGGCCAACGGAGGAACGTCTAGGTAACGTTGCTCCCACCGCTATCTAAAGTGCTCCTCCGCAAGGGGGCACGGTACCTAGGTAGGCAGGCTAGACATGGCTCAATTGCTAGGATCCGCAGTAGTCGAACGGCCCCTGGCAGCCCGCAGGAAACAAGCGTCCACGAGCCGGGCCGGCCCCTGTCGCTGGCATCGCACTCGCTCGGCACATCAGGGCACCTTATCACGCGTCCCGAGGTCGGCCGGATCGTGGTATCTTCAACCGTTCCGCCCACGGCAACGGCAACGATACCACCCCCGAAATCTTGAATGATAGGCAGTCGCGCTTCGGGAGCTGTTCTCGCGAAGCAGAACAATGTAGCAATATGAATGCGACGCCATGTCTCCCCTCACCGCCCGCTCGACCTCGTCTGTCGCCGAGCGAGCCTGCGCAAGACTGAGAGCAGACAGACGGTCAGGATGAGGAGACACATCACGGGACAGTCCCCCCAAGTATTGGCGGGCCTTCTGTATCTCGCCAGTGCAGCCATCGCGGCCCACTCTGTGCAAATCGACCTGACTCCGTACTTCAACAACAAAGCCTTCGGGACGTATCCGAACGAGACGACGTTCGAGAACACCCTCAACCGCTCCTACCCACCTCTGAACCACCTCACCCAGGATGGCATCTACACGTCCAAAAGTACAGGCGTCCTGTACGCCTTTCCCAGCTACACGGGGCCCCTGAAGCCGGACAACCTCATCTGCTCAGGCCAGACCATCCCGGCGGCGGTGCCAAGCAGCGGCAACGGCACCGCCGGGCCCGGCAACAGCAGCAGCAGCAGGGCCTTCTCGCTCAGCATGCTGGTAGCCAACGACGCCCGCGACGCCATCGCCTCGCACTCGCTGACGTACGTGTACGCGGACGGCACCGAGGCCGAGGCCGAGCTGCGCGCGCTGCCCTTCTTCAGCTGGCTGACGCTCATGAACGGCGAGCTCATCAGCCCGTTCACCTGGACTCCGAAGGGGAAGGACTGGAACACGAGCCAGATCTTCGAGTTCACGGGCTACCTGGACCCGACCAGGACGCTGGAGGCCGTGCGGCTGCCCGTCGCCGACAATGCCACCGATGGCAGGGTCCACGTCTTCTCCATGTCGCTTGTCGTGGGCGGGGAGGAAACCGCTGCAGGCGGTGCGGCGGTCGAGGTCCAGAGCGTGCGTCCCACGCAGAAGTGGACCGAGGCGGGGAACCAGGTCGTCGAGATCACTCTTAACAATGCTGGGAGCGAGTGCGTCTCGGGCTCCGGGCTGACGGTGTCGCTGGAGGGTCTCGGGGTCAGCACTGCCGAGACGGGGTCCGTAAAGAGGCTCTGCCCCGGCGACCAGAAGCGCGTCAACGTCGGCGTCAGTGGGTCCGCGAACAGCACCACTGTGACCGTCACCCTGTCCGGGGCGGCCAGCTCCGACCAGACAGCTAGCTTCCCCGGGGTTAACATCGGGTTTGAGAGCTTCACCGCAGACTTGGACAGTCTCGCGAGGCACGAGTCCCCGGAGTGGTTTGACAACGCCAAGTACGGCATATTCATCCACTGGGGACCCTACGCGGTGCCGGGGTACGGGGGAGTTGCCCCGAACGAGACGTATGCAGAGTGGTTCTGGTGGTACTCGAACAATCACTTCGTGCATGCAGACAAATCAGACAGCTACGGGTACCGTCTCGAGACGTTTGGCCCCGACTGGAACTACGACGACGGGTTCCCGGACTTCACTGCCGCTGCGTGGGACCCCAGGGAGTGGGTCGACCTGTTCGCCGAGGCGGGCGCCACTTACTTCGTTCTGACGACCAAGCATCACGACGGCTTTGCGCTGTTCGATGCAGGCGACACGTCGAACCGGTCGTCGATCAACTACGGCCCCAGGCGGGATGTCGTCCAGGAGCTCTTCGATGCTGCGGCCACGTACCAGCCAACGCTGAAGCGTGGTACTTACTTCTCACTTCCGGAGTGGTACAATCCTGACTTCGGCCCTTATGGTTTCGTCCAACACGACACCATTAGCTCGACGAGCTGGGTGGGCATCCCGGCGACCAACCCCTTTACAAATCAAACTGAGCCATATACCGGCAAGTTGCCCATCGGGGACTTTGTCGAGGATCTTATGTACCCTCAGATGGAAGCTCTCGCGTATAAGTACGGCTCAGACATAAGTAAGTGGCTCCAGCAGGGATGAAATCCTTCCACCTTTCCCAAGGGAACTTGCTACGTGTCCAGGAGATCCTACCGGGCCACATGGTCCGAGATGTACTGATAAAGAGCCCTGGAATAACTGGGACAAATTCCTGTTACAAAGTATTCCGGAAGAGGCAATTGCTGACTTCTAAAAAGTGTGGTGCGATGCCGGAACAGCCAACAAGACAGCCGAGTTCGCCTCGGAGTGGTGGAACTGGGCGCGAGACCAGGACAGGCAGGTTGTCATGAACAGTCGGTGCGGTGTAGCCCAGGCCGCAGACTTCGAGACCCCCGAGTACAGCACCTATTCGTCAGCACAGAGGCATAAATGGGAGTCGAACCAGGGAATGGACCCGTACAGCTATGGATACAACGCACAGACGCCCGCAGAAAGCTACATGAATGCTTCCACCATCGTGTTCTCACTCGTGGACATGGTCGCTAAGAACGGGAACCTACTACTGGACATTGGGCCTCGAGCAGACGGGACGATCGTCGAGGCAGAGGTGGCTAATCTGCGTCAGGCTGGGAAATGGATACACGCCCACGCCGAAGCTGTGTTCAACACCACGTACTGGTTCGTACAGACACAGATTGCTAGCCCGCAGGAGGTCCGATTTACACAGACGGACGAGGCCTTCTATGTCCTCTTCCTTGAACAGCCGGATGTCGCGGACGACGGGCACGTCTGGATAAACGCCACAGTTCCGGTGCTAGAGGGAGACACAATCTCGATGGTTGGTGTGAACGCCACGGGAGTAGATGACCTATCGTGGAAGACGTCGCCGGAGGGGTATCTGGCCATTGATGTCTCGGCCGAGGCCCTATCATCGGAAGAGTTCGGTTGGGTATTCAAGATCGCGTATGCGTGATGGTGTTGTAGTCGTCATTGCCTGCGTTGCCGGCAGCATGGAGAAGGAGAGGGAAAAAAGCGTGGCCCTGTACATAGCGGCATCCGGATATAGCTCACCACTCACCACCTGTCCTGGGGCAAAACAGCTCGAGTGAGGTGAGAAGTTTACAGTGCCAAGCCAGCCCATGCTCGCATTAGACTATTGCTTCAGACCGTCGCGGGGAACAAATCGCAGGACGCCATGTGCGACGACACCCTGCAGCTCGAGGCGTTTCGAGAGTTAGATCCGGCACTAAAAGATTGCTTGCTGCTTGTGACCCCCTCCAGCCCCAAGTGGCCCCGGGAGGCGCTTTGCCTCTTGTCATACTACGGCTCACGCCCGAGACGCCGTTCCCAGAGAGTCGGGTCGTTGGACTCGTTCTAAGCCGGCGTGTGGCTGGCTTACGCCAAACTCAAGGTCCAGAAACCACGTCGACGAAAACTGAGCCAAGGCACGAGCTAGGGCGGACCCCGAGCCCGACAGAAGCCTGTGGTTTGGTGGCAAGGAAGGGTAAACCCCGAAGACTGGAAGACGATTCCGGGTTGTTCGGCGTCTTGATGATTCGATCACAGGGTGAAGCTTGTGTGGCTGGTATGTAATCTAAATGGACACCTGTCTGTCTGGCTGTTGCGCAGAAAAGTAAGCCATCGTCACTAGGCTCCAGCCGTGCTGATGTCGATTGTTATGCTGACGTCCAAGGGGGCGGGAAGATCGCAGGCTCCAATATGAAGCTCGGTGCTTGTGCGATACGGTTTCCTGGTACTCGACACGGTGGGGGAAAGATGGACGGCATGTGTCCGGCCTCAAAGGCGAGCCTTTGCACAGTGCCCTGCTCCCCCCATGGGGGCCGAGACCCAAGACTGCCCGATAGACGGATGGGTGAAAGTCGTTACTCTTTTGGGCCGGGATCATGCAAGAGGCTCGTGGGAGCGAAAGGACCATACTTGGCTTCTCTTGATGCAGGCCCTGATGAAGTAGTTGCAAGGGTCATCATCGTGCCACACGACATGTCTTTTCTCTGCTGCTTGACTAGCCCCGGCTGCCTGGCTGCCTGGGCAGCCTGGCTCGTCAGTGTGAAGATCTCGCGACAAACTCGGCTGTACGCACGCGGAAATAACCCAAATGCGCGTCGACTCTTGGCTCCAATGGGCGGCTGCAGACGGCTGCGAGTACGCCGCCAGAAACGTGCTGCATGGCTCATGTGGGAGTCGGGGTCGAAGTGGGGGCCTTTGGGTTCCTGCCCAGTCCCAATACAGCAGCCCAGACGTAAAGATGACGCAGCCTAAACAGCGGCTTAGATATCCAAATGGCGGTGTTGATATTGGAGTCGCAGCGCAGAGTCAGGAGGAGGCTCGGAATGGAATTGGGTGCTACGGCTTCGACTCGACTAGCCTCGATACAGTGGCATTGGCCAAGTGATTCTCGAAGGCAGATCGAAGCTATGTAGGGGTGAGGTGGTGAGAAGGAGGCGTCGGGTGGCATCGGTCGACGAATGGGAGGCGGTGGGAATAGGACCCGAG
Organism: Diaporthe citrichinensis; assembly: GCA_014872995.1. Classification (NCBI taxonomy): domain Eukaryota; kingdom Fungi; phylum Ascomycota; class Sordariomycetes; order Diaporthales; family Diaporthaceae; genus Diaporthe; species Diaporthe citrichinensis. Next base: position 558,409 of record JADAZR010000010.1, on the reverse strand, counting down.
GCAGAGGAACCATCAGGACTAGCTTCCATGGTAAGCTCCAAGGGGACAGCCAACTGGGAAAATTTAGGCAGAGTCTAGTGAATCCTTCCCAGATTGCCGGGAGAGGACAAGAAGGCCGCTCAATTGGCCTGAGTTTGGGGAGGGGAGGAGAGGGGTTGATCTGATTTGATTTGATTGTGACGTTGCCTTCTGTGCACCCCTTCCCCTAGCGCGCATAACAAGCATGCAAGACATTGCTGGCCCCCCGAATGCGGTGGGTGGTGGGAGAGAGGGGAAGGGGAGAAAAGGCATATGGTGGAGATGAAGGAGAGAGGAGCTGGATGAACCGAGGCGAAGGATACTCGGTGGTTCCCCAGCTCCCGGTCCCTCTTTCCTGTCTCTGCCCACAGTACCCGAGTCCTTCCTGCCTTGCTGCCCACCTTCCCGACGCATCTTGGCTGCTTCTCGAGGGGCAGCGCCACCCTTGCCTGCAGGCAGAGAGCGAGACAGGCAGGCAGATATCTAGACAGACAGACAGGCACATGTTGGACGACCTCTCGTCGCCCGGCTCAACACATGCAGAGCACGGCGATCATGACAATCAAACGTCGGGGAAGTTATTATGCAGCGCAGCACGCGGTCAGGACCTCTAAGTGGTCTTCCCGGGATCCTGGTCTGCATATTCCCGTCTTCGCTTAGAGGCAGCTGAAGGTTGGGGTCCGAGTTTGGGAGCCAACGGCCGCACGTCTTTATTGCACACAAGTGCGCACCAACCAGACAGACCCGACAGGCCAGCCCGCCATGCCGCCAACACACCAGCATCGAGCCACTCACATAACACACTGTGGCAGCTGTATGGCACAGCATACTACACAACCTTGGGACGCAAATAAATTATTGCACATCACATCACGGCACAGCACAGCACAACACACTTGCATGGCTGCGCGTGGCTGCGCATATGGCATGCAAGTGCCCGACCACTCGCGGTAGTTCCAGCGCCAACCAGCAGGCCGGCAGCAGTGCAGCCGGCCTGCTGGACCCCATGCTGGACCCCAAGCTCGAAGCTGGTCGTCGACACGGTCGAGGTACACTGCATTTGGCCTGCATGTTTGCTGGCCCCCTCCCCCTCAGCTCTCAAGCCCCTGTCCCTGGGGCTGTACCAGGGCGGGTGGCGCCAGCCTTGGCATGGGCTACCCAGAGGACTGGGCCCGGCTGAGACAGGATTGCAGATTCTGATGGTGCCAAAAAGTACCTCTTACCAGTACCTGTGTTGCTGACGGACAAATCAAGGTTCTGCATATGCCTCTTCTCTTTCGCTGGCTGGCGAATCGCGGGCCCGGGTTACAGAAACGGCGCTAATAGCGAGAAACAAGATGGGCAATACCATGAATTGGACAACCAGACTCCCGTCCCAGACTGCCATCCCAGTCTGCAGCGACTCCAGACAGCCCGAGCCCAGGAACTAGCCAGCCTGACACGGCACCGCGGCACCTCTAGCACCGTCCTCTCGGCTGGTACACACGAGGAGGCTGTCCTGCCAGTGGACACCCACGTCTGCAGAGACACACCATGCCCGGAGCATCAACCTGGGCATACACGACATGGTTCGACTCCGACAATTGCTAGCCCGGGGCTAGAAGGCCCAAGGAAGCCGGTCGCCAGAACGGGCCCGGTTCACGTCTTCATCCTGGACTATCCATTGCTTCTCTCTCTCTTCGCCTTCCTTTGTTTCCCTCCCGTCACATGCACTCGCTCTCTCGCTCGCTCGCTCACTGACTTCCCTTTCTACATTGTACAACATCTACTGCGTCTTACACCAGATGTCACTTTACAGGAGGATTCAAAAAGGCCTGCTCCGCCCCTCCTTTCCCGACCAGACTTGTAGTAGCTCCCAGCAAAACCTTACTTCCATCCCAACTCAACCGTCCCAGCTGTCTGGTACCCAGCCCCACCTCCACCTCGGCACATTATCCATCGACCCAAACCTTCGGTAACCCAAACAACAAGGACACCGCGGCACAGTACAAGTTCGCCACTGCCCACGGAGAAACAAAATTACTTCATCCTGTAAGCTTACAGAACTGAACCATGTTACTTTCTCCGAAATTTCTGAAAGGCATAAGAACTAACAACATGCTCCAGGAGAGAAGAATCTTTCACTCAGACAAAAACCCCAGAATAGGAAGAGAGAGAACTGTTCTCACCAAAAGAATCTCTGCATCCCATTTCCACACCGCACGCACGGCCATATCAACTCAGAGTGACCATGTGCCGCATGGTCATATTCTCGGGCAATTGCATCCGCTGTGGCCAGTACTACACCATCCCCGAGCTGGAGCAGAGTGTGTCGTGTCTCGAGGCCAAGAACAATGGCGGCTTCGGCGACTGCAGGAGAGGCGTCAACATGGACCAGCACGACCCGGCCCTCGAGTGCGCCTCGTGTAGCTACGCAATGAGCCTCGGCGACGACCAGCAGCCATACAACGAAGACCTCCTGATCCCAGCCTGCAGCGCCGCCGGCTCAGGTGGTAGCAGCTCGGGCGGCGGCTCTTCCTCGAGCAGCAAAGGCTCCGGCCACCATTCCAGGCATGACGCCAGCAAGAGGAGGAAAGTTCGGTGATGACGGGATCTTCCTTGGTGACCAGTGGAAAGTGACTGATGACGCCGTGAAGGGGTAGGCATCTGTCACAATTCGATGCGGTGGGCGTGGGCATGGGACGAATAACGACATCAACGACTATATGAATACTTCACATTTACTCGCATTTACATTGGTTACATTGGGGCTTTCTTAGATGCATTGCAATCTCTCTAGATTTAGTGGTACGAACCTAGGCAGGCACGCAGGCTCTCAGGATAAATTAGATTCTATGTTGAGCGGGAGACAAAATCTAGGCCAAAAGGAAATTCCCACAAGAGGCCTCTGGTCCCTCGTGAAGCGGTTCTTAATACTCTCGGGGAGATCTAGGAACTATTCTCCCAAGTGTCTTTGACAACCCTCCAATACCTCGCCTCATCAACCCGCACGTGCGCAACATGCGCGCTTCCCACAAACTTCTCCAGCGCCGCGACCGCGAACCCGTTCCGCTTCGCAGAAGCGGCGTGCTCCTCAATATCTCGGGAGTCTACGAGCGCGTCCTCGTCGCTGTAGATGTACGCCCTGCGCACCTCGGCCGCGTTGGCTGCGCGGTCATTTTGCGCGAGCCAGGTGCGGTCGAGGTAGCCCGGGCGGCCCCAGGGGACGTGGGCGGCCCAGTAGAGCGCGAAGAGGCAGTTGACGACGACGAGCATCGCCAGCCGGGCCGGCGCGGCCATCCGTGCGGCGGAGGCCATGAAGGCCGTCACGCTGCGCTGCCACTGGAAGCGGCCCGGCGCCGAGTCGTACACCGAGACGTGGCGAGGCAGGCGAGAGCCCGAGGCGGCGTACTGCTCGCGCAGGTGCCGAAGGGCGGCGGAGCCGCCGTTTGAGAAGAGGTGGACGAGCATGGATGGCTCGCCAACTTCGTCCCCTCCCTCGGCGTAGTCGGCCATGATGGACTTGATCACGGGCACTGAGACGGCGACCTCCTTGGGGTGTGAAGAGATCTTGGTGGTGAAGTGGTAGACGAACGAGCGCAGCACCACGATGGGCGAGTCCGGGTACAGGGCCTGCAGCCTGGTGGTGTACTTTGCGAGGTGTGGCTCGCGGGCGCCCATCCAGCCGGCGAGCACGATGAGCTTCGGCGATGATGGGGAGGAGGAGGCCGATGACTTTCGGGCCTGGCGCTGCTGGTCTTCCTGGGCTGGGCGGTAGAGGTACACCACTTTCGATATCTTTGTGAAGCCCGGCAGGCCGCCCTGTGCCGCCGAGGCTGGCGCTGACGCTGGCGCTGTGGCTGCCATGGTGTAGACGACTTGGGGCTTGCAGCAGCTGCTGAGGAACGGGTTTGGGTTGGAAAAGGTCAGGAGGTTTTGGTGCAACTGAGCGTTGTCTCTGATGATGCTCTGATGATGCTGAGAAATATGCGCAAAGGCGTGACTATGTAGAGGCTGGGTTAAGGCGTTGTTGGTTCAGCAAGCGGCAAATCCTACGGCTTGGCCCTGTCACTCCGTGTCTTCCTTTGCCCTCTTAGAGCTGACGCTTGGTGAACACCCAAGGCTTAGTCAAAGGAATCCCGCCAGGCAACCAAAACTCTACCAAATGAGCCAAGAATTCATGCAGGGAAATCGGCGATGGAGAGATATGTTGTTGGTTGAGGTGGCCATGGGGGACGGTCTGATAAGATCACGGCCCATCGGGGCCCCGGCCAAACGTCTTCAGGCCGGCGGTTTGACATGTCCTCCGGGCCGCGGCTCCGTGGCCCCACTATGAACTACCTCCAACGACCGCACCTCTCCATACCTCGGCAACCACCCTTCTTTTCCAGCGTCGACATATGAAAACATCATTCATACTATTCCGATGGCCATACCTAACGACGGGCCACCGATATTTGTCACGCGAAGATGCAATCACAAGCATTCTTCGCGCCTCCGGTGACCTCACACATCATGTCCTTGTTCAGCCTGCAGGCCAGAGATTGGCTGAGGCTCCGGACGACTGATGACTGCGTTGCTAAAAGCTGACAGCTTCTCTTCTAGAAGCCTCAAATCAATGCAGTTCGACATTCGAAGTCCACGGCCCAGTCAGAAGCCAATTTCTAGGCTTTTGCCTGAATCCTGGAATCGGTGTTTGAGGAATTCAGAATCTCCGTATGCTGTGTTGTGGCATTCCCTATGCTGGGCAAACTGTCGATGGCCTCCATTTGGACCGCAGATCTTTTGGAGGGCAAGGGAAACATGACATGCCATGAGCTCAAGATTTCGGTGCTTGCATTTGCCACATCTTCTCATGCCCAACAAAAAGCAGCCGGGAGCGCACGGCAGATGATGTGGCCACAGCAAGTCGCACGAAGCCCTGCTGTGCGACAACCCTTCCACTACGGGCCGGATCTGTGTGCTCCCTCAAGCCTCACTTATCCGCCCGCGTGGGTAACAATAGACACAATCATCCTGCAAGTCTGACAGCTTCGAGTTTCTTTTCCCAAGGCTACGGTACTGTGTCTCAGCCAGGTGGTCGTGCATTACAGCCTCCTACGTGTGCGGTTGGGCACCACGTCACTGCCACGTTGATCATCTCCCGCAGCAACCGTCGTCAAGCGGCGCATTTGTCTGTCTTTCACGGTACCCGGAAAGAATCGCGATGTCCGTCGGGCGTGCCCGGGCTTGCTGAGCGCGTGATGGATGCCTCACACATGCACACGCACACACACCCGCTAAGCCGATCGCGTCCCGACGATCTAGGAGAAATTCGTTGGGTGCGGCTGATTCATGGACACGACAAAGACTCTCGCCATTTCCATGCAAGGTCATGCGCGAATCTGTGTAACTGGAGATTTCAATGTCTTGCAGGACGGGTACATCGGGCAACGAATCTCCTGAGGTGACGGGGATGTAACACACCCTCCCGCCGGGGACGCACAAGCAAACCATGCCGCATCTTCAACTCAGCCGGGGCTACTGCAACAATTATGCTGTCTCTGAACTCCGACGTGTCTTCCGGATTTACCTAAGAATTGTTGTGGTTGCTTCGTCAGCAGTGGAATCATCTTTTACGAAGCACATGACCATAAAAAAGCGTCACCCGTGTCACGCCGCGGAGGACCGACGAGCTGACGGGGAGGGCTACTTCGACGGTGCAAAAAGATCAGGCAAGGGTTCTTGAGTTTCAGCTGCCGGCTGCACCATTCACGGACGGGCTGGTGAGCCTCACCGCAACCTCCTTCCCGCTTGCTTGCGCACGTAAGCATCGCTTATAATGCACGCTGTATCTTCGTGCTCACGGCTGAGGCCAGCTGCAAGCCATGACCCGGGCTCGAGATCATAGCATCCACCCGAGATTTTGTGGTTGAGTGCGCCCGAGAAAATGAGAATGTCTTGGCCTCGGTGGTGCTAATCAGCGCTCGCTGTGATACTGCGGGTTGCGAGACGACGACGGGAACAAGCGAATGCGATTTCAAATGTTTGCTTTCAAGGTGGAAACACGAGCAATCATCACCAACCGTGTCGCCTGAGCTTTTCCGTCGGTTGCACCCGCTCGCTTCAGCATCGCCAGCCTATTGCCCAAGTGTGCATTCGCCGAGAATGCATCGTGCTTCGAGTGTCTGTATTGAAGCGGTCAAGGGATATTTCATCCAAGTTGTTGTAGTCGTCTTCAAGTCGTGAATGTGCCCGTGTATCAAGGCAGTCTTCCCAATTCTAAGTGATATGCTTGAACTACTCTTGAAAACGGGCTTCATTGCCTTGGCTGGTGCGGCAATCATACCATCCATACATCCTCTTCTTGGGACTTCTTTCTGGGAGGCTCGTCTTCCCGGCTCCACTCCTCTTCCTGGGAACCCTTCTGGACGTGGATCCGCAGCTCCCCAGAGCTGGGGCGAGAGAGGAGCCAGAGATCGCTTCAAGAGGACTAAGAACTACTCCCATCTGCACCGCTACAGTGGGAGACCTCTTCAGAAGTCCGGCGCTCCCACTAGCCTAGGTGTTTCCCGCGGCTGGGATGGAATTCAGAATATCACAGACCTCAACCATGGCCTCTGGTACGGCGTCAACGTCACTTTCGATACACAGGAGCTCACTCTGGTCCTCGACACGGGGAGCAGCGACACTTGGGCATTTTCCACAGCCACCCAATGCCTAGGGACCACGGGCGATGACGGGGCCGGTGCTGGAGAGGGAGATGATTTGTGTGTTTTCGGTCCTCCATTTGAGGGCGGTTTCCCCCTGATAACCTTTGAGAACATACACTTCAGCACAGATTACTGGGGCGACCAGACCATCAACGGGACTCTCGGCCTGATGGACGTGACCGTGGGTGGTCTACGCGTGACAAACCAGGCCGTCGGGCTCGCTGCAAACGCAACGCGGTGGCACGGCCGGGGGCCCAGCTCCGGGGTGCTGGGGCTTGCGTACCCGGGGCTCACCAAGGCCTTCACCGACTCAGTTGTCCGCACGGATCCAGTCCTGTACTCTCCTGTCATCTCCAATATGATAGAAGAGGGGGTTATGGAAGGGGTTTTCAGCCTCGCTCTAAACCGGCCTGGGAGTGGCGAGGACGGAGGTGTGATTGCTTTTGGTGGAGTCCCCGACGACGTCCCCGGCGTCGACTGGAACATGACCATGCAGACAGATATCATTATCGTGAGTGACTCTCACTTCTTCCAATCGCCTACTTGGTCAGGGTACATGGCATACTAATCTGCTGTTCTTTCCAGGCGATCGTCGATGATGAACCTGCTTTGCCACCTGATTATTCATTCTACACAATCATATCAGACGGCTGGCAGTTCAAAGGTCTCATTCTCGATGATAGGAAAATCGCATACAACATCGACAGCGGCACACCTTTCAACTGCGTACCAACTGGTGAGCCTGTTTCTACAGCCCTCTCGACCATTCACTATAATACCACCCGCCACTTGCAGCCAAAAGACCTTCATTCTAACACCCACGCAGACACCGCAAATTACATTGCAGAGGCCTACATCCCATCGGCCAAGTATAATGCCACCTACGGTGTCTACTTCGTCGACTGTGACGCCATCGCCCCAGACGTCGCTGTCGACATCAACGGCATGCCCTTCTGGCTCAACCCTGAAGACCTTGTCGTGGGCCGTTTGACCGCCTCTCAGGATCAGTCATGCTTCGCCGCCTTCACCGATTGCGGGTGGACAGGACCGTATGTGCTCGGTAATATTTTCCTTCAGAACGTTTTAGCCATTTTTGATGTAGAGTATAAGGTGATGGAGTTCGCAAGTCGCACGTTCTATTGAAGTTGATCCTGCCCGCGGGCCTTGATCTGGTCGTGACCTCTTCAATAGGAGGTGCTGGATGAATCTTCTCACGGTTGATCGATGTTAGAAGCGATAATCAGTCAAATTGGATTCCGTATCTACCATGATTTGATTAAATCTGTACGAAACTTGATTCCAATGTGTCTGGTTTAACATTTGAGACTGTGAACTTGAGAATACTTCCTTCATCGAAGCAAAATGATATACAGAAGCCCATTGACTCAACCAAGCCTTCATTGAAAGCTTCTCAGCTTTATCTAAATGATTTTGAATGGAATGGTAAGCACATAAACATGCTAACGAGGCAGCATAAGCATGGCAAAAAGGCCCGATGATCATTCCCCAGGCTTCGCCCAAGTGGCCTTATTCCATCAGGTTAATGCTAATTAGGAAATCCATATTGGCCCTCCCTCCGCTCGTGAGTCACCCCCTATCCCCATTTCAACATTCATGAGAGACTATCGCAAGTGAGTCGGGCTTCATCTAGCCTCAAGCTGAAATTACAAGATTATTCATAACAACTAGCTACTCACTGCAACACCCCACTTGACCATGATGATCCTCATTCTAGTCACACTGAGTTCATTATGTCGCTCTTCAGGAAAATTCAAGCAGGCCCGTTCGACCATCATCGGCTGTCAGCACTGTGTTCTCAATCATGGCTAACGAGCATTTGAAATCAAACATTGATCTCATCAACGACTGTGACCAGTAAGTCCACCAATCTGACGTTTCCCGGCACCTCCGTCGGTGCTGTGATCTACAGCCCTGAGCCCCTTCTGAGTGAGAGGCAGATCACCACCAAACCCCCAGCTCCTGTACAACTTCAAGCTTTCCGGGCTGTCAGGAACATATGGGCACCTCCAACAAGAAACAGCACGTTCCATTACATGGCAAGAAGACCGCTGGAAGGTCGACCATGACTCCCGAGAGATCCAGCTACTAGGGCAAAGCGAACGCGAGAGAACTCAGTGGCTTCGGGAAACACTGCTGCAGAAGGAAAAGGGGACTTTCCACCTTCTCAGCCTATGGGCCGGGGAGTCTTGCCCCGTCTACGGCCCCGCAGGCGATCTGGTGCTCAGCATCGAGCGCATCGCCGCCCCTCTCTTCGGCGTCGTCACCTACGGCGTGCAGCTCCTGGCCTACATAGAGAAGGTGGAAGGGTTGTGCGTGTGGATAGCCAGACGGGCACAGACCAAGCGCACATTCCCAGGGATGCTGGACAGCACCGTCGCCGGCAGCTTGGCCACCGGCGAGACACCCCTTGAGTGTCTGGTCCGGGAGGCGAACGAGGAGGCTTCATTCGATGCCGCGTTGACCAAAAGCACGGCGACTGCCGTCGGCGCAATCAGCTATCTGTATCTGACGGATGAGTGCAGCAAGGGCGAGAAGGGGCTCCTCTGTCCTGAGTTCCAGTTCACGTATGAGATGAGCATCCCCGCCGACCTGACACCAGTACCTGGAGATGGTGAAGCCGAGGGGTTCGTCCTGATGTCGATCGACCAGCTTAAGGAGGCACTCGCCAATGGCGAGTTCACACCGGCTAATGGTGAGGTGATTCTTGACTTCTTCATCCGTCACGGCATCTTGACATTTGAGAATGAGCCTAATTACACTACAATCGTGTCTCGACTCCATCGCAGTCTTGAATTCGTGAGGCCATAGCCAGTCAAAGGTAGCAGATTTAGCTTCGTCTTTTATCGAAGCAGCCTGCGACTCAAGATTGACTTCTTGTTTGGTCTCCTTGAATTATTAACAACGGCATCATAAAATGTGTATTGAAACGTGGGTTTCATGCCACCATCCATGGAACAATTTTGCAGCTTTTTACTTGCGCGATTTGCATTCAAGTTTGGTCTAACTCCACCTGGTTTATTTGAGAGCAGCTCTCCCAGCCATGTAACAAACTCCCTACAGGGAGCTGTCTCAGAGATGACTGCAGATGTAATAACTGCTGGGGGTGTGCGTAAGTTACATCGACAAGTTGTTGCCCACGCACCTCAATGAATGAACCAAGTGGAGTGTCAACTGACTTCTGACATCATCCAGCTTCGTTTGTAGCTCTGCAATACGGCGGTGGTGCCCTGGAGACTTGAAGGCTGCTTGTATTGCCTTGTGCTTCTTGAATTTCCATGCAACCGGATTCCCGATCTTGTTCAGAGAGTCCAGAATCTCCTTGGTGACTTTGCGGGACTCTGCAGCAAGCGTGAGCAGGTCGCGATCTCTGTCTTTGAAGTTTGCAGTTGATGGAGTAATTGGGTCATTCTGCTTGAGAGCCAATGATCTTCTCAACTTCTTGAGTGAGGTTTCGCAGCTGGTCAAGGTCCTTCCCGAGGTGGGTGTCTGTCTGCGACGCGTATATTTTCCAAGCGGTCGCGACATATACACTGCCATACTAGACCATTTGCAAGATGTTGGCAGCGAGGCCGAGGGCTGCGATGGCTTCTGCCATGTTGGGCGATGCTGTTTGGGGAGTGAGCTCCTCGCAGATCAGGTTGCTGCTTCTAGTGCATAGTTGAGCACTGTTAGGCAGTCATGCGCGGGGCCAGGTCAACAGGTGGTGGCCGATTTCAAGGCTCTCAGGTTGCACACATATTCTGGTGTCACCAACGCACGTATCATCTTTCCAAAGCATTGAACGCAGCGTTCTCGCACGCCTTAATCGAACTTTGACTGGGGCGTGACAGATAAATGGAGAAGCCATGGTACGCAAATAATCGACTCATTCGCTGCTTCTGGTTCATAGTTCGATATCTTGCTGGCAGGCAAGGCTGCTCAGATCCAATCGGTGTGCATTCGGCTGTGCTTATATTCTCGCCTGTCCCTTTGTCGTGGCTCTGAGTATGCACGTCCAGGGGTTTGATGTCTGTACGCTGAGCTTATCGTGACTTGAGCTTATCTCGACCTTTCACTAGCGCCCGGTCTCTGGAGTCGCGGGAGCCAGCCTGCGGCCCAAAACAGGCCTGAATCTGAATCAGCGCAGCACCAGGATGAGATCAGATCTCGCGGCAGCTTATTATTAGGTGCTGGGCTGCAACCCAGCGCCGGAGGCATGTAGGGCAGGGCCAGTTCCCAGCCCGTCGCCACTCGGCATTGCAACCTTGGAAATCTTTGATCCAAGCAACCTCGAGCAATCAAGGCTCCGCCGACACCGCCTGGCCACCCCCCCTTGCTTCCTTATTGTTTCGGACCTGTTGAGAGCAATTTTGTTTCCCGCTCCGAACCCGACTCCTTCTAACTTCTTTTCAAGCATCGGGCTAGTACCATAGCACCCTCTTATATCGAAGGTCAGTCCTGGGCGAACAGCCTGCTTTGTGGAGCAAGAAAAGCCCCGCCGCCGAGCCCAGCTTCTGTCTCACTCGCCGCATTCTGCTGACACTTGCCAGCGATCCTCCCAACGAACGTAACGAAGCGCTCACGATGAGGCACATCTCGCCAGGTCCGCCAACGCCGCCTGCGGGTCGAGCGAGAGCCAACACCTGGTCTTTTGGCAAGGTGTGTGAAAGAGCTTTCTTTCTCTCGTATCTCATCACATTCTTCGGCCTGACCGGTGCAATGCACTGAGCTGCACCGCGCCGCACCACTTGGGCAACTCTGGCATTGCAGAGGCAGGCCATCGCAGCCTTTTCCAAGGGGAGCATTGCCTCATAGCTGCTGCAAAGTCGCTCGGCATTTGGGCCCCGTTCTTTTCCGAGTTTTATCCTCGTGTCGTCATGGCATAGGGGTGGCAAGTCGGGAGTCCACCTGGCGGTGAGGAGCCGCATTCAGGGGTCCGGGACCCAGTGGGTAGATCTCAGATTATGGCAGAATGATTTCGTATTGCCTCCCGGGGTCAGACACGGGCGCCAGTCACCCAGGTTTTGGCGTCCCTGGCGATACAACGCGATGCAAAAGACTCGATCCCATCGTTCCAGGGCCAGATTCTAGGCTCTGCTCCCTGGCCGAATGCCGTCAGTCGGTGCATTGGCAGCCTCACCTGGGACGAATGCATGTCGCTGAGACAGTGCTCGTGACCGTTTCCTTCGTCCCTTGACGGGCAACGAGCGAGGTCAGAGTGGCTGTCGCAGACACGAAAACTGGCCCTGGGCTCTGCAACAGATTGGATGAGCAAGCGTCATATCCTGATCTGTGCGCGTGATCCTTCCTCCGGTGAGGCCGCTGGCTTGGGGTGAGCCTGTCCGTCGTGACGTTTGCTGCTGAAAGAAGCCCAGTGGCCTGCAACGTGAAGTCAGCCAGATGAAAGCGCGGGACAACACAGTATGGGGCAATGAAGGGGAGATGCCCGTCCATGGGCAAAACGTTTTGGCGGGGGATGGGGAACCTCAGGCCACCCGGTGATGCGGGGAGGCTTAGTCGAGTCGGGTCCTCAGTCTGGGGAAGAGCGAGGGCGCGAGCATTATGGGAGAAAAGAGGAAAGGCCTCGAGTGAGGAATGAGGAGTAAACATACGATTATAAGGGCCTGCTGATCAGTCGCTGGCGTGGAGTGGCATGGGGCTCCGGAGTTGAGACCGGGGGGACTCGGGGTATGCCTGGGTTTGCTCTACGCGACGCACGCCGGCGCTGGCCATGTGGGAACGGCCTGAAGGATCTCTCATGCTGCATGATGCCATGTACCGCGCAGGTACGGGGCCCGGCCTGCAGTTTCGGTCGGGTCGGCCTTGTCCCTGTCCCTGTGCCTGCGCCTGTGCCTGTACTACCCAGCTGTCTGGACACGCGAGACACGCGCTGCTATATTCGTCCCGATGGTCGCCTTTTCTTTCTCCCTCACCCTCTGCCAATCTGCCCAGATGACGCAGCGAAGGTTTAGCTCGACAGAGAAGCTTCGTCCGTGTCGCTGGGTCGGAGTGTCCGAGCTGTCGGGAGAAGAATGAGCGAGGAATGGACGGGCTTGCAGGCATGGGCAGCCCCTGGCCCCGGCAAGAGTCAGGCCTGGAGGGGCGCCTGGAGGGGCGGGCTCAAAGAAATTCCAGAAGGGGCCAAGGAACTGCGGCTGGGCGGAAGTTCTCCATCCTGGGCGCGGATAGCAAGTGCCTTTTTTGCGGGGTGAACCGGCTTGTGGAGGATGGGATCAGGGGTCGTCTCCTGCGCGCGGCACGGTACAGCCCAGGAGCCCAGCCCGCTGGGGGGTGTGGATGGGTGCAGGAGCCTCGGCCAGTGCTGGCCCTGCCTGGGCCTGCTGGCCCTGAGAATCCCGACTGCAACCCACTTGGCCATCCGGAAGAGGATGCATCGGCTTCACCTTGCGTCAAGGTGGGACCGCCCGCCCGTCTACTTCCAAGGTACCTGGTGATGTGAAGCTCCATCTTGGGCTGCGTCTTGCCTTCTCTATCCGCAGCAGCAGCAGACTAAGGGGATTCAGGAGAGTCTTCCCACGGCCGTTACCCACCCGTTCATTACCACAATCACAAGCTTCGCTTCCAGGTTCACAAGCCTCTTCTTTGTTTGCTTGCTTCCTCAACCACATGCTATATACCTTCTCGTCCTAGCTCCCATCTCGCTCTTTTGACATTTCGTCACCACGACTCGTCCTACGGAAGCCCAGACAGAGCATCCATCCTCTCTCTCTCCCTCCGCCCGCCCTTCAAAGGCTGCCTTGCGCACATTCCCTTCGACCGCCCTCGAATCAAGCAACGCTCGTGCGACCTGTCAAAGTTTACCCCAGAGTTACCAAATCATCACTCCACCCCTGCAGACGACATCTGGAGGCCAAGAGGCTCCCCCCACCACACCTTTCTGCCCGCCTGCATCATCTACGGCCTTGGTCTCTGCATTACTCCAACTTGCTCTAAGCGTAGCCGACTTCAACCCTCACGCGATCACTTCTTTCCTAAGAATCCCGAGCTCTTCCCGGTCCAGATCCTCAATTGCCTTCCTCCGACTTTCTGGCAGAACTCCATGCTTTTACGGCAAACAACATCACGAATTACTGCTCATATTTACGGCCAAACATGGCTCCTGCCAAAGCTAACGGAAGAGGCGTTCAGGTGGAGGACACGCGCATCTGCGTGGTGATGGTTGGCTTGCCGGCCCGCGGCAAGAGCTACATCGCACAAAAGGGTACCTACACTCTCTGCTTCCTCCCGTCCCGAATCTCTCCCTCCCAACCCCTCCACCATTCACGACTGCAGTTTCAGCCATTGACACAATATGTCTATCGTCAACTTTAGGTGCACCACTTCCCACCTCCCCGAACGCCCCTTCAGAGTCTTGTGAGAGCAGTAATCTAACGCCAGTTGCATTTGCAGCCCAGAGGTACCTCCAATGGCTGTCAGTACCGTCGCAGACCTTCAACGTCGGCAACTACCGCCGCAAGGCTGCAGCACAACCCACAGCCGACTTCTTCGACATCGGAAACTCCGAGGGCGAACGCCAGAGGAAAGCCGCCGCTGAGGCTGCAGTCGCAGACATGTTGAAGTGGTTCCGCGACGAGAAAGGGACCGTTGCCATACTGGACGCCACCAATTCCACAAAGGAGCGTCGCAAGTGGATACTGGAGATCTGCACTAACGCTGGGATCGAGGTCATATACGTCGAGTCCAAGTGCGATGACGAGGATTTGATCATGGCAAACATAAGAGATGTCAAGACAACTAGCCCCGACTACAAAGGTCAAGACCCAGAGCAAGCTGCCATCGACTTCCGGAGTCGCATTCTGAACTACGAGAAGGTCTACAAATCAATTAATGAGGATGAGGACGAGGACCACCTCACCTACCTGAAAATCCTGGACGTTGGCAAGCAGGTCATTATCAACCGGATCCAGGACTACTTGCAGAGTCGCGTTGTCTACTACCTCATGAACCTGCACATTCGACCGAGGTCGGTCTGGCTATCACGAGTATGTCTACTGGTTGTTCAGCTGAGGGGCTCGTCTTGGCATGGCTGACACTGCTTTAGCACGGCGAGTCCGAGTACAATCTTGACGGAAGAATTGGGGGAGACGCACTACTCTCTCCACGCGGGGAACAATATGCGCGCAAGCTTCCCGAGCTGGTTCGCGCATCGGTGGGTGTACGTGAAGACTAATCCCTACATGGCGTCACGATGTTCTGCTGACCCCCTCACTAGGACGACCGTCCACTCACAGTCTGGACATCCACCCTAAGACGGACCATCGCAACAGCGCGCCATCTGCCTAAGCACTATAACCAGCTCCAATGGAAGGCACTGGACGAGCTGGACGCGGGTGTATGCGACGGCATGACGTACCAGGAGATCAAGGACCAGTACCCTGAGGACTTTGAGGCGCGCGACGAGGATAAGTACAACTACCGGTACCGGGGCGGCGAGTCATATCGCGACGTGGTCATCCGACTGGAGCCCATCATTATGGAGCTGGAGCGGTCCGAGGACATACTGATCGTTACACACCAGGCGGTGCTCCGCTGCATATACGCCTATTTTATGAAGAGGGACCAGGAGAAGAGCCCGTGGATGCACGTGCCGTTACACACGCTCATCAAGCTCACGCCCCGCGCGTATGGGACGGACGAGCAGAGGTGGGATGCGAAGATCGCTGCGGTAAGCACGTGGAGAGGGAAGGGCAGCACGGCCAAGCACGAGGAACCGGTTCCGTCCGCCATGCATTGAGACCGGTATACAGGGGATGCCCGTTTTCTTTCTTTGGCACCTGGGATCATTGGCTTTTGCATCTCTTTCTTTTGCATCATCAATTATGGAAAGGAGTCTCTTGTTATGCCGGCCGGCTGGAAGTATACATCATTACCAAAATGGATAGGCGCGGGGGCTTTTCTCATAGAACCTGTTTGACATAGGATCGGGCTTTGGGCCTAACACATATAGTGGACCGGCTCTGGACACGATTAGCGACCAGGAGCAGTGATAGCATCATACATATGGCTGCACGATCTTGTGACTTAACTGAGATGGCTCTGTGTACTAAGCGCAAGACTTACCTAGCGGAACCCTAATTTTGACAGGCCTGTCTGGATCACAAAACTGAATTGTTTTGATAGTGTGGGTGAATTGTCGAGTTGCACCAGAATCAAATTTTCTGCTAGTTGATCCGACTGCTGATAGATACCTTCGTAATTGTAGACATGATACTGAATGCTGCTCAAACATCGAGCGATTCCGGTGTAAGCAGTATCCTAAGAGCACGACTTACAGCGAGTTTAGACCTAGAGGGTTTGGCCCTGTTTGCTTAGGGTGAAAAGGTCCGGGGGAGGGGGGTGGTCAGGCATTCAGTCCTGAGACCCTTGGCTATCAAGGTCGCTGGCCCCACAATCTTTTTTATCGCTTGCTTATCGAAGTGGGAACGGCGGCAGAAAAAAAGTTCCAGCCCTCGAAAGTTGCATGCAACTACAACCTCGATCATCCTCTTTCTCGACTTTCCACGAAGCGCCGTGCAACCCAGACACCGTCGATTTTCGATACACACCTGCTGCATACACGAAATCCCATACATTCTCAACATGGCGCCAGAAACGACGAAGAAGAGAAAGCTGAAGGATGGCAGTGCGCCCAAGCCTGCATCCGACGAGCGAAAGGCCAAGAAGGTCAGGAAGAGCAAGGTGAAGGAGCCAGAATCCGAGGTCGAGGAGGTCGAGGAGGAGGAAGCATCTCCCGTCGAGGCCGATCAGGATGAGGATGCCAGCGCGAGCGAAAACGACAACCCCCCACAGATCGAAGAGCCACAAGAGGAGGAAGCCGACGGCGCCGAACTCCCATCGCAAAATAGCCTCTCCCTCCCCCAGGAAGCCGGTACCGAAGTCCAGGAGTTCCAGCAGCTGAACCTCTCCGAGAAGACGATCAAGGCCATAGACGAGATGGGCTTCACGAAGATGACCGACATCCAGAAGCGAGCCGTGCCACCGCTGCTGGCGGGCAAGGACGTGCTCGGCGCCGCCAAGACGGGCAGCGGCAAGACGCTCGCCTTCCTGATCCCGGCCATCGAGATGCTGAGCGCGCTGAAGTTCAAGCCACGCAACGGCACCGGCGTCATCGTTGTGTCCCCAACCCGAGAGCTGGCGCTGCAGATCTTCTCCGTCGCGCGGGACCTGCTGAAGCACCACAGCCAGACGTACGGCATCGTCATCGGCGGCGCGAACAGGCGGGCCGAGGCCGACAAGCTGGGCAAGGGGGTCAACCTCATCATTGCGACGCCTGGGCGGCTGCTGGATCACCTGCAGAACACGCCGTTTGTATTCAAGAACCTGCGGTCGCTGATCATCGACGAGGCGGACCGGATCTTGGAGATTGGTTTCGAGGACGAGATGAGGCAGATCATCAAGATCCTGCCCAAGGAGGACAGGCAGACGATGCTCTTCTCCGCGACGCAAACCACAAAGGTCGAGGATCTGGCGAGGATATCGCTTCGGCCGGGGCCTCTGTACATCAACGTGGACGAGGAGAAGGAGTTTTCGACCGTGGAGGGCGTGGAGCAGGGCTACTGCATCGTGGATGCCGACAAGCGATTCCTGCTCTTGTTCAGTTTCCTCAAGAAGATGGCCAAGAAGAAGATCATTGTCTTCTTCTCCAGCTGCAACTCTGTCAAATACTTCGCCGAGCTCCTGAACTTCATCGACCTGCCCGTCCTCCACCTGCACGGCAAGATGAAGCAACAAGCCCGCACCAACACCTTCTTCGAATTTTGTAATGCTACGCAGGGTACCCTGATCTGCACAGATGTTGCTGCCCGTGGTCTCGATGTAAGTGCCCAACCCAGCTTGATTTCTCGTTTCATCCACTGACATTGGTTCTCCAGATCCCAGCAGTAGACTGGATCGTGCAATTCGACCCCCCAGATGACCCCCGCGACTACATCCACCGTGTAGGTCGGACAGCACGAGGGGCCAACGCAAAGGGCCGCTCCCTCATGTTCCTGCAGCCCAGCGAGGTCGGCTTCCTGTCGCACCTCAAGGCGGCGCGGGTGCCGGTGGTCGAGTTCGAGTTCCCGTCCAACAAGATCAGCAACATCCAGTCGCAGCTTGAGAAGCTCATCGGCAAGAACTACTACCTGAACCAGAGCGCCAAGGACGGCTACCGCAGCTACCTGCACGCCTACGCGAGCCACTCGCTGCGCAGCGTCTTCGACGTCAACAAGCTGGACCTGGTCAAGGTCGCCAAGAGCTTCGGGTTCGCGACGCCGCCGCGGGTCGACATCCGGCTCGGGGCCAGCATGCCCAAGGACAAGAAGGTGCAGAGCCGCAGGCCGTACGGGAGTCAGCCGCAGCAGAAGGGTAATGGGTTCAGGAGTCATCGCAAGTAGCTGGTGGGCTCAAGTAATCTGTTTGCAAGTTCAGGGGGGAGAGACTTTGACAGGCTGGGAAATTTATACCTGATTGGCGTCCTGGTGGTATTGTTTCAAGGCGTTGAGCAACCAAAATCATTCATCAAGGAGTCACCTACGTATTTTGATATACAGATGCAGCCTAATTAGTTAGGACATCCACCCTATGTGGGGGCCTGTATTGATGTTTCTCGAGTGTCTTAGATGTCGCAGAGCTCAATACGCATCAAAATCAAAAGAAGATAAGAACTATTCCGTCCCTTATATCCGAGCACCAGTGAGTTTGGTGCTTCCAAAACGCCATAACACCAACACAATGCAGCCGAACGCTAGAGAAAGACTCTGTTAGACGAGAAGCTTTCGTGACGGCTTCCGTCCACGCCCCCCCCCCCCACTCTACCATCTTCAGCCCGCGCCAAACCTCTGGCCACTTTCATCTACCTAGACTCCATCCTCCAAGTAAATTTCGACAAAGTAAGACCGCTGTGCGGCGCTCTCACTTCAGCACCGCAATCAGCAGCACCAGGATGACGATGAGGACAATGATGGCGATCATCTGCTTGCTCTCGCCGGCGGAGCGCGCGATCTTGCCGACCTGGCGGCGGGCGCGGTCGAGGCGCGAGGCGTGGCGGTCGACGAGTGCCTCCTGGTCCTCGAGGAGGGCGACCTGGTCGTCGAGCTCGTCGCCGATCTGCATGCTCAGCTCGCGCTGGCGGCTGATGGACTCGCCCAGGCGGTCGAGCTGGTCGTCCTGCTCGCGCAGGATCCGGCTGTGGTACGCGTGCACCTGCACGTTGTCCGCCAGCCCTTCCGCCGTGTCCCGGTAGCCCTCGGGCCCGTCCGGGTCGTCGCGGTACGGCTGGTTGAAGAGCCGTGCTGACGCTGCTGCCTCGTCGTCGAGGGCCGCCGCGGAGGAGGCGGCGGCGGCGTTGTCCTGGAACCGGACCGTCTTGCTGCTGCCTGTCGGGGTGGAGGTGCCACCGTTGCGGAGGGACTTCTTCGCTGGCGGGTGGAGGCTTGACGAGGAGGGCAGGGGCGGGCTCGTGGACGTGTTGCTCGCGTGGGCAAAGTCTGCGGCGAGGGCCGGGTCGTTTGGATGTGTGAGGGTCGAGTTCGTGCTCGGCGCAGAGAAGCCGTGGAACTGGGACGTCAGGTCGTCGAATTGCTTCTGAAGGCCTGGGAGGGAGTCGGCAATGGTGGCGGCTTTGCTGTGCAGAGGGACAAGTTGTCAGCCTCGGGTCAAAACGGGCAATGTCATGGTCTCGAGATGGGGTGCGTACGCATCATCGCCAGCCTCCTGCAGCCGCTGCTGCTCGCTCTGTAGTGCCTCCAGCCCATCCCGGAACTGGTCCAGTGATCGTGAGAGGTGGCCGTCCTGTGAGTCGCTCTGCAGGTTCAACGCCTGGGCCCGTTTGCGCTCGAGCAGCGAGAGCTTGATGTGATCGGCGAGCAGGAACAAGGCGTTCGGGTTCGACATGTTTGCGACGAGGAAATGATCTATCTGCCGGTGCTGTCAAAACGGGTGGCGCTCCGTGCGAAAACGGATCAATAGGCTTGCGAGAAGAGCCGAGATTAGACGCAGAAGGGAAAGTGAATTCCAATGGCCGATGGAGGCTTGACGTTAGAGGAGGTTGAGACAGCGGAGGAACGAATGTTTTGGAGTGAGAGGAGAGCGTCATGCGTGGAGGCAGCACAGACAACCCGGGGAAGCGTTTACTGCAGCTCACTGGACTGGTCCCCTCAGGCCCTGGCAGAATGTTCCCGCTGCCCGCCTGCGAGTACAACCGGGTGAGACAAGGGTGGTCTCGGTGTTCGTTTAGGCCTCGGACGAGCCACTCGGCCCCGCTGACAGCCGGGCCACTCAGCGGCCCCGAGCAGCAGAGTACACGCTCGTTTGGTCCCATCATGTTTGCCATGGTTTCATTGGCTTCACAAGACCCCAGCCTGGATATAATGTCACGGTTGTTTAAGTGTTGGTGACCGAACCAGTGCAGTTTAACGCCCCGAGAAAAATTTGAGCCAGCAAAAGTCTACAACATCGTACGCCGACCAAAAGTTCACAGTGAGCTGTAGACTACTTGATAACAGAGTAGTCTGTTCCATTGTTAACCATACTACATCCGGCGAACATGCCTTCCTATTATTAGGTTTCGCATGTCTACACCCAGTCGGCTTCTTTCCAGCTCACCTTACCTAAGTGAGCCTGTTGGGAAACCAACGGCCCCTCTGTGGAGATGATCCTACAGGAACACGACGGCCATGGAGATATCGCTGGCCTGGTTACACACAACCTCTTCCCCCTGTACCAACAGGACCCGAGAGGCGTAGCAGTAGGCTTCATTTCAATTAGCTCCACAAACAGGTGAATCAAGCGCTAACCGCTAATAAATAGGCGCTAAGGCTACGCATCACCACGAACCATGAACCTTCAGACTTGGACTCGACATACTTCTGCCTGAGGGACCCAAGAGCATCCTCTCTTTCAAGTATTTGAAGTTCAATACGGCCTCACCAGACGGAACTGGCCTGCTGTGATCTACAGCAGTAGAAATGAGTTGGTCTGCATTCCTGGGGACCGTGGTGGCACTTGTGGCTGGGTGTTACTTGCTCGAGGGCAGCATTTTTTCAAGACGCGATGCCCAGGAGCCGCCCTACATCCGCCCTCGCATACCACTCATCGGGCACGTTCTTGACTACCTGAAGAAGGGAACACCTTACTTCAGCGACGTAGAGTATGCAACCGCCAGACTTCCTACCCTCACCGTGGACCCCAGTGGACCTGAGACCAACCCGAGCTGACATCTCCCAGGGCCAAATTCCCCCATCTTGCCATCTTCTCCCTGCCCATTTTCTCGTTCAAGCTCTATATCGTCGCGGATCGACAAGTTTTTGCCGCCGTTCAACGCAATGCCAAGACGGTTTCCTTCGCGCCTTTTGCCAAGAAGTTCGCAAAGATCCTAGCCAATGTCTCGGACGTGACTGTGAGAGCATTCGACTCTTTGTCAGTAGACGAGGAGACGCGCAGCTTCGCCCGTAAAGTCCACCATCTCGAGGCAGCTACTCTTTCAAATGGTTCCTCGCTGGACCGCCTCAACCTCACCACTGCGCAGGAGAAACTGAGGCTGGTCGACGAGCTCGTCCTGGAGTCTACGAAGGACCCGGCGCATATCGAATTGTACGACTGGGTCCAGCATCTCGTTTCAGTCTCAGCCACCACTGGCTTCTACGGGCCTCAGAACCCATACAAAGACCCCCAGCATGAGAAGGATTTCTGGTAGGCCTCGCAACCATACCGGCGCTCCATATTCCGGGCTGACCTTCCGCACAGGACATTCAACGACCAGATCCCCCTGATCTCATCTGGCTTGGCTTGGCTCTTTGCCCCCAAGGCGCACAAGGCCCGCAACGATCATTCCGCGAGGTACGGTGCCTACTTTCGCGCTGGAGGCGTTGAAACCGCATCCGACTTCATAAGGGAGAGGACCCGCATCTTCATCGAGAATGGCGCTCCCCCAATGGAAGCGGCTTCCATGAACACCGGCCTCGATGTCGCCCTCATCAGCAACTACACCGGGATCGCATTCTGGACCGTCTACCATGTCCTATCTCACCCGGGCCTTCTCGAGGCCGTGAGGGATGAGGCAGAGAAGGCGGTCATCAGGGGCGAGAAGGAGGGTGACTACACTCTCGACGTGTCGGTCCTTCGCACCTCGTGTCCGCTTCTCGTCTCGGTGTTGCAGGAGACACAGCGCCTGAAGACGACGGTCGCCAATATTCGGGAGGTGATCAGTGACACCAGCATCAGCGCGGGAGGCAAGGATTACATATTCAAGAAGGGGAACTACGTGCAACTTCATTGTCCTCCTGTCCTGCGCAGCAAGGAGCTATGGTATGATCACTTCCTCAGATCCTCCTTCCTGCGTTGTGCATAGGCGAATCGCATCACTAACACTGTTCACAGGGGTGAGGATGCAGACGACTTCGACCCGCGCAGGTTCATCCGGATGCGCAAGGACAAGGACCCAGCCGGCGGCGTCGTGCCCCCGAACCAGCTCCCGGCCATGGCCTTCCCCGTCTGGGGCGTGGCGCCGCACGTCTGCCCCGCGCGGTTCTACGCGAGCACCGGCGTGCTGGTCCTGGTCGCCCTGGTCGCCCTGAGGCTTGACATCTCGCCAGCCGGCGAGAGGGGGCGCGCGGGTCCGGCGTGGGGGAAGCTCCAGGACGGGTTCAACTTCTCGGCTGTGTCGAAGCCGACGACGCCTGTACACGTATCTGTGAGGCCGAGGGAGGACCGGACGGGGAATTGGAATGTCGTCGTGGGGAAGCCTGAGACTAGGCTGCAGTTTTCTGTTGCGTGAAAAGTGAGGCGCGGACCGGGTCGTGTCGATAGTACCTTCGCATATACTACTGCATGCTTTGTGCTTGGAAGGCAGCGTCCAAGTTATTCTTCGAGCTGTGCGATGCTCTCATTATCATAATTCGAATGCTCCTGAGCTTGCAGTGGTTTTAAATACTTCTACACGAGTTCAAGTGGTTTACGCGGCTGATGGTACATTTGTATGAGATTTATATCGATGTGCTGCGTTTCAAGACAATGCAGATGACAATTTTCGAGTATCGAAACTCTTACTTCGTCTGGAAACAGAATGGAGTATGCAAGCCTCATCAGCAAAGTGATCCAAATGGTGCACAAATCAGGTGTCCGGTGCTGTGAATAGCACTCAGACCATCACCTTTAGACCATCCAGTGCTCATCTCATGTTCCTTGGTGTTCAAGTTGCGCCTAAAAGGCTAAGGGAAGCTGGGGTAGAGATATCAACTGGCAAAGAGACATCAAAACAACTTTTAAAGATGCGACAGATCAGCCACTCTGCAATTTTTTTCGCGCGAACATCGCGAACGGATTGACTGTTTTTTGCACTTTCAGGTCAGGCAGTCATCTGGTTATGAACATCTTGAAAACTATTTTGCTTGATCGTTAAATACAATCTCAGCATTACAATCTCAGCATTAGTACAGTCACAACTTATGCATACCAGTATCAAAGCCTTCAGAGGAATTTCAGTGACAGTATTGTACTGGTGACTTCAGGTATGTCTCCTAGGTTACACTACTCTCATATGCAATTAATCGTTTCATTTTAGCGCTAATGACCTGCACATAATATAATACACTAAAAATTATATACATTTATTATATTATTACCTTTTTAATTATTAAGCATAATTACTTATTTTATAATCCTTATAACGTTATATTTTTTATTATATTATATATTTTAATTATCATAGATTAATTGCCAGTCCGACGGCAACGACCCCAAGCCCATGCCCAGGAGCGACGCCGCCGCCAGCGGCGGTGACGCTGGCCAGGCTGATGCGCCTGGGTCGACGTTCGGGAAGGCTTAAAGCGTGGGGCGTGCCGGCGCTGCGGATGCTGGCCGTCTCCGGCGGGGAGCCCAGGGGCTGTGCCGACGACGACGGCGGCTGTGCTGTCGCCGGCGTTGTCGTTGTCGTCGGCGCCGGTGGTGGGCTCGACGTGGGCGTGTGGCCGTTTGCGCCGCCGCCGGCTGTGGTGTCGTCTGCTGCTGCTTGGGGCTGTAGGCTTTGTTGTGATGTTGCTGGTTGTTGTGCTGCTTGGCCGCCCTGCTGTTGGTGTTGCGTCCCCGGCCTGCTCCCCTGCGCGTCGTGACCCGCCGGCAGGCCCATGCACACGAAGAGCATGCCGCACCTCAGGCGCCGTATCACCAGCACCGTCCCGCTCTCGAGCTGGATCGTCACGGCTAGCGGGCCTTCACTCCTGCTGCTACTGCTACTGCCGCGGCTCGTCCTCCTGGCCCTGCTGCCCGGGGGCAGGGCGGCGTCTATGGTATCTTGGTCGGCGCCGTTGCTGTGGATTGTGTACAGGCTCGCTGCGACAGTGCCGTGGGTGCGCAGGGTGGCGACGGGGATTGGCGGCTGGGAGGCGTAGGCCAGCAGCTTGCCATCTGGGCTGAGGAGCAGGAGGGTCGTTATTTGTGGGGAGAGGTTGAGCTGGAGGAAGGAGGTCAGGCGCTTCGTCAGGAGCAGCGGCGGTGGGCGGAGTTGCGCCATGTCTGGTCGCCTTGGGGGCCAGGAGCGAGTTCGATGCTCTCTCGGCGTCGATGTAGGCTGGACGGAAGTGGGAGGGAGAACGGGATGACGCGGACGTGTAGAGCTCGGAGCTACAGCTAAGCTGCTGTGGGTGGTCGGTGGGTTGGCACGCCGGACACTTTCGGTTGGGATGGAAGGTTTTGGACGGCAGAAAGGCAGCGCGACAACAATGACAGAGCAGTATAGTCCTGTCAAATAAGGGTGGTGAGACGGGGCGGAGCGAGGATTTGGGACTGGACTCAGAAGATGATGGGCGTTGGGTGACAATCATCGGCTCTTGTAATCTTGAAATGAGACCACACGTCGGATTAAGCTCAACTGCTTGCAGGGTACTAGACTAGTGCCCTATCTAGGTACCTACTGTGTAGGGAAATTGTACCCAAGTACCTACCCGAGTACCTGGGTACCTTGTGGAGACGATGCGCTACGGAGTGCAGTGTCCATCTATGTAAGCCAAAAAGCCTGCTCTCACACCACCTCAAGCAACCACCACCAGAGACTTCTTCAGCCCGTCAAAACTCATTTCTGTCCATAAGGCACCGCAGGGAACGGCGGCGGGTGGACAGCAGGCACCGCTTGTCTGGGCTGTGGCTCCAGGTGCTCCGTGGTCCAGCGGTGGGAACTCAGCTGGCGCTGGGCGGCCAGCAGCTCCTCGTCTCGGCGGATCCTCTCGTCGGCGTTGACCTGGCGACGCCAGCCGTCATCCACGAGGTCGCGGTGCAGCTTCCCGTCATCCGTGCCGGCCTTCCAGCCCAGGTATGCCCCCCGCGCCCCGGAGTAGACGGTCGACGTGAGGTCGTCGGCGCTGTTGCACCTCCCGCGGTAGCTCGACAGCAGCCTGCGCACCGTGTTCTTCAGGCAGTCCGAGTATAGCAGTGGGCTGATGTCGCCTTGCGAGCAGAACGCCGGCGCGTTCTTGTCTTCCGGGTCCGGCACAGGCCTTGTCGACATCATCTGGTACACAATCCGCCCCAGCTGGAAGAGCTCCGTGGCCTTGGTGTACGGCCGCTGGTTCTGCTCGCCCGACTTGGTCAGCCCACTACGCCCAACAACACTTGCCCGAACTGGCTGGCCCGACTTACCTCGTTGATGGTGGACAGGTCTTGCGTGTACAGGTGGGCGCGCATCGTGTTCAGGCTCTCGTCGCCCCTGGTGGCGCTGACCACCTGCCCGACAAAGTTGCTGTTGACGTGGCCCGACACGGCGCACTGGCCGTAGTTGCCCAGCTTGCAGAGCCCATACGTCTCGGTGCCCTTGGGGTGCTGGAAGAAGATGTTTTCGGGCCGGATGTCCCTGTGCAGGATCGGCAGCCAGTCCGGGTCCGAGAACCAGTCGTGCTGCCGCCGCCGCCCGCTCGGCGCCTCGATCCGCGTGTCGTCGCGGTGGCCCTCGTGCAGCCACGACAGCGCCCTCAGCACGCTCAGCAGCACGTGCCAGCACAGGCCCTCGGGCAGGAACTGTGTCACCACCGGGCTGTCGGGCGCCGCCGTCTTGGGCACCACCGGGTGCTGTTTGAGGAGGTTCTGTAGCGTGCCCGCGTCGCAAAAGTCCCACAGAATCATCCGCTGCGCCGACACCGTCGTCGTCGTCGTCCCTCGTCCGCACACCACGTTATCCGCCACCGTGTCGTTGTAGTTGATCAGGTTGGGGTGGTTCAGCAGGCTGCCGAGCGCCCCCTTGGCGCCGCGCTCCAGCAGGTCATTGAAGGCCGGGTCCACCGTGCTGGCATCCCACTTGTTGCCGAGGAACTGCTCATTATCGGACTCGCGCGTGACGACGTAGATGCTGTCATCGAGCTTCTTTTCGATTCTGTAGCCGTGCCTCGCCTGTGTGATGGGTGCCATGTTTGCTGGTTGGTGTAGTAACGTGCTGAGGCGCTTGTCAGTGTCAGCGTGGTGGCACAAACGTCAGTTGTGACTTTCCGGGGGCAATCAAAGCAAAAGTGAGAGGCCGTATTCTGTTGTCTGCGTGGACTTGCGAGGTCAAGGTTGGCCTCTCATTGTTCCCGCCTGGAATGCTTGTTTTCCTTGCCTCAATATCCGGCGCCCATCCCTTTGTCCCGCCAACTACAGCCACGTTCCGTCTGCGTTCACCAGATTCAGCCAAACGATTCCAACAAACCCGGATCCGGAGTCGGTATTCAGTCGGCCTCTTTCCCAGCCCATAGGTCAGACGCTGCAACTGGCTTCCATAGGCACATTGTCATTCGCACCGTCGCCACGACTCTGCCACAAGGGGAGACGCTGAATCCGGCAACACAATGACGCCCTTCTCGGTATCACTTAGCATCACTCGGCCCTGGCGTTGTTGATCTCATCGCAATTAATCGCAGTCTCCGCAGGTCTGGGCAGCATCGCGCCGGGAGCGACATATCGCCGTGCCTCGTCCTTGCCACAACACCCGTCGGCGCTCATGGGCATAAAGAAAGACTTGCATTAGGCAAATAAAGATGACAGTGCGCGCATGTCATCAATTTGAACCCGCATCAAATGCTTTTATATCCAAGCTGCGCAGGCACGGTCTTGGTGTACGGCCAGGCCGTAGGCAGTGGCATCGAGAGTTGGCCGACGCGATTGAGTTGCCCTTCGGCAGCAGGCCATTAAGCTTTGGGGGCGATGCAACGACGTTCAATGAATGACGCGCAAAGCCGAGAGGAAATCTCTTGAGGGGGGCCCAAGACACGCATGCAAGATACGCGAGACACGCATACGGATTGCGACCTCGCGCAGGTACCCCAACGCTCGCACTGCAGCTGCGTGCATGCATGTGCGTCTTTGTCTCTTTGCCTCCTTGCCTCCTGCATATGATTGTGCAGAGATGACATAGAGCTAAGCTTTACCCACTGCTGCGGGCTGCTGCGGCTCAGTGTATCATCCAGCACGTACCCAATTTTCTCTTCCTGTTTTCCAGAAGGGCGATGACAAAACCAGCTCAAGCTGCTACCGCAGTGTCGCCATGCGTGCGCCTTGCGAAACTGCCTCGAGGTTTCCAAAGCTAACTCCACCGCTCATGTTTGATTCGAATCATGGTCGAGCGAGCGAGCGAGTGAGCGGCCGCGAACCTGATCTACTGGTTCGTTGGCCGCCGGGGCAAATCACACACGCCAAACATCGGCTCGCCTTGCTCTTGCGAGAGCGAGCTGTGGGGCTCGCTCTCGCTCTCGATAATACAGGGCTAAAACAAGCTCGCTCTCTCTCTTCTTGGGTGTTTCTGTCTGATGTTGGAACTTGACAGGGGCGCCACCCCGGATCGTCAACGGTTGCTTGTACAGTACCTTGCGAGAGGGAGATTCTCCCCCAGCCCCTCCCCTCGTCGTCATCTCTCTTTCATCTTATCTGATCTGTCACGTGCATCATTTTCAAGCCTTCTTCCCCCTTTACTTCTTTTTTTGTTCTTGCCAACTGCCGTGTGGATCCTCCTAGTGGCTTATACTAGATACTTGACTCGGCTCGATCCGAGACGCTGTGGGTTCTCGTGTGAGTGTTGTAGGACTTACAGTCCGTACATGTGCTTCTCTCACTTTCTATTCGGTGAAGCGCATTCTCTCCCAGGTTGTCTCATCTACGATGATACATCTACCAATATGTTGTTTGTTTCCGCAGCAAGCCGACACAGTGGCTTCGCCTCACAATCAATGCCTGACCGACCCATGAAATAATTCGCATGTGTCTATACTGCCGCCCCTTCATAGTAGTAGACTGTGTATACACTTCGGAGAATTTCTCAAGCACCCACCGACGGTCCGCACCCTACCCGCCCACCACGCCGGCATCAGCCTAAGCCGCAGCCGTCATGCCTTACACGTTACCACCGCGCCCCCCTTTAGTTCCCGCACGATATCAACTTTCCTCTTCAGGGAGGTGGCCATCGCGGCGTCAGCCCAAAAAGTCAAAATATTTACATTGGCCCACGTAACCCTACCTACGCTAGTTTCCAGCCCTTCCCGCCCGCCACCCTCCAAGCCGCCACAACCACCACCTCGTCCGGTCTCCCATCATCCCGTGTAGATCCCTGACACCCCTCGGGTTTCAGCGCAGAGCCGCCTTGCCTCCTCCCTATTCCTACCACCGCAACTGGCGGAGCAGTCCGGTCCCATCTCTCTCTGCTCCCCAGTCCCCCGGCCAGCTGTCTTGGGTGTTCGCCAATCACCCTGCGCATGGTCCCTCCCTCCCAGCGACTCGCAGGCACAAGGAGGAAGAGGAGGGGGGGGGGGGGAAACGAGGCCCCAGTCGTTCAGACGATACCACGCACTGCCCGTGTGGTCGCCCGAAATGGGTAAACTATGTACATGTCTCCCGAAAAGGTACTAGTCAGTTGAGCCAGGGAGTTGGCCGGTTCTTGCCCTCCCTGGCCCCTACAGTAGATTTGGCTGAACATTGTCCGCTCGTTCATTTTCCTCCCATTTCGCATCAGCTGTCAAATGCGGTGATATTCTGGTTGTCTATGACGATCCCGTCCCATCTCAACCTCGTTCCTCAGTAGTGACCGAGCCTGCGCTATTCTCGCTCTCGCTCGGTGGGCATCACCTAGAGAGTATTCCGGAGTCCGATAAGAGCGAATTTAGTAGACTACCCGGGAAACGTCCTGTTTGGACCAAAGACTGCTTGCTGGCTCCAGTAGTCATCGTATGTGGACTTGCACTATTTTAGGCGTATAGATGATTGTCATGAATACTAAGAGAATATGAACTACTGATTGGTTGGTTTCTTTTTTGACGATTTTGTGGCATTTTGTTTTGATCTGATCTTCGTAGTAGTATCTATCTACTTTCCTATTATAATACACTAATTTCTTATCCCCCAGGAGAGGAGAAATTAGAAGTCGTTCTCTGTCCGCTCTGACGCCCGGGCCGTAAACCGTGAACCAGCAAGTACTAAAGAAAAAAAAAGGAAAATAGATCGGTCTTCGTCTCATGCCAGTTCCCGGGTGCGCACCGCGCCCAATTTCTCGAGACTGACAGTGATGGTCTCCTCCCGTCTTCACCAGTGAAATGACACAGGCACCACACACCGTCCCTCGCGGCGAGTGGAGGCAGGGTCCGCAAGGAGATTGGTAAACGAGTGTGTGGGATTTTCTTTGTCTGTGTTTCTGTCTGCGCCAGCCCCGCTCTCTGCTCTGATCTGGAAACGGAAAGAGAGGTTAAAACATCATTCCGTTTGATTGCTTGAAAAAGCAGAGAAAAAGCCAAAGCCGTGTGATGCGCTCGTACAGATTCTGGTGTAAAACGAGGGACTGGTTTGTTCCCCGCTTGATCCGCCATGGTACCATTCGGAGGCGCGACCCCCAACTTCTCATGGCCATGGGAGGAGGCGCCCGACGATCTTAGGCGATGGATCTCAGTTTGGCGGATGTCGGGGCTTGACGCTTTGAGCGAAGCCGGCTCTTCGATCTTCCGTGTTGCAATGCTTCGAATGACTTCGCTCGAATCGGTACTGGCCGAATGTGCATCTAGGCAAAAGCACCAACGATAGACATGCCGGCAGCTGATAACACATGTTAGCTGTTTCCTTCCCGAAATATTTGATGTCGAGAGACACATACCTCCCAAAAGGACATAAGAGAAGGCAGTGATCTTGTCCTTCTTAGTGAGCGTGTGTTGGGCTTCCTCAGAAAGGAAGTCCTCAGCCAAAAGATCGACAGTGGCTGCGTACAGCAAAAGACCAGAGGAACTGTGAGACAATGTTAGATATGGAACCTTCAATTGAAAATGAACCAGGGAAGGAAACATACATAGCGTTGAAGATACCAACAATGATCAAACCGAAAGCGCTGTTGGGATCGTAGCTGTTGCGAGTGATAAGGCCGATGGCCTGTCCGATGGGCGCGGTGGTTCCGAAAGCAAAGACCAAAACCCAGGGGCGGATGCTACCCTTGGCATAAGGAACAGCAGCGATACGGGTACCAAGACCCAGACCCTCGAACATTTGGTGGAACAGGATGGCAATCAGCAGGATGATGAAGCCTTCAATGGTGATCGAAACAGTCATGCCGACGAAGACGGAGTGGAACAAGATACCACCCTCGAGCAGGGTGATGTTCATAGACATCTTCTTGTACGTCATCTCATCGACGGGCAGGCCAGTCTCAACATCAAGGTAAGGAGAGTCGATAAGGCCAACAGCGGGCTTGGGGTCCTCAGAGACGTTGTACGCGGGCTGGATGGAGACCTGAGGCTGCTGGCCCTTGAGGATGTTGACCATCTCCATGCGCTGGCGGACATACTGCTCGTAGAAGACAACAAACCACGGGGGCATCTCGGATCGCGCAGCCAGCTCCTGGGCATCGTCACCGTAGGGGTTGGGCTGCAGGCGCTCGAATCTCTCCTGGTCGGCAAAGACTTGCTGCTGGACCTTCTTCTCAAAGGACACATCGGTCTCGTAGCTCTGGTGGTTGTATCGGGGAGGGCGCTCGGGAGTCATGTTCGGCGGAGGCGGCGCACTGGTACCGAAGTTTCCACCGTGAGAGTGAGCCTGTCCACCCATCTTGTGGTTCAGAGTCATCTCAATAACGAAGAGAGCAAACAACGCAGCCATCATGATGACACCGGTGATTGGCGGGTAAATGTCCGTGAAGAAATCTGGAAGGCATGGATCCATCAAGCTGGCGAACGCGGTGGGCAACAGCTATGGGGACAGTCAGCGGGCGTGTTGACGAATTACTTAGATACCGTGACCAGCTACTACATACGTGAACGAATGCTGTTGCGATCAAGACACCTGTTCCGAAATGCTTGCATGCAAAAAACACCTTGGGTGGAATCTTCATCCACTTGACCTTCTTCGCCACGACGGGAAAGCCCGCTCCTGCACGTCTGCGTCAGTATACTGAGTCTATCACTCCCCAGGGGTTCCATGAATTCGTACCAAGGCATGAGAAGCCCATGACCAAGACTGTTCCGTTGTGTTAGCCCAGCGATTTAACTCATGTTGGTGTTCAATCTTATACGTACAGAGGGCCACGACGTGCAATGGCAGATCGTACTCTCCCGCCTCCTCGCCACTGCCGCAAGCGGGCTTCATGTTTGCCATTTCCTCAGCCATTTTCGATGTATTCGGTCACCTGGACTAGCTGATACACCAGGCTCAGAATTGAGTATTTAGGAAAGAAAAGCCGTCCGGCGACTGAGAAGGAAAAAAAGGGGTGAAATGAGGAAACAGACGAGAGGGATTCAATCCCGACGTCGAAAGAAATAAATATAAAAGGACGAAAGAAAGGAATGAAATATCACGAACTTCCAAACATCAGAACAGACGAGAACAAGTCCGTAGTGCAGAAGAGTATCATCGACCTTGGCACAATCAATCAGCCGGGTGTTTGAGTGTTTTAATACTCTTGTAACCCAGGCCTTGCGTGTCCGGCAATATGGACGACTTGGTATGGTAAGACGAGCCGATGATTGAAGTCGGCGATCCTGCAGGTCAAGGCTCAACCTGCCATGGAAGATGAGAATAGAAACATGAACTATGGTTCAATGTTGAGATGCCACGGCCATCTTGAAGCACTTGGTCCCAGATAAGCATGGCGATGAAGCTGCAAGTGCAATGCTCAGTGTTGAGCCCCAGAGTGTTTCCAACGATATTCCCGGTTGTGGCCAGGGGTGGTTACCAGGTTGGTACCCGTTGGTACATGTTTCGACGCACGGCCTGGACAGGAACGGCAGGTATAGCGGCAAGGTCACGCAGAGGTATTCGTGGGGTGTGGGCGGAGCGGCAAGGAGACGGGTAGGTTTTACCTCTGTCCAGCATCCTTGATCGCCATCGGGCTGGCTGGGCTGGCTGGGCTGAAGGCCAGGGCCCGTCAGCCGTGACTGAGGTTGAAAGAGCCAGAAAGGGCGGCGGCGACGGCCAATTGTGGACCGCAAGGGCGAGAATATTGGGTCGGCTCCATGCTGGGACGATGATCGACGGCCCGCCAAGGCGTTGAAGCATGTGCAAAGTCGAGAGCCGTGTCGCCGGTGTGGAACCGGGGCATTTTTCCCCAGCGGAAAATAGGCACGCTGCGGCTCCATGCATGTTTAGCTCCCGCGCCCGTAGCGTCAAACTTGGGCCCATGTTCCCGCCGGCGTATTTCAAATTGCCATTGAAACAAGCACACGACTATGACAACAAGCATTGAGCGCTGTTGCTGTCGATATTGGCTTGTGAGGGCTCCACACTGGTGGTGTTTTTTTTTTGTGCAGCTGTGATGGACTTTGCCAGGCCCAGTGATGTTTAGCAGAACCGCGGAGTGCTCAAAGGTCCACACATCTGGGAGAAGTGACTGACCACCCAAGGCTGACCAAGACGACTCGTGAGCGTCTAAAGTCGTCTTGGGTCTTGTGCCCAAGGCCCTAAGAGTCACGACGAACCACCTTGGCTGGGCCAAGTGGCACGGCGTTACCAAGATTTCTTGACGGTTGACGAGACAGGCCAAGTATAATAGGACCCCGTGTCCAGAGCCCGCCAACTCTAGGCACACGAGGGCTCACCTAGGCCCATGGCGGGGGAGAGGAATTGCCTGCCCAATAATGTGTGCGATGCTGCGCTGCGCTGCGCTGCGCTGAGGCTGTATGACGTCCATGGGGACCGCTCATGGAGACGGCCATTCTGAACCTGGTCTCTTGACGCGGTGGCGACCATTGTCCACGCAACACCGTCGCAGACGGACAGACGGACAGACCGACAGACTGCAGACGGTAGGCGGCAGAGTGCAAGGCGATGATCTGGTTTCGACAGGGCAGGCCGGAGCGCGGTGAGGGTCGTCCATGCAACAGTAGGAGCAGCAGCGGAGGCGAGTTCGGTGGTGCAGAGGTGCCACAGTACCACAGAAATTAGGTAAGGCAGGGCAGAGAGAGGCTGCCAAGAGTGTGAGAAGGGTGAAGAACACGACAGGTAAAACAGAAGTTGTTGCTCGGCAGACTTGGCATACTTGGCGTGACGATCTGGGAGCGCCGCCTTCTTAAAGCAAGTCGGGGCGCGGGCCTGTGAGGATGCACCGATTCGTAACGGCCTAGCCGTGGCGGCACCAGGGCAGCGAGGGCAGCAGAGCGGTGCGAGCGGGGCGGATCGCCAGCCTCGAGTCTCAGGAGACGAGCCTCGAGTGTCGAGAGTCGAGTGCAGCTCGAGTGTTCAGGGTCAGGCTGACGAAGCTGCAACACCAACCCTTGGCGGCGACAGCACGTCTGACAAACCCCAGACTTGGGATGCAAGGGACCATCAGCACTCAATGCACACTTTCCCTCTGTGTTACTACTGAAAGCCGACCGACCGTCCGACCGACCACCTGGCTGCACCTGCCTTCCTGCCCGCATTCGACTCTCGACCCAAACCTCAGGCTGTTTCAATCCCAACATGAATGATGGATGATGCGAACGAGCTTGACGAGCTTGTTCCCAGCGAGGTGGGGCGATCCTCATTATGTCAGCAGAAACTTCGGCTGCTCCTTCCTCACGGCAAACTTGAAGAGCCTCACCGCACCCGCACCCACCTGCCAGCCAGCATCCCCACCTCGTCCCCGTCGCACCTGGACATCGGATCACACAGGAGTCACTTTGTACAGTACATAATACTCGTACCTCCCTCATCCTATCTCACCAGCCCTGGGGATCAACAGTGTCAATGGAAACAGGCAGGAGCTGTCGTATCTCAGATATATCACAGAGCAATCACACTCATCACTGGCTTGGCAGGTCAGGCTGGCTGGCTGGCTGGCTGGCTGAATGACTGACGGCCGTGTAATACGTATATCTTGCTTGTTCCCGCCGCTCGCCATCTCTTGGCTGCACTTATCTGTTGCCTGCTCCCTGCTACCAGATGCAAGCCAAGGTCGGTTCCTTCATGTCCACCATGGCTGTGGGTACTTTCAGTCATCATAAACATCATTATGAGCATCACCATTACGATCTGACCTCGGGGTGGTGATAATCGTCCCCGTCCCAGACCTTTTCCTCTCCTTGGCAGATGGGGCTGGCCAGCTTGCCGCCAGCCTGCATCCACCATG
Organism: Diaporthe citrichinensis; assembly: GCA_014872995.1. Taxonomy (NCBI): domain Eukaryota; kingdom Fungi; phylum Ascomycota; class Sordariomycetes; order Diaporthales; family Diaporthaceae; genus Diaporthe; species Diaporthe citrichinensis. The sequence continues at coordinate 524,194 of JADAZR010000010.1, read as the reverse complement.
ACTTGGCTGTCTGGCTAAGCTTCGGTGCCCAGCTGCCCAGCTGCCAGAAGGTCCCAAGCCGGTGTTCCTGGACCAGGCCAAGCTTCAGCAAACCCCAGAATCATGGCCATCATGAAAATCTTCTCTCGTTTCTGCTTGCCATGGCATGCAGACAACCCAAGCCAGTCCGTCCTGTTCCAACCACGCCAACGCCCATCGTCCACCGTGGAATGCGTTGATGGACAAGACAAGTCTGTCTGCCAGGTCCTGCTAGATGCAAACTTAAGTCCATCTGGACTATGCCGTCCATCAGTCCTGCAGTGCGGTCCAGGCCAGTCCAGTCCAGTCAGTTATGTGTCAGTTCTGGGTCTCGGCAAAAGCTTCCTTGCTGCAGGCATGGGACGCCTCGCTCCCCGGCTCCAGCTACCCGGGCCGCACCACCGAATCGGAGTCGGTTCCAAATCTGCTTGGCCGTCAACACAGATCTTCAACTACACGTCTCTGCATGCCCATGTCCTGCTCGTGCCCTGCCCTGAGAATTCTGGTTGCTACCAGTCCCAGCCCCTCGACGTTGCTATCTGCCGCTGCCCCTTTGCCCCTTTCTGTTAGAGGAGCAAGCACCATGTGTGTTCCACATGCCGAGCTTTGACGCCACCGTCTTCCGTGGCCTTGCCCGTCCACGCTGCCTCCAGCGCTATTTTCCGCTGCTATGGCTCCTGTGCACTATGCGCTGAGCGAGACCGAGCAGTATGAGGGGGGCTAATTGGCCTCGAATCGTCGCCTCCTCTCCCATTCTGCTGCACAATTCCGGTTTCCCTCAACGGAATTCTTTATTACACCGAAGCAGGGGTGACAAGCTTTTCTTCATTCAAGAGTAATCCAGAATCAATATATTGCTTGACCTCGCTGGAATTCGCTGTTGGGTTGTCGCTTCTCAAAAGACTAGACCTTTCTTCGTTTTAAGCCGAGTCGAAACATTCCCCATCGTCGCCCAGAACTACCCAGAGTCGCGGTCGCGTGGCTGTCCTCCTCCCACAATGTCCACCTCCGACAAATCAGTAAGTCAGCCGCAAGGGGAAGCGTCAAGAGGGGCCACGGGCTCTTCAGGTCCTGCTCAAGGTACGTGGAATGTATTCGCTGTCTTGTCCAGCCGTAATGCCATTCAGCGCAACAATTCCCCGATTCTTGGGTTCCGCTTTACGATCCCCAAGTCTCATCGTCGTCCCGGACTCGGCTCTGTTTCGAACAGCCACCGTTCGACCAATCCGGGGCCCAATTATCCCCAAGGTCACCTCAGTATTCCTCATAGTGCTCTTGACTAACTCTTGACCTCCTTGGTACGCTCTTGGTAAAGATAACAAAGACGCTGGGGTACAAGCACTGTCCAATCCACAGTCCCCCGTTGCCTCTGGAGCTTCCAATGGGAAGAGGTCCATGCTGGACGTCGGTGATGAGAAGACCCCATTCACCTCCGAGAAGACTGTCGTCACCCACGAAAAGGATGTTGGTGGCGATCGACCCATCGCGGTCGGCTCGACCACTGAAGTCCCAGACTTTGATGGCCCGGCCACATCGTCCAACAGGACCGGGTCAACCGCCTTCGACCCTGCCGACCCCTTGAACTATGCTCGCATGCGGAAGGATGATGTCTCCAAGGCCCAGATGAAAAAGGAGCACCCTACTGGGAACAAGAGGAAGCTTAGGAAATACTACACACGGCAGAACGACCTCATCGACCAGTTTCTCGGCGCCGGCGATGAGGAACGAGCAGGCATTGCTGAAGAGGTCAAGATGGGACCCAGGATCCGGTTCGCCGTCAATGCTTCTTTTGGTGTCAACTTTTGTCTCTTCTGCATCCAGCTGTATGCCGCTGTATCCACAGGGTCACTATCGGTATGGCACACCATGACCATGTCTCCATCAGCAAATATCGTCAACTGACATGCTTTGGTCTCACAGCTGTTTGCTACCGCAGCAGATGCCTTCGTAAGTACATGGCCCACCAAACTCACCTTGAGGACGTCACCTCTGACCGACAATTGCCCAGATGGACCTGGTGTCTTCCTTCGTAATGTGGACCACGTCAAGGATGGCCGCCCGTCCCAGCATATACAAGTACCCTGTGGTAAGACAGACTGCCGCGGCCCAATTGCCTGCTTCCTTGGTGCTAAAACCCCTCGCAGGGACGAACCAGAATCGAAACAATAGGCATCATCTTGTTCTGCGCCTTGATGACCACTGTTGCCATCCAACTAATGGTGGAGTCGGGAAGATCTCTTGGTGAAGGTCCACAACACTCCGAGCAGCTTCAGATCATTCCTCTAGTCTGTGTTGCCTGCGCAAGTAAGTCACAGCTCATCCAGCCGCCGCACAGGGTTTGGCGTGACAAGTGCTAATCACTCATACCATCACACAGTTGGCGCCAAAACAACTTTGATGATCTACTGCTACTTCCTGCGGAAGTATCCCTCAGTCCACGTTTTTTTCATCGATCACCGCAACGATATCGTCGTCAACATCTTCGGCCTGGTCATGTCCATCGTTGGCGACCGATTTGTCTGGTATCTCGATCCCATCGGTGCCATCTGTATTGCGTTGTTGATCCTGTTCTCGTGGGTGTCCAACGCCTTCGAGCAGGTGTGGCTCCTGGTCGGCAAGGGAGCGCCCAAGGAGTTCATCTCCAAGCTCGTGTACATGACCATCACTCATGACGAAAGGATCCTCAAGGTGGATACTGTGAGTACTTGATCCTAAGCAGTAACGATCATGGCCTTGTGACTAACTCTCAACCATCCAGTGCCGCGCCTACCACGCTGGCCAGAAGTATTACGTCGAGGTTGACGTGGTCATGGACGAGAAGACGCCGCTCAAGGTCTCGCATGACGTCAACCAGGAACTTCAGCGCAAGTTGGAAGGGTTGCAAGACGTGGAGCGAGCCTTCGTCCACGTCGACTACGAGCACGAGCATGACATCGACCAGGAGCACAAGCCGCTCTACGAAGCAAAGAAGCCACGGCGCACCCTGAAGGAGGTGCTTCTCGCGTTTAGGAATAGGACGAAGAAGGACGATTCCGAGACGTCCAGCGGGGGAGTTTTGAGCGGGAGCTCATCCTGACAACTGTGAGGCTGGGGGAGGCGCTTGTGGTTTGAAAGAGTTGCAGCTTCCCTGGGAGGCCTTGACGAATGGTGAAGATGATGCACTCTTTGTGGGAGGCAATTGGTCTTGGGAAGCATATTGATTTCGTGTGATACCACGCTCGCTGCATGTGCAGGATGGGTAACCAAAAAGAAGAAGGAACACATAGACGGGCATCCATATAGTAGTATGTTGGCGTAGGTAGCGCTTGTGCGCTGCCTCACTTGGTAATTGTATATTGATCTTATTTTTCAATGAACCTGTGGCCTCACGAGACGCGTGTGCCGGATTGGTCGGCGTAATACGGACCTACAACTACTGGGCATCAGATGCCCATCAATGCGATTTGACCTTTTGGTTCCTGGGCCCAGGCTCACTAGGGGAGGATGCACTAAACAAGAGACAAATCCCGCATCCGCTCACACTTATCACCTTCAGGTTTACGATCAGGAGACGCCACATCTTCTTCATTGAATTTGTTCATAGCCTAGAAGAGCTGGTCAGAGGGAATGTGGGAGGACATGTCTTTGAAGTGTCAATATAATCTGGCTTGAGTCAGGTCAGCGTTATTTTCCTTTGGACATGGGCATAGTCGCTAAGAGTGCAGTGATGGCATGATTTGAGGACAGTGTGGGGTGGTCTGTGCGCCCCCCTAGTAGATAGACTCCTCCTCCTGGACGAGGGGTTAGTTTAAACTTAGGAAATATAACGATGCCCCTAATATCTAAATCCTCCTCTAAGAATATAAGTATTATACTTTATAATTTAATTATTTATTTTATAATAATAAAACTAAGACTTAAATTATATTAAAGTATATTAAGAATAATAAATTCTTAATTACTTTATAAAAGTTAAATAATATTATACTTATTACTTATCCTTTATATATTATAAAGTTTAAGTTACTTAATAATAATAAAGTATTTTAAAAATATAATATTATTAATTAAGTTTAATAATAAAAGGATATAATTATAATAAAAATTTAAGTTATTTTTATAATAATAAAAGTTAAAAAAAAGTAAAAATAAAGTAATAATTATTATTTTATAAATAAACTTAAATAAATAAAGATAAAAAATCATAAGTTTATAAATAAAAATAAGGATAAGAATTATAAACTTATAAATATAAATAAAGTTAAGAAATCATAAATTTATAAATAAAAATAAGAATTAAGGATTATAAATTTATAAATATAAATAAAAACTAAGAATTATAACTTATAAATAAAAGTAATAATTAAATATATTATTATAAAAATAAGAATTATATTTTTTAATATAATTATTTATAATAATCATTTACTTATATAATGATCTTTAAGGACATTATTCTTTTTTTTTATTTAAGGTAAATATTATATGTATATTTATAAGAGTTAACTTAGTAACCTTATATACTTACTAATAAGCCTTAAATAGTTATCTTATATATAACTTAGCTTTCTTTTTAAGGCTTTCTTATAAAAAAGCATAAAAGGCAAGTTATTTCATTCCTTAATTTATAAGATTGTCAAAATTACTTCGCTAATAAGCCTTTACTTGCCTCCCCATACCCAACGTGTGCAGAAATGCAACAGCTTTTCTGTAGCATTACATCCCAAATTCGCTGTAACAGTGTAAGTTTAATAAAAAAAGGATAAATTAAAAGTTATGATTGGTAAGAAGAGCGTCACATTATATATGGGGCTTGTACCAACAGGGGCACTCTAATGCAGGAAGCCCTATACACCAAATGAAACTCTTTCTAGAAATGCTAGTTGTCCAGAGAGTAGGGGCCACTGTCGGCCTACCCAGCTCTTTGCGTGCGCCCACCCAGTACCTATTTTCTTGAGTAATTTAATAGTAATTCTAAGTCCTCCCCTAACCCTTTGCAAATTTCTACCCTGTACTCTTTGTACCCTTTGTACCCTTTGCGCCTAATTGCCCTTTGCGCCCTTTGCAATTAAGCGCAGAGGGCGCAGAGGGCAATTGAGCGCAGAGGGCGCAGAGGGCAATTGGGCGCAGAGGGTGCAAAGGGTGCAGAGGGCATAAAGGCCAATTAAGCATAAAGGGTACAAAGGGTATAAAGAGTGCAAAGAGTGCAAAAAGTATAAAGAAGGGTGTGGGGCAGAAGTGGGCAGAGGGTTAGGGGAGGACTTGAAATTGCTAATAAATCATTAGAAAAATAAGTACTGGGTGGGCCAACGCAAAGAGCTGGGTAGGCCGACGCTGGAGCTGGGTAGGCCGACAGTGGCCCGGAGAGTAGGACCTCACTGCATGTCTAGTAATTGAGTTAGACGGGTGACAATCGAACAGTGTAAATCTAGTCGCAGTCCACAAATTTTCTCCCGCTCTCGACACACATGGAGCTCACGCCTCATATTTTGATAATGGCATGACCTGAACAGCAAGTGGCTCAATTGACAGGCAGCGGCTCTTTTTCGGTTGCCCGCTAATGTTCCCCCCGAAAATCATCCTTTAGGTTCTCATGAAGCTTTAAGCGTATCAGGTCTTACACGAGGGAAGATGCCGAGTACATTCATGTTGAGATTTAGAACCAAGGTATGTGCGTATTTACAAGCAGGTATCTGCAATATATGACCGTCAATATCAAGTAAGGAAAACAGCATTTATATGGTCACGAAGAATGTCTGAACCAAATATTCCCCAAGTCCGGCATCTTGAGGCTTGCGAAGGGAGCTTGACTGCCAAAGCGAAAATTTATAATCTCCAGGTATCAGAAAACACGAGCAAAATGCATCATTTACAAGACTGTGAGTTGTTACGAAAGCTATTCTCAGAGCCCAAATAAATGAAATCTATCGCTTCTTGCCTTGAAATCATCAATGCACAGGTTCCCCAAGAAAGTTGCTGACTGGTTCCCAGTCCAAAAGTCCATCTGGAAGTGGAAGTCAAAACTGATACCACTCTCCGTGCTCATAAATCATAACCCTAAGCCCCCTACCTAAGTAGAGATCCCATCTTCGAATGCAGTAGGGCTGTCGTCAACTTTCGTTTTTTGGATCGTCTCATCTCGCTTGTCTCCGCATCGATCAACGCCTTCATCTCCCCCCATCGAATCCGGGTCACGCAAGACTCTGGGATGCAGTCCTCGATTAGGTACTCATCATCAAAGTACGGCTTTCTGAGCACCCGAAACAGAAATAGACTAGTCGCAGTCTTCCTGACATCCCAAATCCTTGACCGGGACCGCCACTTGCTCTCGTCCACCTTGATCACCAGAACCTCAATGTTTCTGAAACCATTGACCTCGTACCAATCCGCGAGTCTGGCCACTTTGGCAGGGTTGGTGGTGGTAGACATGAAAGGGCTTGCGTTGCGGCACTTCCAATTCAAGTTACGTTGGAAAAGAATCATGAAACTCATTCGATCAGTCTTGCAGGTACCGAACCCACGCGACCACAGACCCTTGCCGGGATGTTTGTCGTGGACCACACGGTACAGCACGCGGGGCCGGCTCTTACCCTCGCACGTGTGGATGGGAGTAGATAGCGAAACGAGTGGCCTTCCCTTCTTAAACTTCTCCATGGTGCTCCAAGAAACCTTCAGATAGGGAGAAGAGAGGCTGGGTGACTTCCGATCCTGCAGCTTCCTCATGTACTTTGGCTTAAGTACGACCTTGAAAAAGTCAGCTCCATTTCTTCTCTCGGACTTCTTGGTCGTGACCGCCCAACCGCCGATATAGGACCATTTCGCCGTGATGTTCAACTCGTCCTGAAAAAACAGTGCGACATAGATCATGGTACCATGTTCCTTGCCCTTTTCATCCAGGCCAGTAGTTTTTTCCATCTTGATATTGATGTGATGACGACTTTTCAAGGGCCACCTGACTTCTTGATCGGCTGGTTGAACAAGTGGCCTTCACTTTGATGGAGCAAAGCTCGAGAAAGTCCCCTTCAAGTTTGTCGGAGGAAACGAAGGGATTCTTAGACCATTAGCTGGGAGTCTGGTCCGGCAGCTGTAAAAGCTACGTGAAAGCTTCAGCAACCGCGACTGAAGTCTTCCGGTATGGTGGTCTCAGACAGAAGTGCTACTGAACCCGGGAATTCAAGTTCGATGTTGAATGAAATGAGTAAATAATATGTTGGGTTGGGTTGTCGTTCTCGAGATTGGTCATTCGGATTTGAGTCGAGGGGTCCTCAAAGCTGAATCTTGGTCTGGTCAGGAGATGTCCTCATGGTGTCAAACATCAAGTTAAATCAGCTTACAGTTCGTGACTGCCGCAAAACTTTTGAGGTTCATAAGAGCATTCGAGACCAGAGACTGAGCCCGCGAAACCTTGAAGATGTTCGCAATGGCTTCAGTCGGCTTCGATACTAATCTAACGGATACTGGTCATCGTTGAATCGAAGGCGGGAAACATATTTGGAATCAATCGTCAAATCATTGTCGGTAATGCTTCCCAAGGTCTAAAGCTGAGTCCCAGCACTGAAGATGTCGCCGCGATAGCGAAGAGTTGTCCGAGTGCAGGCTTGGTGTGTTGTCAAAGATTCGTGCGAGAGAAGCAAGTCATTGAAAGTCTGGAAGACGAGTCTCGAGTTTCAAGCAACTTGAAATAAAGCACCAAAAGTTGTAGTCACCACCATTGATTAGAACTGCTGCTTCCTAGAAAGGAATAAGAAAGTGTCGCCGCGCTGCTGATCCAGGAGGCTTCTGACGAACCCAAAAGATTTAGTCGCGTGGTCAAGCAAACGGACAGGTCCTTCCTACTCTTGCGTAAGAATTCGGCTGTAAAGCATGGTGGTGCAGCAGTCCAAGTAATTTCCTATTCAAGGATGCAGGACGAGGCCCAGAAACAGCTCCTGGCGGATATGGTCTCTGACGAAAGGTCAAGTACTACCACGTTGGATAATGGGCAAGAGAAGAGAGTAGGGGTAACGCAGAGCTCTTCCAGGTTCGATATGGGAAATAAGTGCCAGCCATGGTTTTCAGGGGAGAGTCTGATGCTTAGCAGCACTGTGAGCTGTACAGTCGTATCAAGAAGAAGCTATCAATCGAAGAGGACGACCAGTAGCTTTGGATCGATAAGCAGCAGCTAATGATCTGTGAACAGGGTCAAGTCATGAGTTGATTCCAATTGTACATTGCTCGGTACTTGAGCCCTATTTTACATCCCCAGCTGAACGCTCTTGTAGTCTCACCGACTCTCTCAATCCATCATCCGCTCATCACAGGAAGTTGATACCCACACCGACCGAGAGACCCTTACGCCCGAGTTCTCCTCTCCTCATCACCAAAGGCAAGCTGAAGTTGAGCTCAAATCTTGCGACTGGGTGCGCGTACACCAGACCGAAACCAGCCGCTATGCTGGGCAAGCCGTTGCTCAGCTCGCTGATGGCCCTGCTCATGCCGCTCTTAACCGCACCAGGGCTCATGGCCAGTCCCTTGCTCTCCTGCTCGCGTGCTCTGCTCTGGTCCTGCAGAGCGACCAGACGGCCTCCGTTCGCGAACAGCTGCAGCCGGAGCGGCGAGTCGACTCCCGTCCGGGGAAGGGGGAGCAGCATGTTGACGCTGCCCGCCGCGAAGACATCGCCACCAACAGAATCGCTTCCCTCACGAGGGCCCAGTCCGCCGATCTTGAAGCCGCGCACGTCGGTGGGCCCGCCAAGCTGGAATCGATCGTTGATCAGACTGGGAATGGACTCGCCCTTGGGGGACCAGCCAAGGGGAAGGGGGTAAAGAAGACCGAACCGGAGACCTCCGCCGATGGAGATGCCGGTCCGGCTGCTGCTGATGCCTGGTAGCGGTACGGGAAGTGCTCCGGCGAGCTCAACCTCCGATTTCGAGAAAGCAACGTCACCACGCAGGGGACCGAAACCCGCCAACTCCGTTATCGTCTTTACAAGGTAGCCGCTCTGGGGGAGCAATGGGTTGTCCCGGCGATCGCGGGTAAAACTGTAGGTGAGGGAGCTCTTCATGCTGTCTCCAGCGTCCGCCCGAACAGTGGGCGAAGCACCAGCGCTCAGTCCAGTAATCTGTCGCCATGTACCAGAGTATGCAAGGTTGTACAAGTCTCCTTGTTTTGACAGCCATGCCGCCTTCAACGTACCCCCTTTGATCAGCTCGTCATGGCTTGCCCAGTCCTTCTGCGTGTTCGAGGACAGACCCTCCACCGACAGTCTCAGATCAGGGTTGCCGTTGACGGGGGCAGTAAATGCTGCGCTGTAGGCCGACCTTGTCCGTGTTCCCGCGCTGGTGTTGATTGACAGCTGCTCGGCTCCACCGAACAGGTTCCTGCAGAGCAAGTTGATGTACCCGGAGCCCTCGGCGTTACCCAGGTCGGTACCACCCTTCAACATGAACCGGGACTTCTCCGCGACACGTATGGATACATCGATATCGGTGCCGGCGGCGTGGGGGTTCGAATCGCGGGCATCGGAGAGGAAGACGGTGGGCTCGGGCTTGAATATCTCGAATCGGTCCAGCTTGGAGGTGGCTTCCTGCACGCCGGCGAGGACCTCGCCCAGTGTTGTGCCGGCATTGCGACCGTTTCCAACGAGAGGGGCGAATACGGGGTCCAAAAAGCCTCTGCGAGTATTCTTGGCGCCGTGGACCTCAATGGAGTTTATGGTGGCCGGCCGTTGAAGATGGTCGCTCAGCTGTTGATTGCATGTCAGAAGGGACTTTTGTTGAACGCGACGTTTCGCGGGTATTCAGAGTTGACTGACCAGCTGTAACCGTCTCTGCAGAGCCTGCTGATGCCGTACGAGGTCGGCTTGCTCCATGTTCTGGGCCTCCTGGCGCAGGATAGCGGCATCGGTCTCGAGTTTCTGGAGGGCTTCGATGGCCTTGCGACAAGCTGGTGTTAGCCATTGAGTGCTAATAGGCAGCCGAGGGGAGCAGTTTGGGCATGGTACGTACAGAAATGCCACCGGAGCTTTGATTGGAAGCCATGGGCAGTTTCCAAGAGCTCTTTGGTTGAAGTGCGCCTTGCAAGATGGTCTGGAAACCTTTTGGATATCTCGCATGGCCGCAGCAGTCGCGTCTCGGAGAAGATCGCTCTCCCACCCGAAGTGGCTGTGCTTGTGGCTGGTGAGGTACTGGGGTACCCAGCTACCTCCCTCGTATCCCGTCTCCTTCGACGTGCTTACAGCCCCCCGTCAGGGAGGATGACAGAACAGGTAGCAGTACCGGCAATGATGCACTGCTTGGATCTCGAGAACAGAGGTGAATAATGGGTCTCTTGTGAGTCAATCAAACAAACATTCACGGTGCTCAGCATTATAGATTCCAACAAGAAATGTTGGTGGACGCAGCCAGATGCTCAACGGAAATCAAAGCCGGGCATTAGCAGAAGTTTAGCACCTTAGGCCGCTCGCACCCAATCCGCTAACAGTAGACTCAACGGCCTGAGCAGGCAGGCCGTGGGCCTGCCGCATGCGTAGTAGAAGGTGCCACTCTTGCACCCCATTCTATCCAATTTGCCCGACACCCATCACCGGTCAGCCCGCATCCTAGAAAGGTCGCCTCTCGACACGCACCGAGCCCCGGACAACGCTCATTCCTTTGGGTGCTTCCTCCTTTTCATTTCGTCGTCCGATTCACCTAGGGCATTAGAAGTCTTCACGCACTATTCGTACGATCGTTTGCGCTCGTGGCGTTGTCCATTTCTCAGGGCCGTCGTGACACATTTCCCTTTCTGACCAGCCATCCCGAGTCGGCCGAATCATTTCCGGGAGCGCTCGTCAGCATCATTTGCCATCACCATCGACATCAACATCATCACCATTACCATCACCACCGAATATTGACCACAACGCCACACAGCAACCATGGCTACCAAGGCTGCCCGGACGCGCTTAACGCGCGAGTACAAGACAATGCAGAAGGAGCCCACGCCCTACATCGTCGCCCACCCATGCGAGACTAACATACTAGAGTATGTCCAACCCTCCCGCTCTCTCCTATTTTGGCGACCTGCGGGTCTGCCGTCGCCTGGATGTGACTGACCGAATCTTCAATCAGATGGCACTACTTGATTACCGGTCCACCCGATACACCGTACCACAACGGCCAGTACTGGGGCACACTCATTTTCCCGACCGACTACCCCTTCAAGCCACCAGCAATCCGCATGCACACTCCGTCGGGACGCTTTGCGCCCTCAACTCGCCTCTGCCTCACCATCTCCGATTTCCACCCGCGATCCTTCAACCCGGCCTGGAGTGTCAGCACCATCCTGGTCGGCCTGCTGTCGTTCATGACGTCAAACGATGTCACGACCGGTTCCATCACAGCCTCCACCGAGGAGCGCAGGCTCCTGGCCGCCCGGACGCGCTGGTGGAACTCGAGCGGAGGCGGTACGTACGAGAGCGGGAAGGCCGCGCAGAAGGGGAACATCAAGGTCGGCGACGGTGGCAAGAAGTTCCGCGAGGAGTGGCCTGAGGAGGACGCCGCCAACTGGGAGTGGATGAAGGAGAACAAGATCGACGTTGCCACTGGCCAGAGCCTCAATGCCGCCGGTGCGCCTTGTGGACCGCCGCTTGTTGGTTCTATGGGGACCAGCGGCAGCCAGGTGCAAGGGGTCGTGGACGCGGTTGTTCAGCAGCGAGAAGCGGGCAGGGGCTGGATGGCCGACCACAAGCTTTTGATAGCTGGCGGCGCCATTTTCTTCTACGTTCTGATTGCCCGCCTGCTTGGCCAGGGGATCTAACGGCCTGACACAAGGTCGATCGGCCAGTCAGCCAATTCGGGTGCCTGTGTCAGTTCAGGGCCCGGTCTTCATATTTCTTTTGCTTGTTTTAGCATTGGCGTTCGGTTTGCACATGTCTGCTGCATAGACATAACGCCCGGGGCCACACATGACTAGTTTAGGGAAGCTCATGGTTGCTCTGCGTTTGCCGCCAGTTTGCAGTGCAGAAGCCACTACAACTCATCCATCTCAGGAGGCATATCCGGACGAACCTGATGTGACGAACAAGTGCTTGGCGACTCAGGAGCTTTTGTAATCCATGTACATTTACCTGATGATATCGAACATGTGCGGCGGCATAAGCATTTGTCAGCCTGCGTGTCGTCACCGCGGTGAACAGAGTGAGCGCCGACATGAACGCGCGTGGTCGATCATGATTGTTTCAACCAAGTTTATGATCAGAGTTGCGGAAAAGCCACGGGCCCGTTCGGAAGATTCCTGTTCTCGGCCCTTCACTCCACTTCCCGCCAGAGTGTTTTGTCTCCTCCACATGTGGGTGGGCATGGCGTTGAGTTCATGCGTGTTGGCATCACGGGTCGACACATCTGGGAGATCGTCTGATTCTGCGACGTCGTGGTGGGATATCCGCACTGGGACTCCTTGCCCCGCTTGAGGCTTGTGCTTCCAAGGCATTCTGACACGGGGCGAGAACCTTTGTGATGGATGACATACAAGTGTATTGGGTGCTTTTCAAGGATGTTAGATAGATTGGTTGGTTCCGTGGCGTTTCGCATCTTGCTACGTGGAGAAACCGTGTAAGCAGTGTAAGCAGTATCATAAGAAACCATCGGGGAGATAGGCATTATAGAGGACAAGCTGTGCTGCGTACATACGTGTAGCACGTATAGCCAACAAGCCTCTTCACACAATGCCATGCCGTCTCAGCCAGACAAGCTCGTTGCGCCGGCGGCCACGACTTGGGGAGCTGGGGGTTGACTGCCGACCAACCTGCACACTTCACGAGATGATCAGCGTTGTCAATCTATGGTTGCCCAGAAGTCAGGCCGTACACAATGATGCCCCAAGCAGCCTTGGTCTCCCCCGTGCGGCTTGCGGCTTGCGGCTGCCGAAGCGACGAACAAGAAAAATCGCCGACCGACCAGAGCACGGTGGCCGGGTGGAGACGGGGAGAAGCTTCTCCTGTCGTGCCCCAAAGCTAAATGAGTGGTGCTGAAAGCTTCTATAGATCCATATTTGTTATCATCAAACTATCAGAAGTCCGGATAACAATTCACATGCCCATCATAATATACAGGCCACGGCAAGCAGTAGCCTATCTTCTCGGGTCTGCTGTGGTACTGCCGTCGTAGGGCTAGTAGAGGGCACTCGGGTTGGATCCCGCGAGTGGGCCTCCACGTTGCATCCCAGATCTGACAGGCAACATCCTTGCCCATAATGGGCCTCCGGTCCAGGGGCTGTCTCATGGCCTCCCCATGCGTTCTGCTTGGCCCAAACCTGAAGCAGCAGCGACAACTTTGTCCCCTCACATTTCCTCTCAACATCTCAACGCGGTGATCACAACTGGATTGCCGGGCTAATGATGAGCCCACTCCAACGCCCAGCATCGATTCGACTTCACCAGTCACAATTGCGTGTACAGATTTATGATGCTGTCTTTCTGTTATCAGTAGTATCTGTGCACAATGCGCGGATGGAGTCCGCGTGCGCGCCACGCCATCTGCCGCCCCACCGGCCCTTTATAGCAATTCGCCAACCCTCTTCGAGACATCGGCATGGGGAAGCAGACGCAATCTACCGGGCAGAGCAAGGCACTAGTCCGGTGGCCGTTGATCAGATGGGATGGATGGTGGGACACCATCTTCAGCCTCTGGGCCTAATGCGCTATCCACGGCAACAACCCTGGTGCAGCTGCAGCTCCTGAGACTGCGGCCCACGCGCACTGACTGCGGCTCTTCCGCATCCATCGCTGTGCGCATACAACTACCTCAGCCGTAGTTAACCTGGTTGCTGCCAATGAGAGGTGCTTGCTCCTCTCTGGTTCTCGCAGACACGTCAAGCGTACCGGATCTGCGCAGGCTGCTGGCGATCCCGGTGGCTCGAAACCGCGGGCATCGCCAAGCCAGGTCATACACCTGTATGCCCACATCCCGCCGTGGCAGGGGCGAGACGGTTGCCGTCTGGTGTTTGTATGCAATGACAAAACTTCGCGCAGCGGATGCCAATCATCGACTGACGGTGTTGCGTGTCGTCTTCTGGAAGCCCTCACTTTCCCGACCTTGCGGCCTGCTGGGTTCAGGAGTCATGGCTGTCCTAAACGGAGCCCAAGACCCGTCTTGGATCGTCCAAAGTCAGAGTTTGCCGGCAGTCTGAGCGCAGCAAATGCGCTTGGTGAACGTCACAACGGTATAATCCTTCAGACGAGAGCCTTGCTCTTGCCTAGTCTCGGCTACTATTCTTGCCTCCAGCCCCATCAATACGGAGTGAATGTCCCTGCTTTTATTGAAGTCTATTCAGTGGGCTCCATGTCTGCAACCAAATATCGTGGAGCCCCTGACAGGGAGCCATAACCACCTGGGCCCTGGGCCCTGGTCCATCCCCAAGAACAGCGCCCGGACGTCAAAGTCGAGACCTTGCCCACAATGCACTAGACCTAGAGCCTGGGCAAAGTTCAATCTGGGCACCCAAACCTTGTATCTCACCTGTCAGGGGAGCAGAACCTCAAACTGCGATGCATGATGTCCATCGGCGGCTCTCTCGAAACACTCCCCATTTGAGTTGCTGCCACATCTTATACCTTCTTTCACGCATATTCTCTTGCTACATGTTTTGGCGTCTGGGGATCAGCCATGGTGTGAAGTCGACAATTCATTGATATACATGTCATCCGGAGTCGCTCCGCTGCAACCTCTCACCTGGCTCTCATCTCTCTAATGGCCCGGCGCCCGAAATAAACAAAAAATACATATCAACAAAAGCCAGCAGATATGGCGGGCCGTATGAGCTGGCCCCTCCAGAGGGTCGACACCAACACGTTCGCTCAGATGGATTCGTATCCGGAGGACAAGAAGGAACCCGATGTCGAGGTCATGTCGATTCGCAGTGATGGCGACTCAACGCAGGTCGTGGGTAGCGCAGACATGTTCGATGAGAATGGAAACCTGAGGTTGATTCCGGTGCGTTGGCCCTCTACCGGCTAAGGAAACCACTAGGCTGACTCTTTAATGCCCAGATGCCCACATCAGATCCAAAGGGTAAGACTTCTCAGCACAGGTAGTATCACAATATGCAACGGTAGACTGACGAGACTCCAGATCCCTTGAATTTGCCTAATTGGAGGAAATGGACCGCCGTTGGCACCCTTTGCTTCTGTGAGTAGCCTCAACGCATCTCATCGTTGTACCTGGCCACTCAATTATGGCGTCTGACTGGTCCTGCCCATGGAAATAGTCGGCTCCTTGGCCCTTTCCGCCGAGGTCATCATCGGTTCACTGATCCCCATATTCCTCCTCGAATACGCCGGCCTCGACCCGACAACGATTAAGAACATCGACTTTGTTGCCGCGTCCGGAGGCAAGGGCACGCAGCTCAACCCCTTGGCCGTCATCCCGCAAGGCGTGAAGCCGCCCAGCCTGGAGGAGGTGTCTATGCTGGCCACCATCCCACTGCTCACCAACGGCATTGCGAGCTACCTCCTGGTCCCCCTCTCGATTGCCATCGGCCGCCGTCCTGTCCTTCTTTTGACGGCTGTGCTCGCCTGGGCTGGTGGGCTGTGGGCAGGACTGTCAAATTCCCTAGAGTCCCATCTCGCTGCACGGGCGGTCATGGGACTGGGTGCTGGTGCGGTCGAGGCGTTGATCCCGCTCATTGTTCAGGACATGGTCTTTATCCACCAGCGCGCCAAGGCACAGTCTGCTATCGTGGCTAGCCAGGTGAGAATTTACTGTTGCTCTTGCTGTATGTGTAAGTTCATCAACTGACAGATGCACAGGGCTTCATTATTATCGGTCTGGGCATTGCTGCTCCGTATATCTCCGCTAACTACGACTGGCGATATCTGTACTACGCCACTTCAGGCGCCGGTATCGTCGCGTGGCTACTCCTGATCGCACTTCTCCCTGAGACTCGATGGACCCGCTCTAGGGAGGCGCTCGGTAAGTCCTTGAGAGTACTTGACCTTTCTATTGACACTTACTGATAGCATACGAACACAGGCGGCAAGTCCGAGGAGAAGCTTGAGCCCGGAGCAGTTCGTCCCCAGATCGACTATGCCAGGTTCGGCCCACGCACGCTCTGGACCAACATCGGCGTGTTCAACTACGGCTTCGAGTGGAAGAACGCCGGCAAGTCGATGCTGGACACCCTGCGGACGACCTTCTTCCCGGCCGTGGTCTGGTCCGTTCTGGCCAACAGCGTCTTCCTGGTCACGAACCAGGCGGCCCAGCAGCTCGGCTCCTTCGCCCTGCTCGCCCAGGGCTGGGAGTTCCAGTGGACGGGGCTGTCGGTCGTCCCCTTCGTCCTCGCCACGGGCATGGTCTTCGTCATCGTCGGCCCCGTGGCGGACAAGGTGTCCACCCGGATCGCGAAGCGGCGCAACGGCGTCCGCGAGGCCGAGTACGGCCTCGCCAACACCGTACTGCCCTTCATCGCCGGCATCGCGGGCTGCTTCGTCTTCGGGTACGCAGGCGAGTCCGCGGTGCACTGGTCGGTGCTTCTCCTCGGCTCGTTCCTCATCATCTTCGGCTTCTTGTGCCTCATGGTCACCATCAACGTCTACATAGTCGAGTCGTACCCGCAGTGGGCGGGCCCTGTCCTCGTCAACGTCAGCTCGCTCAAGATCATCATCGCCTTCTTCTTCGCCAGCCTGGCCACCACCTGGGTCGCGCAGAAGGGCCTCCTTGCGACGTTCGTCATCTACGCCGAGACCATGATCGTCATCTCCATGTTCATACCCGTGCTCTGGTTTACCGGTAAAAAGCTCAGAATTTGGACAGGCGGGAGGGTCAAGTCAAAACCCGCCCCCAGGACGAGGAGCTTCGGTGAGCAGTCGAGGTTCTCCCAGTGAGGTCTCGCGCTGTGGCATCAGTGGATTGGACCGGCCGCAGGTCGCTTAGCGTCGCCTATGAGGTACGATATGATGACTGGCGTTTGAAAAGCAGTTATTTTTTAAGTTCTGCATGGGGATGCTCTTGGATACGAGGCAATGTATGCCAGATTGGGCAGTTGTTAGACCCGAAAACTCTCCAGTCATTACCAGATTTGTGGGTTCGGAGTTTTGAAAGGTTAGCGGTGGGACGAAAATAGAACCAAGGGAAGTAATTCAACCAACTGGACACAGGTGGTGGCCGCCGGCTCATGTGCGCGTGAGCAACGAGGCTTGCTTCAGTGCTGAGCGATGGCAAGGAGGTTCGCAGCGGGTGCCCGTGGCCCGCCGGGGACCTGAAGGAGATTCTATTTCACCGCCGTATATATATACATGAAGAAGAGATTCGCATAGTATCCTATACGACCCAAAGAAAGCCGCACAGGTCATTATCAATGAGCTATCCAACACCTCATCCCTTCCTTTTCACATCCGCATCGAACATTTGAACTCGTAGCAAAGTCTGATGGCTCCTCCTGCCTGTCCCGTCAGCGATTGAGTAGCCTCATCTGTCACTAGATGATCAATCATTCTTTCCCGAGTCGGACTCAGACCAGGAATCGATTAGATTTCCAAGAACACAGGATCGATTTCGGCATAGTCCCACGGGCTCAGAGGGTCTCCAGTGGTCTCTGGTCCAGGATCCGGCAGAGCCAGCCCCAGCAGGGAGTCGTCCCTTCTCGTGGAGGAGTTGATGCCTCCAGAGAGCAAAGGATCATTATTATCAAAGGCCTGAAAGCAGGCCTGGGCCACATGATCATGAATCGACGGGAAGTTGTCGTCGTCTGTGATGCGTCCAGGACTGGCCGTGACAGCAGGGTCGCCACTCATTTCGTACGGCCTGACCTCATGAGGTACATGATACTGCGTTCCAGGTTGGACAACAAGCCTGTCGGCGTAGAAGACATCGTCTGTGTCTCCGTTGTTCTGCGGCATGGACGAGTACCCGGAATCTGCGTCCCTGGGTCTGTTGGCGCCGCTGACCGCAGAGTTGTCCCCAGCTCGCAATTCAGCATTGACTTTTGACACGTTGGTGGCCGTCGTCTGGCGTGTCACGCGAGAGGCCGCTGAGCGAGGCCGAGAGAACCCTTCGAAAATGCCTTCGCCGTGGCTGATGGATTGCTGGTCATTTTGTGTCGGAACGTGAGCGGGCGCATAAATCATCTGGGGCACTGCCAGGAATGCAGCGGTTGCATCTGAGAAATGATAGGATGATTAGCACATATGCAGCACACGAGGTGACCAATGGTTGAACGGTCGTTGCAGGAGGGTTTGACCAACGGTATGTCTCCGGCACAGGTTTACGGCACGCCTTGTACAGGGCTTCTAGCTTGGCTTCGACATCCCTCACCGACCTAATCTTTTCGAAGAGCTCCTGTTGCTTCCAGTCTAGGAACTCAGTGCTGTCCTCGTCGGATTGATCGTAGTATAGCACGCCGCGGAGTTTCCCATCGCAGCTCTTCCAGTGCTCTTCTTTCTTCTGTCTGACTTCCTTACGAGCCGTCGAAATACTCCAGTGAAGGGAACAGAAACCGCAGTGGTAGAACCGAGTATGCTTCCTCCACACGTGTTCACTGCAGAACCAAGGTCAACTGAATGGTCTTTCTCGTGACGGTTGGCCCTGGGTGTACGTACAAGAGTAGCCTCGGCTCTTTGAATCCTTCAGTCGGCTTGCATACATCGATATTCATGTACGTCTCGGGACTAGACTTGGCAAATGGGCACGCGAGCCCACGAGTCCCGACCTCAGCCCTGTTGTACAGTTCCGGCGCCACATGCTGCCGGCTGGTCATTGACACAACTTAGTAGGTTCGGTTCGGCGACGAGAATGCTGTCTCAAACTGGGCGATATAGCCTTTGATCCGACTTTGGCGGTCGGTCTCTGGCCGTATCACGAGGGCGAAAGGCTCGCTTCCCGGTGTCGTGTTCAGGAACTTCTGGATCTGGAATGTTGGAGGGCGGCTTAGGTTTGCGGCGGCGGAGGAGGAGATCTGCCAGGTAATCGGTCAGTAAGTTCCAGCTTGGCTTCTCGTGATGGCTTTGAGACGTCTGAAACGAGCGGGCACTGAATGCAGGTGTGGTTGGGTTGTTGGTCGGCTCGCGTGCTCACCTGGGAGGATGATCGACTTCCGCTGTGGAGAAACATCCAGACGCTCCTGAATAAATATCTGAGTTGGGGCAAGGTTTCTTTCGCAGAGCTCGCGAACTCGATGGGGGTCGCTTTTTAAAGCTGCTTTCTGTTGTTTGGACGATGGAGACATTTGGCAGAAGAGGAGGGGGATGGGTGAGTTGTCAAAAGGAGAGGGGGAGGAAAACCATACCAAGACGCTGCGATCGCAGCGACCCTATTCCCGCTCTTCGGCCGCTCCGAGCACAGCCCGCCCATATACGACAGGTTTGAGACTGGCAAGAAGTCGATGCCCCGCTTCGACTGGTAGATCTGCACGCATGCAAGACCTCATGCAGGCTGGGTGCTAACCAGAGTTGCGGGGCTGCTATGCACGTCGATTGTGGCTTGCACTGGGCTTCAGTTTCATACAGACCCCAAATTTTCCGACGCGACAGATAGTGAGACAATTTGTAGAATATGGAGCCCTTGAACAAGTCCGTGGTTATAGCACATAGTTATATTTAATGTGGTGGAACACTGTTGAAAGACCGAGTTATTGTCCTACCTACTCTACGCACCAATCCGCCTGGCCGGTAGCGAGACGAGTTTAAATCTGTCGTACCCAAACTGATTAGTATGAAGACGATTGATAGCAGTCTGAAGACTTCCAGCTCCCCGTAAGCGCCGTTGATCACAGTGACAGCCGGACTTACAAGCTCCCTCACTCACTCTGCCCCGTTGGCTCCCGAGGTCATAAGCTCGTGCTTGCGCCCATAATTTCGACGATCTGCGTCTGCCTGACCAGCTCCAATCTAAATAGCCGATCATCAGATAATCTAAGTTGGCGGGTTTGAGTTGGATTCAAGGGCGTATGCTGATGCGTCGCCTTGAAAGTTGCTCGATTGGGTCCGCTTTACAAGAACATCATCCGCGCGTGAGAGCACTGCTTCATATGGATTGACTTCTAAGTATTACGTAATGGGCCTTCAGAATGTATATACTGTTAGACTAGTTGTCAGTAGTTGGCCTGTTGATTTGGTTACAAGTATGAATATTATATCAACCTGTGGATGCAACAGCAGTATATGATGACAGTGAGATATTGGACAGTTTGATATGGATTATCAAGGCAGTACCGCAACAATGATCAATTGATATCAACCATCTTGCACATAAATGCAAACATCACCACAAAACCAGAACATCAGCAGTCGATGTTTGGCGCTCAATTTCTGCCTCCGCCTGAGTGCGAGGCCCGAAAAAGAAAACATGTGATATTCTAGTTTGTGCCTCGGAGAGGATCTCCGTTGAAAAGGTCAGCCAGGCTGATTTTGGTCCCACTAAGCAGTGTCCCCACTACCAGCCACTTTTATTCTCACCTTTCTTCTCATCCACGTTACTCACTATAATTATTCACTATTAGAGCAATCTCCGCGGAGCTCCATTCAAACTAATGCTCCAGCCTAATGACGAGGCTGAACTCCTATTTACTCGATTCTTCGTCTTCGTCGACGTCATCTGGCCAACCGTCTCCACATGATACAAGCCCTGAAAGTCACCCTACGTACCTGCCCAAGTAATGATATCAGAATTCTGGCAAGTTTCGACTTAGTAGGACCACCGTGGATCCTGCCAAGAAAGACAAGCAGGTGGCGAAAAAGGATTCAAGGAAATTGGTCCCGGCCAAAGGCGCTCAACACGACAGCACTGGGGCTGGTACGACTCAAATACAGCGCACCGAATCGCTTTCCAAAGCCCTGCCTGATATCGCAAGGCAGCCGTCTGGCAGAGTGTCCACCTCAAACGTCACGAAGGGTGCCATGACCAAGCCAAATGTCTTGCAAAATCAAGGAAGAACTGGACCGTCCAGATCCGGTGTTACAACTAGTCCAGATCCCTGGGCCAGGTCTGGAGCCTCCCAGGACAACAAACCACTCATTCCCATGGTGCCACCGCCCCCGCCGGTAGTCTTCGGGGTCGGGCTGCTAGACAAGCAGGGCAATACGCTTCACACGAGTGCCGGGACATTAGACGAAATTATGGCTAAGTATGCTGGTCGGTTGGCAAAGGTTCGTGAGAAGCGCAAGGCGGAACAAATGAGAAAAGCGGAAAGAGGAGCAGAATCGGCTGTTCGAAGCAAGCTGTGATTGTATACTTGTATTGGTACTTCGGGGCAGAATTACCCTAATATGCACAAAAGAGCCAGCTTCGTTTGGAAACTCGCCGACATAAGACCGATTACTGTATGAAGTCATGGTTGCCGAATGGACCTTAAGAATATTCTCATGTGACGGGTAGCGACAGTCGGAGAGCCAATAGATCTCACAGAACACGACAGGACTAAGATGAGAGAAAATGGGTTGTTGTCCTGTTACCGTTCTTGAGGCTATGCGCCATTAGTAAAATCCTGGATCGTATCGCTCTAGGCCCCTAAAACATTGTTTGGGCTAAAAGGAAAAAAAGCTCATCTCACACCAGAATACTAGGTTAAATGAAGGCCATTTCCTCTCCGCGCCGCGGACATATGCATGACTGTGATCCGGATGACTTATATATACTTGAAGGTACTACCTGGAGCCAGCTTCGAAAATAAGATACAAAAAGTGGTAATATAATACAGCGAAAAAGTAGCCCTGGATGAGAGACTGCCTCCTGTGGTTCTCCTCATCCTCATGAACATGCCGAGGCTCTCTTGGATTACCTGCAGCTTGTCATGTAAGACCACAGCTGGGAGGCAGCACGAATCAGGGCAGAGCGTGGTGTGGTGCTTCTCTTAGGAGGACTTTTGCCATCCGCGCTCGCGAGACAGCTCGTACCACCAGTTTCGGTACATCCAACCATCGAAGTCCGTGATGTTGGCAACAAAACCAGCGCTCATGATGAAGTCTTCGACATGGCCGGTCGGGTTCCAGTCATAAAAATCGTCGAGGCCGAAGGAGTGGCCCTGGAGAGATGGAATAGTCAGCCCCAGAAGTTCACATATGGATCTAGCTTCCTTGAGATCTTTCTTACCTGCTCATGAAGGATGTACAGCATGTTGTCACCGCCATCGATGCCGGACATGAACAGCTCCGTCGCGACGCGCTGGCCCCAGTCGCCGCCAGAGCCGCCGTCGTGGCCAGGGGTGAGCCAGATCGACTGGTCGTAGTGCCGGTCCGCACCAGCGGCGCAGCCGCTGTAGTCTCCGTCCTTGTGGAAGAAGCGGCCGCACGAAGGGGCGCACTGCGGAATGCCCTCCTCGTCCACGTCGGTGTAGATGTCGAGGCCCTCGGTGGAGCCCTCGAGGAGGCTCTTGTCCTTGACGGCCCAGCCGACCACGTTCACTTTGACGTTGTCGAAGGGGAAGTTGTCCCAGCCGTAGACCCACTTGAACCACTTCTGGTACGCGTTATCGACCTCGGTGGCGATCTGCTCACGCTGAGCTGCTGGGACTTTCTCATCTGAGTCCCATCTGACACAGTAGTTGATTACACTTGAGGTGGTGTTAGCTATTAAGATTTGTGATGCACATGGCGTACTGTGTTAGGTCTCACCCTTTTGTGGCCATGATCTGATCCCAACCATAGTTCTTGAAACTGTACAGGTCTCCGCCATTGTACGTCTTCTCACAGTGGTCCCAGACTTCCTTCAGAGGCTTAGCCAAGTCTGCTGGGGGGTTCCATCCTGACGTGTTTGATTGCCTGCTGCTGAGGCGCGGTTGAGAAGGCGGAGGGGCTGCCAGAGAGAGCCCTGCAAGGGAGGACAGCAACGCAAAGTTAACGGGATGCATGGTGAAGATGAATTATCCGTTCCAGAGGGATAGGTAGAGAAGAAACAAGCAACTAGTCGGAAGAGAGAGTGTATAGACCAGCTAGCTGATAGACAAGACAACTGCAGGACAAGAATTATTCAAGACAATCACACTGATGGCCATTGGTATTAAATACAAATCATGACTTCGCTATACGCTTTACGAAGTCTTACTTAAAAAACAGACGAGGTTGTATCCGCTGCCAAGCGATCCATTTTGAGTGTATGGATTGAAGCTACGCTTGGCATGACCGAACCGATGTTTCGTTTCCACACTTTTGTCCAAACGAAATTGGCCGGAAGCCCCCTTGCTGGGACCTCGACTGATGGACTAGTCATACTACAGCTGATTGTCAACCGAAGCCCCTTAAGCTTAAATAGAATCGAAGTGATTTGTCTTATACTCCATCATCTACAGGGGTGGCGTGCGGAGTCAATGACGGACCCGTGGGACTTCCAGCGTATTTCTTCAAAGCCTTGGTAGTGGGGGCTCGCGGTAGAATCACTCCTTTCAATTTAAGCATTCGGAACCAGCAGAAAGAAGTGGAGAATAAATCCGGGGAAAGGTCCAGTGGGAAGTCACCAGCTCTGCCGTGTTTCCCTTGAAGTACCGCCTGGACAAGCATTGTCAAGAAACACTATTACTGCCACTGAACAGCACGTTGAATCTACACAGGGAGTCTGGAGGCCAGGTGAAATAATCCATGCCCTAGTTGACCTATGTTCAAGACGTTATAGCTTTGCTCAGTACCTAATTGTGTATTTTGCTGTAGTCAAGAATGTTCGAAGCAGTATGGGAACTAGTTCCAACAAGACGTCGCCGTGCACTTTGTACCCATGGCCGGCCAGCCTTGTGTGGACTCTAATTATGGTTTTCAAAAATGTTCCCCGCTCCTTTTTCTTCGGCCTTAGTTTCCCCATTCGCCTGATTCAGGCAAGCTGCGGCGTCCGCGATCTCCTCTTCAGTCGGCAGGTTCACAATCATAAGGTACAGAATATCCTGACGGTTGTGGTTAGCTTCCGGGACCAGAAGAAGCGGATAAAGGAGGTAGACCTACAGGTTGCAGAAGCTTCTTCATCGTCCTGACCGGGGCACCCAGAGGAAGGGACCCGATTCGCCGTAGCCTGGGAGCCATACCAGCAGTCGCATTATCCGGAAGCCTGGGAAGCCAGTCTCCGCGCGGTCTCAACTCCCCGAGCGCCTCCTTTGCCCTCGGACTAATAATCCGTCGTGGTGGTCCGCCGTCGTCACCGTCATCGGAACCAGCAACTCGCAGCCCAGCACGCTCGGTAGTGCTCCTGACGCGCACCATGCCCTCCCGGCCCGCCGCAGCCGTCGCGCGCACCGCCTCGCGGCTCACCTCGGCCGTCGTGCGCTTCCCGCCCGTCACGAGCGCCACGAAGTCACCGCTGCCGGCCGGGTGGTTCGGGTCCGCGAACCGGGACTGGAACCCCGGGGCCGGGGCGAGCTTGGCCATCCGGGAGTCTGGGTGCTGGCCTGACCATCTTGCTACCGCGCGGCGGTCCTGGTAGTCGCTGATGAAGTGGCCCGTACGCTTGACGCTGGACCCGGCTGACTTGCCGCCCAGCTTGACCTGCCTGACTGCTGGGCCGACGTACTCGGCCGTGTTGTGTCTGAATGCTGGGAGGCACCCTGGTTCGGCTCGCTGTACTATTCCTTGATCTCCTACACTTTTGGCCCTTGCTCTTCTCGTAGTATTGCCAGTTTCTTCATTTCTTACTCCCCCTTTATCCTTGACTTCTATACCCTGTGTAGGCTGCTTGTGCGTGGGACTGGCTGGGCTTCGCGGCTCTGCAGGTTTGGGTGCGGCTTCTAGCTGAGGAAACACCAGCGGTGCGAACTCCGGGAGCTCGAACATTTCGCCGGCAGAAGGCATCTGTATCATCGACTTCCTTCTCTTGATGCCAGGTAGCGCGTCCTCCGACGTCTTCTTGCTCGCGGCTGCGGCGCTCATGTCAATGTCGACGATGCCGGTTGCGTTTTGCTCTGACCCGTCCTTTTTCGGCTTCCACGTGACGACCAGTGCGATTAAGCCTTTCGTTTTGAAGAACTCCTGGTTCATCTTGTCCAGGAATGCATTGCTCTTGCTGCGACTGGCAACTTCCGCAGTGACCTGTGTGGCCATCAAAGCCGACGCGGATATCAGTAGGTGAATAGGCTCTGGGAATGCGTGGCCCGCGAGTGAGGCGAGATCGATGGCGCTGATCCACGGGCTTGGCTCGACCGCTTTGTTGAGTTGGTCAATGAAATCCAAGAAGGTCTCCTGGTCGATCCCAACGTCCTGGAGGATGGGCGCGTATGCGCGGATGAAACCACGTGTGCGGGCCTTCGGTCGGCGTTGGGTGATGACGATGGGGAGCTCAAGACGACCAGATGCTACCGGATTCCTTGCAGATGGATGGCTCTGCAGGAAGCTCTCCGCAAGCTTTGGTGAGCCCAGCGGGCTGTGGTCAGGTGGTACTGTCTTGCCGTTGCTCGGGCTGATATCGTCCTGCACTTCATAAAGTGCCCAAGCTACCTCGTCTACTTGTGTGAGAAGTCTTTGCTGAGGTTCGGCTTCATCTGGAGATGAGGAGACACTGAGTTCCTCCAATGTCGGAATGCAGTCATCATTTGACAAGCTTCTCGGAATGCTACCACGCTGAGATTGTTGGGACGCCCTCTTTTGCTTGTGGTGGTGGATGGTTTCAGCTGCGAGGCCGATTGTAGCAGCAATTCCCTGAATAGCTTTCCCAAATGGGTTGTTGCTTTGCTTGCTGGCTGTATGGCCGGTCTGCACCAGATTCGCGTCTGCCATTTCCAAATACACTTGAGTTTCACGAAGACGGTCACTCAACGTAAAAACATAAATATAGATGGGCAGGTGATATGGATGTCTGAGGGAGTTATATCCTGTACTTCTGCGACTGGAAACGGGAGAACATAATGAGTTTTGGTCCTCGTGTCTGCGGCTGGCACAATGTGATTTAGCTGAGATCCAGAAAACCGCATTGGAATTCTCCTGTTAAGCATTCTAAGACATACGTTAATACAGCTATGCCCAGCCTGCCAGCGTTGTTAGAGCCGTTGGTGTCTGGGCATTGGGCCGCAGTGCTGCTTGAAGTTGGTCGGAAGACTGCCGACCAAGGCGTTAAAAGCTTGGACGTATACGCCACTACATATCTTGGCGATCAACGCCGAGTAACCTTGTTTTGACTCCTCCTCTTGATGAAATCAATGTATGACCATGATGACGCCTTTTGCTTGGAATTATACTGGTAGCAGTGATCCAGGTGTCTTGGATGGTTTGACTTGGCCCAGCTGGTACAGCCAACCTGGGGTCAGTGGCTGTGGGTAAATCATCCACCACACAAGCTTGTAAAGTCTATTCTATTTTCAATGGATCGCGTAGACCTATTTCTGGTGACAAGAATGTACACCAGAGCCAGTTTGGCTCATACCTGGGGACGTATTTCGCTCGTACCAGCAACGGCCCCTAGAGGTGCCGGGAACCAAGAAACAGACTCTACTGGCTCACCGATAATTCAGCTCTAATAAACTGACGATGACCTTATTTGCAATATGCCCTTCTCTCGATAGCTTCTACACAATTGCCTACGTCTTCCGGTGCAAATAGTATATTGGCTATGAGAATAGATAGACGCAGTATTTACAATCCAAAAAAGTTCACGCTGTCTCCTTCTTCTTCACGCAACTTCTTATTAGCCCTCTTCAGCAAGACCTTCATGATGGCGCAAGTGACAATTGACAGGAAAGAAAACGACATCATAAGCATCATTGCTTTCAGATATCTCGGGCCGTCCGTGGCAGGGAAGAAAAACGGGCTGTAGATGTTGCCAAACTGGCTGATGACATTGATGATGGCCGTTGCGGCCGCCCGCTTCTCCGGGGTTTGATTCAGCGTGGCGCTGGCCCAGCTGAAGACCATGGCATTCGACGAGAAGCAGCCACATATGTAGAGGAAGGCTGCCACGTAGCGCGCGGCGTTGTTCAAGGTGGCCGCCGAGATTATGAATCCGACGCATGCCACGGCCTGTGGGATGCAGATGTGGTATCCTCGCTCCTTCCTGCGATCGCTGGAGTATGCGGTGAGGAAGGCTGTGATGGCGGCGAGTAGGTATGGAGGCGATGTGAGGACCAGGGTGAGGGTATTGTTGCCTAGGTTATATCCTTTGACGATTGTCGGGAAGAAGTTGGTAAATCCGTAAGCACTGTGATTTGCCAGAAGCATAACAACCTGGTGTGAAGTTAGCAAGCCGTTCAGCTGCCTTGGCGACTGGGAGATAGAGCACTCAGGGTGAGAGGGGGGGGGCCCTACAAAAACCCAGGTCCGCATATCCGTCACGGCAAGCTTGAGACCATACATGATACCATGCTCAGCTTCGGGCAGTGATACCCGATCCCTGGCCATGCGCTCAACAGCAACTTTTCGCTCTTCCTCTGTCAAGAACCACTTTGCTAAACCGGTTTTGCCCGTGGGAAAGTCGGGCAGCAAAACAAGACCAAGAAGACCTGCAAGGAAACTAGCAGCGCCTTCGAGGATGAATAGCCATCTCCATCCTTTTATGCCATGGACTCCATCAAGCCCTTCGAAAATGCCGGCAGCGATCAGACCTGAGAAGGCTGTGGCGAGGATCAGGCCGGAGTACAGGATCGCGGTGCGGAGGGCAAGCTGTCTCCGTGGGTACCAGCTGCTCAGCAGGAACAGGGCACCCGGGAAGAAGGGTGCTTCGACGATGCCCAGGAAGAATCGGATGGCTATGAGCTGAGAATAATTCCGGGCTGCGGCAGTAGACGCAGAGACAACAGACCAGACAAGTACCCAAATTGAGATGTAGAGGGAAGGGCGGACTCGGGTCAGAATCATGTTGCTAAACGACCGTTAGCCACCGTTTGTTCGTTCCAAATTAACGATATCCATGGAGTGTCGTTCTTGGCTCACCTCGGGACCTGCATGAGCATGTAGCCGACGTTGAGGATGGCGACTGCAACGTTGAACTGATTGCCGACCAACCCGAGATCCTTTTCGAAGGAGTCTAGTCTTGCCTGACTTTTCGTTGGAAGCGGTATGTCAGTCTCTTCCTTCCCTACTGCTTCTCGTGTATATTCTAGGAGGTTGAGATTAATGCTTACGCGATATTATTGCGGTCTAAATAATTGAATAAATAGAGCAGCCAGACCATGGGCATGAGAGTTAAATCCAATTTCCGGACCAGACTTTTTTCAACGGCGTTCCAGCGTTCTTGGTTGATGGCGCCCTCTCCTTCAGGGTCGACTTTTTCGGTGACAGTCCCCATCTCGACGTGGGCAGTGCTCGCGTCCAAGTTTACTTTCTGCTCAGGGAGGGCCATGGTTCAAAGACTGTCTGAACCGCGGGAGTGAGAGGTAGACAGATTTAGGTGAACACTTGGCGGAGTAGAGAAAGTCCTGAAGAAGAACATGCATTATATGTATGCCGTCTATGACAATTTCAATGCTCGAGGCCCATCAGGCGTGCCCTTCCGTTCTGTTCTGTTCTTCATTGCTCCAGTACGATGGGCTGCCCCGTATGGAGAAGACTTGGCTGCGGGGGAGACGTGGAGAAGTACCCCGGATTCTCGTTGACTTTGACCTCCTAGGACAGCTCCGTAGCGTGACTCTTGTGCCGAACCCATCCCAACTATTTCAAACGGGTCTTGAGTTGGGCCTACGGAGCGACCCGACTGGGCCCACGGAGTGCTCCTCAACCACTGAGGGGCGCCTAATTTGTTATTAGCTAAGAACGTTTTCCCTTGGCTTGTCCAAAGTGCCACTACTGTCTCAACATCGGACCACGCCAGGTTGAGCTTTTGACAGCCGGGGCCAACTTGTTCAATTCCAGTGACGCGTGTTCCTGAAAAGTTGTCTGATTGAGTGCCGACCTCGGGAGCTTCAACGACCTTCCCCCCTTTTTGGACAAGCGAATCTAGTGCAAGGGGCGGGTGGACTGTTCGCACGCTTATTTACCTGCCACGACTCAGAGGAACAAAACGGCATGATGGCTGTGTCAAGAGCACTCACTCAATTGAGGCAGTTTACATCGTGTGACGTGAGCTCACCCCATCTACCTCCTCCCAATCAGCCGTTCTATCTAACTGATGTCGCGCAGATTGGGGATGCTCTGGTGAAGCTCAAGTACCCGCAGGGCGGATTCCTCGACGGCCTCAGGATGTTCTCCCCCGGCACGCCCGGGAAATACTTCGGGCCAGCCGTGACCGTGAAGATGGTTGAGGCTAGCGACACCACGGCACCGAAGCCTGAAAGGCACTTCGCCGACTGCAACGAGGCTGGGTGCATAATGTATATCCAGCAGCCCCAGGGACTGCCGTCGGCGTGCTGGGGAGGACTCATGTCGACCCGGGCGAAATACCTCGGGGCGGAGGCTGTGGTCATCGACGGTCGGTTCAGAGATCTGGAGGAGCACAAGGAGCTTCATTTTCCCGTAAGTTCAATTCAACTCATTCTGTGTTTTCAAGACGACGTTGGAAAAACAGGCTGATGAGCTGTGTTAGCTATTCGCTCGGAGCTCGTCCATACTTGGCTCAAACTCTTTCACCAGAGCATCAGAGATCAACGTGCCACTTCAGTTCCAAGGGGATCTGTGGGTTAATCCTGGGGATATCATCGTTGCCGACATCGACGGTGTGGTGGTCACACCTGTCTCGCTGGTAGAGCAAGTTGTCGCCTTATGCCAGGAACGAGCAGAAATTGATGCCAAAATGTTTGAAGGTTTGCATAAAGGAGAGACTATGGGGGAGCTGATCAAAACCTTGCGCAAGGGGTCTTGAGGTGCATTTCTTATGCTGCAGCTAGCGGTGGACCACAGTTGGTACCCTTGTTGGCACATTCCAGAATGAATGATTAGGTTTTCGCTGGTGTAATGATCTCTACCATGGAGAGTTTATGTCATATGAGGATCTAGTATCTAGCATGTGGTATTTCTCAAGTGCTTCTACAGGGCATCAGAACATCAAATTCTCGCCTGCTACCTTCCAAACAGCCTGATCGGATTTTCCACCATGAGCAATCGCCACTCTTCATCAGAAAGCCACGACCTAAGAGTCGTCAACCAAGCCTCATCATCTACACCTAGGTATGGGGCCTCCTTCAGGGCCTCCTCCGGACTGCGTGTCTTCATCCTGGGCGTATGCGGCCAGTCGCTACCCCAGACAACTCGATGCTTGTTTGCGTCCACAAGGGCCCGCACCAGATACTCGAGGTCGGGGTAGTGCGGCGCAAGCTCGCTGACCCGGTACGGCGCGCTCAGCTTTATCCACAGCCGCCCGCTACGCACGAGCTCCACCACAGCCCGGAAGCCAGGCTGCCCCGTGGGGTCGTCCCTGTACTCCGCAGGGAGCATGCTACTCCCCTTCAGCAAGGCAAAGTGATCAGTCACTAGGTACAGCCCGAACTGCGCGAAAGTAGTCTCGACAAACGGCTGCAGCTCGTCCCAGAACTCAGTGCGCGTCGTTGTCATGGTCACGCTCCAGGGCAGGGAGGCGGCCGCCAGGCGCGCGGCGTGTGCCGACAGGACGCGCTTCTGCGCCTCGACGTCCTCCATGGCCCCGTAGTGGTACAGGTTGACGCGCACGCCGCGGACGCCAGCATCGCTCATCTCCCGCAGGGTGCTGTCCGTGACCGTGTCTGGGTCGATGACGCCTATGCCGCGGGTCATGGACGCGCCGAGGCGGGGGATGAAGGATTTCATCGAGGAGCAGTCGTCGCCGTAGGAGAGGCCGTGGGCGAGGACTGAGTTGGACAGGCCTAGGCGCCTCCTGAACTCGATGTACTCCTCGACTGTTGCGGGAGGAGGGGTCAAGTGGCGTGAGGCACTGTAAGGGAAGGTGGCGGCTGCAAGGGATGGCTGTCAGCACTCGAGGTATTGTCTTAGTTTCGGATAGCCTTGGCTTGAGGTTCATGCTCACGTTCGAATATGTGGTGGTGGGTATCCCACCCTCCATGACAGAGAGGACCACCTTGTCTCCGCTGCTGAGTCAATGTTTGCTGCATGATCAAGGACGGGATGGTGGCAAAGGTTTCAGTGATTTGTACAGTACTATGTAATAAATCGTAGCCAAATCGAGTACTTGGTTAGTGGTGAAGAGCCCTCGTGGAGTCACTCATATGGAGCTCGGGAGTGCTCCATTGCGAAAGGGTTTATACCAAACAAGGAGATCTAGCTCAAGCTTGGGGAGTTCCGGTCTTTAAGTTGGTGGACACCAGGTTTTGGGCAACATAGGCGGAACGATCCGGTCACTGACCTGCGGAGAAGCACGTTGAAGGTGCAATCCCTGGTGTGGAGCCGGCACTACGGGAAGATGGACATGCACCAGTACCGTATATAGCCTGAGCTGTTATTCAATACCTCATACAGATGAGTAATATATCATTGGCCGACACGCTGAAGGGAGGCGGAACTCTCTTGGAAGGACAAAAAGATAGGAAAGATGGGTGATAAAACACGACAAGCACCGACCCCAATGCAGTCTATCTTGGCTGGGGCGGCTGCGGGTGGCGTCGAGTCCTTGGTCACAGTGAGCATACGGCAAAGATGAGCCCACATTGATCCAAGAGTAGCGAGAGGCTGATTTGAGGAAAGTATCCGACAGAATATGCCAAAACTAGGAGACAGCTCCTCCAGTCCTCTCGGTCAACTTTGACCATCGTAGTGGAGGCATGTCGGACCTCGGGTATCAAAGCGCTCTACGGCGGCGCCGGCGTGTTCTGCGCCTCGAACGCGGCCAAGTCAGGCATCCGCTTCCTGACTTTCGACCTGGTCAAGAACCGCCTGCCACGGGACCCGGAGACGGGGAAGCACACGGCCACGTCGAGCATGCTTGCTGGTGTTGCTGCGGGCGTCGCGGAGAGTGTGACGGTGGTCGCGCCGGGCGAGAACCTCAAGACCAAGATGGTTGAGGATCGAGCAGGCGCGAGGCAGTTCAATTCGGCCACTGCTGTCGTCCGGGGCATTGTCGCCAGGGATGGCCCTGCTGGCCTTTTCCGAGGGGTGGTGCCGGTCACAATGAAGCAGGGCTCGAACGCTCTGGTGAGGTTCACTTCCTATCATGCATTGCTGGACGCCACTCAGCCCATTCTGGAACACAGCGGTTGGGGGACGGTTGCGCCAGCCGTGGCGGGGGCTGGGGCAGGCGTGGTCACCGTCTATGCCACCATGCCATTCGACGTAGTCAAGACCAAGATGCAGAGTCTTGGGGGAAGGGAGCAGTATGGCGGAACATGGCGGTGCATCCTGGCCGTGGCTCAGCAAAACGGGGTCGGTGGATTCTGGAGAGGGACGACGCCTCGGCTGGTTCGATTGAGTGTAAGTCCCTCCATCTGTTCATCTAGTGTGATGTCTCTGAGGAAGACTGAGATCTTTTGCTGACGACCTAATCATCTCTGGCAATACCACAGGTCTCGGGCGCCATCAGTTTTAGTATATACTCATGGGTCGTGACGACATTGCAGAAGACGGGAGTGAGGAGGATTCCTGTGGCAGTGAGTTGAAGGGCTTACAGGTGGACACGGGTGGATTCCAGCTCTCATCTTGTACCGTAGCGGCTTGAAGGCCCCCAAAATTACCCCACGAAATCCACCCCTAAGCCCGCACCTGGGGTGCCTGGTCTGCCTGGTCTCGCCACCCATGAGCGCTACTCACGCGTGTCACGGTCCCAGCATTACAAAGCTAGCACGATATCCACCCGTCCTGTTGCCAAGCATTGCCCTTGACATGTCGCATCTCAATACCAGTCCATGACTACACCACGTGCAAATGCAACAGTAACATTGTTGATGGAAGGACGAAGCAGTGCATCGAGGAAAGTCCGTCTGGCATGCCAGCGGTGTCGGACTCGCAGGATCAAGGCGGGTGATGGATTTTCCCCCTCCCTTCCCTCGAGCTCTGGTCCGCTGACACCAGAGACGGGCAGTGCGATGGAGGCGTCCCGGCGTGCTCAAACTGCGCAAAGGCTGATGAGGTCTGTCTTGATGTCGACGGGCAGAATGCCGACATTCTGATCCCTAGGAAGTGAGTCTAGTCCTGTCACAGGAATAGGAACCACCGGACCTGCAACTGCTCTTGCTAACATGGGATGACAGCTTTGGAAACGCTGCCAGGGCGAGGATACAGTGGCTCGAACAGATAATCAAAGATCGGCTTCCTGATGTTGACTTGAATGAGGGGCCGCAGGTCAATATACAATCTGACCAGGCGCTTCCTACCCACATCAGCGATCAGACGGGCGCCTCCCCTGCCCGGTCGCCGGCCACCCCTTCAAGTTCCACGTTGCAGCAGCCCAGAGAAAGCGGCCTACTGAAACGGACTGCCGACGTGTCCAACATATCTGACCACGACGAATCATTTCCTGAAAAGGCTCACTCCGTGGCCGTGGATCTGGGCATGCTCTCTTTGAACGCAGACTCGTCACAAAACCATTACCTCGGCTCTAGCTCTGGCTTGCTCTTCGCCAATCTTATTGGAGCCTCACCAAGGTCGAGAGAGTCTCCATCAGCCCGAGAAACCAGTTCCCAGAGCTTCATGCTCGAAGACGAACCCCTTGTCGAGCCTGCTCGTAGGTCATTCGGGCTGCACTAC
Organism: Diaporthe citrichinensis; assembly: GCA_014872995.1. Classification (NCBI taxonomy): domain Eukaryota; kingdom Fungi; phylum Ascomycota; class Sordariomycetes; order Diaporthales; family Diaporthaceae; genus Diaporthe; species Diaporthe citrichinensis. The sequence continues at coordinate 490,745 of JADAZR010000010.1, read as the reverse complement.
CGCGCTCTGCATCAATTTTTGCGACAGGCAAGAGCCCACGCCGTCTACCTTTGCCGTATGACTACTGACAGGTCGTTAGAATCTGCCCAAAAAGGACGAAGCAATTCTTTTGGTCCATCACTACATTCGCTGGACCCATCCTGATTACCCAGTTCTCGAACCAGATTCGCTTCTCGAAGGATTGGAAGCACTTTACGAGTGCGCATCATCACCTCTGCTCGACGACGACCCTTTTCACGACGGATGGCCGCAGTCCACTAAGCAATTCCGTTGGAACGGAAGCCGAGCTGATCCTCGGCGGCCCGGCACTATATCTGTGCCCATGCCAGTCCTCGCCTTCATCATCTTTATGGTCTTGAATATTGCTGCAATCGTGAGGGTCCGGGCCCGCGTCCACACGCTATCGCCAGATAGTTTCTATGCTGCTGCTCTACACTTCTCCCAGGATTGCTTCTCCCGCATCTCTCTCAACACCATCCAAGCACTCACGGTCTTGCTGGTTCACTGCCTTTTGATCCCGGCCGAGGCCAATGTATGGACTCTTACGCACCTCGCCATGGCCCATTGTGTCGAACTGGGCGTGCATCGAGATCAGCCGCAAGGAGCCCACTACGAGTGGGACCATCAACAACTCAGGAGATCTATATTCTACACCATATACTCACTCGACAGGTTCTGTTATCCTCTTCCAAGTGCCCCACCTACAATGCTGACCTCAGAGACAGGTCTATCTCCTCAATACAAGGCCGTCCCTTGGGCCTGCGTGATGAGACCTTCGATATGAGACTACCCGAGGCGAGGGATATCAGCTCCAGCGGCGACGGAATAATTCTTGGCTCATTCCAAATGGCAGTCCTCCGCTATTCCTCCTACCGCTTCCAGCTAGATCGCATTATCTCTGACATCAAGGAGCATCTTTACTACCTTCCGGATAAAACTTCCCAAACCTTGGGGAGCGTGAGCCCCGACTCGCACCAGCGTAACATCAGACAAGACTTGGATGCGTGGTGGGAAGAAACTATTCTCGGCTTGGCTGCTATCACTAGCGGAGTTGGGGCTCGACAGAAGAACATCTGGCGGCTAAAACTGGAAATTCGATACCACCTGGCACTAGTTCTGTTATACCAACCGTCGCAAGAGATCCGTAATCCATCGCAGGATCACCTCCTGCAGTGTTTCAGCAGTGCCTGTTCGATCTTGGATCAATATCAGGCCTTGTACGAGGCAAAAGCGCTCTACCACGGATGGTTCACGGTGCAGAATATCTTCGCTGCAGGCGCAACGCTGGTCTACTCTTTCTGGACTTCGCCAGCTGTGCGGCGTGACGCCACTGGTGTGCAGCTGTTGCGCAGGCTGAGGACGTGCTCGAACCTGCTAAGCGCCGGAGGGGAGTGGTGGCCCAGCGCCAGAAAGGGCTTGGACAGCTTCGGCTCTGTGGTTGACCTGACCATCCAGAGATTATACGATGGGGACAGGGTTACGTCTAAACAGCGTCGCCTGACAGGTCCTGAGGAACCCGAGAGATCTAGAATCACAAGCCTCCATCACGGCATCTCGGAAGGCGATGCGGTATACGCTACCCAGCACCATACTTCCTCTTCCTCTACCGTGGCTAAGTTATCTCAGCCGTGGACCCAGCCCTACGAATTTCCCCACGACACAGACCCCGATTCCTGGGCCTCGGCCTCGGAAGATCTGGAAAATAATCCTCGGCGCCCATTTACAGCTATTGCAGAGGCAAAATCCCAGGAGCCAGGTGCAGAAGGGCTCTTTCCCGAGATCGAGGACTTCCTGGCCGACTTCAATCGCTCTGAATTCAGCTGGAGTTTCCCGATGAGTGCTCCGCAGGAGAGCGATCCTATCGCCGACACGTGGACCGCGGGTTTGTAGAGGCCTATTTAATTTCACGCCTCTTTGAGGGAGGTACCTATATCGAAATTCCCTGATCCGCTACGTGAACCAGACCTCGGTAAACCGAGTCGTCATCATGCAAGGAGCTGGGGTCGAAGCTGGGTTGGGGTCACTCGGCGCGGAGCACTCCAGCGTTGTGCTGGCCGGTACGGAGCCATCCGTGATGTGGCACATTAACAACTCCGGAGCCATCCGTGCAGGGCCCCGTCCCTACAAACATTCCGGAGCATCGCGTCTGAAGAGGCCGGTCGCCCTCAAAGGCTATCACATGCTTTAGAGCCCGTCATGTCCAGTTCAGGTCGAAAACTTTCAGATCTCTTCGCGATCGAGTACTGTTGCTGTATCCATCATGAGGAGAGGTGAGTAGAGCGATATCGCTTTTCGCATAGTTATTAGCCATGTCACCATTTGGTATGCGACGGACATGTTGCAGAAGGCTTCAAATTCCAGCCACAAAGGTCCAAGCAAGGCGTTTATTTGCGACCCGTGCATCTTGGGTACCTGCCAGTCCGCTCGAACCGGTAAGAAAAACCATGCACTTGTCGTGCCCTGCAGACTTTCAGACACAGTTGATCTGACCGAAGTAAAGCAAAATGCGCTCGATTATGATTCACGACTCCGGACACTCGCTACGATTCGACGAGCAAGGACTCGACCTCTGACCCTCTCGGAGAAGATTTTATACAGCCACTTGGACCTCAGAACGCGCGAGTGGTCTCTCGAGGACATAGAAAGGGGCAAAACCATCCTACATCTACGTCCGGATCGGGTCGCCTGCCACGATGCTACGGCGACGATGGCGCTGCTTCAGTTCATTAGCGCCGGCCTCCCGAAGGTGCAGATTCCGACCACCATCCACAGCGATCATCTCATCGTGGCCGAGTATGGAGCCAAGGAGGATATGCAGCGGGCAAAATCCGATCACAGGGAGGTGTATGCCTTCCTGAGCAGCGCGTCGCGAAAGTACGGCATCGGCTACTGGAAGGCAGGAGCCGGGATTATCCACACCACCATCTTCGAAAACTACGCCGTCCCAGGCGGGCTCATCATCGGAACGGACTCGCACACCCCAAATGCCGGCGGCATGGGAATGATGGGGATTGGCGTTGGCGGCTCTGATGCTGTCGACGGTATGGCGGGGATGCCCTGGGAGCTTGCGTGCCCAAAGGTTGTCGGGGTGCGCCTGACCGGCCAGTTGCAAGGATGGAGCTCGTCCAAGGACATTATCTGTAAGCTGGCCGGCATATTGACCGTCTCCGGAGGCAAGGGAAAGATCATCGAGTTCTTCGGACCCGGTGCAGCGACCCTTGGGGCCACTTCCATGGCTACTGTGTGCAACATGTCTGCCGAAGTGGGATCTACTTCGTGCATATTCCCCTATTCCGAGTCCATGTCACGATATCTGGCAGCGACAAAGCGCCGCAACATAGCAAGACACGCCGACGCCTTCAAAACCGCTCTATTGACGGCGGATGAAGGCAGTGATCAATACTACGATGAAGTCATCGAGATCGACCTGTCCTCTCTAGAACCTCATATCAACGGGCCCTTTACTCCAGACTTGTCACACCCCCTGTCGCAGTTTAAAGAACATGTGGCCGAGAGCTCGTGGCCTCCGGCATTGAGTTCCAGTATGGTCGGTAGCTGTACGAACAGCTCGTATGAAGATCTCGAAAAGGCACGAGACCTCGTGATCCAAGCACGTAACGCTGGTCTGGCCAAAGTCAAGACATCGTTTCTCGTCAGCCCTGGCAGCGAGCAGATCAGAGCTACGGCAGAGGAGGCTGGCATCCTCGAGGATCTTCGACAGGCTGGTGCTACAGTCCTTAGCAACTCCTGCGGGCCTTGTGTCGGGCAGTGGGACCGCAAGGATGTGGACGTAAAGGGGGCTGAGCCCAACTCGGTCATCTCCAGCTTCAATCGCAACTTTACTGGTCGGCATGACGGCAATCCTTCTACCCATTCATTCGTCACATCGCCAGAGCTGGCGACCACCTTCGCTTTTGCAGGCACTCTCGCCTTCAACCCCTCTGTTGATGCCGTGGCGGTGGAAAGCGGTGATTCCAAGACATCGTTTCGCTTCCAGCCGCCCAAGGCCAACGAGCTACCCTTGGTCTTCTCCCCTGGCGAGGACCTATTCCAGCCACCGGCGCTCGAAGGAGCGTCCGGGCTCGAAGTGGTCGTCGACCCAAAAAGCGACCGCCTACAGCTCCTCAAGCCCTTTCCGGCCTGGCAGAAGGGCAACGCCACCGACATGAACGTCCTGATCAAGGTGGAAGGAAAGTGCACAACAGACCACATCTCGCCCGCAGGGCCCTGGTACAACTACCGCGGCCACCTCGAGAACATCAGCAACAACCTCCTCCTCGGCGCCACCAACGCCTTCCTGCCGGACGCGCAGTCGATACAAAATAAAGGCAAGGCACTGGACCCGGAGACTGGTAAGCGTGGTACGGTGCCCGAGGTGGCGCGGGCTTTGCAGTCGCGTGGCGCGCCCTGGTGCATCGTGGGCGATGCCAACTACGGCGAGGGCAGCTCGCGCGAGCACGCGGCGCTCGAGCCGCGGTTCCTGGGGTGCAAGGCCGTTATCGCCCGCGGGTTCGCGCGCATTCACGAGACGAACCTCAAGAAGCAGGGGGTGCTGGCGCTGACGTTTGCGGACCCGGGAGACTACGACAGGATCCGGGCGGGGGACTTGATATCGCTGCCTGGTATCGAGGATGGGGAGATGCAGGTCGATGTGCCGGTTATGATGGTTGTGCGGTCTAAGAATGGGAGCGAGTGGACTGCTGAGTTGAGGCATTCATATCATGCGAGGCAGATTGAGTGGCTGAGGGCGGGGAGTGCTTTGAATTATATCAAGGCTCATGCTCTGGCGAAAGACGAGAGTGAAATCGCTCCTCCCAAGGGGCAGGATGCTTTAAATGCGTCTTGATGGGATTTCTACTACGAAGGAACACCATGAAGACTGCCATACAATTTTGCGGCCCAGGAAATCGTTTAGGACAACACGAATTTACGTACGTATTTTACTACTTGCTCATTCTTGTAGCAAACGAGAATACAAAACAATCGCAACCCGGAGTTCTTACAGTGCTCTAGCCTTCTCTCCTTTCCAATTTTTCAACCCGCTGATTCAACCTATGCTCGAGAGACTGGAGTAACTGGACAGGCTCTGTTGTAGGCATTAGGTTTTGGAAATGAGCAAGGAATGTCCTATTGCCAGTTTTAATATTTTTGAAATCGCTCCCTTCCTCTGGAGCCTCCATGGAGAAAGGCTGGCGGTGATAACCCCGTTCATTTGGAATTCTGTCTGCCGGCACTTTTCTCTTGAAGAATCCGTGAATCTCCTCAGAAATTCGCTTGGTGCAAAGCCGAAAGAGTTGAACTGTGGAGAAACATGCAGTCAGCATCCGAGTCGACCCGGGAATAGACACCCTCGCAATAGTTGCGTAAAAGAAGTCACAAACTTACTCGAGATTCTGAGCAGTAGCACACCGTTACCGAACACGAATAGTACAGCTCGCGTAAGTGCATAGACAGGCAGCACGGCCATGCCGAGCGCTACCCTCCAAACAGCCCCAGCCGAGAACTTTCTGGTCCAAAGAGTTGTCCAAGCTGATGAGACGGTGCGTGTTGGTAATTCAAGGAAAAGGTAAGCAGGCCAAAACCATGGACTGATCATCCAATCCTTCTTTGAGTATGCCCGGTGCAGCGTCTTTGATTTATTGCGCTCATTATTGCTTGAAGTGCCCTTGACCAGGAGACTTTGCTGCCTGGTATTGACTGAGTAATGTTGGAGAGGCTGCAGCACAGCCTGCTTGGCTACAGTAACACCCAACAACAAGACGGCGGTGACTGCGAAGGCGGCAGCGGCAAACTTCGCGAGTGAGATAATCAAGTCGTTGCTTGGCGCACCGTTCATGCTGTAGAAGCTGGAGGCGAACCCAAGAGGAAGAAAGATGACAGTCACGTACGTGAAGTACCGGATGTTCTGCTCTCTCTTTGCCTCAAGATCTGATCGACTTTTGGCTTGCGCTGTGGTCAGGGTCTCTCTCAGTTTGCGAATCTTGTCGCGGCAACTCTCAAGGTCCCATCGCTGCCTGTCGGTATGGTTTCGCAATTTGTCGATGTAACCCCGGTATTTTCTTTCGTCATTTCGCGTCCATCTCGGTCTTTCTTGACCCCGATCTACTTCCCTCGTAGTCCATTTAGAAAGTGTGTTCAAGGAGGATGCGATGTCCTCCTCTGCTTTCTGCAGGAGCTCTTCGTATATCTGCCAATGAGATTCAGATGATGAGTACGCCTCTGTGGTCAAAACGAAGGATATAAGCTCTCCTTTCTTCAGCCCAAGCTCTTCCTTGATGTCTTCCAATATCTTGTTGGAGCTTGTCAGAATGAGGTTCAACATGTGCTGAAGAAGCTGCAACTCCAGAACTTTTCGCTGCCAGCACTGTTTCTCGTAGAACTTTGCACGCCACTTCTCTGGAACTCCATCGGGTCCCAGTTCCAGACCAGGAACATATTGAATGAAGTGGCATGTCCAGTAACGATCGAAGAAGTCGCCGTTAAAGCGAAATCCCACCGATGCACGTCGAAGCTCTTTATCGGAGCTCTTGGGCCAAGGCGCTTTAATTGGATGTGGTAGTCCTTCTTGGAGCGATTGATTCTTTTCATAGATCACCCAGAAGCACATGTGAAGCTCCGTTTGCCACATATTGAGAGCCATAGTGGTATCGTCCCACAAATGGTTGTCGTATTCTGCATGGCGGTCGAAAAACAAGGACATTGCAGGCCTTTCTGCTTCCGTACTGGCTAGCCAGCACAGAAGCGCCGTCTGTGGGTTGGAGCGTGCCGGAAGCCAGAGAAAACGCTTCTTCGCCTTGATCGCAGACCGTGCCTTTCTGATTGAGTCCCAGAGGACCCGATTGAATTGTCGGCTGGGAAGAATAACCAGAGACGCGCCAATATTCCGTTTCCCACGCCCCTGTCGCCTGCTCTTTTGTTTCGGTAAGCTTGCCAGCAGACCATCGTCGTCCAACCACGAGGCAGACTTATTGATGGTGAATGAGAACTTTTCCGGCGGCGTCCCCTCGAGTGACTCAAGTGCTTTGTCAATGATAGAGCTGACAGATTCATACACAGGTCTGTACTGAACAGAGTCTTTGTCAAAGCGCAGCTCAAGCTGATGACGCAAATCGAGGTTCTTGGTCAGCAAGAAGTCTGGGTAGTTGTAAAGCCACTCCTCGTCCAGAGCAGTGATGCTACTGGCATCGATCATGTTATTGAATGGCATGGATCTCTTCATGACCATGGAAGTGCGTTTCCTCTCATGAATACCATCTGCCCTGAAAGACTGTGCCAAGCTCCTGTATTCGTTGCCGAATTGATTATTCGCCAGCCTCTGCTTCTTGGGTTGGGCCTTCATCTCATTGAGGAAGATTTCAAACACCTCGCGCTGCGACTGACGAACATCACCCTCGTTCTGTGTTGCAGTAGAAGGCTGGGAATGAATGGGTTCAGATCGAAACGCGACGTCGATGTCCCTAGCGTACGCCAAAAGAATATGGCAGGCCTCGAATCCGACATGATAATAATAATCCCTGTCCTCCTCGCCTGGAAAGATCGACTGCTTCCGAGTCGCGAGGTCAATCTCCCCAGGGATGAAAGCGTTATGAGCGGTAACTTGGATGAGTTCTTGCACGGAGCGTCGCGTCAGCTCGGCAAAATTCCTCTTGTCGATAGAGAAACCATTCAAGCCAGCCACTACTCCTAGTGCTACTCGCAACGGGCTACTCCATTCATCCTCCCGAGCCTCTTCATGATGACTTTGGGACTTGATAGTTCGTTCCCAGAGCGCGCTGAATGACGCATCGAGATGAAAGAAGCCACCTTTGTGACCGTAAAAAAGCGCGGTGTCCCGAGTATGGAAAAAGAAACGAGTGTCCCTGGCTGAGCGAGTGACTGCCAGCATACGCTCCTGTGAAACATCGTTCTCAACCGTGAATCGCTGGAGCACTGCTCTCTGGACCTCTCTGGGTAGGAGCCGTCTGGCCATTGACGAAAGTTCCGCAAATGCCTCCGGGTCCCACGCTTCTTTCGGTGTGGCTTTTGGGCTTCCTCCATCTAGCTCAGACGCAGAAGAAAGAGCATATATGTTGGAAGTCCACCGGCCTGGAGAGTCCTTCCATAAGTTACTGCCAACATCAGCCAAGTTCCACAAGTCAAGCTCATGTAGTTCACTCAGGCTCCTCCACACCCAGACATGATCATCGAGACGGTATGTGTTCAAGCCGTCCTCACTCTTATGGCGCCATGCAAAAGCCTTCCGTTTGTCCAGATCATCAAGTTCATGAATCCAACAGACCCATACGTCTCTTAACAAAGCCATGAAATGTCCCAGTCTTTGGTCTTCCAAGCTTCGAATCTTTTGTTCCGTCTGAAGCCAGTTGACGTAAGATGTGACTTTCAAAATTTGATATGGGGTGTCCGTAATAGAATTGTCGGGCTGCCATGACATACTTTCTGTGGGCATGATTTGGCCGCCGACCCAGTAGTTGGCAGCGAAGCGGCCTGAACTCAACAGGCTCTCCGTAGATCTCAGTGTGAGCCAAGGTTTTCTCACCCACTCGAGCCACCTGATGTGCCCGCGGCATGCTGTGTCGATCCGTTGTTGGAGTAAGATGATATATGGCGTCTGCTTTACAGACGGCAATCGTCTGAGGACACCCATAAGGAAGTCGAACGCGAAGCTAAACGATGAAAATCAGTCCGAATCCATGTTTCGATATTTCATCAAAAGACTCACAAGCTCGCTGAGTTGCATACCCGGTGACCAGACATGTCTCCGCACGTTAGGGCGAGCGGCACTTCGAGCTCGTCTTCGTTGCAATTCGATGTGCCCAATATATCAAACTTGCCCCTGACGACAGTGTCCGCAAATATTTTCGGCACAGATGCTTCTTCATCGTATACAATAAGCGGGGACGATAGAGGAATAACGCATACGGACAGGATATGCTCCGTGTGGCGCCAAGTAAGATACTCGATAAAGTTGATGGGAGGAAGCTTTTCAGAATTCCCCACTGCAGCACTAGTGACAGGAGCTGCACTCAGTTTTGGGGCGGACTCATGCTGCTTAGGAGTTTCGGCTGCCGTCAATATCTCTCCTATCTTGACATCTGTTTGTAGATTTGCAACGGTGGTCGTGTCGTTGTGCACCCCCTTCTGAGCACCGTCGCTTGGAATCCCGGGATTTTGTGATGTACGCTCTTCGTCACTTTGATCCTGCTTCACGTTGCGCTCTTTCGGGTCAACCATGGAGAGACCAAGATCACACAGCGATTGGCTGCATTTGCAGTCATCAGTGATGGAATGACCCCACATCTGTTCTGTCTCCGTGGCGAGCATCGCGGAAACGTCAGCAGATTTCGCAGGGATGAGGAAATTCTTCCAGTGTACCTTGCCCTTTGGAATGGCGATCATTCTGTAAGCAACCGTAATTTCAAGGATGCTTGTGCTGCTTTCAGCTGCACCGATGGTTTTGTGAATGGGACGTGGTTCCATTCCCATTTTTTGTGCCTCCCCATCCACATACAAACTCATGATAGAGACGACAGCGCGGGCATCCTTGGCGGACCACGTATCTGCGATGCTCCTCTTCTGCCACAATTCATCATCATTAGGAGGCCGCTTGATTTTGTCTGGATGATGACCTTGTGATGCCTCCATACTCTTGCGTTCCTTGGTACTGTGACGATGTTGGTCGACTCTAGCAACTTTCATATCTACGCCCTCACGGCCCATATTATCCTGGCTAGAAGCTGTGTGAGGCCTGGATCCACCGGATGTATCTCTCAGTGAAGAAGAAGGTCCCATTTTCTCTGGAGTCTCCTCCTTGACTTCCAGTGAGTGCACTCCGTTGCCGTTGTGCTTGAGTTCGCTGGCATTGGTATTGTTTGTGTCGATCTCCTGGCTCGTGGCGGTTTTTGCACTCTCAAAGGCATTTGCAGTAATCCAGCTGAAATCGTTGGGGCCTCGTCCTCGAATATAACCCGCGCTATCATTTTCGTTGAATTCCTGATACGACGAGAGGTAGTCCAAGTCTCTGATCAACATATGTTGATTTGTCATGACACAGAAATCATCGATAGATGAGTTCCCTGTGTTTTTAACAACGATTTGCTGGAAAATAGTATTGTTCTCTGCTAACCACTGGGACGATATTGTTGCATTGGTACTACCGTCCTGTATTTTCCCTGCATACACAAGCATTAGCGAGAAAACAACCGAGATACCTAGATGTTCTTCCGGGCTGCTACATTCGCAACAGTGTTTTGAACCGAGCTCAATGGGCCTCAAATATCCTGAGGCCCGCTCTGGGAAAGCAAATCAATACCATCTAGCCCTCCCCTTCCTTTGAACCTTCAACATGCAGAGGCAGGTTATCCGTGCAGTGATACTCACATTCATACCTCGGCCATCTCCAATTGACCCATTTAACTTCCGGAGGCTGGTCTGGCCGAAAAGTTTTTGGTAGGTTCAACCCGAATGAAAGACTCTCGCGTCTCGACTTTTGCTTTTCCAGCTTGTTCAATTCGTCAGCTCTACTGGAAATGTAATAGGGCTTGTCTGTTGACGCGTGATCGAGTGAGAACACTCCAGAATATCCTGCTCCGAGAAACTGACTCATCTGAATCAGATCACCATAGCAAGATACCGAGGCTGTCGTCCCCTGGCTACCGAAGGAGGCGTGGCATTCCTTGTTTGGAGCATCTTTCCATATACCACAGTGTTGGTCTAGGGGCTCGAACGGTCGTCCGGAGGGAGGTCGAGGGCCTGCAGGCCCGGATTGCCCTTGAGCATTGTCAATCTAATGTCGTTTTGACATGGATGAGTACTCACTTTGAATCAGGGACTGGAAGGACGGGCTGTCTTTTGAGGGAACTTGACCCATCCACAGGTCTAATTTTTCTTGAAGGGAGGCTTTGAAAGGTGAGAGAGTCCTAATATTTCCCTCCGAGGATGTGGAGCTCGAGGAGCTAACTGAACGTCTGGACTCCATGGCGATACACCTCGCGTTCACGGCAACGAAGAATAGGCGCAAAAGGATAGTGTGCTAGAATCGTCCTCGATTGAGGCGCTTGCAAGGTTGGAAAAGGAGTGAGATCTATACCTGTCAGCAGGAAATTTCTATATGAGGCAGCCCTTTCACAAATCACATTGGATCAAAGTACAATTCAGCCTTCGGTGAGTCACATACCGAGGTGGAGCTGGGAGCTATTTACCAGATTCCAATGTGGAAAGATCTGGCTGGAAATATTGGATGACTGCATGATTCTGCTATGCCGCTCATTGGTCCTGGGTCGCGTTGATAAAATCCGGTCAAGCGACTGCACAGCTCATTGGTTCTTTAAATGAGATTTGCAACGCCGTACAACCACATCGACTACACCCCACGAAAACCGCACAATTCAATGTTGCGAAGTGGGACACTTGCAGGACGCGATAGCATGGCTGGTACACAGATGCTATTTACCTCAGGCTTCCTTACAAAGCACTGTTATTCACTGTACTCTACACCTTTCCCGTCATACTTAGGCAGACTTCAGACAAATCAATCAGTTGATGCCGTCCCCCATGCAGCAGCCATGCAAGTGGAGCTGTAGACGCGACCGTGATTGGACATCCACGACGCGAAAGGTCCATTGCCTGATAGTTTCCATTGTGAATTATGGTAAGTTAGGTTGTACAGTTGATAAGAAGCCAAGTTGCCTTAAAGCGAACTATGCCAGGGATCTGAATAGGTGACAACTTTTGAGTAGCAATGGCAGATTGTTGCCTATACGTGGAGGCGCTCCGCTTACAAGTGCAACCAGCACTATCAGGCTGGCCAGCCAGCTACAGCATGGTAATATCCATTACTCATAAGTAATTACACAAGACGCGCCACACTGTTCTTCAGTCCTTGTGCTTTCATTTCCTTCTCCAGATCCCCGTCTTTCATCGTCTGAGACGCCTTGAACACATTTTCCATAGGCGCTAAATCCGCTTGTACTAAGTTCAGCCACGAATTATCACCGATCCGTGAGACCCTGGTCTTCACCAGGAAAGCTGTCGTGACCAGGCTGATGAGGCCAACATGCACAAAGAGCACTGCACAGACGGCCGCCAGGCCCCTACTGGACTGAGGAAACTGGGTGTTCCTGAACGACGTGACTGAAGCATTTGCTTCAAAGTCGTAGTATGGCAGTGTCTCATAGTAAGCCAGACGGCCAAGGATGGTGTAGTATGCCTGCCAGGCCTTCGAGGTGTCCCTTGTGGTCGTAAGTACATCCTGGAAGATTTGTTGCTGAAGGTCGTTATTGGTGGCGTAGCTAATGTTGGCGGCAGTATGGTTCGCAAAGTTCATATCGCATTGCGAGCACATCCAGGTTCCCCAGCTGTACACTTCTTTGCTCTCCATGGCCAGGAAGTTTTGGGTCGGGAAAGATATGTTCCCGGTGCTCTTGGTCTCTGTCTCGGAATACCAGACCTGGACCTGTTCTCTGAGTTGCTCTGCGTCGGTCTCGAGGTTCATGATGCCTCGATCCGGGGCCGATTGGTTCTGGCCAGGGAGAACGCCGAGTTGATTTCGCAATCTCGTTGTGTCTAATTGTCCGGTAGAAGAATTCCATGGCCCCAACGAAGGTTCATTGCAGGGCTGCTGGCTCGTGGAATTGACTTGAGCGTTGATCGAGGCGAACGAGTCAAAGCAAAGGGACACGGAGAGACGGAAGCCTGGGACGCTGGGGATTGTGAAAACAAGCCATTCGTCTTGGGGGTTGATTAACAGCTTATTTTGCTCTTGATCTGGACTGAAGAACATGTTGACCTCATTTTCGGGCAAAGCAGCTGTGAAATTGAGCAACTCGTAGCTCCTCCCGGTCATCAATCGGACATTGTCCCCTTGTTGATAGTAGGACAAGTTCCAGGCAAGAAAATCCGGGTTCTCCATGGTAAAGTTCATCGAAGGTGCATTTGCAGCTATGTTGGGATAACGCGGGTCCAGGGAGGAGACGAGTGCTGGGCCGAAATACAGAAAGTTCTGAGCAATTCCCCAATTGCCACCAGCTTCGTGAGCGAAAGGTATCTGTTGGCTCCAAGTAAGATTCACTGAAGAGTTGTTGTAATGATCCGTATCGAGGCTGTACGTAACTGGTAGGACGCCGGAAGTCATGGCTGGCTCTTCTGCAAGTATAAGGCCGGGAGGCACGGTTTCTGGTACCAGAGAGCCATTCAAGAGATAACCGAAATTTTCCGAGTCGTAGCCGATACTGAAGTATTGATGAAGCTTGGGCCTGATGCATACGACCCTGGAGTCCTCCACGGTAGCCATTCCGACATAAGAATGTATCATCGTTCGTTCAGACTGGTTGGAGAATGGCATGAAAGCCCTCAGAGTAGAGCCTGTATCTCTCACTGAATCGCTTGAAGATGTCTCACTCGCTGAGGGGTTCTCACGATGCTCGGCAAAGACTGAGAATTCCGGAAGAAACTCATCCCAGAATGATGTCTGCCCGACGAGTCTGGTGGAATTGAGCTGACCGATTCCTGCTGACCAGGAAAGTGCCGCAAAGGTTGTCTCGGTCTTAGCATGGTCTATAAGTGCCCCAATGGCGAGATCTCCCACAAGTACAGTGGATGCAAATTGTAGAGCAAACGTTGTGAGGCAGAGCAGCAATGCGACTGCAGCCCAGAGTCCCGAACGGGAGTAAGTGTCTCGCAGGGCAAGAGTCAGGCTCTGTGGTCCATTGTTGACGTAACGCAGCGCGTTTACCGCTGCCGAACGATGTAAAGCGACGCCTTTGGTCTCCATAATGACAGAGGCTAGCATTGAAGTGGCGATGCTACGACCATCAGAATAATATTCACGGGCTATAGCATAGGGCCAGGACTTACCCTGCTTGAGCACTAACAGCAACGCGTAAAACCATGGTGCTTATCGTGATAGACTTCAAAATCCAGCCATTCAGCACTATCTTGAGCCATGTTCCGTCGTTCTGGGTACCATTTGGGTTCGACCAGAGAAAACCAATGAAGGCGACGCAGCATGGTACGGTCACGTTTGCCAGAACGAATGTCGATGTGGCCAACATTGAAAACTTGTGTAACCTCGGAAATTCGGCCATCTCTGGGTCTCGAGGTGCCATCGTTGGGGCTTCAATGGGCTTTCTGCTCTCATTGTAAACGGCCGCAGAGGCACTACAAGATATTTCGGGTGGTTTCGGCATTCCATCTTCGACGGCATCCGGCGGGGGAGGTTGCTCCTCAAGAGAATGCTCGGTCTCATAGATCGTGCAGCCACTAAGGGTTTCCTCAGAGTCTTGAGGTTTCGACTGTAGGCAGGCAACTCGTTCGCATTTTGAGGCCATGGCAGTCTTAAAAGAATAGACTTGAGAATCCAAAATTATATTGTTGCGTGGATTACTCCCCTCAGAGTTTTCCCGCCCATGGGCAGACATTGGGCGAGTACACATGGTTGGATTGTGCCATCTCTTTGGCATTCCGCTGCTGTCTTATATAATTAGCCTGGCTCCCACCATTAACATCTATGTTAAAGACAGGGTATGATTTTATGGATGCATTTGACCTTTGGGTCTCAGCCGCTGCAAAATCCCATCCAGCACTTCCCAGTTGCAATTACAACCCCTCGCAGCATCAACGTAGAACCAAGTACCCAATAGCATGATAGCGAATAGTAACTGAGTTCAACTCCCTGTTTTTTCGCCCCCTGTGAAAAGGGCTACCTGCTGTTTGTACAACATGAGGCCTCGGGGCAGTATGCGTTTTTGTACATCACCGATTCAGCTGGCTGCCCCTGACACCCTCTTGAGGCTATGCTGCTGACTGCATTCGGGCCTGGCCCCCACTCATTGCCCTAAGCCTGATCTGTTGATTGTATGGATGAACATGTCTAGTCTGAGGCTACCTTCTCCAGCCAATGACTGTAGCAGGGGCAATGAAACCTTGATATCTTCCTAGCTGCAAGTGTGAATTAGTCGATACCCCGCCCTCTCAAGCAGTGGATCCGCCACACCATCTGCCTTACATACTAATGTCTATTCGTCAAGATCGAGCTGAGGCTGTTTTTTCAGCGCGTACAGCGCGTTTAGAAGGTGCGTGGGGGTCGGTCAGCATGGTACAAATAGTTGATGAATCATCTCAGATTGGTCAATACAGCCCGCACAAGTGAGAATTCGTCTGTTTTTCGGCGAATTTTGATTGGCTTTCAACTAATCCCATATGTTGTCTGCTGGCTGGCAAAATCACGAACAGAAGCCTGAAAATAGTCTCAAAACCAGGCAATCAAGCTATCTTACTAATGGCGTTCAGTTCACTCCCCAGAAAGCCATGCTTGGATAAATTCCATTTTACTCAAGTGGCATAACATGATATTTCCAAATATTTCGAAATCTTGAATACTGGATCAATAGTTGGATTGGTGGTAATCACTGCCAACCCAGCACTGCATGTTTTGGAATACTTTTCCGGTGTCGTCTATCAGCATATTTTATTTCCGGGATTCGCACAGTCCCGCGACACAGGCTGGTCCGAGAAAACTTTCTTCCCCGAATTTCAATATGACCTCCTGCAGCAGAAGCACAGCATGGCTCGGATTGGTGCGGAATCATTTGTCGGACAACGTGGCCTGGATAGCTACATTTCAAACTAGCTAGGTATATTTAGATAAGGTGCGTATGCCCAGGTATCATTGTTTCTTTTCAGAAGGCGAGCTGCTTCGCCTTCCCCTCCGGTGAGCAGCTTACAAACCGCCACCGACGCGGGTTCCACATCGGGACGGCTCTGAGCATGATCCACTTGACAAGACCCTTCAGAGGCGGGAACACCTCATGCCACATGCCGCCCTCGAAGTCGACCGTGTCCATGTTCAGGAAGAAGACAGGCAGGACGTTGAACACAAACCCGAGACTGAGCTGCTTCTTGCCGGCCGCGTCCGCGATGCCCAGGATGTCGATCGGGTTCTCGGGGGTGCTGTACTTGGACAGCGCCACGATGGAGGGTGGCTCTGACTTGAGGTGGGAATGAAGGGCGTCCTTGAACGAGTCCATGATGGTAATGAGCTCGGCGGCTGAGAAGTTGGCGCCTTCCTTCTGGAGGTAGGCTTTGAAGCGGGCCATGCCTCCATGAAAAGCAGCTTCAGATGAAAGATCAGTCTTTGTACTTCTTGCTTCTCCACGGGAGCGGTCACAACATACCATGCTCGTCGTATGCAGTACTCATGAGCCCTTTCTTACCGGCAGCCTTGTCGAGGTTAGGAAAGAACTCGGTTTCCTCATAGTGGTGATGCTGGTGGACGCAGTCGTGCCACGCTATGCAGTAGCCTGCGAAGTCCAGCTTGTCTGCATCTGGCACGCGTGGAGCTTGCTGGTAGATGCTGTTGAAGCCTCGGATAAAGGCATTGTGGCTCAGGGCCATATGAGATGCCTCGACTGTGAACGGGTCCGTCTGAAGAATTTCGTCAGAGCAATGTCTTACAGACACGTTGGAATCATCCTACCTCGCCTGTCTGGAACTGTGGAGTGGGTATGACCGCTAAGGGTGAGTCTGTGTACGTAGGAGGAGAGGTGGTTGCCATCGCGATAAGTGGAGACTGGTCTCAGTGCTTGTTAGACAGGTAGCAAAAAAGGGGTGTAGGTTCAGGATTGTGAAGTGGGAAGAGTAATACGTTAGCTACCATTCGCTAGACGATGGGTTGGAAATTTGTGCCGTCTCGTTCATCGCCAACGCATTGAGCCCGCGCCGCCTGCCTGCATTAGCGACCAAGCGCGTTGGTTCTTAGTGCCAAGGCGTAGACCCAGGTGCAGATATGATGTTCCACACCGTTGAGCTCGTATTTTGGGTGCACAATGTCAGCACCGAAACGAAGTGTGTGGCAGGAAAGACTGGGTCTGGCAAATATGCGATTGTCTGTATTCGAAGTGGGCGTATGACTAAGTTCTGAGTGCAGAAGGGGGATCGTGCATCGTTGTGGGTGATAATTGAGGGCGACGAGAGGGACGTTTGTGGGTGATGATGGTCGAATTCAGGGTTGGGGGGGGGGGGGGTCCGAGATCTGGGCCGGGGACGTTACTCGATCGTCTTCACGACGCTGTTGATCGGCACTCTCTTGTACTTCCAAGCATTTCTTGCTCTTCCGCCCACTGCCAAGAAAAATGTTGCGTACAGTGGCTGTAAGGCGAGAGCGTCCTCCAATCGCGTCTATTTCAGCCTCTGTCTTCTTCCCTTTCCGCGCATGAGCTGGTTGATGGCGGAAGAATAGAACCATTCTGGTCCACACCAGGTCAACCAGCTTCGAGATCAGAAATGTCGGCATTACTGTGCCCAGCGATATCTACGAGCCCGGCGATATCTATGGCTACCAAGTATACGTTCATGGTGTCAGTAGCCGCAAATTGGACGTGTTGGACTGTTCTGCTGACAAGAAATCGGTGGCAAGGACTCAGTATGAGCAAGATGTCCCATGGATTGAATTTCCTTAGGGCGCGCTTGACTTCCCGGGTGAGCCTGTGACGGCTAAAGGGCAGCTTCATCGGCGGTGGAGAAGAGTTCCCTGAGGCGCTCCAGGGTCGATGCGGTGGCGTTGACTTCTGCCACGATGAGAGTAATGGTCTCATCTGCCTCGATCACGCTGTCGATGAAGGCCTGGAGGGTTTTCGCTAGACCCAACCCGAACGAGACGACGCCGACGACAGAAGCAGCTGCTTCCATTGCTTGGTTGGTAGACAGACCCCGTTGCTGGCTCAGCCCTCGAGGCAAGAAGCTGGCAGCAAGCCTGAACAGTGGATTTGCGAATTTTCATGTTGCCAACAAAATGAGGCTGAAAGCATGCAGTTGACAATTTGTTAAATGCACAGTAATCAAGATGGGCTGCAAGTGTTACCTGCACTATTCCCACTCGGGATGCATGCAGATTGAGGGAACTTGCCGGAGGAAGTATCTTGCTATTTGGGCTGAGCAATTTGATATGAGCTTCATTATGAGATAAACGTTCACTTCTGCGCACGACACAATCTATTTGCCATATTTCGAGTGAGGCCTCAGGGTATCGATGTCAAGACCTCAGCATCGAGACCTCCAGATGAGCATGTGCCCATTGCTTACCACCGAGTAGAAATGAGCAAAAATAAAACAATCTGCCAATCTCACAAGGGCCGGCCGCACTGTACCAGTCGGGACGATCAGCCGGAGAACTCCTAGCCAGGACCTGCACCGAAATCCAGCGGCGATGTCACCGCCGCGGCGCACCCCAGAAAACTTAAACTCAGAACGTGCTGGCGCGGCCCCGCAATCTCGTGGGGACCTGGCATGAGCTCTCCACAGTCTCGGGACAGCTGCCCCCGGTAGTCAGCCAACTCGCAGGGTTCGGATGGAATAATTCACGCCGCCCATCGCGCTCAGGTGGTCGGCTAAAGACAAATCCCTCGTTTTTGACAGGCAGGCAGGCTCATTTCATGACGTTGTACGGTCCGCTGCTGAGCATGATATAAATACGCGCTTCGCGCCCGCTAGCCGGGCCGTGGAGGGCGGTGGAAGAAGGTCACCACCTCCCACACCACGACCCCAAGCCATCGCGAGGTTGTGCCGCCAAGAGCTCCAACGAAGATGCGGTGGATCGGCAAGGCAGCAGCCCTAACATGGGCTCTCGCGGCCGGGCTCACCCAAGTTCACGCCCAGGACGTCGACGCGGCCGACTGGCCCCTGCACAACAACAGCCTGACGACGCTGGTGGAGTGGGACCACTACAGCTTCCACGTGGACGGGCAGCGGCTCTTCGTCTTCTCGGGCGAGTTCCACTACTGGCGGTTCCCCGTGCCGGAGCTGTGGCGCGACCTGCTCGAGAAGGTGCGGGCGGCCGGGTTCAACGCTTTCAGCATCTACGGCCACTGGGGGTTCCACAGCCCGTCCGACGGCGCCCTCGACTTCGAGACCGGCGCGCACGACTTCACGCGCATCATGGACCTGGCCAAGGAGCTGGGCATGTACATGATCGTGCGCCCGGGCCCGTACGTGAACGCCGAGACCAACGCCGGTGGGTATCCGCTGTGGGTGACGACGGGCGAGTACGGCGCGCTGCGGGACAATGACCCGCGGTACACGGCCGCGTGGACCCCGTACTGGACCAACATGTCCAGCCTGATCGCGCCGCACCTCATCACCAACGGCGGCAACGTGATACTGTTCCAGATCGAGAACGAGTTCGGCCAGCAGTGGACCAACGTGGCGGCCAAGACGCCCAACGCCGCTGCCGGCGAGTACATGCAGCTCCTAGAGGACTCTGCGCGTGCGAGCGGCATCGACGTCCCCCTGACGCATAATGACCCCAACATGAGGACCTTTTCCTGGAGCAAGGACTACACCGACGGGATCGGCAACGTCGACGTCGTGGGCCTTGACTCGTACCCGTCCTGCTGGAGCTGCGATCTCACCGAGTGTACGGGCACGAACGGCAAGTACGTGGCGTACCAGGTCGTGGACTATTACGACTACTTCCAGAAGTTCTCCCCAACGCAACCCAACTTCCTGCCAGAATTCCAAGGCGGATCGTACAATCCGTGGGGCGGTCCCGAGGGCGGCTGTCCGTCAGACATTGGCGTCGACTTCGCCAACATCTTCTACCGGAACTTGATCTACCAGCGCGCCACGGCCATCAGCCTCTATATGCTCTTCGGCGGCACGAACTGGGGCTGGCTCGCGACCCCTGTCGTGGCGAGCAGCTACGACTACTCGAGCCCCGTGTCCGAGAACCGCGCCATCGGCGGCAAGTACTACGAGACCAAGCTTCTGACCATGTTCACCCGCGTGACGACGGACTTGGCCAAGACAGACAGGATTGGCAACGGCACGGCGTACAGTGAGAACAAGGCTATCACCACCGCTGAGCTGCGGAACCCCGACACCGACGCAGCATTCTACGTGACGATGCACCTCGATTCGACCTCCGCCACGCTGGAGACCTTCAAGCTGAATGTCAGCACGTCCCAGGGAGCGAAGGTCGTCCCACAGTATGGCGGTAGCATCGCCATCGACGGGCACCAGGCCAAGGTTCTCCCGACAGATTTCAGCTTCGGTAGCAAGAACCTGCTGTACTCGACCGCCGAGGTCCTCACCTATTCCGTCATAGACGGCAAGGAGGTGCTGGCCGTCTGGGTCCCAGCTGGCGAGTCTGGTGAGGTAGTTATCGAGGGTGCGACCTCTGCAAGCCTCGCAAAGGCCACTGCGAACACGACCTCAACAGCGGTGACCATCGTGCCTGGAAACTCAAGTGTGGCTATCAACTGGTCCAAGACCAGCGGAATGACCGTTGTGACTTTGGGTGATGGTGCCCAGGTTGTGATCCTCGACCGGCCCTCGGCGTACGTTTTCTGGGCTCCAAGCCTCGACAACGACCCGCTATATCCGGTGAACAGCACAGGTGAGTTCTCCCATCCAGAAAAGTCTGACCTTCGTCTTGAATGGAAAGCAGAGTGATTAACATCCGCGAACAGTTCTGATCCAAGGTCCATACCTTGTCCGTTCAGCGTCCATCACCGCCGACAATACACTCGAGCTCGTCGGTGACATCAACGGCGACAAGAACACTCTGACCATTTTCGCTCCATCCGTGGAATCCGTGACTTGGAACGGAGCCGAGCTCACCACCGTCTCCAAAGACGGGAACATGCTCACAGCCACCGTCCAGGGGCCGGAGTCCTTCACCCTCCCCGCTCTTGGGCCGTGGAAGTGGCACGACAGTCTGCCGGAGATCCAGCCCAACTATACCGTCTCCCCCAAAGTGTGGACCACGGCGGACCACCAGAACACCTCGAACCCCTCGCAGCCCGCGTCCAACAATCCGGTGCTGTTCCTGGACGAGTACCACGTTCACGTCGGCAACTCCATCTACCGTGCCTCATTCCCAAGCACGACCTCTTCGCCAAGCGGCGTCTACCTCAACATCACGGGCGGTAAGGCCTTCGGATACTCGGCGTGGCTGAACGGCGCGTACATCGGTTCTTACCTGGGGGCCTCCACGTCTGCGACAGGGCAGACGGAGTTTTCTTTTGCGAACGCCACGCTCTCCGCGGAAGGCAAGGACAACGTGCTAGTGGTCGTGATGGACAACTCGGGCCACGACCAGACGACTGGCGCCCTCACACCCCGCGGGATCTGGAACGCAACACTCATCGGCGCAGACGCCAGCTTCACGGAGTGGAAGATCGCGGGCCCGGCGGGCGGCGAGGACAACATCGACCCGATCCGCAGCGTGTATAATGAGGGAGGGCTATACGCCGAGCGCGTGGGCATGCACCTCTCCGAGTACCCTGACAGCGACTGGAAGGCTGTGAGCAGCGGCAACGGCACGACGACAACGCTCACGGTCCCGGCGGCAGGTATCCGAGTCTTCCGCACCGTGGTGCCGCTCTCCGTTCCTGAGGGGCTGGATGTGTCCATCTCGTTCCAGTTCTCGGCGCCGGGCAACGGCAGCAGCAGGAGCACATTTGTGCCGGACGACGCGGCGCACTCGAACCAGGTGCGGGCGCTGTTGTTCGTGAATGGGTACCAGTATGGTCGGTTTAACCCGTACATCGGTAACCAGATTACATTCCCTGTCCCGACGGGAATCCTGGACTACGACGGTGACAACACCATCGCCGTGACGTTGTGGAGCCAGAGCGCGCAGGGTGTTGAGGTCAAGCTGGACTGGAATGTGGAATATGTGCACACCACTGGATACGATATGAGCTTCGATGCGGAGTATCTGAGGCCTGGGTGGTCCGAGGAGAGGTTGGCGTATGCGTAATAGAGAAGACGATGTATGTATATAGGATTCGTGGTTAGTGGAAATGCAGAACGTGTACATCCTGGCACGCTATGAGATGTCAACATGTCATGTCGCCTTGATGTTGAGCTGCCGATCATATCCCTCTCTTGTCATGGCTCCACATGGCAAGCATTCTATCGGGATTTAGGAATCCTTCGACCACTTCGGAAGCCCCACGCTGCTGCATTAGAAGTAAACAGTAATCAGCCTGGTGAAGAAAAGGTGAGGTCTGGCAATTCTGCGCTGCAGGTGGCCTGTTGAATTGCTGCCGGTAGATGTCGGACCGATCTGGGGCAACCGGGGCTGGAGTGCATCAAATTGCAGTCGTACTCCGACGTGACGTGTACCGTTCTGTCGGATACCGAATGCCCTTGTCAAACCTAAACGTAAATAGCTTGTCTTTTCAATGTGACGTGTATGTCAGGCCGTGCATGCTGGTGTAAGGTCTTGGGTCTTTGCTGTGCACGTCGATGTTCAGATTGCGCAGGCAGAGAGATGCATCGAGACAGAATCGACAGCTGCACTGCAGCAGGAAAGGGACACGCCTGCAAGATGGCTGAGCGTGGCAGGTGGGGGCCAAATGTAGGTAAAGGTGGGCTGTATTGCGACTTGTGCGACTTCCGACGTGACGCGTGCCATCTTCAAAGTCAAGTCTCCATCTGCGATCTCCAGGAGCAAATTTCCAGAAACCCGAAAAATGCGGGCCGACGACAGGTCATGCATCGTCATCTTCATGCGCGGCATTGCTGCACGGTTATCTCGACGCCACGACGGTTGGGCGCACGGTAGGATATGTTGCTTCTCGTGAGCTGAACGTTCCCGATGGTATAAGGACTGTCTGCCTCGGTACCTTGACTACTTTCCAACGATTGGTCCCGTTTGTGTGGTGTTGAATTCGATGTTAGCGTGGAAGGTGCAAGGTGAAGACGGTGGGTCCCGCCCCTGCCGTTTCGAGCTTCCTTCCCGACTGCCCGACGACGGCTGTCGGCAGTGTGGGGCCCACCCACTGCAGATCAGGGCAAGTACCGGGCATTGAAGTGGAGCCTCATCGTGCTCTCCCAAAAGGTTGGAACATGAAATCAGTCTGTGCCAACCTGCCATGCGACCGCATGGTTGAGTCTGAGGTACGGAGGAATCGTCGATATGCCTGGAAAGCTGGTGAAATACCAGGCAAGCCCTGGAGTGGGCCGCTATCAGCGAGGAGACCAACACGTGGTAGACTGCGGATAGTGAGTGGCTCGACAGTATCGGCTCTCCCGTCATACAAACAGGACGGACTGGACCCATCGAACACGCGTCTGTGTTCACGCCCACAGCAGGTCAGCATGTCTGGCACGTACGCATCTGACACACCAGGAACTGGGCCAGCCAAGGCACAACAGGTTGATCTCCCCTACTTGGCACCCCAGTTCCCCATCGCTCAATCGGTCAATCCATGGCCATCAACCCACCCCGTGGGCCACCAACACCTCAACCCAGAAGGTCCACACCCCTTCTCCTTTTGCTGGACCAGTCAAGAGAATATCTAGCTCCACCAGAATCGAGTGGTATTCCTCCAACCGCTTCCCTCTTCACGGCTTCTTTTCTTCTCTATTTCCCTCCCATATTGGCACCGCTGAGCCCGAGAAGCTCTCGCATCCCCGTCCCTGGACCATCCCGGACATCGCTTGAGCCTGCCACAAATCCACTACTTTCACGCCAGATAGGCCTCGAAATCAGATCCACGAAGAGAGTGGATTCTGTCTTCTTTGGTCCGTGTCGGTTTGAACCTGCCGCGAGATTTTGAGATCTGTGGGAGTGATACCGAGAACTCCTGAAAAGTCCCTCCCGTGCCCCAACCGATGATTGTGCTCGTCTAAGCCGCCAGCCCGACTCCGCACGAATGATCGAGACCATGGCCGCCACGTGCGCGTGGATGTTACGCTTCTTGGCCATCACTCTCTTGTTTTGCGCGCCGTCTTCCGCCAATGATATACTGCAGTCACCAACCCTCTACGACTGGGGCTTCTACGGCTTGTACCCAAAGACCACGTTCAAGTCCTACGAGCTCGCTGCACCTCGCCTCAACTTCCTCAAGTGGGACGAGCAGTGCGACGATGGCTACTACCTCATGTCCCCCCGTGGGAGCATTGTCTACTCGCCCGCCCCAGTGATCATGGATGGGCGAGGAAACTTGGTGTGGACTACCGATGATAGCTTTGGAAAAGGTCGAGGCATCACCGATTTCAAGGTCCAGATGTACCATGGCAAGCCGCATTTGACTTTCTGGGGCGGCGTGGACGGCGTGCATCACCGCTATGGAGCTGGATGCTACTTTATTGTATGCTGCATGTTTTGCTTTTCGGTGTCCCTTTCAGTGCAATTCTTCTCTTAAACTCCAGGCATTCCTGAACCGCAAATTAACAAATGGCACAGCTCGATGAGACTTACCAAGTGGTCAAGACCGTGGAGGCTGTCGAGACCAGGGGTCATGGTTTACGAGGCGACTTGCATGAGTTTCACATAACCGAGGAAAACACCGGCCTTATGTCCATTTATTATCCGCAGGCCCTTGATCTTTCCCCCATAGGTGGCCCTGTCGATGGCTGGGTGCTTGATAGCATATTCCAAGAAGTCGACTTGGAGACAGGCGAGTTGATCTTTGAATGGCGCGCTTCCGACCACATCCCTATCGAGATGACCATGCGCTCTTACGTCGGCGGTGATCTTGGTATCTACCCGAATAACGGCTTCGATTACGTTCACCTCAACAGCGTTGACAAGGACCACCTTGGGAACTACATCATCTCTAACAGGCACACTCACACGGTAATGTGCATCAGTCCCGAGGGCGAGACATTATGGATACTTGGAGGCAAGAAGAATATGTTTGAGGACCTATCCGACGGTCGTGCAACAGACTTCACGTGGCAGCACCACGCCAGGTGGTACGGCACCAACAGGCTGAGCCTCTTTGACAACGCCAAGTCGACAAACGGGGGAAATAAGTACATCGGCGACCACAGCCGCGGGATGATGCTGGAGCTCGATACCGAGGCCATGACAGTCAAATTACTGCACGATTATTCCGATCAAGCAAATTTGAAGCTCTCTGAGAGCCAGGGCTCGATGCAGGTCCTCAACGACACGGGCAATGTCCTCGTCGACTACGGCTTCTTCCCCGCCATGACCGAATTCTCCCCGGAGGGCGAAGTCCTCTGCGACGTCCGCATCGCCCCCTGGCTCATCTGGCAGACGGGCATGGTCACAAGCTACCGCGGCTTCAAGACGACGCGCTGGGTCGGTCGGCCCTGGTACGCCCCTGCTTTGCTCTTGAACCCCTCAGAGGGTGTTCTGTATGTCAGCTGGAACGGCGCTACAGAAGTCGACAGCTGGGTCCTGCAGGGCGCGGAGTGGGCCGGCGCCCGCCGTGACGAGTACGTCGACCTCGACGTCCAGAAGAAGGACGGTTTCGAGGCTGGCTTTGATATGGTGAGCGACTACCCGCGGTACGTCCGCGTCGCGGCGCTGGGCCGCGATGGCGAGGTGCTGAAGCACTCGGATGTGCTGGACCGGTACGTGGGGAATGCTCCCTCGTCGTCGGGAGTGCTACATCAGCTCTTGGTCGCCGTGGGGGTGATTATGGGTGCCATGCTCGTTGTGGCGGGGATCTTCCGGAAGAGGCTGCGTAGTGCTTGGATCCGCCGGTTTCCTCACGAGTCTGTGGTCTCGGTTGTCTGCGGCGTGGTGGAAGCTGTGAGGAGGCGGAGTGCTGAGTGGCGGGACGGCGGCAGGGACAAATTGAGGTACAAGGAGTTGCAGTCTTATGATGAATAGCTCCGGCGAACACTTCGGATAGTGAATATCCTCGATCGTGTTGCAAATCTACAATACTATTCTTTTCACATGTTATATGAGACCTCCCCGGAATGTCATCAGATTGAGGGCTTCTGCATTCTTCGCAATCTAGAGGCGGTAGGGGACTTTGCGGGCGAGGCAATATCCTCTTCGTTTAAAAAGCCACGGAAGGACTCGTAAAGAACGACTTTGATGGTTTGACGGAAATGGTTTCCGAATGAAACCGTGTGCAGCTGATTTGCGTCTCATTTTGTGGCGGAGAGCCGCTAGCAGCGCTCTGTTTCTCAGGAGAATGCGAGTGTTTGGATGATTTCCATTGCCCAGTACACTATGGGGTGCCATGGCAACAATTTTCTGGGCTCACTTTGTCGGCCCGAGATAATTGGTCTTTTTGCTAAGCAAAAAGGAAATAAAAGAAAAGTGAAAAGTCGCAAGTAAATCTTCGACTGGTTCAAGTTGGATGATGTTGATGACCGTGTCGTATGCAAACATGACGTCTGGGACGCCGGCGGAATCGCTGGAACAAGGGCTGCCTGTGATGGCGACGGACCCTCTTGTCACTTGTCTGATTCGGCCTCGTGCATTCCAACCCTTCGAGGGGTGTGTCCAGTCACAGCTTCAAGGCGCAATACATAATCTGTTGGATAGGAGCATTCGGCGAGAATTCGAGACCTTCCCACAGGTGCGACCATTCAACCTTAGGCATTCCATAGCATCTGAGAAACAAATAACTTTCATCAAGAATCATTCGCCACTCTCTAAGATCAACCATGAGATCTGCTGCGCTGTTATACGTTGTCGCAAGTCTGGCCCAGCTTGGCTCTCTTGCTACCATCACCAATCGCCAGGACTGGAAAGGTTCGGGAAAAGACCCTTGGGTCCTGATGCGCTACGATGATCCCGAGCCAGCCAAGAATTACTGCAAAGGGAGTGCCAATTTCAACACCAACAGCCCGTACTCAAATGCTACAATTTTGGTCGAAGACTGTATTGCCTTGGTCCGGTTCCTCCGTGGTAAGAGCTCTCGTTTCGAACTTGGCAATTACGTCGACAAAATCTGGGACTTCTACCCATGGTTACCGGCTGCAGGATTTGGCACCTGCGATTTCTCTATGCGTCCTGACCCGCCTGAATGGTGGAATACGTCGTAAGATCGCCATTCCCGTTCCAACGTTATCCTTCGTTCACAACATGATACTGACCGCTTGGCCCCAATGTCTCGACCACAGTGTGGGCAGTTTGGAGATCGAGCATACTATTTTCAAGTCTATTTTAATGAGCTATGGGCCTTACATGCATGCAACCAACGGAATTCTCCGCAATTGCAAAGGCGGCCACGTCGGTGAGGACAACCTCGACGGTATTGACATGCAATTCCTCATCCACAATGCCCAAGTCGACCACAAGAATGATCCAGCAGTCAATGTCACCAACGGCTTCGCAACTACGACGAGTCAATCGTTCACCACGCCATCGCCGACTCCGACGCGGCCCTAGAGCCTGTTTGCGTGATTCGAGATCACATTATGTTCCAACGTGCGGTGTTTTGAGCAACGTTCTGCTCGGAACCAGGACGGCTTGGGACTTTGGAGCAAGCTAGGACAAGTTCCATGCTAATAATACAGAATTGTGTAACACAATCAGTTGTTAGGGCGGATCACATAGAAGCGAAAATGTTATCTGATTGATACCCGGGAACCGCCAGTGCTCTTCATTCCAGTGCCCACGTACAATATCACATCATTTGCATGCAGAGGACCTCTGACCCAGTGATGAAGTGTCTACGATGCATCTCCATTTTGTTTACCTTGGCTTCCATTGTGGTGTAATGCTACGGTCTGGGTGCCCACAACAAAACCCTAGGATTCGTTCATCTGGACAGTCTATGAGTAGTCCATATAAACCAGCCGCACAAGGCCGGGGTCTTGAACGAGCCACTCCAAACAATTGTTGCCGAGTCACTCGCTGTGGTCGTAGGTCCCATCACCGGGCTAAGAGAGGTGTCGAGTCACTCGCACACATCCTACAACGCAAGACGCCTCCCCGCCCATTTATTTCTGCGACCCATTTTCGGGTCCAGGAACAGTCGATCGTCAGGAATACATTTCTACAGAGCACCGATTCGCAATCTTGACTGCATCTATTGTTCGGCTCACTGGCATTCAACCAACACACGAGAAGTAACAAGCACTTCATTCCAAGATTCCCCGCCTTCCAACTCCGAATTCATCACAATGTCAATCCTCTATAACTTTCTCCTCTCCTTAGTGGCATCATTCTCTGGACAGCCCGCATTCGACCATCTAAGCATGCCGTCTCTGGACACTCAGGCGCGGCCGAACGACGTTCTCTCCAAGCGGGCCGATGCGCGGAATGCCAGTGTTCGATACCATGATGCCATCAATCGCTTTGGTCTTGATTCATACTGCGGTACTCCTAGCAACCTAACTCGCATCGAAACGTCCCACTACTCTGTTAAGGACTGTGTCACACTCATCAATACCCTGGCCGGCAATGCATCTGCTGAATATTACAGCGGCTGGTGGGATGTCAAAGATTGGGATTATTGCAAAGCAGAGAATTATTCATGGATGATGATTGCGGGATGGGAAACGTGCAACTTCGCGGTGGTCATGCCCGAGTGCTCTGATGTTGCAACTCCGTAAGCAAGAAGCTCCCCTTTAATTCCTAATGTTTTTCAATGATTATACCGATATCAAATCGTCAAATCACTGCATTGGGTGCTGATACTACTGCCATGGCAGCATCTCCAGGTTGGATGTCGCCAAAGCCATCTCTTGGTTGTTGCCTGGCGATGGAGGGATGATTGGGAATATGTCATCCGCCACCATGGAATGCATGATTCTCGATCATCCTGTTCATGTTGTATTTCAGGTGTTTGATCCAAGCAACTTTACTGCTGAAGGGGCCGGATCCTCGAGACTTCACGGCCTTGTCGGCATAAACACTACATCTTCATCCACAGCCACGTCAACCACGACTTCACTCACTGCCCCCAATTGACATCACCGACGACTTCATGTACTGCCACAACAAGCAAGGCTTATATGAGGGAATTGAGAATTCTAAGATATCAATAATTACATGCAAAGAACGCATGGTAATAGCATAATGAGATCATAGTGACCTAATATCATTTGATTGGTATCCAGGAACTACCAATGCTCTTGTTCTCGATATCCATTGACTTGCTCTCATGCCAGCTCTGAGCTAATAGTTCAGTTCTCCCAGACCCAGCGGAAAGACCGTACCTTTTCGGTTCTCTCCTCAGTAGTATCATCCCTCGTAACGAGGTCCTACACCGCCGCCAAGTGACCGATTTGCTTGTCTTACTATGACCATTTCTGCGCGGGAGATGGCAAGACCGCGATTGATGACGTGTGTTGCTGGTATTCCTTTTACGTGTGATATTCCACTTTACAGTGCTCAAGGTCTATTGAACAGACAAGAAGGTCATCCCAGGGCTCCTGTCTTGAACTGTCTGTGGCCGCGCAGTATTTCGTGTGTAGGATTCCTTTCATATGACCAAGAAATCAAGAAGACGGAGAGACAGGAAGAGGACATCAGTTCAAATTGGCGAATTGATCAAACAGTGAACTGGTCTACGCATCTGAACGAGAACGTCTGAGACAGCTATCGGGAGGTATTCATGGGTGGGCGAAGGCAGTGACGTACAATGCCCCCAGCAGTCCTGAGGCGAAGGGTGACGGTATTCGTTGCAACTGCTGGCCAGGGAGTGATGGTGAAGTACCCCCCAGTCGTTTGTCGTGCATGGAGGGCTTATCCTGTCTGAGTCACACCAATCAATAAGTAAATCAATCGGCAGTATCATATATATATTTGACCCCACTTTGCTCCGTCGAAACCTTTGCTCGGTCGGTCGAAGCCCAGCACCGGGAACAGATGCGCCTTCTTGAAGACCTACCTACCCAGGTTTAACCTGCAATCACTGGAGAAGCAAGGCATACACTCGCAAGCACCAGACATTTTGGGCGATAACCACATCTACCGTACCCACATCCGCAATGTTCATCATCTTCATCTTCTTTCTCACCTTTTCGGTGTCGTTGTCTTCAGAGACTGCATTCCATGATGATACCATGGAGTCCTTACGTGGCCGCATGCGGCGGCAGGATACAACCGCGAAACGCGACACTGAACATTCTGCGTACGTCGATTACTATGAATCCGAATTGCCCTTTGGTTTTGAAGCATACTGCGAGACTTGGAATCTCAACAATCCAAATATCAGCGAAGGACATCAATACGCGGTCGATGACTGTTACCAACTCGTCGATCATCTCATCGGCCAAGACCGCCTTCACGGCTATTGGCTTGCCCAGGATTACAACTGTATATCCAGCAAAGATCACTGGTGGATGACAGTGGCCGGGTGGGGAACGTGTAACTTTGCGGTAGTTGCTGACTGCGGTCATTTCCCCATAGCGTAAGCTATCAATTTCCTTGGTGTTGATTGAATGAGAACAAAGGAAATTGTCAATCTGACCTCATGATACGGCAGCATCTCCAGGTATGACATCGCGAATGCGATTTCTTGGGTGTTAAACGACACGAGTACCCATGGCAAGCATACGACTGTCGCGATGCGTTGTGCGAAGAACCGGAACGACATTCACGAAGTCTTTTTTATGGTGTTTGATCCTAGCAATTATTCTCACCAAGGGAATGTCAACAAGACACTCAACGGCTTTATCAACGGAACGACAACTTTCTCTTCCTTCCCTACGGTGTCGACTACGACCTCGACCAACCCAACGACAAGCAGCACTTGCCCGCCAATTCTCGGATGTCTTCCCCTGTCCTAATCAGGCTCAGGACTTAGCATGCAGCGTCTGGCTGGAGACAACATTTGCTTTTTTCTTTTTTGACAGGAGGCTCGAGGCCCTTCCATTTTGATGAGTAAGGGCGCTGTCTCAGTCACTGCATCTTCTTCATAATCAAGCAATATTACATTCAATCGTTTTCCAATAAACCGGATATCCTCATTTTTCGCTGACGTGCCATGCCATTCTGTGCTTTGTGTGAAATTTCCACCGCTCAAACCTGATCAAACGCTCAGCTGCACTTTGGCGTCGTGCTTGGCGCGACGGCTGCGTTGGTCGGGTTTGTTTTAGAGCAGCCATTCGCCGCACCCAGTAAGTAATCGTCCTCGGCAGCCTTGTAAGCCGCGCCACAGTTCGGATCACTGTGTTGTTAGCATATTGCTCCATGTGTTTGATGACGCGGAACCTGCCCAAAGATTCTTGCGGTAGAGGGGCTGCTCACCTTGCACCGCCCGTGGCGTCGTTGAAGTACGAGCAGATGTCGTGCGAGAAACAATCCTGGCTGTAGACATTTCCAAGACCCACCCCCGAGCAACCGCTTCCACACCGCCCGTTGCATGAATAACTGTGCACCTGTCAGTACGAGAGGTCACCTCAGGCGAGCCCATGATCGGAAGGTCACTGACTCTCCACCAGCCGCGTTCGTCCCGTAGTTGCTACCGACCACTCCAACGAATGAACAACTTTGTCCTGCTGCATTCGTCCACGTTGCTGTTGCCGATGCACCGACTGTGAGACATGTGACGCTCCTTTTCAACAGAGGCGACGCGGGAGATGTGGGCATTGCGATAATCGGGCCCATGAGAGCCATGAGTACGAGCAGGTTCCATGAATGCACCATCTTTGCTAGATATGCGGTCAGGTACTTGGAGTCGCACAGATTCCTGATGCAATCGAAAGTCACAACCTTAATTCTGAGTGGACGTCGCTATTCCTGGTGGAATTTCTCTCGCCGTCAGGTATAACTCAGAGGCGTGACTGACTTAAATACATCGAAGCTGGGCACCAGCAGCAATGAAGATCCACCCCCAACGTGACAACGTCTATGGTGATGGTTGCCGCATCTGGCAGGATGCACTGCACGACTCGGGGCGGACTTCAAACCACGATTTATCCCTGGGCCAATTGCGTGATGCATCGTCATCGGCTTTGCGACCGTTTTGGCAACTCAGCCCTGTTTGGGTCTAGACCAGCGGAGAAAATACCGGAGTTCCTGAGGACCGACTTGCATCATCCCGCCGATTCCGACTACACTATCAAATAATCAGTGACAGAATCGAAAACGGAACGCAATATCTTGTAAAATGTTGTGGCGCCAGCTTCTGGACTTTTAGTGAGGTTTAGTTGAGACACGAGACCCATAGCTCCCGGTTGCGATGTGTGAAGAGCACAGCCATAATGCTCAACCATCTAGACTGTTTCTGATCGCCTCCTGTTTTTTTTTGAACACCATAAAAATTTTCAAAGAGACTGACAGACTTGCGAATTCAGGCATTTCTGGTCCAGACAACATCTCTGAGCTCTTTTCCTGAACAGGAGAGTAAGTCGGGGTTGGATATCTTTTGTGGGTGCGCCGACCTAGCCTTTCCATTGCTCTTGGGTAAGTGCGTTCAGTGGGTGATCTGTTCTTCCAGGTTAGACAGAATAAGGGAAGATACAGGTAGCTAGACAGTGATAATAATGGTGGTTTCTCTCATACCATGGTTCAATTAAATTGAAAGACCCGCAAAATTATTGACAGCTCAGGAGCATAGTTTATCTCTTCTTGAACTTGCATAGGTAGTAGCATTGTACTCAATGATAATCCTTGATTTCATTCAACATGTTTGTTCAAATTAAAATTTTCATGACTTTTTTTTTTTTGGCAGCCTCGATATCGTGTTATTCTCTGAAATCAAATGGCAAACAATGTGTCCTGCCAAGGCTATGGATCCAGGTGTTTTGAGGCTGTTCCTTTGTGTACTGGCTGCTCTCCATTGTCATTGAACAATAAATCTTTTTGTTCCGAACACCGGCGTCTCAGCGCCAAGTTTGTGCGCATGACGTTTTGTGGCTGGTCAGCTCCGAATTTCATCGATTTGTCAATTTTCTGAAGATCACATGCTGCTTGGCTGCCCAGTGTACCTACCAAAACATTGTTTATCACTGAAGAATGCAGGTTTTGGATAGAAGTTTTCGACGTCCTGTCACCAAGGGCGAATTGAATTTGCCACTCATATCTTTTTCTCGCTGTCTCGTACGATTCTATTTATTAAGACTTAATCCAGCTCGCATCGGCCTTAGACATGCCCGCAGAGAGTCTCTGTTTTGGCGTCCTGCATCTCATTCGTCGCGGCGCCGACATATGTTCTAGGTGATGGGCAAAGCCAGAGGATGCTCATTTTTGGCGATCAAGAATGGTACATGATTTTCCAAGTTCGTAGTGGGACATCTAGTAATCGCCTCTATGTTCTAGATCCAAATGCAATTACAGTGAGATATTTTTCGAAAAGCAAAAATCAAGTACTGTATCCAGCATTATTTTCCGATCATCTTAATTTGGCATTGCCTCCAAAGAGCACATGGTTTGGATTCATTCAGTGAACGCAGCCTATCTTCGAGATGTAGAACCCGGATGGCCGCCAAAGGACAAAATTGACTGAAATATTGCCTTGGTGGCTAGTGACCAACACGATTAGCCTCAGAGCGGACTGATTCTATTATTGAGTGAAATGAACCTCTGTGGCTTCTGGAAGCCAGTAAGAATTGCAAAATATGATACCTTAACTACAGCAGTGGCTCCAACAACAGAAACGGAACCTGTTTCCAGTAGATTTCCTCCCAGAATATAACAAGAATCAAAATACCACTCCCAGAAGTGCACCTCAGACTACATTTCACTAGTCACAACGATTTCACAAATTATCATCGAAACGACCACAATCAAACAGCACCGTCTCTTCCTCTACTCTAAGAGCAACTGCCACGTTTTGTTTTCTCAAGATGGCAGAAGCAGTGGGAGACGTCCCTCGACCTTCGGGACACTCGAACAGCATTACTACACAAGGCACAAGCGGTGGCGTCGGATCGACCCAGCTTGCCCATTTCCATCGCTTCCCAGACCTGCCTCGAGAACTTCGCCACATGATCTACCGAGCCTGTCTTCCCCGCCGGCTTTTCAGATTCCAATATCACCGACTACCAAGCTGGGCATCAATCAAGTCCACATCGGACGTGTCTGAGAAGCCATCTGCCTTGCCGTGGATTGCTTTCGTATGCTGGGAAGCTTACGAAATTTCAAAATTGTTTGTGCGAGAATATCGCGTGGCTTTCACCATCATTCCAGCTGAAGAGGAATCGTCGGACGAAGAGAATTCGTCGGACCAAGAGGGATCGTCGAGCGAAGAGGAACAGTCAAACGAAGAGAAACAGTCGAGCGAAGAGGAACAGTCAAGCGAAGAGGAACATTCCGACGAAGAGGAAGATTTTGTGCGTGAGACCACGAGAATCCGCTTTGATCCGAATTTGGACACGCTGTTCGTCAATTACTGCGGAATGACAGTTGATGAAGAGCGATGGGCGGGGATGAATCAACTTGAAGGTGTGATTTATCTCCAGGAACTGGAAAATGGGCCGCATGCTCTCTCCATGATGCCGAAAGTCAACATCATGGTAGCCATTGATGGTCTCGTCGGTCCGCGCCGAGTTTCGTGGGCGAAATGGCTAACGGCCAGGCCTTATTCGGACTGCCTCGCTCAGCATGGCCACTGCACCGTCATGTTGGCCAACACAGTATTCTCCACAACAAGTGCGGAGATACGGTCATCCGGGCTTTTCGGAATGTTTGGAGAGGAGAGGAACGTTCTAATCGATGTCAACGATACAGCGAAGATCGACCAGTATGAGAGCTATATTGATGAGCTCGAATCGGCAGGTGGGGGTTGCAGCGACGGCTGGAACTATTTCCCTGAGAATGCACCCAACCATTTGATGGTGTTAAGTATTGGGGCAGGCCGGTACGGAACCGAATACGGAGCCCTGGTGGAGGCAGGGGCCCGTCGCATTGAGGATGGCGAGGATGCCAGGGCCCTTTCAACGGTCCACAGCAGCATAGCTGAAGAGGACGGCGCAATGGCTCTTTATTTGATCAAGCAGGCGTGGCTAGAGGCTAATGACTGTTTCAAGCCAGCCGAAGAACCTCTTCTTCCATGGACGGGGGATGAGAAGTACCGGAAGTGGAACGATGAGCACCATGTCGCAAAGCATTGGCTGAGCAAGTTGCCTACATTTTCTTTTGTGGTAATGTACACGGTGACTGAGAGCCAAGGCATGGTGTGCGACGGTAATTAAGGAGAACCCTCATTCTGCTGGCGAGTAGAAATAGAGATTTGGGTCACTATGGCAGTCACTGGGGGGTCAGTCAATGGAGAGGGTCACGTGCCCTACGGAGGTCTTTAAATAGGGCGCCCAGAGCCCCTTTTGCACTTAGATTCTAGCCATACGCCCACTTCGAATACAAACAATCGCATATTTGCCAGACCCAGTCTTTCCTGCCACAGTCACCCCGGCAATGCTGATTACGAAAGAGGGTACATAGTTTAATTCGGAGGACAGAGAGTTATGCTGTGTTCAGCGCCCTTACACCGTGTCTAGGTGTCAAGCAAAAGGTACACTCCCAGATTATCAGTTTGGTCAATGATTATTAAGTTGCCGGCCTCCGGCGGATGGTATGATGAGAGCAGTGGTGTCCAGGCAGAGCAGATTTTCAATAGCATGTGATTCTCATCTTGAAGCACCACTACATCTCACGGTCTGAGGCCTCTGTAAGCAGCCCAGGTTTCTTTTGTAGCACGTACAACATAGAATACCATTTGCCCAGATCGAATCGCAACTGCAGTCTAACTTATATGGGTAGTAACTTGAAGTTGACGGCCAGCACTGCACTTGATCAACTCGGATCGACATGCAATCCAGCCTCACCGTTATTGAGTGCTGTACGAGAATGGGACACGAGTTGAACAATTCGTGCCCAAACCTACAGTAGCAAACACCTTCTCTCACAAGACTACTAGCGAAACAAGTAAGATGTTGTTGCGTACATCAGACGCTCTTGTGCTGACAGGCGTTACAGGAGCGATCGCTACCTGTGAGACAGGATCCGCAGCACGGAATTGTATTGTCTACCTAGGTAGTATCTTACCGGAGTCCACAAGTCACAGTTGCGCTACTGACCAAACAAAATTTGTGTATCAAATAGCACGCTGGTAACGGTTAGTATGATCTGCCAGGCTGAGGCTACCCGCTTCAAGTTCTAACTGACCGCGTCTGCTATGGACCTCTGTCACCTTCGGCCTGGGCTATGAGATCAGTTGAAAACAGCAGATCAAATTTTCATCCGGTCAATTCAAACGGCCTCTTGTGGGATATAAATAGTCCAAACTATTGTAACCTTATGCTATAATATCTTAGACCCGGGAGTGCACATCAAGTGGGACAGGTGAACTGGAATTGCTACTTCGCCTTGACCATGCCCTATTAGTATTTCGCGTACTCATAGCGGAACTTCCTTTTCAGGGTATACGGAAGGAAGGACAGTTTATATAGGCAATGAATAGACGTAGTGGGCAGTTGATATTTGGCTGGAGCGGTTGTATTACCTTCACTGATGTCTCTCGGTATGTAATTCGGTATTTGAATTGGCTCAAGACAGAAGTGAGAGGTGGAATCTAGCTTGTTCCGTCCTGTATTTCCCTCCGCAATAAATGGTCCACTGCTTAAATAGACATGCAGCCTTGGCAGGGCATTGAGGGGGCGAATGAAAGTGTATACATGATGCTTGCCGCGAGAAGGTTTAGCCGGAATGGCACATCAGGAAGGTCACCTTCAAGAGTCGTAACAACGGTAACTAGTGTGCCGTAATCTTCTTGACTGTACAACATCGTCTGCTACCAGAGCCCTTGAAGAGCAACACAAACCTGAAGTCAAACTACCGAGTGCGCTTCCCGAGGCATCATCATCGCCCATGCTCACGAGAAATTCACGTAGATGAGGCATTCGAGGCTGACGACAAACTACCGAGTTCTGTTCCCGATTCACCATCATTTCTTTACCTTGCGAGAAAGTCATCAAGAGGTGGCATTTGAGGCCACAATAAACTACCGACTTTTGTTTCCGATCCACCGTCGTTGAATTTTCTTGTGAGAGTGTCACGACGACGATTTGGCAAAAAGCCACAAGTCGCGGGGTCGCTCCGTGACTGATAACTCCATCACCCGAATCACTGAGCCACCGATTCTGACTGGGTCTTGGTAGCAGCTATATCTAGGCACGTTGAGCCCTAGAGCAGCAGCATCTTTTCACGAGACTCACCTCCAGGTCTCTCAGTCCTGCCACACGCATCAAGCCTTGCTCACCATGCATTTCAACTTCCTCCGCCTCCTCGCCACCGCGGCCGCGATAAGGACCGCGGAACCGGCTCAGTCGATGGGCTTCATTGGCTGCTCCATGGGCGAGAACGTCGCTGAAGGATACGTCGCCGTCGGTGGGCAGCGCATGTGGGGGCCATACGGTACCGGCGGCCTGGTTGTTCAGTCGTGGACCAACAGCAGCTCGCAGGCCTGGCAGATGTTCGACCAGCAAGTCACCAAATACGGCAAGCCTGCCGCAGTCTGGGTGCAGATCTGCATTTTTGCGAACCCGGGAGCCACCTACGACGAGGTCAAGCAGCTCATCGCGAACTCCCGCCAGCACGCAGCGCCGGACGCCAAGATCTACGTCACCGGACAGCCACTATACGACGCCGGGCATACTTGCGGTTTGGCTGGGCCCGATGGGCCACAGCTGACAGATAGCCTGGCTAAGCAGGCCAGTGCTGATGCCTCCCAGAACGTAACCTACCCCGGTGCGTTTGCGCTGCACCCGGGTGAAGTGGCAGACAGCTGCCATGCCAACATGGGTGGGATGCAATCGCTTGGCAAGCAAGCTGTGGGATTTTGGGGTTGATTTATTTGATGTGTGTTACTGGGCGCATTAGCAATTCACATATGGGTGAAGGAAACCTTGTTGCTACGAGGACACAGGCTTTTCGACAATCCTTACTTCAAGTGTTCAATTCAATTCTCAAATCAAGTACACGTCAAGGCTCAATATCTAGCAATTCATATTATAGCACTTAACAATGCACACTTGGTTTTACAGTGTGAATCAGAATCCACACATGGACACAGTGGTAGTGTGTTTGTGATGCATCCCCGATGCATGAGGGAGGATAGGCATCAAATATGCAAGCAGATTTTCGTCAACCTCGTAATTGCTCACACAGGCTGAAATTATCCTGCAGTGCCTCACCTGGCAGACCACGACGTCACAAGGCTGGATCAAGATGCCACAAGGTGACAATGGTGCATCATTTGTCCAGTGTGGTCTGTTTGAAAGCCGGACTTGGGAGAGCCTCGGGAAGGTGGAGCTTCGGGACCGACGTCGGCGATTTCGCAACCCAGACTGGACGGACCGAGAGCCAACTGATCTTAATGAATCCCACCTCGTCAACTTGGAACAAACCTTGCGCCATCGACAGGCAATGGCGACGAACATCTAAGAAATGCTTTGACAGCCAATTACTCTATACTGAATCTATCCCCCACCACATTACTGACTACACCATGGACTCAAGTCGGTCTCCAGTTGCCGTCGCCGACGTTCCTATCAAGAGACCACCAGAAGACGAAGAGCCATTCGATCCAAGCAGGGCGCCTCCAAAGCGACAAGCAATGGAGAGCCCGGTCGCCAATGGACAGAGCGCTCCGTTCATTGCCCCCTCCTCTGCGGCCACAGGCCACCAATTAGTTGGCAAGACGCCAGGCGAGCTCATCACAATCATCCTGACGATGCGCTCCTCCCATGAACAACAGCTTGCCGAGCTCCAGAATCGATACTCGGCCGTCAGCCGTCAATTGGAACAGCTTACCCAGACCCTGAACGGCCATTTTGCCTCGCAGATATCAGCCCTTCAGTCTGTCCAGCAGGTAGTTCAGTCCAATCTTGAGAGACTTGGGTCAAGCTAACAAAGCGCCATCAAGAGGGTTGCCTCCATCTCGACGTTCGAACAAACCAGACCTTTCGCTTCCACCGTTTCCGCAGTCCCAAATGCCACGAACGGGAACCCTGCGCTGCTACCACCGAGTCCATCCTTCACGGCTTCACGACAAACGCCCGTGCGCTCAATCGTGCCCGCCTCGCCATCTACACCCATCACAAACAACTTGAAAGCCACGCCGACCCCCCGAGGCACGCGCTTTGAGACCCCGTCTGTCACCGCCTTCACTCCTTCCCAGACCCCCACCAGCGCCTCTGTCGAGCCACAAGACAAGAAAGACCTCAAGATCACGCAGTCCGACATCCCGAACCAGCCGCCCACCGTCGAGGCAAGCCACCTCGACACGGCCTGGGAGGCGTGGGAGGAGTTCCGGTACGGCCGCAATGGCAATCCGTCGCTCGAGACCCTCGACGCGATCTGGGGCCCCCGGTGGCGCCAGGACTTCAAGCTGAGGGAGTTTTACAAGCGGCGCAAGGCCATCGCCGACAAGATCAAGCAGTACATGGCGGACGGGATCGACGAGCAGAGCGCCGTCAGGGCCCTGGACACGCAGCGCGGCAAGAGGAAGCTCAACTGGCTGTCCCTCCGCATCTTGGACGAGCGCAAGGCGCAGAAGGAGCAGTACAAGGAGGCGCAGAAGGCCGCGCTTGTGAACAAGGCGGCTCTGCAGAACTTTGGGACTGTGCCGGCCGCTGCGGCCGGTCCGAATGGGTCACCTTCCCAGACTCAGCAGACGCTCTAGAAGCGGTCTGATAT
This sequence comes from Diaporthe citrichinensis, assembly GCA_014872995.1. Lineage (NCBI taxonomy): Eukaryota > Fungi > Ascomycota > Sordariomycetes > Diaporthales > Diaporthaceae > Diaporthe > Diaporthe citrichinensis. The sequence goes on along the minus strand of JADAZR010000010.1, from coordinate 451,438 downwards.
TGGTTTGATTTGGACGAATGACATGCTTTCTTGGGACTTTTTCTCTCCTTTTTCTCTTTCTTGGCGCTGGCGTTTGGGTGTTTGCGGTTCATGATACCCTAGTCACTCAGATGACAGCTTTTGCTTTCAATGCATTCTATATATTGCATAATCACTGTCGTCACCCACACTTGCATCCGGTAAGAGGAGTTGATACGTCCTACTATAGCATGCTTTTGCTGCTTAGTGAGAATGCAGCTCGCCGCTTCGACTAGACCTTATCACGGAGCAGAGGTCAATACTCATCTGGCCCTAATCACAATGCTGCCATCTTCACGACTTCTGCTCCCTTATGGAGGGAGGATCCTCCACATGCCGGCAGCCTCAAATTACCCCAACATTTCTCTGGCAATACCATCAGTCCTAGAACCATCCTCCACCAGAGCGGCTTCGCGATCGGCATCTCTGATCCTGAAGGTCACACTAGGATCCGCAGGCTCGGCTACAATATTATCCTTGTATCCCGTTTCTATGCTGACATCAACGCCACCTGGCGGCGGCAGCACGTCGAAGGCCCAGACGACCTTGGAGGCAGCCAGCATGATCGTTGTGAAGGCGAATTGCTCGCCAGGACACTGGCGCCGCCCGGAACCAAATACGTAGAGGAACCGGCGGCCACTCCTCTCCAGGTCTTCCTCTGTCGCGGCGGCGTCATTGCTCTGGCGGAGGCCGTACGGGTGCTTGACAAAGCGCTCGGGCATGAACTCGTCTGGTCGATCGTAATCTTTCTCGTCACGGTGAATGGTCCATGCATTGGCGATGAATGTGGTCCCCTTTGGGAAGAAATAATCACCGTACTGGTCGTCCTGAGACAGTGTATGTGGAAGGGCACTCGCCAGGACGGGACGCCAGCGTAGGACCTGTTCTCGTTAGCACAGATAAAACTAGGATATTTATGCGGTCCTTCTTGCCTCTGAGATGCATGCTTTCAGGTAGACAAGCTTCCCGAGCATATCACCAGTCGGCGGCGTGTTGCATGCAACTTGGTCGACCTCCTCCTGGGCCTTCTTGAGGACATCAGGAAAGGCAGCAAAGCAGCACATCAGGCTCAGAAAGGCTGCAGCGGTTGTATCTGCTGCTGCGCCAATGGCAGCCTGTCCGATGTATCCCAGCTCCAAATCGGCAAACCTACGCTCCGGTTTGATCACTCCCGGCGTGTTCTGCTCTCGCAGCAGCTTGGCGATGAGGCCCTCAGCCCGGACCGAGGCTGGGTCTGCCTTCATTTGTTCGTATTGCTCTCTGCCGGCCAGGAAGAACGCCATCGCATCTTTGATCATGAGTTTCCTCACACGCGGGGCCTCTCTCTTCCACGACGCGAATACTCTGGGGACATATTTTAGGATGGGGAAATAATCAACCAACGGTGCTGAGCCTGGGACGAGGAACCGGAGCACTTCTTCCTGCGAGTGCATGAACTCCTCTGCAAAGCCACGCGGCAGGGCTTCCATGCGCTGGCCGCTGGTGGCAACGAGGGGGACTGCCAGAGACCAGGATTGGACATGACCTTTGAAGCTAGACTCGCCGCGGCGAAGATTTTGGCAAAGTGTACTAGCTTCGGCTTCCAGCAATGGAAGTAGCCTCTTGATTCCGGCATTGCTGAGGATGTAGCTAAATGTCTTCCGCCATCGGGTGTAGTATTCGTCGTACTGCAAGATAGGTATTGCTCTATCGTGTGGCTCCGGCCATATGTGTTTTGTAAGGACATGGTTTATTGGCCGGTTGGAGTAAATAGCACCACGTCTGTCGAATAGCTCATCTGAACAAGGTCAAATTAGTGAAAGTTGGACTTGCTCTAAAGGAGTCTCCGTTGAGAGCCAAACTATTTAGAGGGTCATGACCTGGCCCGTTGGGATACAATGTTTTAGAACAGCCCAAGTTGGTGAGAGCTCACATACGGACGATTTTTGGATTGTTGATTATGACCAGATTACCAGCCGCCGTTTTGAGAGAGACTAAGTCGCCGTACTGTTTTGACCACTCATGAAACTTCAGAAATGGCTTTGAGGGAGGTATCTGGTGGAGGTTACCGAGTCCTGGGATTACAGGAGGGCCGGGCGGGAAGTTCTGTGGTCTCAAGGTCGATAAAATCCATTGTACGAGAGGTAAAAGTAGCAGGAGGAGGAAGCCAGCAATGGCGGTTGAAAGCCTCGACAGCCGAAAGAGTAACTCCGCCATGTTATGGTGCGAGGAAACGTCGACGGACAAAATGTGACGGGGATTATACAAAATTCTGAGACCAGCGCAACTGGAAATGACTCGGGTCTATAAACAGTGAGGCGAGCACGATGAACATACTATTACAGAAAGATTCGTCATAGGACACGCACTTGTCTACGCAAATGAGGTATACCAAGAAACACATACTACTTTGGGCCTGTGGTAATCTTGGGCCTGATAATTTCTGCATGCAGGGCTCGCAAATGCTTATGATCATCGGCTAAGCGCCGTCACAAGCGAATCAGAACGGCATCAAAGTTCTTGACCGGAAAAAGAAAGGCGATGCATCATGCAGTGAGCACAGGCGTTCGGGTCTTCCCCGGAGGAAGAAGCTGGTTCAAATCTACACTAGTCTAGGTTTGTCAACATTGCACGCCTGAGTCCTCCGTTGGTACAGGTGAGTTTTGCGAAGTGGGGGCTGACTGGTTATGGCATGTAATTCTAAGGTTGATAGTGTGCAACTCGGGCATGAGTCTGCAGATTGAGTGGAGTGTTTGTACGAAGAAAAGCTAGCGCGGTTGTTGAGAAGTCCAGAGCAATCATATAACGACGCTGGGCGCTTTTTATCCTTGCACATAGTCATGTAAATTAATTACGAGAGAATAAAGTTGATATCCTTGTTCATTGTACATTACAGATCGAAATACCAAGAAAACTTCTTCATCTTGCCCGCAACTCGTTAACAAAACCAAACCTACGGCCGAAGAAGTTACAGAACCCCTTGAGACTTAATTGGTATACTTGTTCACTGTCCAAGACTGTTTGACAGCGTCGTCATACAAAGCGTCGACCTGCGCCAGAATAATCCACTGGCGGCTATTTCGGGGGACGAACATCATCGGTCATTGGCGAATCGCTTCTGTGTAAGCGGATGCCTGGGATCTTCTCTTGCCGGTGGCTGTCCCGTGGAACCGGAGAGTCCGATCTGAGCTCTGTCCTCTCTGGCGATTGGACTGGGCTCTCCGAGATCCCCGGTATCGAGTGGGAGTTTTGAACTCTGTTCGCCGTTTTGGCTAAGACTATCTTGTCGAAGCGCTCTGACTTCCGGACCCGAGTGGATCGTTCGGACTTGTCGTCAGTCGCCTCTGACGGCGAAAGGCCTCCGCCACTCACGTTCATTTCGGCCCCAGCCCCAGCTTCGTAAGCAGTGACAGCTTTCACAGGAGCTTGGTTGTCAAGCTCTTGCAGAGCGTCCAGCGTCTCTGGCCCAATTTGTCTTAAAACTGCCATGTCGAGGTTGTGCTGGTACTCCTTCTCAGATAGGATTGTGATCCCACCCAGTCGCTCACATAACTCTCCCATCATTAGCCTCTTCTCTGGCTTTGGTAACAACATGTAGTTGTCAACAAGGTCGAGGACCTGATGCGTCGTGGTATCTGCTCTGCGGGCAGAGTTCCGCAGATAGTCGTGCCACTGCGTCACGGCAGACAGCACCTTTTCGCCGTCATGGAACGAATCGTCGCAGCATGGCACGCTTTCCCCCTCATCCTTGACCCTTCCGTCTCTCAAAGCCTTGATAGCTATCTTTCGACGTTCGCTGTAGTTTTCATATGCTTGAGACCCAAGTACCACCCATGTTGCCACTGACGACAGGACACAGCCGAACGACCATGTGTCGATAGTCTGAGACAAAGGAGTGCGGGTGGAATTCCTGCTGGAGTCGCATTCAGGGGCGCCTAATCTTTCAGTTTTTCTGCTGGCATTCGTGGATAGAATAACAGGAGAGAAAGAACTAGGCAGAATCATACCGTACGTGCGAGTGCCTCCGAGGAGCAAGGTCTTGGTTTTCCCTCTCTGTTCTCGCTCAAATTTCGCGAATCCAAAATCGGCGAGCTTGTACTTGCCCCGAACTCGCAGAATATTATCGGGCTTGATGTCTCCGTGCCACCTGAAAGGAAAGGGTCAGATGTTGCCGTCAACGATCTTCTATGGCTTTTACTTGCCCTCGGTAATTCTGGCGCTTCCCATCCCTGCTCTGATATTCCAAGTTCTGTATTCTCTCGAGTGTCCTGGCAACACTGAACAACTCTTCCCAGAACTGTCTGATCTCTCCGTTGAGTACGGGCGGATAAGTCTCTGCCAGATACTCATCAAGGTCCATCTCGCCATATTCGAGCATGATATGGTGACTTGGAGCGTCGGGGCAGTTTATCGTAGGGTGCTGCATCTGATACTCTCCAAGATATTGGACAACACCCTGTACGCCTCGAATACCGGGGAACGCCTGGCTTTCAATGTCATATATCGGTTTCATCGACTTCATATAAGACTTGACCGCAAGTTCATAGCACTGAGTTGTCAACACAGGCTCTAAATCAGCACTGATACAAAGCGATAACAGGCACGGTAATAAAATGTGACTTACAACTCCGCTCTCGGAATTCTCTTGCTTCGAGGGCTCTAAGGCTTTCCGCAACTCGGGGTCTTCCACAAGAGTTTGCTCTATGCCATAAAGACAAACACTTGCTGTGCCTCCTTTGTCGTTGATGACCTTTCTGTAGCAGAAAGGCAGGACAGCAGAGGCATGTGAAACTGTGAAACTCATATTCAGACTCAGACGAACCGTGAAAAAGCTCCAGCGAACCCTATCAAATGCCTTGATAACCTCGCTGTAATTTGAGGGCCCCCATTTGGAGGGCACCTGCAGACGTGAGGTTTCAAGATCAGACAGGATTCTTCGGTAATACGTGGACATATCCTCGAGTCCGGGGTGGTAGTCATCTGACAGCTGTTTCCTAAAAATGTGGAACATGTGCCCGCATTGTATTTCGTCATGAAGAAGAATTGAGAACAGTGGGAAAAACTTTTCTTCTACCCGGGGAGGGAATGGGGTCTGATCATTGGCGTACAACTCTTGTACCAGCGTTTCCACGTTCGAAGAGCCCACATTGGGCGCTTTCTCGAGCATCCAGGAATTGATATGTGGTCGGGGGTAAAAGAGCTTGCCCTCGAAATTGCGTCGCTGAATCTTTTGCAAGTGATCGTGAAATTGGCGGCAAGCACTTAGGCCCGGGGGACGAGTGCCTTGAGAGTAAGGCATACTGGAGATGACAGATAAAGACAACGGGATTCCGCTAACTTCTGATGCTTGAGACAAAACGATGCCACAGCCCTCTAGAACATGAGGAGCGTATGAGAAGACAGTTCTCAATCCCGTTGAAGTGAATTAGACCTGTGATCTTTTGTTTATTTTACGTTGCTCAAGGCGAGGATCAAAGATGAGGAAATGGATTGGAAGATGTTTGCTCGGTCTGCGAGTCCTCGGAAACTCAAGTTGTACAAGTGAATGCGCGCATGCTGCTTCCCGTGTGGAATGGTGCGCGCACTGAAATGGTGTTACATCATGTTTGTAGCTTCAATAGTACGTACGTATCGATTCAACACTGTGCTCGGCTTTTGCGCGACGTAGTAATAAAGCTGAAGACTGGTTTCGTGTGACACTGCAGCTCACCACAAAGACTGCGCTCAAGGTGCAATGTTAAGCATGAGGCAGCCTGCCTTGTTAGCCCTCCGGAAGCTACCATCAGTAGGAGCACAAAGTAATTCCGAACGGCTACTGAACCCACCAACTGTGCAGTTCTCTCGTTCACTATCGATAACAGTGCTGAATACTGCAAAATATATCTCATGAAGCCTATTGTCAGGATTCAGATGTGGAATTGGAATGCTCTTGAGCCCGTTGCTTATAGCGTGAGAGGAAAGCAATGTTTTTAACAGTTGTGCTTTTCCTGCTCTCCCAAGCCTTTCTATACACACTCAGTCTCGCCTTTTCCTATTATGACAAGATTTCCTTATAGCAGCCTTTTTGCGAGTATTTCTTAGACAGAACCCGAAGGGCAAAGTCTCCCACGGTAAATTATACAACCATTTTTTCCGCGGAATGCAATCTGGCGCCATATATCTTGTTCCGTGGCGCTTTCATGAGCCCGCTGGGCCAATGCCTCTTGTACGGCTGTTCAGAGTCCTCCGGGTGAGACACCATTTCTGCCCATCTCTTGCCTGCGTAAGCAAGCAACAGGGTCAGGACTGTAAGTGGAATTGTGACCTCCAGCCACCTGTTCATCGCAACTTGTGAAAAGCTTCCTCCAGACTCTTGTCCCTGATATTTGATGACGTCTGTGCTGAAGAAAGTCTGGAGAGTTTGTACCATTAGCACAATCTGGCAACAGAAGCAGCTATCATAGTATTCCACATACCGATGTGAACGTGGCAGGAAGGTAGACCAGGGTGACGATAGCCACAATGCGAACCACAATCGCCTCGCTCTCCATGTGCTGGTTGAGTCGCTCCAAGCGATGTTGTTTCACCATCTCTGTTCTATCTGTGAGAGTTTTAACGAGAGCTTTGCTGCGATTGACCTGGAGCTGAAAATTGTTGACGAGGTTTCCTAGGTCATTGCTAAAGACTTCGATGTCCTCCTGGCATTTTGCGGCTGGTCCGGAATCGGGCATTCGGCTTAGGCGTAGATAGAAGTTGGACAAAGAATTCATGATGTCGATGTTTGAGCTCAGCACCGTTACCGCCTCGCTTAATCGCTCTTCCCACAGCAAGAGGTCTTGGATATCTCGAGCCGTATATAGATGATGACAGGAGCTCTTGCCCGTAGGGCCGATGACGGCGAGTCTGGTCTGCGACTCAATGATCAGATCGTATGACTCTTTAAAGGCTAGCAGTACTGAAATGAAAGCCTTGGAAGATTCCTTGCCAATGTGTGAATACTGACATACAGGGACATCTCACCTCCTGCTGAATGGTCTCTTCCAGCCATTTGATGTATCCTCGCCAATCTTCCGTTGCCCAGTGACAGAACAATAGGTGTACGGACAAGCTGGATCGGAAGCATTCCTCCGGCGTTTGATATCCACGATCTTCAGGTCGCGCATCCTTCCCAGTCAGTTCCTTGAATCTTTCGTAGAGATCTGTGCGGCCTTTAGTAACAATCCAAACACCGTTGCCGTTCATGACATCAAAGCGATGATAGACAGCGGCCTGTCTGATCGAAAATTGTTTTCCCACCAAGTTCAACAGGTCGTTGTGGGTACATGTGACGCCTTTGAGGTTATAGCATAGCTGATACTGTCTCCCGGATCGCCCTAGTGGAGTGTTGTGGTGAGACGTCCTGCTATCGCGAAGACTCATTTGCTCGCGGAAACTGCCGAAACCAACATCTCTTTGATCAGCTTGTCGTCCGAAGATGAATATATGGTCTAGGTAATCAGGCATCACTTGGTGGAAGGAAAGGATTTCCACAAGCATTGATCGAGATATCTTCAGACGAGAGCGCGAATTCTGCCCGTAAATGTATCTTTGTGATCGTGGTCAATTAGAGCCCCCGTTTCATATGGAGGAGTTAACGAACATGAAGCGGCACTTCGGGTCTTGTTTTGTGATAGAGACTATCGGTTTTTTCTCGTTCTCATGGTAGACAGTCCTGACCCCAAGCCACTCTTTAAGGCCTGCTGGAGAGTGTATATTGCGCTTCTCGACTTCTAATAAATCATTAGTTCTGCAACTTTGTGATGGTAATGATTTCAAGCGGACCTTTCCATCCCCCATTAATAAGTTTGACCTGTAAGTCTCGGAATGACACATCCACCTTGCTGCTGTCTGGCTCACAGAGGTCATCTGCGGCGTCATCTAGCCTTCTCATATACTCTGCAAGAGCGCTAGGGTATGTGCTGATGGTCCTCTCAATGACATTCATGGGATATGAATCTCGGTTGAGGTACGAGTCTCGGAAACTGGCCGGCAAAGAACTCTCTGATGCCATGGCGATAAAGATAGTAGTTGATGATAAAATGGGATGATAATACCTTTGACAATGTTTGTTACTTTTCAGCTACTGACGTCGGGAGATTCATCATCAAATACCATGAAGTCACTCCCCTGATCCTCCGACAATCGTGGCGAAGCGATGCTACACAACCGATACCAACAAGGCAGGCTCGGCATTTTGTCAACTTGTTCCGTATGCCTTGAAATCGGACTGGTATCACATGATCAGGTCTTTCTTACACAGCATTGAAACATATTTGTGAGATACAAGTCACATGAGATAATTGGACGGTGACCACCTTGCACTTATTTCACTCGATGCCGCTGATCACAAGCGCATCCCTTGACCGTGTGCACAAAACTGTATCGTACAAGGAAGGCTCTGCAAAAATAGCCGCCCAAATAGCCAACAATCTCAATGCCATTTTTACGACACATCCGCACATACGTGGAGGCGATCAGATCACGAGCGCCCTTGCCACAGCCACTGAATTATGCAAGAACCCTACTCCGAATCCGAGATTGAAGGTCGGCGTTCAGATGGGCCTTGCTCGGCCTTTTCACTCGAGTCTCTCAAAGCACTGATCTTGTTCCTTTCTTCCTGGAGCAACTTGTTAAGCGAAGGGTCCATCAGCTTCAATCGAATATGAGAAGACCTTACCCATGTCAATTTTCTTGGTACCACAAAGGTCCAACAATCGGTGTTCTAGGCGTATGTCAGTGAACACACCACAGCGGTCGTCTAAGTGCAGGTATTCAAGTTACCTTGGACTCACGGAACTCCCAGCCCGGAAATATGGAGTCAAGGTAGCCATGTAGAACGTCCCAGTGCAAGTTAGCGTAACAGGACACATGATCCTGAACAGGCTCACCCTTTTGCACAACCTGAGCTTGGCCACGTCGAAAAAAGTCCCAGACGCTTTTGGTTTTCTTTTGCGTGTTACCTGTCGCCCGTCTAGTGGTGCTCTTCTTCTCTGGGGGGTGTTCTTGTTGTTGATCCTGCTGCTGATCCGCCATCGTTCTCGCTGAACATGAGAAGTGGCTCTGTAGGTCGTGTGAACTGACAAGTTGGCATTCATTCTGTCTAAGTGGTCACAACGAACCATAAATAGAGCGACATTGGACCCTCGGGGCCACTTATGCCCAATGGTCCCGTGGGACCACATGGTTTCATCTTGAACCCATAAATCAGGCTGTATCCTCCCTGTTGCCTGATATTGTGCATGGGCTTACAAGCTGGTGACCACGGAAGCACAAGAGATGGGTCAATTACATACTCTACCTGCGCACCTGGCCGGCCCATAGCCTGGCTCCGCCAGCATGTTTACAGTGGCACAACGGTAGGATGAATTCTGATGCCTTCAATGGTGCTACGCGGTGCAACTGGAATTTCACAAATGGTAACCATTATCAATGTACATGACATCACAAAAGGTGGCACCAGCGACTGCCGAACGTTGGACTATGTACCCTGGGCCGTCTCAACATGTGGAGGCTTTGCAGGGTGGTACGTGGCTTGGAAATTGTTCAATTAAAAAGTTTTCAAGATTGTTCAAGGTACATTGGAGTGATGACTCTGAAGCAATCCGCCTAGATGTCATCGTCAAGGGGGCTAAGACCCTGAGGAGTACCGAGGCGCATTTCGTAGTAAATCCTCTGCCTCTCAACCTCATCGCGGTCAGCCATCCACCTGCCAAAGGCAGTAGGATCCGTGCCGGGCATCTCAAGGATCTGGGGGTACTCGGCAGGCTTCGGGGCATCGCTGCGGACCCCCCAACCGCCGCGGATGGCCTGGTACTCGTTGCTGAGGATGTAGCTGTGCAGGAGCTTGGCGCCCTCCGGGTGAGGCGCATCCTTGAGGATGGCGCCCGTCTGGGGCCACGAGACGAACTTGCCCTCGACGGGGTGAGACACGTTCAGGGGCGCCGCCGGGTTGAAGACGCCAGACGCGGTGAAGCTTGCGGCCCACTGCGTGTCGTTCTGGGAAAAGACGGTGCGTGGCGTGCGGGTTCCGCGCACCCAGCGCGGGTTCTGGGCGATGAGCTTGTCCAGCCAGGCGCTGCCATATTGCTCTTCACTATTGTGTAAGGGACAGTTAGAATATGTAGGCATCTCGGTTTGGAGGGGTGTAGGCTAATAGACATCACTTACATCAAAGTGAAGGCGAAGAGGACAGCGTCATCGTCATTAGGGTATGTCAGGACGAGCTTGTCCTTGAACTCTGGTCGAAGCCAGTCCTCCCACTCGACGGGGGCCTCGATACCCGGAAGCTTGGCCGAGTTCCACATGCCAGCCCAGGCGATGATGAACATGCCGTAGTAAGCGGCGGTATCGTTGGGCTTGAACTCGGGCTGGATCTTGTCGAAGCCGAGAGGGGCGTATTCCAAGAGGGAGTCTTCAGATGCCCAGCGGGGGAAGTTATGGAGAGTCTGGATGATAACACTGTCGACGTAAACATTCTTGGCCGCAATCTGCTCGTTGACACGCGTGTCGTGGTACTTGGAGAGGTCGACGGTGACGTTGAGAGTCATGCCGGGAAACCGCTTCTCGAAGTTGGTCTTCAACGTATCCTGAGAGTTACGTTCGTCGCCGCCATGCCAGAGTGTGACAACGCCGCCCTCGGCGAGAGCGGCTTTATGAATCTCGTCGAGGGTGCGGTTCTCGGTCTGGCCTGCGGCGTTGACCACATGCAGGGCTTGGCTCCCCAGCAGGGCGAGAGCGAGGAGTGAACGAGCCATGGTTTGTTGCGAACTGGATCTGCTATTGAATAGGGATGAACGAATGACTGAGTTGGCTAAATTACAAGAATCCAAACGACTGATGGGTGAAGACGGAAACACTCATTGCACGATGTCTCACGACTGCGACTGCTTCCTTTTCAACGAGAGCAGCGTCAACTCCAACTGTGGCGCCATTGCGCCCTTGGTGCTGGCCTTCTCTGATCGCATACCAGATTTGGGAAGGGCTAGGGAGGCGCGCGCCCCCCGCTGGGGAGAGAATATATGACCTGTGAGTTGCATCTATCCACCGTATACTGTTGGTGTGGATGACTTGCAGCCCAGGGCCCATGTAGCCCGGATCCTTAAAAGGAGGTTAAATCATCCTCCATGGGGAAGGTGATGGGGAAGGTGCAGATCATCCTGGGCTGACGGCACTGCTCGTCCGAGCGAAACAGGGTCCATGATTGATGCTCTCCTGCCAATAGATTGGAGAGTGGTAATTATGGGTTAGAAAAGAAGGAGAATCCCGTGGCTCAGCACGGCATTGGTGCCGAGTCAGGCAGTAAAGGTGGAGGATAGTCCAATCATCGGCTAACCGCACGAGTCCTTAATTCACTCCCAATTTCGGACCTTGTGTGCCACGGTAAGTCGAACTGCCGTCGGGACTTCATCATTGACAATCAGGATTTGCATGCGATTTTTTGCAGGCCGCGGCGCTGGGCATAGAGGCTGATAGGGCAGGTAACGCTTTGTGTGTAGGGTCTTCCCTGGCAGTTGTGGCCGCTGTGGCTTTCCACTTGAGGCCACTAAGTGCTGGAAAATCCCGGTGATCCACAGTAGTGTTGTATTCTGTACTGAATAAGGCCACGGCCCTGATATACTATAGTGGCACTTGGCCCGATGATGCAACACAGGGGGGTCCCGCACTAGGAACCGTGCGTTCTCTATTTTGACATCGGTTGCATTTAGTAGATGTTCAATGTTCATGTATGTCTCTTGTTGCAAGCCCAGAAGCTGCACTGGCGATACTATTTATTCTTTCTCCAATTCATTTCACACTTGGACTACTATGAGCTCAGCCAATACTCCGGAGTATTAGTGAGTACAGAGACCAATTCAAATGTTCTGGCTTGGTTTGCCAAGGTCCGAAGAGGACGCTGCTGCCAACTCGTCTTCAAGTCCACCAATGACCATAAACGATGGTCACCGCAAGTTCGATCACTTCTCCCCAGGTCAAAACAGCAAAGCACAAGAGTGACACTAAAGCCAGGGTAGGGGATGCCGAATTGGCTGCTGTGAAAGTCTTGTCTGCCAGGAGTCTCACTACAAAGGCAGTCTTGCAAGCACCATGGTTACCGTCAGATACGTCCTACATGGTCACGGTTTTGTTGACACATAGGTCCGTAATTTATGTAGTTTTGACGATGTAATAGCCATAATGGCGCGCCAGCACCAGGACAGCGCCACCCACACTGATACGAAGACCGAGTCCGTTCTACAAATGCATGCGAACAAAAAGAGACATTTGTTATGAGAACAGCTCCTACAAGGCTGTGTACGGAAGTTCGCTATAATTTTTGTCCCTAGGATCCCTTCTGGGTGATCCCATTCGTCCAGTTGAAGAGTTCCTTTGGATCCCACCTGGACTTCAAGGCCCGCAGCCTGGGAAGCTTTCGCTCTGAATACCAGGCCACTTGGCCCTCATCACCGTGGGCATAGTTGACGTACACCTCCAGCGAACCGTTGTTGCCGCCCGTGGCCACCAGCTCATTGCGCGTCGCCTGTCCAAACTGTTCTGCCACAGCCGCAGAAGCTGCATCAGGGAGGATAAAGGATATGAAACTAGGTTGATTATAACGTTAGTCATCTTTGGTGTCAATACAGCCCTGCGGATGATGATGAACAAGGACAAAATATCTTACACATATCCCAGCGCGTCGCGGTACGGATATGCAGTAGCCTCGTCGGGTACCCTCATGGTCATGGTGTTAGGGAATAGCTCGAGGACGAGGATCGAGACAGCGAGGGTGGGGTTCTCAGCGTAAAAGCTGTCAAACTTATCGACGAGGCCTATGAAAGTGGCTGCGTCGAACTTGTACAGGTTCAACCCGAAGATCGAGTGGTTGCCGCCTTTCATGCAGGCCATGGCGTCGACTCCGAAGCGGTTGTCCTTGATCAGTCTGTTCCACGGCAACATGCTCACGCTCTGACGCAACGGTTTATGGGCAGTGAAGCGCCGAATATATTCCATGCCCTTCTCCTCAGGCCCCACGTAGATGGCCGACATCATTAGCACGGTTTGCTGCGTCTGCCTGTCAAACATGATGCTGCCGAATAGAGAGAGCTCATCAGGCTGGTCTTGCACCAAAGAATTGACAAGGTCGAAGATGGCCTCTTTTGAAGAAGCCGGGTAGACAAAGTCGCCGTTCAGTGCCATGCCGCCGTTTATTTGGTCGTGGATCCGAAAGGTCGCCGATGTCACAATGCCGAAATTCTGGCCAGCGCCGCGGAGACCCCAGAACAACTCGTAGTTTTCATCCTCGGAGGCACTCACGATCTCTCCAGAGCCTGTCACGATGGTGGCCGATTCCAAATCGTCGAGCAGCAGGCCATGGACTCCTTGGTAGGGCCCAATCCCACCGCCAAGGGCAGCCCCAAGAACCCCAACGCAGGAGCAGGAGCCGGTCTCTGTGCGAGGAGGTCTCAGCTTGCTGTGCCACGCTTATGCAGCAAAATGATTAGGAATGTGGTACGCGGGCGCTACTCACGAATCTCCTTCCCCGCAGCATGCAGCGGTTCGAAGATGTCATCAAATATGACCCCTCCGCCAACTGTGAGTCGATTGTCTGTCGCGTTGACACGAATGTCTCGGAAGAAACCAAGATCGATTCCAATGCCTCCTCTTATCGCGCCTGTCGTGTTGGTATATCCATTGCCGCCTCCTGTTGCTAGGAAGGGGACGCCCTGCTCACCAGCGTACTCAATCTGCAGGAGAAAGGATAAGCCACGAACTAGGGGATGGAAGGGTGGATTGGAGACTGATAATTTTCTTGACGTCTTCATTGCTTGCTGGCCTTGCGTATACCACGTAACTAGGCGCCTCGAAAGCATTCCAACGCTGCGTGATATTGAGAGCGCTGGTGCGGTCCGTATCGTTGGCGAGTACAACTTCGGAAGCTGGCGACAAAATCTGCTGGAGGTCGCCATAGATGGCCGTCGGTGATGCTGGAGAGGCCGTATGCTTCTATTAGAGACACGGAACGCAGCAGAGCGATGGGTAGAGGGCACGGGGCTCAGCTTACCGGAGACTCTCGAAGTCATGTTTGCCAGAAATGCTATAAAGACCAGAAGTTTGGCTGATTGAAATGCTACCGGGATCATATTCAGCAGGAAGACAAAGTACATATAGATTCTTTCTGAGGCCAGGTGTCGACTAGTTATTTATATCCCGCAACGTTCACAACGTCCAGAAAGCCGTTAAATCCACAAAGTCCGCCCATGCATACCAGTGAGGAATTCCACGCCATTTTGATCCTTCCGTGGCACAGCAGGTATACTTGGCAGATTTATGCGTGTTGGTTGCCAGGTTGCAGATGTTCTAGTTTCGAACTATCGTGTCTCCATGCAGTACTCCGGTTGGCTCTTTCCTGGTTCAGCTCAGAATACCACATATCACAAGGGATCCAACCAACACAAAATCACCACCCAATGAAACTGAGCCTTTAGCTTGGGCTGCAACGAAACATCATCCACATGCAGTCAGCCACATCTGATCACACCACAAAGGGTTGGACGATGCGGAGACAGCGTCGAGAGCATGCTACATTCCTATGTAAGAAGTTAAGGCACACCTCCACGGCCTTTTCCATTCCTTATCTTCAACTCTGGTCAAATTCATATTGTAACAGGACCGACTCACAGTCATGGGTTCTGAAGCCGAAGGGGTGACCACAGAAGACACAACACCCAGCGTTGTTCTTAAAAGTGGACTTGAGATCAAATCTTGGGCTGTTCTTCTGACCACGGATACCTCATAGACAAGAGAAACAGATCCAAGGTGATCGAAAAACCCCCTCCCTTCTGTGAAAGACCTCAAATAAAAGGAAGCGATCCTTTGGTTAAGTGTAGAAAATCTTTCTGAAGCAGTGTCCACGTATTCAGAGAATCCGCCTGAGTTGTTGTCATCAAAGGAAGTTAATTAGCTCAGCAAGTGGCTTTCCCCCTTGGAACGCTAGCATATGTCTGCCAAACGACTTTTTTCAATCGTACAATGTTCTGAAAACCGAGAGTTGGTATTCAATACCGCAGCAATGTGTTGTGTTTTCCAAACAGATTTGGTAGTCCGAGTGTGCTAGATATCTGTGAACCCATCGTCCGTGCAAGCTGTAATACTCAAACCATACACATATGCCATAAATAGACATTTGAGAGTTCCTACCTCACGTCCAATAGCCATCGATAGCTGTAAAAGCAAGTGCATGGAACATGAGGATAGCCAGGATATTTGTTCATCTTTGTATGCAGTTACATTGCTTTTGAGTTGCTCAAGGGCCGAAGACAGCCAGAATCCAATACAGATTTCTTCCCATGTGCGGAGTGCCCAGGTGGGCAGACACACGACACGTTACCTCCACGTCCGTCCCCTCCACTGGATAAGAAGGATCGGAATGACACAGAACGCAACCATCACTGTAAAGTTTTGTGTTAGATATCATCACTGGCTCATGGAAGATGTGGTCACAATGGTCTATCCGCAGAGGCTGTCTCTGCGACGCCAGACTTTCAAGGATAACCTTTGGTGTTCTTTGCTTCGAACAATCGTTGCGAAGAGACGGTCCAACTTGGGTAACAAGTGAAGTGAGATGAACTTACTGGCGACTGCAATGCCCGCTGTTTCTCTGTATCCAACCTCCTCGATGCTCTGTGGGAACCTTTTTTATTGGTCAATATTGTGATACAAAAGGGGAGACATCCAAGGTTCAATAATACATACCAGAAGGGTCCAATGAAGCCCCAGATCTGACGGACAAACGTTATAAAAACGCCCACACTCGCGGCGTCGTGTCGATAACAATCCACAGAGTAGGTCACGAGTACGGTAGTAACGACCTGGTTACCAGCTGCCGCAATGCCCACTCCGATCAGCGGCGTGACGTTCCACGTGTGGCCGGCGTTGTAAAGCTGAACCAAGAAGACAACAACACCGATGACACAAAGCACGAAGCCAAAGTAACTCAGCCACAGCCGGTACTCAGGCTCGGGGCTTCTGCCGTTCAGCTTTCTCCGCCGCATGGACATCCAGAGGTCAGACATGCGGCCGCCGATCTGCTCACCAACGATAGTACCGACGATGACGGAGATCATCTGCAGGCCGTTCTGCTGGGTGTTGAAGCCGAAAAGCTCGGGGAACAGCTGCGGGATCTCGACGGTGGTCATGATGCTTGTCCACAGGAACTCCATTGCGTAGGCGACGGCGGGCAGCATGACGCAGGGCCGAGCAGCGTATGCCAGGGGCTCGACGAAGTCGTACCAGGTCATCGGGGTCTTGTCGATTCGGCGGAAGCTCATGTATTGCTTCTTGAAATCGGACTTGTTCCGCTCGTCTTCAGGTGCCTGACTGCCGCGGACATATCGAGACTCTGGGCCAAAGAAGAAGTAGAGGATGAGTTGGACGGCGTTGGTCTATGCAAGAAAGACGGTTAGATGCTTCGTGAGCAGGATCAGATTTCACATGAATGCCACTTACAATAGCGAGGATGTAATAAATCCATCGGTATCCAACCCTCAGAGCAACAAAGCCGAAGATGAATGGAGCGACCGGAACACCCAGCGTCACAAAAATGGTCCATATACCCATATACCGAGCTCTCTCGTCCTTGAAGAATGTCTCAACCACAACGCCGGACCCGATGGCAGCAGCAGGGCAGATAAAGAAGCCCACGATGGCACGGCACAGACACATGGTTGCGTAGGAGTGGGCGTTGGCGCAGCCAATGTTCCCGACTAGACTGCAGATGAGCGAGATCATAAAAACTGTTAAACTTGGTTAGACAACAACAAAAAGAAATCGACCGCGTTTAGCGGGCACTGTGAAGAACTGACTAGGTCGCCGGCCGTAGCGCTGAGACAAGGGCCTCCAGAAAAGAGGCGCACCACCAAGGATCGCAATGACCAAAGATGTGAGATAGCTGGCGGACTGAACTTCGATGTCGAGGTCTTCGGCGATATTCACAAAGGCCGCCATGATGGCTGCCGCCGTGAATGTTGCCATCATGGCGTGGAACGCGACCAAGAACAAATTCGTGACCTTCTTCTTCTGTGACCAGTTATAGGGGTCTGCATCGCTCATGTCTGGGATGGGGTCCAGGTCCAGAGTGCCATGCCTCTGGAGGAGGTATTCGCGGTGCTCATCGGAGAGGTCGTTGATTCCCTCCTGTCAGATTTCAGTCATTAGTTTCTCGCACACGATGACGCGTGCGGATTGACATCGTCAGTAAGAACTTACACTATACTCTGTCCGGATGTCTCGAGGCCCCTGAGCCTCTTCCAACTTCGCCGATGACGGCGGTGACGCCTTCTCTGTGTTGCTCATTGTGGATATCGGCATTAGTGTGGTCGGGGTGTAGGTGAAAGGAAAGCCACCAAGAAAGAGTGTGCAGAAGTCAGAGAGGTAGTGGCGAAGGCTTTTCAGAATAAGAGTGAGCGAGCAGGCCAGTTAAACAACTACTCGGACTTCATTTCGAATCTCCGAGGCGATGTCTGGAAATGTGAGCCACATCACGTCTCGGCTCAGCGGCATATGCCATAGAGCCTCAGTGATGCAGGTCAGGGGTCAAGGCACGCCCATCAAGCTGTCACTAAACACAGACAACGGGAAACATCTCCCTCAACCAAAGTCTAAAGGGTTGTGTCCGGGATACCCAACCGCCGGGGAAGGACCGACGTACACGGAACATGGGGGAAGAGCTCCACGCAACCACAGTGTCTAACGGTTTAGTCCAATCCCGTAAGCCACTGAGGAGGACCCATCGCTAGGGTGATGAGATTCTGTGGGGAAGAGATGGGTCCTAGGGTTGTGCATTGCTATGGATCTTCAAGTATCTGGCCTGTAAGTGGACTGGAGTGTCGCAAGGAGGGTGAAATCCAGCTAATCCCGCATCATCTTGGCCGCTAGCGACAGGACCCATAGAACAAGGCCCAGTCTAATTGCTTCACTGCCGTCTCGCAGTTTTCCAAAGGGCATGTGTGTCTGTCAATCCTGCTACATCGAGGACAACGGCTTCTAGTACAGTAAGGCTTCGTCTGAGTTAGTCCACCTTGGCAACGGAGACATAAGCTTTCGCTTCATCACCAAGACGCTAGATGAGCGGGACGCTGGGAGCCTCACGAATCGGCGCAACTAATCTAGACTCTGGGCGCACAGATTAGGTTCACGACGCCCCCAGAGATCTCAGAGGCAAGCATTCTGGATCAGCAAACTTCCGGGGCAAGCCTTTTCGGGAACATGGGTGGAACTCTGGTCCCCCCAACGGCCCCGTATGCAGCAACCCACCTTGACACTGCGGGATGTGGGTGGATCCCTGAAGCTTAAACCCGGTCCATTGTCTCCACTCAGTGCGAGGGAGAACCTGAACTGACAACGATGACATATCAACAGGCGGATTTCCCGGTGCTGGATTGACAGACTGCAAACGGATTTCCCGAGAAATGAAGAGATAATGCAATGGCACTCGCGACGAGGCATTTATCACAGCCATGTGAGCGGTCCGCAATTTCAGACACAGCTTCATCGAATTTGCTCCGGTATTTGTAGAGGCGTCCTCGAGAACACGCCGTGGAAGATATCACAAACGTTAGCGGGTGATCTGCACAATGCTTCGACTTCTCCAATGACTTCACTGTCTCCTAGATCCATGACAAGGGCCAACCCCGCAAGTTGCCGCTCGGCCGGCCATCATTTGAAGGTAGGGCTGCCAGGCGCTCAGATCTCCGAGTGTCTCATCGTATTTCCGCGTCCAACGATTTTGACGCGTGTCTTTTGTCCTTACAAAAAAGGCCGATACTACCAGTATAATTACCTGCTTGCATGAACATAAAACATCGATGTCTATACTATAAATCAACAACTTACGATGAGACATCTGGACTCCGATCCGCCCTCTGGCGGTGCATGATACAATCCAGCACCAGTACTATGGCCCCTTAACACTGGCCATTCTCGACCATATGCAGCAATTTCTTGGTGAGTAGTGAGGTATTTTCCACTTGCTGCATACCAGCGAGTCCTCTTTCGAAGCCGCAACGTCATGCAGAGAAGCGAAGTTTCTTCTGAGATCTCCAACCCACGGCCGGGAAAGTCGGCTTTATATATCACCGGATCTAGCTTGTTCCAAATAAGTATATAGTCATCGTTGTATAGAGAGTAGAAATCGGGCGCCCAGATCTCAGTTTGGATTCCCTCGCAATTCCAGAGCCCCCGTCATGTTGGAGGTCACCCAAGTCTTCACACTAATGCACACATATGTTGCCACTATATTTGCAGCTTCGTGTGCGTCTGTATCTGAAGTGTTTGTATGCATCTCTCGTTTTCACTTAGAAATATTGAATGGGCTTGAGATCATTGAAGTCCACTGGTAGCCCTCCTCAACAGCCAATTGTGGCTCCTTGACAGGGTTTCATTTCTGATTTATTTCATTTATTTTCCTTTCTCTGACCTTCTGCCATGCAAGTTCGGATCTGAGGAGAATTCAACCAAGTCTTGGGGGGCGCACATCGTCGGTATTGCTTTCTTTGTTGGCTGCATCAGTACTCCCGAAGAGCAGTACGGCTGCAATTGTTCTAAACCCAATTGCGCATTGGTACCTTATTCAAAGTGGCAGATATGAGAATGCATCAAGGAAGGCTAATTATTTTAATTCGACCATTGGTCATGGCTACGCTGGGTCTCTGATCTCTGATCTCTATCTGGACAGCTTCAGGAGTCACTTCGATTTCCAAGAGTTGCGTGTCCTTTCATTCTGGACAAGTAAGGAATGAATTTGCACCATCTCGTTGGAACTCAGAGGTTGAGTTCATCATTCCACTCATGAATGTGTTGGCATCGGAGGATCATCGTAATCTCTGAACTTGTTCGGGCCGTCAGCGGAACGAGTACCAGTCTGTTTAGTGACGAACGAGTATATCGACCTAGTTCCAAGCGATTTCTGTAATGGGTCCTGACGCGTGTTGTAGAGTTAGCCAAATCCACAGAAGAGCTGGGAAAAGGACTCTAGGCACAGAGATCTCACCCAAAAAGAGACCGGAGTGGCGGTGTCTTGAGTAACAGTTGCTGAGGCTGTCAAGGTGTAGATGGAAGAGCCACTTGAGACGACACATCCAGCGTCGAGAAAGAACTCAGTCATACTCTTGGACTCAGTTCTCGTGGTGGTGATAGTTTCTAAAGGCACGGTGATTGTAGAGGTAGCGTAGGGCGGATTCGTGTCAGAAGATATGACTGCTTCATACTTGACAAGGCGATCCTTGATCTCGATTGGGGCGATATTTACGCGGGCATTAGGATGATCGCAGTTCTTCCCAGAACTGACTTTCTGGGGGAGGAAAAGGCCCAACAGCAAGCCGGAGACTAGTCTTCGAAGCGTCATGACGGACGGCTTAACAATGGAGGCGCTGGTTTGAGCTAGACTTGTAGGACCGTGTTTTCTCTCATGGGAGCTCCAGCAGAGTAAAACTCTTGTGTGTCGGGCCGATAGAAAGTGAGGCAAATTTCAAGCAATGTGGAAGGCAACCTCTGTGTAAAGTGAGGAGTCTGCCGTAAAAATCTTCTTCTGAATGATCTTGAATGTCGGTGCTTGTGAGAAACAACTATGGCCGGTGCGAAACGGCATCATTTTGGATGATTTTACAAACAAAGAAGGACGCCATCACTCTGCTGGCAGCGGGACGCCTGTAGCCAACGAGCATTTTCCGACCGGCTCATGTGTACGGTCTTAGGAGCCTTTGTTCCTTGATATTTGCTTTCCACCACAGTCTCTTCTTTGGGAATTCCTTCTTGGAAGAGACGAGTGCTGATACAAAATAACTGAGACGGTACCTGGGGGAGGCAGAAAGTCCCGCAGCTTCCAACTTTCCCGCCTTCTCCCGCATGCTTGGCGTTCCGCGTCGGAGTGTTGGAGTCCAGGATTGGAGTCGAGGCACAGTCCCTATTCAAGCCTGATGCTGCCTCTGAGATACAGGGCAAGAAAAAGTCATCAAAATGACGGCATCCTGGATCT
This sequence comes from Diaporthe citrichinensis, assembly GCA_014872995.1. Taxonomy (NCBI): domain Eukaryota; kingdom Fungi; phylum Ascomycota; class Sordariomycetes; order Diaporthales; family Diaporthaceae; genus Diaporthe; species Diaporthe citrichinensis. The sequence goes on along the minus strand of JADAZR010000010.1, from coordinate 430,416 downwards.
CGACGTGCGCTCTTTCGCAGAGATTTCATAAATCTCTATCACAGGTAGAGACGGGATTAATTTCTCCTTGGACCAAGTCAGTCGTCGAGCAGGATGAGCCTAAAAACTATGCTTTTTGGCCAACTGGGAATGTCTTGCCGGCCAGATCTGCAATGCGACAGCCCAGTGAGGTGGGTCAGTTTTGAAGTTCGCCTCAAAGCTAGCCCGAAATATGGGTAACATCCAAACCCCATGGGGAAGCGTGGGGAAGATCGGACAATTGCCGAAGACGGAGAATTGAGGCTATATCATCGCTCGTCATTTTTTCGCTTGCTCACCCTCTTTTCCTGGATTGAAGAGTCTCGACCGAGTCACCTCCTCGTAGTTGTCTGTTCAGGTCGCCAGTATGCGTTTCTTAGATGCTACGAAAAGTCGGGGCGACAGCTCTACCCAAGAACAAACCCCACAAACCCCTCCAGAGTCCTCGCCCGCACCTGACCCCGATATCAAGGATGCAGGCATAGATGCGATACATCAAGAGGATGCCGGCGTCGGCCCCGCGGCATCGAAGAAATGGAAGTGGCTCAGCTCGTCCGCCGCCGCAGACACGGCCGCGACGCTGTTTGACGACGGGTCTGCAGAACCCTACACCAAGAGCGACGAGAAGCGCCTCGTCCGCAAGATCGACTTCATGATCATCCCATACCTAGCCGTGTGCTACGCTTTCTTCTATATCGACAAGACGACACTCTCGTACGCGGCCATCTTCGGCATTCGCGAGGACCTGAACCTCAAGGGCACCGACTACAACTGGTTGTCGTCCGTCTTTTATTTCGGCTTCCTGGTGTGGGCCCTCCCGACAAACTTCCTCATGCAGCGGCTCCCGCTGGCCAAGTACCTGGGCGCCAACATCTTCCTATGGGGTGCGCTGCTCATGGCACAGGCCGGGGCGCATAACTTCGCGACGCTGGCTGTGCTCCGCGCTCTGTCCGGAGCAGCGGAGGCCTGTGCAGACCCCAGCTTTATGCTTATTACTGCCATGTGGTACACTCGACGACAGCAGCCGGTACGCATCGGCCTCTGGTACACGGCCAATGGCCTGGGGATAGCCCTGGGTGGCCTTCTCGGCTATGCGATAGGACATATTCGCGGCGCTCTTCCGAGCTGGAAGTACGAGTTCATCATCATCGGCGCCCTGTGCAGCGGATGGGGCATCGTGCTGATGATCTTCCTCCCGGACTCACCCGTGACGGCCCACATGCTGTCCAAGAGGGAGCGGCGGATCGCCATTGAACGTCTCAGGGAGAACCAGACGGGCGTCGAGAACAAGACCTTCAAGATGGACCAGGTCGTCGAGACCCTTAAGGACCCGAAAACATACTTCTTCTTCCTGCTCGCGACGGTTCAGAACCTGCCCAACGGCGGCATCTCAAACTTTGGCACGCTCATCATCAAGGGGTTCGGATTCAGCACCCTGGGCACCACCTTGTTGCAGATGCCGTACGGGGCGCTGATCGGCCTCTCGATCCTGAGCTGCGTCTACCTCAACGACTACTTCTGCACAAGGCTCCAGAAGAATACGAGGTGCTGGTTTATCATACTCTACACGCTTCCCAACATCGCTGGCGCCTTTGGGCTGCGGTTCGTGCCCACCGATCAGCATATTGCCAGGCTCTGGTGTTACTACCTGACAGGACCATACAACGCTGCGTTCGTGTTGATTCTGAGCCTTGTCACCGCGAACACAGGCGGGCACACGAAAAAGGTGCTGACAAACGCCATCATGTTCCTTGGCTATTGCGTTGGTCAGTGAAAACCCCTTCAAACAGAACAAAGATCAGATTAGAACTCCCCCTCACACATACTTCGCAGGAAACATTGCAGGACCCTTCTTCTTCAAGACCGAACAACAACCAACCTACCCACTGGGAATGGCCAGCATGATCTTCTGTCATCTCGCATCAGTAGTCCTAATCTTCTGTTTCAGGGTCATGCTCAGCATGGAGAACAAGAAGCGGGCCAGGCTCTCAGATAGTCAGGAGCAGCCGGACCTGGATGAGACTGCTTTTAGCGACATGACGGATAGGCAGAACCCGAACTTTCGATACGTGTACTGATGGCTCTGCGGACTCGGATGGGCCGAGTCGTCTTCAGAGACATGGTCGCTGCCACGCATCATATATGCTAATTTACTGAACTCAAGCGGAGCAAGTTTTGTTCATGTTTCGCCGCACCACGTGCCTGTTCCCAGTAAATACTGTCTCAAACTGGTGATATTCCGGCAAGAAAACGTAGATATATGCATGGCACCGCTCCTAAATTCCTGCTAATGACCGCTAGGCGTGCAGGAGCCCGCACCCGTACACGTACGTATTCCGTCTCAAGCTCCTCGAATCTAAGATCGACTCCTAGTAGGCAGGTGTCCCACATTATCATGGCGCCGGCGCGTGGTTGCGCCCCCCGGGATCGTGGCACTATTCTTCTGACGCCTCTCTGAACATTGAAGCCCCGCGGCGGCCTGTGTGCAGAGGTGAGCGTGTACCTTGTCACCTAATCACATACGACCGGCAACCTCGCTCCCAATCTCCACTCACAAAACGAGGAAATTTATCACAAGGGCGAAGCGCCAGCCCGTCTCGCCGGTTATTGGTCGCGGGAACCCCTTGGGCCCCCCTCAGCCCGGGCCCTGCGCACGTTCATGCTCGAAAAGCAGCAACAAGCATCAACTCCGGAATCGCGATGATCACAAGCACAATGAGACAAGTCACGAAGGCAGAACTCAAATTCAGTGGGTAGTGTATGTCATTCTCATTCTCATTCTCCTCATCCGAAGATCTTCCGCTCCATCCCATCGTCTATCAGATACGTAGCTTTGCAGTCAACCCGTCTTAAAACTTCCTCTAAATGACTTCCGAGTGATGTGTATGTATGGGGGAGAGGGTAGTAAACCAGACTCATGACAATGCAGACCCATCCTCTAGTGCCGCTATTGACCCAGACTTGGATGCAAATCCAAGGATTACATATAAACAAATAAGAAAGGTGGAGGGGGGGTGGTTGTGACATGTAAATAATGAAAAGAAAATCCCGGAAAATCCCCCGGGCCACAACATAGATCCAGGTTGTGGTATTCGCGGCTGTGGCATATATGCCCAAATGTGATATCATATCCCCGTGACAAGTATTCCCCTGTGTATCCATCTCATAGAACGAGATCATCTCCACATGCTTTTATACAGAATTAAAACATCAACAACATTACATTCGCCTATTCTCTTCCTTCCACATATCACTTTTGTGCTACTCCTTCTTAGCCTTCTCCACCTTCTTTCCCTTGGGCACACGTGCGAGATAGTACACGCCGAGGGCGGCGAAGATGTTGAAGATGATGTACGCCCAAAGGATGCCAAAGTTCCTCCAGCGCTCTGAGTAGTAGGTGCCCACGTTAGCGAGGAAGGTGTTGGTGTCAGAGGTGGGGCAGAAGCTGCAGTCGGCGGTGGCGTTGGGCTGAACGAGATAGCCGCCGGCGACGCTCATGTAAGGCTCGAGGTATTGGTAGCAGGTCTGGCCGTCGATGGGCTGCAGAGAGAGAAGCTCATTGGACGCACACTCGACGAACGTGTTGGCCACCGACGCTGACAACATCCCGCCTACTAAGTACGTGAAAGGCGAGACGCGGTACATGAAGATCCAGAAGCGAGGGAACGTTTTCGGGTTGGCGAGGACACCGCAGAAGATCAGGCACAGCATGAACAGCAAGTTCGCGATGTTGCCGCCTGCCTCGGCAGTCTCGAATCCTGCAATCACCAGGTCCGTGAAGGTCGAAGTGAACAACATGAAGGCCAGAAGGAACAGGAAAACGAGGGCGCCGCGCTCGTGAACCTGGTCTGCGGCCTCGGCGTTGCGGTAGAGACCGACGGGATAGTACCAGCAGACGAACATGATAACAGCCATCAAAGAGTTCCATGGCAGCTCCACTATAATCTGTGAGAGCATGAAAACCTTCCAACTGTAGACCTTGGAGGGCCGCTCGCGAACTTCATAGAGGGAACGTTGGACAACGAAGTGAGGCATTTGCTGTTGGGTAAGCTGGCCGAAAATTGTAAGGATGTTGAAGATGGCGAACATCTGGTTCTGCAGACCCTGAACAGTGTTCGGGGCGTTGAGGAAGACAAGACCGATAAAGAGAGAAATACCAGTACACAGCGCCGCCTTAGAGTAGATATAGGACGGAGTGCGCCAGTACTGCTGGAAGACACGGAGGACAACCTCTTGAAGCTGCTTGCCGAAGGGCGCCGCGAACTCGCGATAGCTGGTTTTGTCGTGAACCGGGCTGGATGCTGCGTCGGTTTTGTCGCCCTCAACCACTAATCGCTGCAATTCCTTGTGCACGTCGCCACATTCGGGGCTTTCCTTCCAGGTCTTGAACCAGTCAACATCAGTGTGCGAGCCCGGAGCAGCACCAATAGCCTCCAACATCCATTCAGCCGGGTTAGCTTCGGGTGGACAAGCATGTGCGCCGTTGCGCTCGAAGTACGAAGTCATGGTCTTGGAGTTCTCGCCGATCTCGCCGAAATAGACGGTCTTGCCACCCTTCTGAAGGAACAGGAGCCGATCAAAGCGCTGGAAGAGCATAGCAGAGGGCTGATGGATTGTGCAGAGAATAGCTTGACCGCTCTTGGTAAGCTTCTCCAGCAGATCCAAGATGGCCCAGGAAGTTTGAGAGTCAAGACCAGAGGTAGGTTCGTCAACGAATAGCAGCAGTGGGGGCTTTGCCGCAAGCTCCACGCCGATGGTTAACCGCTTGCGCTGTTCGACGTTGAGACCTTCGCCAGGCACACCAACAACAGCATCTGCGTACTCGTGCATGTCCAGGAGCTTAATAACCTCGTCAACATAGGCGAGCTTCTCTTCGCGAGGCACATGAGCGGGTTGACGAAGCAGAGCACTGAAGTTGAGGGCTTCGCGAACGGTGGTTGTCTGGAGATGAAGATCCTGTTGCTGGACATAGCCAGTCTTCCGCTGGAAGGAATTGTCGCGAGGGTGCCCATCGACAAGCATCTCGCCAGTAATGACACCCATCGAAGTTCGATCGGCCAAGCAGTCGAGAAGTGTTGTCTTACCGGCACCCGAAACTCCCATTAGAGCCGTCAGTGTGCCAGGCTTGACCCAACCGTCCACATGATCCAGAATCTGCCTGGTTTCGCTCTTGATCTTGACCTCATAGCACACATCCTTCCAGTGAAACACGCTGGTTTGTCGTTCGATGAAACCGGCCTCCTTATCGGAGTCGCTGGGGTCGTGGCGGGCGACAATGGGAGCTGACCCGATAGCCTTGCCTCCTTCGGGGTCGTCCTTCTGTTCCTTGAAGGCAGCAGGCTTGTGGCCGCGGCGGAAGACAAGCACTTCGCCCTTGGACTTCTTCTCGGAGACAAGCTCGGCAGCGACCATGTAGGTGAGGAGGAAGAAGGCGGTGAACGCAAGCACGATCCCGAAGTTGCGCCACTTATTGGCCGCGTAGTACCTAAATCCAGTGTTGATGTAATCGTCACCGTTCACGAAAGTCTGGTTCAGCTTGGAACCGATGGCGGAGCAGACACGATTCGATTCTCCCACGTTCGCGTATATGGGAATCTCCGGAGTCGGTACGTATTGCGTGCAAGTGTAGTCGCGGTTGTGGAACTCGTTCACCATCAAAGCTTCGAAAGCATAAGCCAATGGGTCCAGGTAGTTCAACCAACGACACCAATCCAGCATGTAATCGATTGGAATGACGAAACCGCTGAAGATGACCAGGTCCAGGATAATGAGGGCGGCTGGCACCATGGCTTGTGAGAGGGTTCGTGACGAGGACGCAATGGTTCGGAAGATCATAGACATGGCCAGTGTTGTGACGAAACAAATCAACAGGAAGAAGAAGAATGGTCCCGGCTCCCGTCGTAGGTTTGTCATGAAATACAGTGCGAGGTTGAACACGATGGAGTTCAAAACCTTGTAAGGTAGATCGCATAACATCGACGAAATGGCTTCGGCCGATGGGTGGTACATGGCATATCGGGCGTGTTTCTCAACAATTGGTCGTTGTGCGTACAATGTCAAGATCTGGAAATGTCTCGTTAGTAATCAAGGAGAGATGTCGCCGAAAGACGGCTGTGAGTGATTTCTTACCTCGAGAGCGGAAGCGAAAGCGTTCATGAGACATGCGAAGAACAAGAGAGCACCACGTTGGAAGAAGCTGGAAGTCGTCATCTGGAGGTTGTAGAAGACGCTGGCAATGATCAAAGCCATGATGAAGTTGCCGATCAACATGCCTATGGTCAGACCGGGGTCACCACTCAGTCGTTTCCAACCACGCCACAGACACAGCTCCACCTGCTGCCAATAGTCCAGGGTGTATGGTGACTTGGGGCGTTGTCTCTTTGACTGCTGCGCACGCTTATGGGCGCGGAACTGTTGGGCATCGGGGCCGTCAAGTGGGTGAGAAACCTTGTACTCCTCGATCTCGGCCTGCAGCCTCTTGTACTCGGCGCTCTCCCTCCAGCGGGCGGCGAACTCGTCGGGCGTCCTGGGTGCCTTGTCCTCGAATCCAGGGCGCACAATACGTTCCAGAGGGCTCGTCATGGAAGTCAAGAAGTCAGGAGTTGTCTGCCGTGGAGGACAGTCGAAACCCAAGTTAATGAAGTACTGTCGTGCTTCGCCGGCGGGACCGAAGAAGATCTGACGGCCCTCGTAAAGGACGGCTGCCTTGTCAAACAGGTCGTAGGCAGTCTGTGGGGCCTGATAGATGGAGACGCACGCAGTGCTGCCGAAGAGCTCGGATTGGAGTCTAAGAGTCTTGCAGAACTCAATAGCGTTTGCAGAGTCAAGGCCTCGAGTCGAGTTATCCCAGCATTGCAAGGGCGCCCCTGAAAGCGCTGCTTCAGAGATGGTCACACGCTTCCTCTCTCCACCAGACACACCGCGGACGTACTCGTTTCCGACACGAGTGTTGATGGTATGAGAAATACCAAACATGGCCATGACGACATCCCGGACGTGGTTCGTGAAAAGATGCTTGGGTATGCCGCCCGGCAGCTCGCGGGGCGCACGCGCTCTCGATGCGAAAGTGAGGGTGTCGCCGACGGTTAACATGGGGAAATGAACGTCGACTTCAGCAGTGTAAATCGCCTCGCCACGGTGATGCTTGTGCATTTCCTTTGCGGACACACCTGATGGATATTGTTAGTTTTATGATTCTACCAGTGCACGACTGCGGCTCGCCGAATGATTGGCGAGTAGTCGGGGTTCGCACTTACCCTGGTAGTTGAAGTAGGAAGTGTCCTCGACGTATATGCCGTTCATCTCGCCCGAGATAGTCTTCAGAAAGGTACTGCATCCAGATCCAGGAGGGCCCAGCACCACGAGCATCTCCCCCTTGTGCACAACACCGTCGAATTTCTGCAGGATGTCGATCCTCTTCTGCCTGGCACCACCCAATACACCACGCACCATACCGGCGACGTCCAGCAAGATGTTAGCAACATCCTTTTGGTAGTCGGTACCAGCTCCGTATCCGAAGACATTGAGATTCTGGAAAGCAATGCCGCTGGTACGGAAGCCGTGTCCCTCGCTAGAGACCAGCTCCACGACGTTCCTGGCCCAGGCTCGGGCGTTAAACTTGTCGCCATTAGGATTAAGAGGACTCTCCGGGTCGTTTGCGTGCTCGGCGAAGGGGTTTGCGCCGGTGATGCCCGAGGCATGGGACTTGTTGGTGTACTGTCTCGCCAGGTTTTGGACCATGCTGGACCGGCGAGCCTCGGCTACCTCGTCATCGTCGGTCTCGCTTGATGAGCTGGCGGTCTTCTCGTTGCCGGTGCCAACCTTGGCGGCTGGTGTTTCTATGTTGTTGGTGGAGGTGGTCTTTTCGTTCTCGTTCAGGGTGGTGGTGGTGTCGTTGTTCGGGGTGGTCTTGGTGGACGGGCGACGCGAGCGAGGTGCAGGGGCCGCCGAGGTATCGTCGCCGCTCTGTTCGTGAGATGTTGTCCTGTTGAGAGGCATGCCGCCTGTCTGCGCGGAGAGGTCGTAGTTGCCAAAGGCCCCAGTGCCCGCTGTGAAGGACATGGTGTTGGCGGGACTTCGCCTCTAAGTCGCAACCGAGCGCGCCACACGTGCACTCTTGCGATCTGATCCACAGTCAGGCCGACTATAAGGCTCTGCTGGCGCTTGTCAGCGGAGAACTGGATCGTATGGTGAGATGAAAGATGTTGTACTGACGAAAGCCAGGCAACGACTTACTGAGCACCTGTGTGTTGTCGGGTGGGACGAAGATAATGTCAGCCAGTCCAGTCCCAATGCGAGCCTGTCTTCGCCTCCCGTCGTGATGTACGGTCAGTCGACGTATGGAGAAGGACAGAAGAAGGCCCAGGGTCCAGACGTCTAGAGGTCCAGGAGGGGCAAAGGAGAAAGAGCCGCACCAGGGGACCTATCTATTAATGAAGACCAAGACCATTGTTTGGACGAGCCACGGGGCGGGCACTGGGGATGTTATGACGGCCCACACGAGCTTTGCACGGGCTCGGCGAATTCGTTTGAGCAGCCATGGCAGTGTGAGGGTGAGCAGCACCAAGTGCATGGGACAGGGGACATGGGCAGGGGTGCAGGGGCGAAAAGGGCGATGGGCACAGACAGGGATCAGGCACATCATTGATTTCCGCACCCAAAGCAGGGCTCAGGCTTACCGAGCTGTGGGGACCTACCGCACTCCGTATAGACGTATCTGCGTATGTACCTGGATATTGTACGAGGCGGCAGGTTCAATGCCCCATGGCCGTCTTACCACCTTGGCGGTGGTGGTAAGGTGGTACGGTGGTACCATGTTGTGAGTTGCGGGCGCCGGTCCAGATCAAGACCCCGAGGCTAGCCAAGCGCACGTAAGAGTACCCGGGTACCTGGGTACGTATCTCTTAGTCTTGGCATACCAGGTGCATCTCTTCCCAAGTTTTCACTGTAGGCCCGGAGGTGCAGCCCCCATCATCGATTGTCACCACTGATCTGTTCGGCAGGACTTGATCAGGCAGCCCCGATCTGCAGTCACTCTTTGATATTGCGGCTGCTTCTTTTTACCCTCCACGGGCTACCCCATTTGACGACAACTACAGTCCTTGAGATGCTGGTCGCAGTTCACAGCGCTACTGGGACCCAAGCTGCTAACATGCGGTCGCTTGTGCCTGTTGGCTCGCATTCGGCCCATTCCGGAACCCTCGTCAATCTGAGTCGATCTGCTGCTACTGTCTCGCTTGCTGGACGATCACAAGCTCTGCGGCGCAGCAGGCAAGAAAGCATGCGCCAAAGTCTAATAGTTGGTTATCCACCACGTGTGGCCCAGATCGCACGACATGTCCTTCTCGTCATCTACCCGTCTGTCTGCCTGCCTTCATGCATATTCAAAAAGCGCGCGAATTGGCTTGTGGGCAGCCAGCGACGAAACACCAAGAGCCGATACGGCTACTGAAGCTGAAGCTGAAGCAGACGCCGACGCCGAGCACGCATGCACGTACCGATGCACGATGCAATGGCCAGAATGATCTGCGTGATACACATTGATTAACAGAGCAATACCGTACGTCTCCTGCCGCACAGACTCGGCTGCCCGCCAGAGTCCACTTTGATACAGTGCACATAATAAACTGTCAATGGAACATGCTTGTTGCATCCACGCAGGCCGCGCCCAGTCGTTATTGCCGTCAGCAACAGAGTAACATGCTCATGTCGTTCGGTCTGTGTTGTTGTTATTGGCGTCTTTGGCGTTGCTGTGGCTGAGCCACTCAACGGGCGGACGCTATCCGGATTGGTGAAGGAGAGACATCGACATGTGGTCAGTAAGTTCGGTCCATCCGATCAGGGATTCCACAAATCACTGATAAACAACAGATACCTGGCCTGGGTAGCGTGGTGCGCCCGTAAAACGGGGCGACACAAGACAGAGATCGCACCCGGGTGGGGATCTGCAGAGGATTGATCCAATCGCCTAGTGGGGCGGTCCCAAGGGTCCATCTCCTGTATGACCAGGATGGTATTCTTCTCTTTCTTTTTCGAATTCGAATTCGGTCTTGACAGGCCTAGCGTCTTCCCGAATGACTCTTTTCGCCCGAGGTCCCACATGCACTTCAAATTCCTGTGGCTCGTGTCTACTTGTAAGCGCTCCGCAATCCGCTGGTCATCACTGACTGTTGTCAGTCTCACAGGAGGATGAAGACCCGGACCACCCGTGGCAACTCATTATTGATGCCTCGCAATGGAATCCATTGTGGCTGGGCTTGCGGCAAATAGGACGTCCACACTGGGGTCCGGTATCAAGGGAAGCCAGCACGGCGGCGGCGGGCCCATGTGAGGACGAAGCAAGTCTCCTGTCAGCAAGGCCCGCAGGCTAGCAGTACTCGGGCCGGAGCACGTAGTACCTACTACGAAGTAGTGTAAGATTGGCCGCCTTCTCTCCCCGCAACCCTCCACCCCGTTGTCTGTCGGGGTCCTCGATCAACCCGACAGCCCGCCCGCCCGCGGTGTCAGAGGATTCATCCGTTGCCAACCCAATCCGTCCCGCAAGCAGTTCTACGGCACAGCATGTCCAGAAGTCCGTCTGACATGTGCGTTGGACGATGTATCATTGCTTCTGATTCAGCCGGCCAGGGCACCAGAGTTTATCTTGAGGCCCCCGCGTTTCGCAACTCAAATAGACCAGTACGCTGGATTGAGTTAAAAGAACTTACCTTGCGTTAAACCTTACACATACTATCCAGGTACAACGTCGCTGTTCATCATTTAGACTACACAGTACACACCAGTCTTGTACTGCTGTAGGATGTACCGAAACCACATGGGCCGCTCACCTGGCTTGCCTGGCCTAGCACCCTGCACCCTGCACCCTGCATGCTTCTAGAAAATGGCCGCGCCTTCGACGGGTCCACGGCAAGTGGCTACTATCCGCCCAACGACCGGGAGCAGTATCAGGATCATCACAGCATACCTTTTCAGCGACGTTCTACCGTCCCGCTGAAGCTGCCTCAAAATCCCTGAAACGCAAATTAACGACCCAAGCCGTCCTGCACAGTAGCCTGGGAGCCTTGCAGCCCTTACCCATCTCTACGTCCTCACACAGACCGCCTGGACTTTTTTGCATGCAGAGGCCTGGTATCCACCACCGTAGCCTACGATGACCTTGTAGTCTGGTCTATGAGTACGGTATTGGCAGCCTGGCGTCCGCTTCAATTTCGGAATCCACTCACCTAATTTCGGCCACTTCTCATACAAAAAAAATTCTGCCGGTCCATCATCCATCCGAGCACTGTTGTTGTAAACGACTGGCAGGACAACCTTGCCCACGTGGCATTCACAATATCAGGATCTCCCTGCGCTGCAGCCGCACCACAATACGCCCATGCGATCGCGCTCCCGATCCGGACGCCTGGACCCGCCCGGCCAACCGGGGCGCCCGTGTTGACCGTGTTGCTCTTTCAAAACAACCACCCGGGCCCGACAAGACCCCGAGAGCCCCCCGGTGTATTCTTTTCCACGTGAGAGCTCTTAGTCATTCCATGCTTGTGATGTCCTCGTAGACATTGAATGGGTGACATCACTATCCCCCACAATCGCAGTCCAAATACCTGACTGACAGGCCAAACGGCTCGGGAGCTTGTTGAGAAATCCGGGGCAAGAGGGGATCAAGGCCCGTTCCTCGAGGCCCACCTTCGACCGGCCAGCTCGTTGCCAGCTCATGGCCGCAGGGATATCGGATGACATGATGCATGAACGAATGACGGCAACGCGAGAGCATGTGGTATGGTCGTGACGAGCCTCACCAACACCCACTAGTCATCGCCTCTTGTCCTTCTCACCAAATTCGTCCGCTCAGGCTGGGATCCCTAACGTGCCGTAGGGCCAACGGGCAGGGACGACCCAACAAGCTGGGTACTGCAACTGCTTGCATGGCGGGTGGGCCAATTAGCACACAACAATCTTGCAGGAACCGACAAAATTGGCCGTTTTATAGCCTGCTTGGTCATATTGGTGTGTAGGTGGACGAACGTCAGCTAGGCACACCACGAGCCGCCTCGACATGGGATCGTCTTCGCTGCAGCCTTGGCCCGCGCCAGGCGTCCTGGGCTCGATCGCAAATAGGGTCCCCACTATCTCAACTCCTTCCACACGCCCTTCAGCTACAAGTACAGGCAAGACTGACGGAGCGCAAGTCCTTCGACCCGCCAAGCCTGTCGTCTCGGTACGGAGTACCGCCTACGGGGTCCACGTACGCCCCGAGCGACGTGGCTTTCGGGGTAGACTCAAGCCCGGTCAGACTCGTCTACCAGCGCCCGCGCGATGGTGGGTTCCCGGACCCAGCAAGGCACACACGTAGGCGGGCGATCAGCCGCCGGGGCACAAAAGCCTCTTCCTTTTCACATGCGTCCGGACCAGTCAGAAGTCACACTTTTCTTCTGGAGTAGGTGGCTTGACGGTGGGAAGATCCGGCTGAGGACACTGCCCAATGTAACATGCTACCTCGTCCGCCAGCGAACGGCTGGACAGACCAGAAACAGAAAAGCAACCGCGTGTCTGCCAGAGGCGTTGGGGACGTGATCGTCATCACTACCGAAACTCACGTCTTAGTCTTCCTGCTCCCCCATGATCCATCTCCCGGTAGCAATACCTCTGGTTACGTCGTCACGAGGCTCTACCCGGCGATCGATGTGACTGTCGCCGTCTCTACCGAACGGCCCAAGAGCCAAAACGGGAGAGCCGCGTCAAGCAACGGCGTGTGGGCGAGGTAACATTCCCTCGTAGAGCAGTCCGATCGTCGAAGCCTGTGTCTCCCGCAGCCGCCGGCCCCAACTGCCCGTCGTCCGGAGCTCGGTGAATGCGGGCTGCGAAGAGGTCCTCATGTTCGTGCAGTCGGGCCGCCGGGACAAGACATGTCTCCGTTACACCCACCCATCACTCTTATCAGCGTGCGGCCGGGCTTGTGTTGCTTCGCCAACGGGGCGGACTAGAATGTTCGGTGATTTGCGGAATTAAGACGGGGCCCACTGGCTTGTCGGAGTATCTAGTTTAGGTAAACTATCTCGCAACTTATTGGGTTTGTTTCATGGGGGTTGCCTTGGTAAGAACAGACCCAGACCGAGACCCAGACTGTCAGTCATGACAGTGAGTCAATATAGGCTTCGTAGGATCGCCGAACAAACTTTCCTCCAGACACCGAGATAAGAACTTCATCATCCGCCAACGTGGAGCCAACGGACTGTACACCAATGCTGCTGGGCCGCCCCCACAACCCTTTGGCATCTGGGCCGGCGGATTGTCAAGATCGATAGGTCAATCTGACTGACTGGCTGACTTGTTGGCTGTCGGGAAACAAAAAACATCCGTGATTACGATCTATCGGGCGGTCATTGACGCCGTAGTATCCGACAGATTTGAAATCCTGCTTCTTGGCTTTGGTCACGGCTTGTGAAGATGACCAAGGACCTTCCGCAGCGTGCCCCGTTTCTTGGCTGGTATACCGGAGTGCGCAGGAGCAGTTGGGTGACGCGTGACACTGCTTTGGAGGAAATCTAACGCGGTGACCTGCCAGCTCGGAGCTCACAACTTGTACCGTAGGAGGATCTACTGGCAGGAGGCTCAACCGGTTCTTTGGGAATACACTATACGTAGCAGATAGGGAAAAAGAAACGAGATTATTTCTTGCAAGACTTTGTTCAAAGAGCAAATACGAGTCGAGTGTTTTGTCAGAAGCTTGAACCGAAATGCGAGCTGAGGAGGCTTGTGTCACCGGGCAGATCTATCAACAGGTTCTGCTCGCCTCTGTCAGTCGCAGCGCAGCTCGCCATAATGTCACGTACCCGATGGTGTCATGACTCTATCAAAGTCCAACACAGCTCACTTCTGCTCTGATCGGATCATATTGGTCACGTCGAAGCTGACAGGGGCTAAACGTGAGACTGGATCATTGTGCGAGCAGACCTCTCCGTTACAGGACATCCGAAGGGAAGGAGGAAAGACAGCGGGGCGGCCGCCTCACCCTCCACAGTAAGCCCGGACGTCGTGCTCTCTTCTACCCCAAATTGAGGCCAGCCCGGCGGCGCTGGAACAAACAAAACGACACAGGGGCATGTCAGGCACCAGGAATGCAGATGGTGGGCTCACTCGCTTCCGTTCCGCCATTTCTCGGTTACCGCAACCCAGACTGTATGGTCAAGAGGAGAGCTGAAACTTTCGTTGCAGTTTTGATTAGGGTGATGTCTGTGAACTGTTCCAATTCCAGGATTGGGTGCCTGAACGACACCGTTGCGTCTTCGACTCGTTCAAATGCCATTTTGTGTGTCAACATGAAGCTTTCATGCCTGTCTGTCTCCGTAGAAGCTAAGCTATTGTCTTGGTTAAAAACCGGTTGACAAAGCTACGAAAATTCCTCGGTGGCAGATCCTGCACATCCATGCGTCTCACCTGGGCAGACGCTAACCGTGCAACGAGGCTGAGGGCCCCGGTCAGGACAAGGCTCTTGGCTCAGCATGACTTGCAAGCACAATTATCAGTAAGAGATATTCGTGAAAAGGCAAATTTCATCTAAATAGGCCATCAAGAGGCCATCCCTGCTTTTATTGAGGCCCATCTTGAGCACAATTACCACCTAGATGGCAGACGTGAATGACTCCAGAGTCTACCTACACTCGACCGCAGGACGATGCGTGCGAGGAGACCAAGCGGCGCTCGTCTGCAAGGTAGAACAAATGCCATGATCGTTATGGATCTGGATCTTTCCGCACCCTCATCGCCCCAAGTCGGAACAATTCGATAGCCAGAGTCCAAGAAAAACACTTTTGAAACCCACTCTCTTCCCACTTAGGCCGAAACCTGCGCTCGATTCAGGCGCGGCAGTCCACGACATCAAAAATGCCCGAATCATCGGAGCCATCGCATGCAGGATCGCCCTCGGAAGCCTCATGCTCGTGCCATCCCCAGATGTCTTTCTTGAACTCGTCCCGATAGAGGAGTTCGAAATCGCGAATGCGATCCTTGTAAGGCTCGAATTCCTTCAGTTCCTTCCGCAGTAGACCGTTGCGTTTGCAGGCAAAGTACATGTACTCCAACAGGTTATCCGAAAGCGGAACGACTCCCTTTCCATTCTTTCCCTTGACCTCTTCAACAGCAGCGGCCTGGCCCAGCTTGCACGGAGTATGCTTTTGCTCCGTCATCACGATACCTGGGTAGAATAAGCCTCTGATCTCCATTTTCTCGATCTTGCCGATCAAGTCGGCCACACTTCCCTTGTAGTTGGCAGGGTCCGGAATTGGAAACAGAGACTGCTGTACCAAATTGGCCATCAAAGAGCCCAAGAGCTTTTGGTTACACTCAAAGTGGCCTTCGGTGGATTTGCAGAACTCATTGCCATGAAGATTCGATGGATCCATGAAGTATCCCAGCGGGATCTTCAGTGCGTTTAGCAAGGTATTGATGCTTTCGTTTCGAATGTTTTCAATGCTGTCCAAAATGTCCTGCTGCTGCACTGGAAAATCATCTAGGCGCTTCCCGTCCTCGTCACTGATCTCGTGGGCAGCTTCTCGAATCAGGATCTTCGTAGTCTTGAAATCGCCAATCTTGTAAGCCACTTGGAGAGCCTCGACGGTGCTGAGTTTAGAAGTGGCCAGTCCGTTCTTGAATCCGTCAATCCAGGAAGGAGCGAAGAGATGGTAGTTTGTGTCCTCCAGGTTGACCTCGTACTTTTCGAGCACCTGCAACACCTTGTACAGCTGATTGAGATTGGGCTTGGAAGCCACTAGTGCTCTGGGAAACTTGTTGTGGAGCAGACAGAACATGATTTTGAGACCGAGACTGGAGCAAAAATGGTTAGCTGCGACCACAGAAACGTGTTTTGTGCTGAATGAAGAACGAGGAAACAAGACATGGCAGCTAGACACAATATGAAGGGCAATGTGACAGTGGTTTGGATGAGCACAGAAGAGCATACATGGGGCCAGGAGAAATAAAGTGTACGCATGAGAAGTCAGGATAGGGACAAAACTGAGCTGAGTTGGAAGGATCGAACACAGCTGGCGATCCGGAAGGATATGGTTGAAGGCATGAAGAGTTAGGACTTACGGGTTGTCATCCAGTTCCCATACCCACTCCTCCTTGTTGCCACGGGTGTGGCTACCATAGATCATGGCCTCGAACTTGGGCGAGGCCTTCTCGAGAGTGGCAGAGACAACTTCGAACACATAGGCTTTGCCGTCTTCGCCTTTCGCCTTGATGTACAGATCGCTGTCTCGATGGAGACAGGGGTTACAGCAGCCAGGAGCAGCGGCAACTGGGCTGGAGGGCCTCTTTCGAGTACTGGAAGTGTAGAAGAACTTGATGACATCGTTTCCGATGTTGTCCTTGTCATTGGGATCAACAAACTTGTGATCCTCAGATTTCGCCGGATCGTCGGCAGCGTTGTCAGTGGAGGCACTTGCGAGCCCCTTAGAACTACCATTGTTCAGTTCGTCACCGCCTTCCCCAGAAAACGTTATGGTGGGATTGGTGGTCACCACTGTCTCTGGAGTTGTGCTGCAAACCGCACTTTCTCCACGGTCTTCCTGTGGCAAAGCGAGTTTGGCGGGTTCGTTCTCGCAGACTTTATCCGCCACCGGCTCAGACTTCGGAGGTGGAAGGGCACTAGTGGGTGTAGTGGGCTCAGTGGGCGCATGGTGGTCAGAGGTTTCACAGTCGATGCTTTCTGTGGCCGTAGACTCGCTGATTGTGTCCTTCACCGTGGCCAGCTCGTCATTGGGACAAGTTGGGTCGATATGCTCCTTGATCGTGGCCAAGCCGCCAGTTCCGCTTGCCGTGGCAGCGGCCTCGGTGTCGCTAGGGAGGGGTGCCAGAACATTGTGGGCCTCGTCCGACTTGATCGCCGAATCGCTCTTGTTGTCATCATTGGTCTTCGAAACGACGTCAGGGGAGTCAGGGCTGCTGTCAGGCAGAGGCATTGTTGCAGCGTCGGCCTGGCCCAGTACAGCTGGAGCCTGGTCGGCTGGTGGACACATTTTGTTGCTGCTGATTGTGGCTCGTCAGTAGCTGCAGAGATGAGAAGGGAAAACAAGTACAGCAAGATGGCCAAAAATAACCACTCTGGTGATTGGGATTGGCACCAACACAGCACGGGGACGAATGCGCCGTTGGACACTCGAGTGGTGAGGACCGAAATATGCCGAATTGAAACTTGGTGCTGTGCGACTTGTCGATGGTGTCAAAACTCTGGCAGGTGGCAAGAGGGAGGAGCAGGGTAAGAGAGGCAGAAGCAGAGGTAGAAGTAGAGGTAAAAGCAGAGGCAGCAGGTCGCAAAATTGCACGTTTGGGATTTTGGAGAGTGGACCACGTGAGATACCTACCTCGATTCGAAAGAAAGGTCCTGGGGAAGTTGTATCTGTACAGTAGCTGCAGTCAAATAACAGCTCAACGAAATTGAGAGGTCGAGACACGAAAGCTGCAGTGCTTCGAATGCTTCGTTGGTGACGGCTGTGTTGGAAGGAGGGAAGGTTGACTGGTGTGAGAAGGAGAGGAGGCTGCATGCAGCATTTGAAGGAGAGAGCCTGAAACTTTCGAAAAACTGGGCATCTGCCCCCAGAGCTTTGCACCTTCCGTAAAGTGAGCTGAGGCAACCTACAAACGGGAAGTCCCTAGGGACTCAAGCACACTGAGTGGGAGCTGCACTGTCAGGTGGAGCAGCGCATCTTTCTTGATTGAAGTCCCGACCTCAAACTGACCGAAGGAAATCAGCAGTGTTCCAATTCAGCGTGCAGAGACTTGCTCGTTAAAGTCAAGAAAGTATTAGTCTCCTTTGGTGGGCATGACGCAGACGTAGCTAGTTGTCTATGGTTTGATAAAGAAGATGTTTCTGGTGGGCGTATGCCAATCTATCTGCTCAGTGATTCAGAAATAATCAAGCTTTGTCCAGAATGTGATGTCCCCCTCAAAGAGTCTCTTCATACAAAGAACAAACCTCCATCTCCTCAGCATTGCTACGGATCGTCACATCCTCACTGGCTTGCCGACTTCCATACATGGAATGAAGGTCTTTGCCCTCATCACCCTGCTGAGACTCCTGTCTCTCCTCGCCGCCTTCTTTTTCCTTGAATACCAAGCCGGAAAACGTCACAAGCAGCCGCTTGGGGTGGCTCCTGTCAATAGTGGCCTTGACCCTGCCGAAGACGTCTCCCTCGACCTTCTCGTTGTTGGCGCAGCGGGGGCCGTAGACAGTGACTGCATCACCTTCATTGCCGAGAACGAACTGATGGGGCTCGTTCATGGCGACAGCCCTCGGCCTGAAACCCTCGGGTGCCTGGCTAGGTGCAACCAAGGAGCGACCGCCGCGGCGGCGGTTGGTAGGCCTGTTTCGGTCGTTGTTCCTTGCTCCTACGGCATTCTGGATGGGGCCGACATTGGTCTCGGTCTCGTTGACGTACTCGAAGAAGTCACGGGCGGCATTCTCTGCGTAATTTGAACCATTAGCACGATCTGGTCACGGAAGAAAAGGAAGAAGCGGTGACTCACAGGCGCGCTCGTACTCCCACGGCTTTGCGAATAAGTCAGGATCAATTTCGGCCTTGGCTTTGCCCCAGGTGAGCTCGCCCAAGTCGAAACCCCAGCTAGCATCATCGTCGTCCGGGGCGCCACCGCGTCCGTTCGGATCCCAGTGACCCGTGTAAGCCATGCAGATCGTGTTCACCTGGATGGAGGTGGGGTTGACCGCGGCCCAGTGCTTGTTATAGCAGCGTAGGCGCTCAGCGGCTTCGGCCCAGAAATCACTGGTCAGCGCCTCGCCCTGCCAGTCCTCGAGCCACTCGTCGCAGCAGGCCTCGATGACGTTGGCGACGCGGACGCAGACGAGCCGCTGGTTGCTGGCCGGGAAGGTCCTCCTGTGATTGCCGGCGGGCTCGAACTGGGCGCCGAGGATGGTCGCCAGGTGCGCACCGTCCCTGGAGTTGAAGACGTTGTTGGTTCTGGTGAAGCAGAAGCCAGGCAGCTTCAAGAGCGCCTGGACTGTGTGGTCGTGGGAGCCGAGCCTGGGGCCGCCTCGAGGGAGTTGCGAGGATGCTGGCCTCGCAACCGCCGCTGGATCCAGCCTCCTTATGGGCATGATATGGCGTGTCGAGCGGCGCAGTGTGCTGGGGGGATCAGATGCCACGCTTCAAAGGAGATTAGCACTTGGCGACCGAATTTTGCGACACTTGGGAAGCTGAAGCATACCTTTCGGAAGCATTCTTGCGTTCTGGAGTCTGAGGTCGAGGTTGGGAGTCGCGCCAGCTTTAGAAGGAAGGTTTGGTCAGTGAATCAGATCGTCGTTGAACGTGACTGGGAGTGAAGCCCAATCACCGAGAACGTGGCTGCAGCACGCAAGTGATGAGCGAAAGTGGCTGTTTGTGATGCCCTCTTCCATGATTTCCTAAACCTACCTTGGCGTCGCGTTATCACTGTCATCGGATTGGTATGGCGATCTGAAGGTAATGGGATGTTAGCAATGTTGTCACTTCACAGGCATTGTAGTGATTTTCAACATACTCGTCGGAGTCATCCATGGTGTTGTTCCAAAGTCCGGCTATCACGGTTTCGTCGTGTGGCGTTGAGGCACGCGTTGTCAAGGGCAAACGGCGGGTGCCAGCATCAAAATTCACCACTATGCTCCAGGAAAGCTCGTTATGCAATTTTGTTGGTACAGGCGTTTGTGATTTATAACTTCGGGGACAAGTGAATGAGGTGGGCACGGTTAGCCTCGGGGCCTATGTCCCTGGGCACCTGATCGGACTTTTGTTGAGCTTCGAGCTTTTCCTGCCTTTTGTCAAGGCTGCCAGGCGACTTTTATCAGTCCCAGCATCCTTGGGACGCTCGCATACGTCTGAGGGCTCTAGTTGTTTCGGGCGAGATTGTTTCTCTAGCTACAGCTTAGTACGGCCAAAGTGAAAACCATTCGAGGTCGACGAGGACACAGGATATGTGCAAAGGCTGCAAGGCAAAATTGATGTTTCACGTATTTTCTGTTTGTCTCTCTTTCTAGCCTCAAGCCAGCTGAAACATAAACTTTTGAGCTCGAATATCTCGAGTCTCACTTTACACTGTCTCTTTCCCTTGCTCTAAGTGGCGCCTAAGGAGCTTCGGGTTATCCTTCGAGCTGGACTGGCCGGACTCGAGGGTAGTGAGCGCGTTTCCAGACTTAGACTGGTCAAGTTTCAGAGATACTTCGTCTGCTTACGTGTATCTTTTAGTCACTGCTGAGACTCTGCACAGGTATGTTGTGATAACTTTCGGCCTGTTATGGGTTGGTGGAGCTTTCTGCCAACTTTTTGTTAAGAGTGACGAGCATCCGAGTGGTTCTTCCTTATGATGAGGTTTGTTGGCTTGAGAGAGCGACTCACGGGGCTCAGCTTCGCCAGTTTTCTCTGCTGGCAAGGATATAAAATTCGGCCCTTTCTGTGGAACTTTTTCCCAGGGACACTTCAGACACTTCAACGCAGACTTGGTTCTCCTCCAACAGAAAATAGCTTCACCAGGCTTCTATTAACTACCTAAACGTCACTATCAAATTCGAGCTAAGCAATTCTGGTTGGCACCCAGATCATAGAAGCGAAGATCATATTCCTATCCCGCGACCTGAGAAACCCTCTTACATAAAGTCGCCAACTCTCGCTCGGTAGGTTTGACGATTCTCGTCTTTCAACATCCGACGCATATCGATGAACTCCCATCATTTGGGCCGAAGTACAATGGTGGCTTCAGCCATGAAATATCTGCCAAATATCTGCTGCGGCCTGTTGAGGGCTACGTCACATATACTGACTTCAGAAGTAGCCGAGAAGAACGAAAAAAAACCACAGCAAAACCAACCTTCTTTTGGGCATTTCCCTTAAACATCATGCAGCTTCTGCTGAGCCTCCTGGTGTTCGTCCTTGCTGCTGTCGCAGCGCCCCGCAGCGCAGATCAAACTGGGAAGTTCACGAGGGCCTCCATCGATGTTGTCGACCTCGGAGCCCGTTCGGAGTTGCCCGGGATTCTCGTCCCTGACAATCAATGCATCTCGAGCTTCTACCACGATGACGCAAAGAAGAACATGTGCGGCAATAGCAAAGTCTCGAGCGCCATGTACCCTCATTGCGGACAAGGAACCGCGAGTCTCGTGGACGACTGCAACGCACTCATCCAAGATCTTCAGGGCCAGAACGGTGGCGGTGGCGGGTTTTGGGGGTACTCGAACGAGTCTACTACCGTCGTCGCCAGCCACGACACGTGCACTTTCAGTGTCACGGTCCACGACGACAAGGCATTGTTCAACATTGGCACTCAGGACGTGATTGACCTCAGTAAGTTACCTAGGCATCTCGGATGGTCTCCCCACACGTGTCTTACCCCTGCAGGAGTCAAGGAACCCAGGCACCACGTTGCAGTCCGATCTTGCTTTTTATTATCTCTTGAACTGTAATCAGCTTACTGATAATGTTCAAGTCACTCTAGCTTTCACTACTCAGGGAAAGTCTGGCGATGACCAGTCGGTGGCTGCCACAGGGGATACGTCCTGCAAATACAGGGGCAAAGCCATTGACACCAATTGGCTCCTGAGTGGCCCTAGCCAGATCTGCGGAGGTGGTGGTGGGTAGAAATGGGCGATTTCCTTTTTTGGCAGATGGGGGATTCCGTTACGTGATGACAGTCGGCATGATGACGGGTGAAGGAGCCATAGCTTCAAGGTATCCTTGCTTCATAAATACAGGACCTCCCCCCTATTTCCTCGTGATAAGCATTCCCGACTTTGGACCGACATCAGGGGGTGCTCGCATGATTTTCCGTCCAGGTGGTTATTGTGCCTGGGCTGCCAAAGCAAAGGCAACATGGATATCACGCAAACACACGCTTCTGATTGCTTGATTTACGAGCCAGTAATGTGCCGGCCTACGTTTCTACTTCGGGCTTTTGTGTTGCTTCGGTGAGGGCAAGGTTACAGGAGAAAAGCATAATTGTGTCACTATTGCAGGCAGGATTCAGGCGCTCGGCGCCAAGACATCAGCGACTGGGGCCCATATCAAAGTGCGGCCGAATGTGGCCAAGTGAGCTGCGGTGGCGTTGCATTCGGTTCTAAAGTACAGTACAGAGGGCGCAAAGCGCGCCTGGAATCCTTCCGCCTGTCAACTCTAATCTTAGAACCCTTCTGTTGCGGCCGATGCCGAACGCCCATCCAAAGAAGGTCCCGCGCGGCCAGGCTGGAACCAGATCAGATCTCCTTCACATGCCAGTTCCATCTTGCGTCGTTCTTGGCCTGCACATAACTGGCATCTGCGCAGGAGACCAACACGCTCGAGCGCGACCCGTCCCAACGGCCCATCTGGTACCTCTACTTCCCCTCTCTGCTTCCTACTCTGGGTGACCTCTCAAGGCGGCCGCGCCCACTCGGACCGAGACTGCCTGCTCCACGGGCCGCAGTCGGGAAGGCCTCAGGTCCTGACCGCCGGCTGCCTACCACAGTACCGCAATGATGGCGCCGAACCACAGCGTGAATGGCCTGCCGGTCATTCTGCACGGCAGACAAAGGCAGGGGCCCTCGACCTTTGAGTGGAACAGCCAGATGCCGACCATCAGGCGGCTCTACATGGACGAGGACAGGACGCTGAAGGAGGTGGTGAGGATCATGAGGGTGGAGCATGACTTCATTGCGTCGTATGGAATTCCATTTCCTCCTGTCTCTCTTCCGCAGCCCCAGTTCCTGACTATCCGGTGACTCAAGAGAGAAGATGTTTAAGACGCGGCTCATTAGCTGGGGCCTGCGCAAGAACATCAGGCTGAGGGCAGGCCGGGACGATGACGTCGTCCAGAAGCTCGCGTCGCCCACCGAGAACACCCAGCCGGTATCCCACTACGCGCCAGTGAGGAGCCGCACCGTCCGGCTGTCGAACGGCCTCATCGTCGACGCCGACCGCCTGGCCGAGCATGTGCGTCGCAAGCGATACCGGTCGAAAGGCGGCAACTGTCCGCCGAGCATCACGACGGTCCGGCCGCCAGACTCGTACTGCATCTTCGAGACCGTCTTCGCCTCTGCCCAGTCGTACATTCTCGGACGCTTTCAGGGCGTCGTCACCACGCCCGAGGCGCTTGACAAGGTGCGCGAGGGTGATCAGCTGGTGACCCGCTGGGTGAGCTACAGCTCGGCCATCAGGTCCGCCACTCTAGAGCGGCCGCTGCTGAAGAGGTCCGCCGCGTCGGAGAAGCAGATGTTCAACGACGCGCTGGTGTTGATGCGCCGGGCTCCGCAGGAGCTTGGCAC
The DNA here is from genome assembly GCA_014872995.1 of Diaporthe citrichinensis. Lineage (NCBI taxonomy): Eukaryota > Fungi > Ascomycota > Sordariomycetes > Diaporthales > Diaporthaceae > Diaporthe > Diaporthe citrichinensis. Next base: position 407,123 of record JADAZR010000010.1, on the reverse strand, counting down.
CCTGATTCGGCACCAGCCGGCCAATGTCACCGGCTACATATTCTTCTTCCTGATGATCAGCACCCGGCGGAATATCTTCCCGGATGAGCCCATGGCGAAACAGTTCTCGGCCGTCGTGAAGGCTCTGATGAGGTATATGGCGGTGGCCTTCTCCGCCGACGACATCGAGTTGCCCGTGCCTCTACGCCAGCTGCTCCGAAACATAGCGAGTATCGAGGACGAGTATATGTTGAACAGACTCGCCGTTCAAGCATGGAAACTAAACTGCAAGACGTGGGAATCCCTTTTGGGCGGCCGGGGCGGTAGCAAGACCCTTATCAACGACTGGCTATCTTTTCAGTATGCCGGCGAGTCCAACGAGCTACCCAAGAACTTCGGACAGTTCATAGATGACACGCTGGGGAGAGTAGAGCCCAAGTATGGCCCTTCGTACGCCCAGATCCTCTGGTACTCTGCCCATTATCGGTTCACAAAGGACAAGGACGCCGGACTGGACCCCAACAAAAACGAGGAGATTGTCGCAATCTACAAGCAGATTCTGCGGTCCGGACCGACTCTGGTGCCCCGGGTGAATTCTCTCAGGATGCTTGCAGAGGTCAGCAAGGGCAACGGTGACGGCGAGGCGATGGAGGGGTACTTGCGCGAGGCAATCCATGTCTTGCGCACCGAGCGTGGGGAAGACGAGCCGAGTGAGTATTCCACGGACCTGCACAGCCTTCAGCGAGCCCTGCTCGCGTCGCTTCGGCTTGCCCTGCACTTGATGAAGAACCATGGTTTGCTGACTATGCATACCGTAGTGATATTGACTTACATAACCGAGCTCGAAGGCTGGTTAGAGGAGCTAGGCTTACACGAGAGAGCAAAGAGCGTGGCCGACTGGAAGTCCGAGTACACAAGGCCTGCCCCGGAGTGAAGAACCACCAGCGGTGTCTCAGGGCTCTCAGATATCATCAATGAAGCAGAAATTCCACCGCAACACGCAGTCACTACTAGCCTCTGCCCGGCGGGGTCACAGGCCCATGAGTACGACAGACGCATGACCTCCTCCGCCGTTTGGAATCCAGCCACGACAGAAAGACCTAGAATCGTCCCTAGGTGGCAAGTGCCAGCAAACCCAATGGAAATTACTCCAGATCACGCAGATGGTGCTATGGTTCCTCAGCACGTACCCCCGAAGCGAGGTAGTAAGGTGGAGGACACAGAAATCCTTGGAAATTGCCGGGGACATCAAAGGTGACACATGTACACCAGGCCCTACCCCTCCTGCGGCACGACTTGGTCACTTTGATGCAGACGATCAAGGACTGGAAATCAAGGGATCATGTCTACAAGTATCCTTGCAGTCTCGAGGCTCAACCTGGTACAAATTTGGATGCATTCATCAAGGATTTTGTTAGAATGCTCGTGCCGGAGCTATGTCATTTTGCTATGTAATGCAACTCCCCACGAAGGGGTTATGGAAGTAAATGTATGCGTACTGCAGTAGACCCATATATGCCACCACAACGAGCGTTGATCTACCACCATCACCATAACCATCATCTCTGCTAGCCCAAGCAACCACGCGTAAAACATCAGGTCGAAAAGATAGATCAATCCTGAAGCTATGAGGCGTGTGGAGTTTAATCCGTTCTCCAACTAAAGGGAGTTTCCCCAGTGGCCAAGGATTCTGGTTCATTTTATCATGATCTTTGCTCAGTCACCATTCCTCATGTGCCGTACTGCGACGTATTCACACCCCTTCCGGACGTAGTGTCTGATCCACCTGGCTGCTGAGGGCAGTTTTGTCCAGTTGGTGGATCGGGAGTTCAGGGAGAAGGGAGTGTGATTCAAGAGTCACCATTCAGCCACGGGTTGGAGTCATCGTTGAGGAACTCCGTGAAATTGTCCGACGACTCGTCGTTCGAATTGTTATTACTCTGAGTTCCAATAGCGTCAGGAATTTCAGACGCAGCGGAGGCATAGTCGTACTGGGGCTGGGCTGGAACTCCGGGTCGAGGTGGTTCACCCATGTTGGCAACTGAGTGAGTCTGAGTAGGTTGTCCACCACCATTAGGAACTGGTTGGGTATGGAAACCAGACACGTCGGCAAACGAATTACTTGCGGCATAGTATGTTTGGCCGTTCGTGCGGCCACCGGTCTCAAAGGAAGGTTGCGTTGCAGTCGTTTGCCCAGTCTGGAGGGGCATTTTCCCATGGTTGGATGGCGAACTGTGGTCCAAAGTACCCTGATTCGGAACCATAGGACCTGTGCTTGACGGTGGATTAGCTGCAGCTTCTTGGGCTGGGAAGCTGGACCCTAGATAATCTTCAGGCAGCCGAGATTGCCCACCCAAGGGTTGCTGTCCAGGTGGATTGTAGGCTGGAGTTTGAGCAAAACCACTCCAACCTTGGACTAGATCACCCATGCCGCTCTGTATCGAGTTCCTGGAATCTTGGCCAGTATTGAATGGTGCTGAACTATATTGAGCCGGATCTCTCACAAAATCCACTGGCTGAGGGGTCGATCCATACTGGTTGGATGGTGATACATTCTAGGCACCAGAGGGACTGCTGATCGCTGAAGAAGAATCGAATAGAGTCCGGTCGGACTGCAGAGGGCGAATGGAAGCATCTTCAGTGTCCAATTGGCTTCCAGCCGGTGTGGATGTGGATGCAACAGGAGATCGACTCCTCGCCTTTCGCTTGCGCATAGGCTCCGAACCAGGCTTGTCTACCACGACGAGACCAGGTTCAGGCTTAGTCTCTGGACCTGAAGTCGGTAGAGCGCCAGACCAAAACGCAGGTCGGTCCTGAGACCAAGTTACTGGCTGATGAGCTGCTGCATCAGCAAAGCAAAGAACGTCGTACTCTTCTTCCAGCGTGGCTCGTTTGCTATTGTCGTGTTCCGTATTTTCGTCTTCGTCGGATGGCACGTACATCTTTTTCCCGACATCGAGAGCATCACTGATTTCCTCGTCCCAGGCCAATGCCCTTTTGTCTGGAGCTACTTGTCTTCGGAGAAGCTGAACGTCTTTTAGCCTCTGTCGACGGTAAGACAAGGCCTGGTGCATCAACAGATTTGCCGGCGTACCAGCATCTGGTGACTGGGCGCAGGGGCGAGTTAACCAGTTCATGCAACCGGCTACTGGAGGGATCGGTGCTGCAGATACAGTGCCTTTGCCGAATTTTCGGATCACTGCTCGATTCGCCCGTGGAATCGTTGCGGCTTGAGCCTGGGATTCCTCTCTCTGCTTCTCATCCATGATATCGACTGCATGCCAGATTGCCGATTGACAGATGAGCTGTTGCGCCACGCTCATGGCACAATGAACATTGGTACAAGACACTGCAGTTAAGTACATCTCAGTCGGAGTCATGAATCTCCGTGCCTTCTTGCTGTTGCAGATGAAGGAAGTGTCTCGAAGCTTTAGGAGACACGGATACAGACAGTCGATACCCTCGATATGTTTCTCACACCTGGGACAATGTAGCAAGCACTCCAAACACATGGTGGCGTTGAGCAGCGGCACTCGGGTGGAAGAGGTGAATTGATCAATATTGGACCGGTAAAGGAGGATGAAGATATCGCCGAATTTGGATCTTTCGTGAAAGAAAACAATGAAGAACCGCAAATACCGTTAATAAAGGGTTGCTGTGTGTTTGAGCTCAAGCGGCGCTCATTTAAGCTCGAACAACACTTCGCAGTTGCCTCCTGGCGACATCAGCCCAGAGTTGCAGTTTCCTCATTGAAGGTGGAGGGTTCATGAGTGACAGCATTGAACAGGAGCGGACTGGGTCCTGAGGGTAGGCAGTTGCTCCCCACACTGTCTTGTTCACTGGAACCAGAGGCCCCTGATCACTTGCTCCTTCCGCAGTATCGTCAAAGGACAAGATCCGCCTCGGTCGGGAGCTCAGCTCGTGAGACCGAGACCATTCGAGAAGTCAGGCTGATACGATGCTGCGGCGCAAGAGTGGCTCGCTTCAAGCCTTGACTTCCACGCTTGTGAGGAGTAATATCGCCAGAGTGTCCTGAAAGCACACCATTATTCAACATAGGGAACCCGCTGTTTATCACAAAGAATGTATTTGAAAGTAAACATACAAGGGCCGAACAGGATCGCCAAAATATTCAAGAAGGATGGGGTGTAGAGTCGTCCTCGTTGATCACCCCGTACTACCCATCTCCGGAGCTCGCCACTCGGGACTAATCCACGTTCCCAGTGTGTGCGTATGTATGACCACCTTGATTAACGTCTTTGGCTATTCCAAGTCTGCCCAATCCACTCGCTGGAGGGCCAGAAGGGAGTTGTGCGGCTTGAGATCCAGACGCCAGGTATGTGGCATATTGCAGCAGGTCGGGTCAGTGAACGTAAGAAGGATGTGGTCCAACCGGTCCATGACCTCGTCTCAACCCTCAACATCTTCCAAAATTGAAAATGGAGATTTGCACCTGCAAAAACGGAGGGTACACCGGTACATTACCACTTCACCCAACACCCACACCCACACTTATACCCAATACCCAACACCCATACACCCATACACCCAACACCCATACACCCAACTTATACAATTCATATGCTCAATTTGACTTAGGTATATAGGTGTTTAGGTGTGGAAAAGCGAATTAGGCCTGGGAGATGTGCTCTGATTGGCTATGGCTATGGTCCAGGTGTGAGTTGATGTGCCGGTGTACCCTCTGTTTTTGCAGGTGCAAATCTCCGTTTTCCAAAAATCTTGTCCCGTCTCTGTCTAGTCTTCCGCCGTGCTAGGCATACTAAAATTTGCTGCTGTGAGACGATTGTTGCACTCTCCCCGCTGCCGCTATACGGGTTGCGTCGGGAAGCTCAATGATATTGACATGGGCCTGTACTGTACTTCCGACGATGCTCTTGGATGGTCAGCAGCCGCAACATGCTCCACAATCGTGCCCATGAACGGACAAAATGGTGATCAGCAAGCTGTTACTTTCAAGTGGACCCCGGCATCCACAAGCACTTGACCTGAGGGAGGGGCCGCGTGGTGCTGGAGTTTTTGCTTGACTCGATTACGGTAGATCTCCTTACAATCATGACCAATTCTCGTTTGAGTTCGACCAGGCTTGCAGTGACTGGAGCTCGTGATGTTCGACTCGTGACCGTGACAAGAGGTCATGCCTACGATGGGCCGTAGGTACGACAATGTGCCGGCCAGCGCGGAAAAGACGGAGAAGCTTCGCACGGCTTTCGGTTTCTCGTCCGCGAAAGCCCAGCAAGAGTTGCGCGTCAGCTTTGTGCTATCAAGAACACTGCCATGCCCTCTGTTAGCTCCAACGAGGAGCCGCTGCTGAACCCGGATGGGTGCAATCTGGCGTGCTGAGCGTGGTGGCGGCGGCGGCGACATGTAAAGTAGGTATGGGTGTTTGTTCAGCGACATGCACGCGCGGCCCGCACGGTTGGAGTGCCGGAATCGGGACGGTCAAGGTGGGCTGAACGGTTGGTCTGTGTAACGTCTCCGTCAGCCGTCAGACGGTCCAGATGTCTGACGAAGAGACGATCAGCCTTACTGGAGTAACAAGGGACCGGCGTCCGGCACAGAGAAATGGTGCGGAGCAAAAGCTGTGGATCGCAGGGTCCCCCGATTCTGTGTCCCCCGCCCAAAATGGAAAACACGATCAGTCCGCGTCTGCTTCGTCTCAAGGATGGAAGCCCTTGAATTTTAAGTCTTCAGGTTGGATTTTCACCTCAAGCCACCATACATCTACTATTTATAGCCCTAAATGTTCCTGGGAGGCTTCCCAATGAGGTTCATTTTTCCCTCAGTCCGCTCCGCATTAGCTTGTGTGACTTGACCTCGCAGCCATTGGACAGCATCTCCGCGGCGCCTGTCCGCTGAGCGAGACGCGACCATTGGCCGTTTTCCATGGAATCGGCTCTTGGGTTTCGACTTGGGCCCACGAAAGGTGACAACGGCTCGTGCTGATAAATTGTCAGCAGAGGAGAAAGGTCAGTGTTGCTGGAAGGGGGCCAGCGCGCCGTCCTGTCCAAGCCTGTGACGGTTTGAGTTCATGCGTATCATGCACTATCTCCCGTGCGCAGCACCAAGTCGCTCGGATGATATAGACTGTTAGTCGGCCCGCTGGTCGATGTTGAGTAATCACGCCCATCTCAGCCCAGAGAACTCCACGACGGTCCTCTATATGGCACCAAGTCAGCGACCGACTGTGCTTTGCTGCCGAGAAGACGAGCAAGGTATATTGTGACATTCTTCCTTAATGTTGAGACGACACATGTGGCCTCTTCATTAATCAGCACCATCATTCTTGGGATCCTCTTGTTGGAAGGGCGCGCTGGCAGACGGTGACTACATTGCCCCCCTCAGATCCCGACCCTTCAACAAGCCGTGAGACCGACACAGCCATGACTTGAGTGCCCAGAAAGTTTCAAGTCTACTCCATTACCACCTTCAGGGGATTCCCAGCCATACTGGGAGGAGAGGAACCACATACCTCGTGGCGATTCAACACTGGATTCACCTCGTAGATGCTTCTTCCACCAGACCCCAGACCCTAGAGTACTCACCGGCGTCGACTGCTACCACGGCTTGGATTCAGACTCATCACTCTTTGCCCAGAAAGGGTCTGTGTAACCTCGAGATTCCACAGTATTTTTCCGTAGAGCAGCCACTCGCGAGCGACGGACCAGCCCCTCTCCCTCCTTCCAGCCAGCCAGTGCTTGGTTGTCTCAGACCCGGCACCCTCGCCCATATTTGATTCTACAGGCCCGACAACAGCCTTGTGACCAATCTTGGTGTACAATGCGTCACGAGGCCATGCCTTCGGATCTGGCCATTCTCAGTGCAGAGCAGTATCTCGACGGGCCCTTTGCTGGCAAGACGGGGAAAGCGAAGAAGCCATCCACGTCAAAGTCAGAGACCAGTCCCCGGAAGAGAGCCAAGATATCTCCCCCGGCCGCCGAACCAGAATCAGCTGAGGGTGAAGATGATGACGGTGCAAAGAGGGCTAGGGGCAGGCCCAGGCTTGATACAAAGGATCAGACTGCTGCTGAGGTGGGTCGAAGCTCTTCTGTTTTGTCATCCCGATCCTCTCCCCGATAGATCGTTCCGTTTCGTCCTTCTTTCCTCGTCGCGTTTTTGCTCGCATCTACCGAGACCCTTGAATCCACACTCCGCACACTCATACAGTACCCTTCCCCCGCCGTCCCCTGTCGCCATCCATCACGGATTGTTTTGACGAAAAACAGTCAGCCTTGCAGCTCATCCGTAAAGAATCCACGAGAACGACTAACTTCCCAACTGTAGCGTCGACGAACACAAATACGCTTAGCACAGCGAGCCTATAGAAGTCGAAAGGAGAATGCCATCCAGACCCTCGAGAGGCGTGTCCAGGAGCTCCAGGACAACAACGAGGAGCTGAGCAATGTCTTCCTGAAGCTCCACGACTCCGCCGTGAACCTTGGGGTGCTGGAGCAGGCCCCTGGCTTTGCGCTTGAACTTCGCGCGGCCACTGAGAAGATTCTTTCGCTCGCTAAAAGGTCCAGTGAAGATGGCGGGCAGGACGAGCAAGCCGAGAGCTCCGCACCGGAACAGCCCTCCCACCAAAGCAACACAGAGAACTCCGGCTCTCCAGATGTAGCCGAAGCCCAGCCTGCACGCAACTCGACTGTCCCGGTTTGGGGAGGCTACATGGTCGGCGACGAGGCAGAGACGACGATACAAAATGTATCTATGCCCCTGCCCTCCGGCGCCATGATGTCGGTGACACAGGCGCCACTGGGTTACGAGATCGTGACTATGCCCACCTTCGAGAACGCCAGCTTTCCCTTCGACCTAAACGCAGAGTCGCCATACCCGAACATCTTCGACCAGGCCTCGACGTCCACGCCTGCCTTCCCCCTTTCTCCTTACTCTTCGCTCCCGCTCCCACAGTCGATGGCCTTCAGCGAGCCCACCTTCGGCCGGCGCCTGCAGAGGAATGCCGTGGAACTCGCATACCGGCTAATCACAATGCCAGACCCGCCCAAGCATAGATACGCTGAGGTCTTTGGCTTCTGCATGCTCTTCGAGCCCATCGACAAGATCCGCGAACGCCTCTCCCTCGCCCTCGAGCGGACGGCCTCCGAGTCTCTGAACTGGTGGCAGGCCCCCTTCTGGGCAGCCGGCGGTTCCGGCCAGCACCAGCTCCAGCAGGATAACAGCGGCAGCGGCGGGCCGCGCGTGGGCAACCAGGGCACGGTCGATCAGATGAAGTACTCGTTCCCGGGCGGGCAGTTCGGCCTGGGACCGTTCGACGCGAAGGTCAGCGAGACGCGTGACAGGAGGATCGATCCGCGCATGAGGATCCGGCTGCCGGGCTTCGAGGGCGACTTCTACGACCCGGAGGAGGTCGAGATGTACCTCCAGGTCCGAGGGGTGGCCATCCAGCCCGGGCAGGACTACCTGACCACCGAGGTCGACGTGGCGGCGTTCAAGAATGGCGTGACAATGGAGCAGGGCAGCCAGGGCCAGCGACAGAACCAGGCGACGCGCGGGTTTGGGGATTGGCCTCAGACGCTGGACGAGGCTTTCAACCCTCCTGCACCTGCCGGCCCCTCCACAGGTGGCAGCTCGGCGATGGCCTCGGCCTCGGCCTCATCGACCTTGTCAGACGTCCGGACGGATCCGAGCGCGTGGCCGATCGACGACTTTAACGAGATGTTCGGCCGCGCTGCATCTGGACAAGACATGTCGGGACTCGGTGGCAGCAGCGGCGCGCCGGCTTCTGAGAGCAGGAAAAGGCTCATCACTTTGGACGTCAACGTCTTCGTTAGAGGTACGAGTTCTGTCACTGCCAATTACCTCCTCACACAACCTCTTGATGTCTCTCCTGCTGGCACGAGTGATGGCTGACGCGTTTTATGTGTTGCAGAGCTCGCCGAACGCGGCACCTGTCTCGGACGATCGCCTGGCTTCCGGCCCAAGGATGTCGACGCTGCATTTTGGATAGCGACGAAGACTGATGCAGCGCTTGGGTTTTAGAATCATTTGCAAGGGTGTCCGGATTCGGTATTGCATAAAAAATGCCCGAAGACCTCGCTGAGCTTGGGACAAGCGAGCGAGGTAGTCGGGCTCGGAGTCACGTTGTTGAGTTCATGTTCATGTCGCTCGACAAAGCCTGTTCATAGTTGGCGATTGATGAGATAGTTGTAATAGAGCCGCGCAGATGCGCTTCTTACATCTGTATGAAGACCACCACCAGCTCCTGACAAGAGCCTCTGGTCGCCCAGATCGAGCAGCTCATGTCTCATGCGCTCGTTCCTCCTGCTCTTGCGCCTCCTTCCACAGACGCCTGCGCTCCGCTCGCTCGGCCTCTTCCTTCATCTCCCGCTTCTTAGTCGCGCGCTCCCTCTTCTTCAACCTCTTCCTGTCCTTAGCCTCAGCCTCAGCGAGCTTCTTCTCCGCCTCAACAATATCCAACATCGCCCTCGCTCGCGCAAACATATCCTCCACCTCCCTGGTGAGCCCCTCGCCGGCGTATTTGATGCCCACACGCACAGCCTGCTCGTACGAGTCCGCCCGCCCGCCCTCGGCGCCGTAGCCCTCGGGCAGCTGGCGGCCCTCGGCGCGCGCGAGCCGCACGAGCTCCGCCTCCCACCTGTCCTCGTCGAGCGCCTGCGTCGTGTACTCGTCCTGCAGCTCCTGCACGAGCGTGATCCGCCGCTGCCGCGCGTCCCCTTTCCGGTGCAGGAAGCTGCCCAGGAAGTGCGACTGGGGCTTGCCGATCCGCAGGAACGTGTGGCCCGCCGTCGCCTGGTCCAGCACGGGCACCTTGCGCACCCCGCCCGACAGCTCGCTCAGCGGCCGCGGCCGAACCGTCGACTTGTAGACCGGCTTCTCGCCCGGCGCGCTGACCCGCGTCAGGAGGGGCACCGCCGTGGTGCGCGCCTTCGCCGCGCTTTTCTTGGCTGCCTCCTCCTCCTCGTCTGGGGCGCCCGGCGGCGGCGGAGGCGGGAACTTGCTTTGCCGCTCGCGTAGGAAGGCTACGATCTCGCTGTGTTGCGGCGCGGAAGCGTCGTGTGCGCGCGTGAGGAGGGTGAGGAAGCGGTAGCCGCTCTGTAGGGCAGACGTGACGAGGCGCGGGGAGGTGTCGTTCTTGTTACGGCGGAAGCCCGCGCGGATGAGGAATCGAATTGGATTGATCCATCCTGGGCGGGAGGTCAGGTCAGACGGGAGTGAAATGTGAGGCACTTGGCGGAGAAGAGCCCTGTATAGAGCGAAGCCTGTAGCAATTGTGTGAGGTCAGTTCCGGAGGGTCTGGGTCAGGAAAAAGAAAAGACGGCACGGATTGGGAATGTCGCACATGCTACTCTATGCCGCGAGTCGCGGGCTGGGATGAAGAACGACGGCATTCATTGGACCTGGCGCAGATTCGCCTCGGTTAATCTGTTCAGTCCATGGGGTCTATGGCTCCGTGGTCTAGGTTGTGGAGTTGGCGTGGTGTCGTCGACCTGGGGAAATCTTCTGGCCGAATCCCCAGAATTTGAAGTTCCTAGGTCGGATCACGTGGGTCCCGCGGCATCAGCGCGTCGGCATGTTGGTCGCTTGGATTTTTCAGAATCTCAGCGTCGGACGGGGAGGGTCCATAGTTCAGATTGCATTAAAAGAAGTCCATGTCTACGCCAAGTGCCATCCTAACCCCCTGGAGATGCAGTCATAACAAGAAACCAAGACATTCCCTCATCACGTCGTCCGCTCGCCAGACACCGGTAGCACCTCTCGCTCCCAACGGAACGGCTGTAGGAACGATCCAAGTCCGGAGTCAAACCGACAGTCCCTGTCACCTAAACGCACACCTTACCTAGGTAGTAGATATCTGCCTGACGAGCCCTTGACCTGTAGGCGGCCTCTCTAATAGCTAGATACCCAGGTATGACAGGCCCCTCGAGGCACTTCAGCGCAATCCCGTGCCCCTCGAGTTTGTACTATGATACGTTCCGACGATAGTGCCGCCTTGATCTACTTGTAAATGGCAAACTTGGAGCCCTCAGGAGGCTGGGGCAGCTTCTTGTGCTCGTCCATGTACCTGCAGGCAGTGCCAGGTCAGTACTGGTCCGTTTCCCTCTCCTTGGTTCAAGTGCTCCTGGGGTTTACTGACTTCCTTATCGCAATCAGAGCAGCCTCAAGGCTCAGTGGGTCCTCCTTAGGCCGGGGGTTCTTGGACAGCTCGGTCGCGATGCGCTCCCAGTCACGGAGGATGGCGACGGCGTTCTGGTCGACGCGGCCATCGTGCTGGTTCACGCCCGGAAGGTTGATCTGGCTGACGAAGTGGAAGACCGGGGGCTCCTTGGGGTAGTTTGGACCGCACTCCATCTTGAGCTCGTAGATTCGGTTCTCGTGTTGGCCCTGCGGGTAACGACTGTGGTCAGCAGAGAGTGATGCATTTGCGACTGTACCAAGAGGACCGTCTCGAGTGCCGGGCAGGGGTGACTCACATGAGGAGGTCCCCAGATGGTTCCTCGCCAGTTGGTCATGAGGATGTCCTCGGGGTCTTCCAGGCCATATGAGCAGGCACCTGCAGCAGAAATGCATCGTCAGGCTCCATGTCCGCTGCGGTCAGAGCGGTGGGAGGGGTGTCGGTGGTGGGACTTGCCTGCACCCATGCCCTTCTCGCCCTTCTCGAGCTCGGCGAGGAGCTTAAAGTTGCGTGGGACTTGAGCAGCCATGATTCTTGTCTGTGTGCGAAGACGAGGGAGGGTGCGCGACGAAAGGCGGTGCGAGGGCTGGCTGTGCGGTGAGAGGTGGAAGAAGGTGTGTCTATGTACTGTACTTGGTAGGTAGGCTCCGGCTTCAAAGTGACGCTTGCTGCCAGTCCAATCCGCAATTGCAGTCCAGCTCCGGCGGGGTGGCCCCTGACCCCTGTCACTGAGTGACGGAGGTGGGGTGGTTTCTCTGTCTCAAACCGCTGGCAGGAGAAGGACTGCGGGAGCGACTGAATGACTCAGCAAGCGGACCTCAGGCACGAGCAAGGGTGGGTGAGCTCCAGGCAGGCGGGTCGGTTTCCGGAAGCCCCTGGCCGCGCGCATCGATCTGGCTTCAGAGAACGGCGTGTAATCTACCGCTCAGCCTGTACTGCCATACGTAACATATTGGGCATACGTAACGCCTCGGGCTCTCCCTCCGTACCAGCAGAGCCATGCTTGCTCGACTTGTGATCTCCTACATGGTTCCATTCTCAGATGACATCGTAACACTCGTTGTTTTTCCACCGGAAGTTTTCCTACAGCCGGAGCGACATGAATCTTGATCCCTCCGCCTCCAAGAGACCATCATGTCCGCTCAGCTCCTCGCGACGGAGCTCCACAACCTCATAACTGAGAGCAAGCGTAAACACCAGGACCTGAGACAGGTATGCACCACACGTCCGTCCAAAGCCCTCACCTGTACCAGTATCTGGCTGACTGGCCCTGCACAGGCTGCCGAGAAGTCCCTCGAGGAGCTCAAGGGCATTCGCGTGAGCGAGGCTCAGTTCGGACGTGGTGAGGAACATTAGCACCAGACATCGCCATCTCCGGCGCCTATCTCGCAGCATGATCAGTAGACTGACCAGACAAACGGTACAGAGCTCTCACAAAAGGTCAACTTTGTCAATCCTTTCATAATAGCATGCGGAACCAAGAACGCAAAGTTCACAGGCATAGCTATCGTCTGTCTGCAGCGGCTCATCGTTTCTAAAGCCCTGCCACGGTCCAAGCTGAGCCCCGTCCTCGAGGCGCTCCGGGAGGCTACCTCTGCTGGTCTCGATGTTCAGCTCAAGATCCTCCAAGCCCTGCCTTCCCTTCTGCAGAATTATTCCACAGACATAAAGGATGACCTTCTGGTGACTGCATTAAACATATGTTTCATCCTACAGTCCAGCAAAAATGCCATCGTCAACAACACCTCTGCCGCAACGCTGCAACAGCTGATCGTCACCGTCTTCGACAAAGTTGTTGCGGAGGATAAAATCCCTGACGCTCCTTTTGTCGGAGAAGCCCCTGCAGAGGATGGGGACGTTCAGCTCAGGGCAGCGGCGCTGGACGCCTTCCGCGTGTTCAACGATCTCTGTCTCCTCACACAATCTCAACGTCCCGAGTACCTCAGGTTCTATGGACTCCCGCAAACTTTTGGTCTCGAGCTGATAGAATCGGCCCTGACCAACCACGGTGCCATATTTGCAACCCATCCCGAACAGGTTCACATTCTGCGCACCAAGGTTATGCCTTTCATTATCCAGACTCTTTCCGGGAAGCCACACTTTGCTGCCTCGGTCAGGCTGTTTCGCATCTTGTACACACTCCTCAGGCGTCATGTTGCATTGATACCGAAAGAGAGTGGGGAGGCTTTGGACATCCTCACCAAGATACTGGACCAAGACACGACGTTGTGGAAAAGATCATTATGCATGGAAGTCTTCAGGGGTATCTTCGCCGAGCCAGCGCTGGTTCGACGCATCTTCAGGATGTATGACGCCAAAGAAGGTGAAAAGGACATTCTCAAGACTTTGACTGCAACTTTTGTTCGAGTCAGCACGGAGAAGCCGGTTGTGATCGGGCTCGGTCATCAGTCAACAATCCCGGTGGCCAACCCATACTCTACCTCTGCCGATCAAGCCGTGCTTGATGCCAGCGGCGTTAGTGTCTCTGTGATAGCAGGCGTTGGGGGCGGTGTTCATGACACAGGCATCAGCACGCAATGGAGCTCGATGCGTGTGCCCTGCATTGACCAACTCGATAAGACTGACCCTCCTGCCATACCTGAGTCCTACGTGTACAGCCTGACGCTTGCTTGCATCACATCACTGTCTGAAGGTCTGGCCAAGTTCATCCTGCCCCTGACTGCGCCAAGCGATAGAAGCCGGAGGCGTGGCAAGGGCTTGCCGGGCGAGGGAGGCAGCGATGATCGGTCTGAAAGCCCTGCGCCCCGTCCAGGACTTCCGGAGAGGTCCGCTTCTTTTAGGAAGAACCCGATCTCTGTCAACCCGCTGACTCTCAAGGAGCACCCGCTGTATGCAGACGTGGAAAGTTGTGCAGCTATCATCGAGGAATGTTGGCCGGCAATCCTGGCAACATGTTCGACCTTCCTATACGCCGCCCTCGACTCTGAATACTACCATGGTCTGGTCAGGGCTTTCCAAAGATTTGCTCACGTGGCTGGGCTGCTGCAGCTAGCGACTCCAAGAGACGCCTTCCTGACCACACTTGGGAAGGCTGCTGTTCCTCCGAATGTCTTCACCGCGTGCATAAATTCTGGGCAGTCTCGACAATCTGCGCCCCCTCCCGCGCCTGAGCCAACGGGGAACAGTATCCTGGGAAATGCCCGGGGCCTGCTAAGTGTAGAAAGCCTTGTCAGCCAAGGTACAGCAGAGAAACCGAGATCACAATCTTTCGACGCCAGCGCGTCAGCACTGTGAGTCCCTAATGCTTCCACTGCCCCTTTACCCTTTGCATGAGCCCCCAGGAACCATGGCTGTTATCTACAGCGACTTGGCCGTCGGAAGCGTACAGAGTGCGCTGACAAAGGATACAGGAATACTCGAAATCTACTGTGCCTGAGGGCGCTGTTGAATCTGGGCATCGCTCTGGGACCCACATTGTCGGCATCATGGCAAATCGTCCTTGAGACACTGCAACAAGCTGATTTTGTTTTATTTACGACTGGCAAGACTGCTGGTAGGACACCCACAGCTGCCAAAGGGCCAGATCCCAACGCGGACAAAGAGGCGAATGCCCTGCTGGCAAATTTCGGCGTCGAGGTCAAGGCTGTTGAGACCGCAGCGTCAAGACTATTCGAAAGCACAATTGATTTCCCCAACAACGCATTTTTAGAGGTTGTCAATGCGGTGTGCTCGCTTCTCGAGAAACGGCCAGCCTCAGAGTTCCCTTTCAACGGGAGAGAAACTCGGCCAGAAACAATACCGGAAGATGAAATCCCTTCGAATCTTCCATCGCCGACTTCGCAACATAGAAAAGTGTCAGGCATCAATATGGCGTCTGGCCCAGTTCAGCCGGACCAGTTCGCACTGGCCAAGCTAGGCGACCTTGCCAGCATCAACCTCGAGAGGCTCCTGGCACACCCACCCGAGGTATCTGGCTGGAAGCCTTTGGTATCGGAACTCAACACTGCGCTGAGTGCCACCTCCGTATCAGCCCCTATCAGAACACGAGCCGCGGAGATACTTGTGAGACTGATTTTGGAAGCTGCCAATGCAACGGCGACGCAGCCGGAAGACGTTCGTGGCACAATCCAACTGCGTCTCCTCGAGGCATTCAGAGATGCCCTCCTCCCGCTGCAGTCAGGAGAGCGAGATGTGTCAGTTACGAATCACTCTACAGACATCGAGATTCATAGGGTGGTCCTCGAAGGTCTCAAGACCATACTCGAAAACTGTGGTGAGAGCCTAACCAATGGCTGGCACCTAACTTTCGAGATCATCGACAGCATCTTCCCGGGCAGCGTCTCTGGCTCCGAAAAGAAGCAGACTGGCACCACGCTTTCGACAAGGTCGACCAAGCTGATCAAGGCGTCATTCGGCTCGCTTCAGCTCATCTGCTCCGACTTCTTGTCTTCGTTGCCGAACACGTGTTTTCTGCAACTTGTCGACACCCTATATAAGTTCTGCTCGCAAGACGATGACCTCAATGTGGCACTCACTACGGTCACGTTTTTCTGGGCAATATCGGACTTTCTCTCCGAGAAGAGCAATTCCATGTCCATCACCGAGGACATGATAGGCGGTGGAAAAGACGAAGCGCTGATTGCACTGGCTTCGCATCCCGAAAAAGATGGTTCTAGCGCAGCTCTATGGATGCTGCTCCTTCTGCGTTTGACCGCAGTGACAGCTGATCAACGTTTGGAACTCCGAAACAGTGCCATTCAAACACTCCTTCGTATCATACACGCCTATGGAAGCACTCTGGGACCGCAGGCTTGGTCAATATGTACCAAGTATGTTATCTTCAAACTGCTTTCTTCGATTGAAGAGAGACTCGAAGTGGTGAGAGCAGATGGCGTTAAAGACGACATACGATCGGAGTGGAACGAGACTGCTGTCGTCATTGTGCAGGGTGTCTCAAATCTGCTCGCCAACTACTTGGACGTGTTGACGTCTTACCCTGCTTTCACGGCTCTGTGGCAAGACCTAATCAACCACTATGCCGCATTGATTGACTTCAGAGCGCTTGACATCAACAGCGCAACATTCTCCAGTTTAGGAGACATTCTCTCCAAATGCGAAGAATCCCCCAAGTCGAGCTTCGACAAGAGGACCATCGACCTAGTCTGGGATCTTTGGTCTCGGGGCATCCCAGCAGGCGAACAGACGAGCGATGGTAACTTCGACGACAGGCAGAAATGCTTGATGTCTTGGGTCGAAGCCTTATTGGAGCTTTACCGTCTCATCCAAGCTGATCTAACTTTGGAAAGGGTCAAGCGGATGCTCAGCCTATTACAGGACGCTATGCAACAGGCCCAGCCTGGTTCCTACGCAAGTGATGTCGAATATCTGACCCCGCTGCAAGGCCGAATCCTAGAGGTCTTCAAACTCGTGCGGACAGACATATCTGGTGTCCCGTCAGCTATTATCACTCAGGTTGCAGACTTTGTTGCGCTCGCTTTTGATGAAGAGAGAGCACATCAGCCTGCAACATCAAAGCGTACCTACATCGCCATGGCCAAGGAGAGCATGAATATTCTCCACCATCACGTCGTTTCAAATGCAACAGACGCAGACATCTACGTGAGCGGTGCATTTTCGAACGCTTTGACGGCTCTTTCAAAGCCAATCACTCTCAAGTATGATTATCGAATTGTGACCAAGTCAGAACAGCCGTGGAAGATGGCGACCACCACTGTCTTGGCATTACTTGAATCTACTCTGCCGCAGGTGAAGGCAGCCAAGATCTCGCAAGCCACGGTACAGGAGATCTGGGATGTCATAGTCGATATCTCGAACGGATTCATAAAAGCCAACTACAACAGTGCCTCTGCAAACGCAGACATTGCAGGGGATCAGGAATTTGACATTGTGTCCTTCCGGGCTCTCAAGGAGCTGATCATACCATCGCTCGGTTCTGATTCAATATCCGACAAGACGCGTCGAGCATACGCTGAAGGTCTATTCCGGACATCAATTATACACGCACCGGCACCATCAGAGGCAGAGATCATCTTTGCAGGCAACCACGAAAGGACCGAGGGCATGGATCAGTCACTGGCCGCCCTCTATAAGCCCCGCAATGGACGCACAATCGACCCACAGCCTACACTGCGGAGGGAGATGAGCTACGTCTGTCTGGATGAGCTCTTTGACATTGTCTCATTACACGACCCGAGCGCCGCGGGCCCGGAGATTACCTTGCAGCCACCAACGCCTCGCTTTCCCCCTCCTGGCGCCTCAGCTGCCGGGCCACTTGATCCGTTAAAATCGCCTGTGCCTGACACGACCGGCACCGGCGGCGCTCCAGGAAGCCGCAGGGCAGTTGCCGTGAAGGAACCTTCCCATGACCTCCATGTCCGCTTGGCACGCACAGCAGCGCCGTACCTGATTCTCCGCTGTGCCTTGACCCTGCGAGCATACGTGGCCGACCAGCCCCTACGTGGGCGTATGCCACAGCCGCTCTCACAGAGGCAGGAGCTGGAGAGGATCCTGCGATGCCTTATAGAGCTGCAGAGCGAGCCTGAAGCCATCCCTGGCTTCTCACAAGTAACCAGCGAACGGGGCAGACACTTGTACAGCCTGTACCCCTTGTTGGTGAAGGCGGCCATGGTGAACCCGGGCGATGACAAAGTCATTCGGCTGGTCACGGCTTCGTTGGACGCAGTGGGCCGTGAGTTGGGTTTGGGCGTGTAAGTGCACAGTCGCCGGGTCTCCTTTTATATTTGACACGAGCCTTGGGTGTGGAGGGAGAACGACTTTTCACAAGAGAACTGGACAGCAACGCGTAGAAACCTTACTTTGTCCACGGGGAGAGGCGAGTTCCCTTCATGCGGACGAATAGAATTAGTAGTATAATAATCATCATAAACGTTAAGGGTACGGTTTCCCAGGTCTATACTGAGAATTAGCAGGCGAGGCGTGGCCGCGCGAGATGAAACCGAGCACGACGCCAGTGAAGAAAGAAGACCACCCGGCCTTGCCGCTACTTTCCGCCGCCCGTCCGGCCCCCTCCAGATCCTCATAGCTTCGACGGTCTTCCTTGGCCTCCCTGCTGCTGCTGTTGCTCCCGCCCGCCAGGGTGAGCCCCCTCCTCGCCCGGCGTGGGGACATTGCCGCTCTGCTCGGCCTTGAGGCTGATGGGGTCGCCGAGCTGGGACGGATTGGCACCTGGGCCGTGTAGCTTCTTGGCTGCCTTCTCGCGGAGGGTCTCGCGGCCGGCCCCGCTGCTGCTGTCGCCGGACTTGGATGGCGACGTTGGTGATGACTGGGCCCCGGCCTCGTCGGGCTTGGGGATGTGGTCGCTGGCCTCGGCTTTGAGGCTGATTGGGTCGCCCAACTGTGACGGGTTTGCGTCAGGCCCGTGGAGGGTCTTGGTAGCCTTCTCGCGGAGTGTCTCCCCCTTGTAAGATGAGGAGCTGTTGGTGCTGTTATTGTCTAGGTCTGACTCTGTTGGTGTGAGGTCACGAAGCGGGTTTCTCTTGGATGCCATGGTTGTGAAATGTGGATATAATGAATATGGACGGTGTATAAGACAGTGTGTGTACCAGGAACTGGGCTGCAAACTTACTGGGACGTTCAAGCTTATGGATGCAACGGCCTGACTTGAGTACTTATTCGAGTTCCTATATTCCAACCTAACCTCATTGTTCAGTCCGCTGCTTCATTCTGGTCGTTGGAAACAAAGTCAATGACCTCACAACGGGACAGTGGGCATCATGTACTTCCATAAATGCCATGTGAAGACGGACCGCGGCCTGCCAAGCACCCAGGAGGAAGTAGCGTCTGGGGCCTGAACAGCAGGGGAAGGCGCTATGGCCCAGCACGGTAACACCTGGGCTTGGTGCGTCTGGCACTGGTGCAGGGGAGCTGCGGCTCTGTCGGCCGTTGCAATCCGTTCCGTTTGATTGGGCTCGACGGAGAGCGTGTCCCAGCGTTTGCCCGACGTCGGCTCACAAAGAAGGCGCGGCAGGCAGAGCTCCAGTTGACGTATCCCGTCCTTACCTAAGCTCTTCTGGGCGATCAGCATCAGCACAGCAACATCCGACCCGCGTCGCATCGACCCGACCACCACAGAACAAGCTCCGCAGCAGATGAAGCACCGGTGACAATGTCGATGCTATCAACGCAAAGGGCCCTCGTGCCCGTCATACGGCAAGGTCTTGCCGCCCAGGCTGCACCCGCACACTCGGCCCGCGTGCTTGCATCCACGGCTGCGCGCAGCCTCGCCGCTCACCACAAGCTCGCCAGCTCCTCCCCCTCGACATCACGAAGCTTCTCCCAGTCCGCGACGCATGGCGCCCCCAACCCCTCGATATTAGGCATATCGGGCCCGGGAGGCCCTGGCCTGACCACCTCCTACTTCCAGAAACCGTCCCTCCCCGCCAACACCATCATCCGCTTCGTGCCCCAACAGACGGCCTGGCTCGTCGAGCGCATGGGCAAGTTCAACCGCATCCTCGAGCCTGGTCTTGCCATCCTGGTGCCCTTCATAGACCGCATCGCCTACGTCAAGTCGCTCAAGGAGATCGCCATCGAGATCCCCAGCCAGAGCGCCATCACCGCCGACAATGTCACCCTTGACCTGGACGGTGTCCTCTACACCAGGGTCTTTGATGCTTACAAGGCGAGGTATGTCGAGGATCCTGTCTCGCCGGCCCTTCCTTGTCCAAGAAAGTTGTGCTGACACGATGACCCCGCAGCTACGGAGTTGAAGACGCCGAGTACGCCATCTCTCAGCTCGCCCAGACCACCATGCGCAGCGAGATCGGCCAGTTGACCCTCGACCACGTCCTGAAAGAGCGCGCCGCCCTCAACACAAACATCACCGCTGCGATCAACGAGGCTGCCCAGGCCTGGGGCGTCACATGTCTGCGATACGAGATCCGTGACATTCACGCCCCGGCCGGCGTTGTCGAGGCCATGCACAGGCAGGTCACCGCCGAGCGCAGCAAGCGCGCCGAGATCCTGGAGTCCGAGGGTCAGCGCCAGAGCGCCATCAACATCGCCGAGGGTAAGAAGCAGAGCGTCATCCTGGCCTCCGAGGCCCTGCGCGCCGAGCAGATCAACCGCGCCAACGGTGAGAGCGAGGCTATCCTGCTCAAGGCGAAGGCCACGGCCGCGGGGATCGATGCGGTGGGCAAGAGCATCGCCCAGGGTCAGGATGCGGCGCAGGGTGCGGTCAGCCTGTCGGTCGCTGAGAAGTACGTCGATGCGTTTGGCAAGCTGGCCAAGGAGGGCACTGCCGTTGTGGTGCCTGGTAATGTCGGAGATATCGGCGGAATGATCGCCACGGCGCTCAGTGTGTACGGCAAGGTCGGAGATGTGCAGGCCAAAGCCACGGCGAAGAAGGCGCTGGAGCAAAACCGAGTCATTGAGGCAGAGTCCGATGCCGAGTTCGCAGCCCCCGTCTCTGACAAGGACAGCATCGTCGCCGACTTCGACAAGGCTGCGAGGCGATAGGATGACCTCCAAGCGCGCTCGAAACGAGTGGAGAAGACCATCGGCGACGCTTCGAGACCCATTCGCAGAGTGTGAAGGATGCCGTCGAGGCGGAGCACAAGTCATTCATCGGCAAAGGATTCGTCTGAGGAACGAGTTGAGAGGATCTCGCCCGTATGGGTCCCTTAGTCACCTTGTATAAAATAGGCCAAACGGGATGGGGAGGTTTCTCCATACCCAGCATGAGAGGGGAAAAAAGCATCTATTTACAGCCGGAGGAAAGCAAAAAGGCAGACGCGTTGATGCTGTGTGTGTGTGTACGTGTGTATATTTACCACTCAAGAGAAGCTAAGAGCATCGCGACTCAATGGTCTGGTGGACGCCCGGGGACGGGCTTCACGAATTCCACATCTTTATGACACTACGTCTTGTCTTGTACTCGTTGTTTTGTCTGTGCTTGTCGCCCTGGAAGTGCTCATTGGTGTGACGGTTGCACTCATGAATGGCGCGCAAAGAAAAAAAAACTCAATCACTTGAGAATAATTTCCATCATTGACCTGAATTTAGTCAGCAGTCCTTGACCGGTACGAGCCCCCGTTGTCTCAACGAGTCGGGTTGGATTTGGGATCTGGTGAGAGCCGAGCCGGTAGTATCTCAAGTATGGGCCCTTTGAGCTGCGGAATGGGTTTTATGAATGCCGTTGGCAGGTCGCCTGGAAGGGAGTGTACATAATAGCCCAATATGAAGCAAGTCTACAGCCAGGAGAACAGTGAGGTCTGTTTTGTATTTCAAAACTTCTCGAGTCAAGACAGAGCCGTGTCTTCTCACTGTGTCGAGGAGTTATCGTGAGAACAGTAGGCATCAAATCCCACACCACGGTTGAAGATTGTGGATGTAAGAGGCTGATGAACGAGTCTATGCCAATAATTTACTATAGTTACGTGAAAGAGAATTTTGATTTGTGACTATGGATTACCATTAAACATAAAGGAGATGACCCCGTCCATAACGCCTATCAATTTGAATCACCACATCTGAAGTACGGGCTCCTCAGGCCACTCTATGACTTCCCCCGCGAGAAGAAATTACTCCTCTCATCACTCGTATACGTAGCAGAACTTGCCGGATGTGGTAGACAGGAGCTCGCCCAACGGCACAGTCTCCCAATCAGCCACATACCCAAGGTCCTGCTCCGAGAGGAGGGTGCCGTTCCCGTACGGTTCGTAGAGGTTGTTTGTCGTCAGCGGGCCGCGGATGGCCGTGGACACGTTTCCGGCACGGGCGTCGGGGTCCTGCATCTGCCACATCCACCAGACGCGGTCGATGTTGGCGTGGTGCGACCAGAAGGCCGGGTCACCGGGGCTGGTGTAGACGTCGCGGCCAGGGTCGCCGCCGAGTGCGTAGTGCCCGCCGCCGTGGACGCCTAGCTCGGGCACACCCTCTGGGCCTTGCATGACCGTCTCGAAGGTCCAGATGTCTTCCGCGTCTCGCAGCAGCGACAGCACGCTCGAGGTATTGGCGTAGCGCTGCAACGAGTAGTCCGTCAGGTCGCGCTTGAAGCAGCGGGGGTTGTAGTTGAACTCCCATGCCGAGCTGTCGGAGCCGTTGATGACCAGGAGTCCGTCGGGCCCGAGGTTGACGGTCATGTTTGCGAACGGGCCGCTCGTCACACATCCGCCGCCGGTCCCGTGGGGCAAGACTAGGAAAACATGTCAGTTTCTTGAAGGGCGCACTGCTGGATGAAGAATCAGTGTTGGACTTACCGACTTCCGCAGAAGTACCATTGTTTGAAATAATGACGTCCGAGTCCGTGTAGTTCACAGCCACGCCGTTTCCAGAGAGCGATGTCGCGGAGCCGTCAAACATCTCGGAGTTGGCGAACCCTTCCTCTGCGGTCTTTGCCCAGTCCCAATACGGGATGGAACCAGTGTAGTTACACTCGCTCCGGAGGGTCTGCTCCATCTCCCAGATAAACCAGCGGTGCCATCCGAGGAAGTTGGCCTGGGTGAATTGTCAGCTTCTCATCTGCGGCCAGGTATGGGCTGGGAAACTTACGGTGGAATGTATGCTCAGAGTCTGGTTGATGTGGGTGACGATGAAGTCGTCATATCTTGTCTTTGCCCCCGGCGCCACGTCCGATGGTGTCTTGGCCGGCTTTTCTATTAAGCAATTAAGAGCATTTGTGTAGGCGATGCGCTCGTCACTGGTCAAGTTCTCCCACAGCTTTCGCACGGAAGTATTCTCGGGGCTACAGGTCGACGAGTTTGCAATTCGTGATTGTGCCACTTCAAGAGCATGGGAGGCGAATTCAGCCTGCGTTGCGCTGCTAGGATCGAAGGCTGCTCTCGGTTGTACTCTCTGAAGAGGGCTGGCATCAGCGAGGGTGGCCAGTCCGAGGAGGACGGCAGTGGAAACGAAGGACTGAGACTGTTTGAACTGCATCTTGAAACTTTGACACGGATGAAAAAAGACTGGCTAGCCAAATTAAAGGCAAATTAGACGAAGGATGTGATGTGAGTCTGCTGAGAACAGGACTACAACATCAACTGCTATCAGCCAAGGCTTATATATATTTTACTCCGACAGCCATGCCTTTGAATTATTATCAACAAATAATATCTCTCCCGAGGAAAATGCTTCTGGAATACCTCCGCCGTGTTTCAAAATACAAGCCACGCGTTGGTATCCAGAAGCAAGGCATACGGTCAAGGCTGAATGGCACTGCCCGTGGGCATCTAGAAGCAGCCCTCAACCGTGCTGTGTGCAGAGCTTCGTAAGCGCGCTGCGGCTCGACATGAAATCCTACTCGAGTATCCCTGAAGGTGACAATTCCAAGATGCTCCATGTGTTCTCAGACCCTTGGGGACATGCAGGTGCTGCGGTTGTCGTAGGGAAGAGAACGGGCGGGGTTCCACCTTGACTCGTCCCATTACGACTACCACGATAGGATCAGCACGGCTCCTTCCCTATTCATATTGTTAACATCTAGGAACTGGGTTCTGCCTTGTGAGGCCGAGCTGGCAACATGAATTGTCTGTCGAGACTGAATGGGCTAGATGAATGCCTTATCGGCGCTGACCCAAAGACTGAGAATTGAATCGAGTCTCGGGTCTAAGCCGTCTGCGCCCTGTCCGTCCAGAACTTCTGGGAAACATGGGCAGTTGATGAACGATAGGTACAATTAAGCTTGTCGTTCATTGAGTTCCTATGTTGGTGGCTCGTCCGGTCGCTTAGATTCACTTTGATTAACACTGGGCTGTGCACGATCGGATCGACTTGCATCCCTGCTATACCCACGATTAGACTGTTATATAGGCGCGTAAGCTTTATTTTTTGTATCCACTTCAGATGCCGAGCCATGTAGGCGTCGCTTTATCAGTGTGGAGGGCGAATCTCCGAAGTTCCCCAGTCTTTCGCAGCTGAGCCACTTGTTCATCCCAAAGATCCCAGGCACAAGCAAAGAATTAGAGCCACGGCCCGCACCGTCGTTTTCCTTGGCACGGGCACCTTCCTCAGTTGCCGAACCTTAGAAGCTGCTTCTTCTCCGGCGCGAGATAGGCATATCTCGGTGTCCAGCATGCCCCAAAAAGTGATAGATACCGCCGGGGGTTGTTCCTCCACCACAATTCTGATACAAATGGCTTCAGCGTCCGTATCCCACCGCCGGCGTGTCAAGTTGCCATCGACAACGCGCAGTATCTAGGTAGTTAGGAACTGTAGGTCCAGTGTGTACCATCTCACGGACATATTCAAACACAGACACAAACACAGGCCGCCCAACGTCCGTTCCCCCTCATCCCCACAACATCATTCTGCAAGGCAACGCGTTCTTCTCAGGCGCACACGCGTTGGCGAGTTGGGCGAACAGCGAACAGACACGATCGGCAGCACAGGGACGCGTCGCCACCACGGCCGCTGACAGCTCTCTGATGCGACCCTGGCGACTCGTCACCGGGCGTCTGCTGTGGGGAGGCTCAAAACGGGGCCCTCATTGCATGCAGTGTGCTTGCGAGTCCCATCTATCATCTTTGTAGGATCGCAATTACCCAGATTGTCGGTCCAGGGGCCGGGAAGTCGATGATAAGAGGACGGACCCCTGTTCGCCGGGTGCGGTCGAAACAGGGAAACAGATCCGCCGCCCGGGGCCGAGTCAGGCCCGTCCTGGGGGTCTCTGTCTTCACGCAGTGCCACAGAGCGGCCGTAAGCCAGAGGGGGTTTCATTCAAGACCATTGGTATTTCCAGGCTGATTTCAAGACGTGCTACTAATTTGGCAAATATCGCTCTCTTTGGTATCCAGATCCAGGCCCATCCCAAAACAAAAGAGACATTGAAGCAAAACAGTAAGATAAAGACACCCAACTCCCAGTCATATCACACATTATGTAGCAGGAGCCGGCTCGGGCTTCGTGTCTTCAGGCTTCGCAGCTTCAGGCTTCGCGGCCTCGGTCTTGTCAACCTTGCTCTCCGCAGCCTCACTTTTCAACTCAGTTGCCACAGGCTTAGGCACCTGCGGCAACGCCTGCACCTCCATCTCCAAGTCAGGCTCCTCCTTGATGCGCGGTGTTGTGGTCCCGCTGCCGATCTTTGTCTCTGCATCACTCGGCCTCCGGGAGCCGTTGAGCGTCTCCTGGGGGCTCTCCTGGACGGCGTCGAGCTTGAACCCCGCCACGGCGACGGCGGTGTCCATGCGCGAGTTGCGGTACGACGACAACCTCTTGTCCATAATGCGGGCGATGTTGTTGTCCTGCAGCTGGTGGTCCGTGGCCAGCTCCTTGTTCATGTCGTAATGCCTGATGGTCAGGCTGATGAAGAACGCGACCGCGCTGATGCCCAGGTAGACCCTGTACACCCCCTGGAAGCCGAAGACGTACCCGTCGACGATGGTGGTCTTCTGCGGCGACGCCGGCATCTCGAGGAGCTGCACGATGAAGGCCTCGGCGTTCTTAGCGATCTCCGCGCCGTCAGGCAGGTCCGTCCACGACAGCTTGAGCGCCATGATGTTCTGGAAGGCAGAGCCGCCGATGCCCACGCCCAGGGCGGTGCCGAAGTGCCGCAGGAAGCCGTACATGGCTGCCGCAGCCGCCTCCTCGCCGTCCAAGCAGATGGCCTGCGTGGCAAAATTTTGTGCGTTGAGGATCGCCCCGTGGCCGAAGCCGAGGAGGATCAGCGTCACCACCCAAACCCCGATGGATGTTTCGGCGTCCCACATCGTGGTCAGGCCACAGGCGATCGTGAGGACTACCCAGCCCGACCAGATGGGCCAGCGGTAGCCGTTCCAACGAGTAATCAACACGCCGGTGATGATGGACCCCGGGACGAGGGTCAACATGACCGGCAGGAGGGCCAGGCCGGTATGGATCGGCGAGTATTCCAGCACCGACATGAAATAGAAAGGGATGTAGTAAAGCTGGCCGAAGAGAACCAGGCCTTGCACTGCGCTGCAGATGTAAGTGGAGATGGCGCTGACGTTATAGAATAGCGAGTGCCTGAGGAAAGGCTCTTTCGCCATGTACTTCTCCCAGGCCGCGGTGCCGGCGAGGCCAATCGCACCGATAATCAAGGGTGCGATGGTGGCCGCGCTGGACCACTCGAACTGGGTGCCGCCCCATGAGATGGCGATGAGGAACAGCGTTGCGGAGACCATGAAGATAGCAGAGCCGACCCAGTCGACACGTGCGAGCTTCTGCCCCAGCGTCTCAACCTTGGGCTTCAGGGTGAGAAGAAAGGGGATGGACACAAGGCCAAACGCGCAGAAGGGGAACATGACGTAGAACACCCATCTCCAGGTGGTGCCGTCGGCGATGGCTCCGCCCAGCACGGGCCCGACGCAGTTGCCCAGGGCCCATGCTCCCTGCACCGTTCCGTACCACTTTGGTCGTTGCCGGAGAGGAACGATGTCCGTGAAGATGACCAGGCTCAGGACAATAATGCCTCCACCACCGATGCCCTGAACCGAGCGGCCGCCCAGGAGGGTGGCGATATCCGGCGCAACGGCACAAATGATGGTGCCGATTGTAAACATTACGATGGAAAAGATTAAGAGGATTGGTCGGCCGAATATGTCGGATATTGAGGCCAGGAATGGCATGGCGACTGCTGTCGATAACAGATATGCTGTGCCGACCCAGAAGCTCTGAGTGGCGGTTCCCCCGAGGTCTTCTACAATGGCCTGCAAAGTATTCTGGTCAGCACGGCTACGCAAACCGGGGCTCTGCTGAAGAATGGGGACAAAGGGAGCTTGTATGATGACTGGATGTGGACATGAAAGAGGGAATGTCTCTTACACTAAGTGAGGTGACAATTATACATGCGTCGAGTGAAACCATGAAGCTGATGACACTCAGGGCGACCATGATCATTAGTTGGTGAGTCGTTGGCTTCCATTCTGTCTCCTGTCGAAGAGATTCATCAACCACCTCAAGCTTGTCTTCGGGCTGCTTGCTGCCGCGTTGGAAGAAGCCCATTCTGATCCAGTGGTGAAGTGGAGCTGGAGGAGGGCGCTGTCGGCTGTGGAGATCATTGGGGCGTGTTCTTGTTCACTTCTTGCAGGGATGAAATGTAAAATCTGGTATCGTAGTTGACAGCCCTTGTGTACAGATGGGTACTAGGGAGGCTTGATCCTAAAACGACGTGCTGGAAACGGCACGAGGAAGGGATAACAAATAATGATATGTCCTAGACAATGCGGATTGTTGTGAGAATGGGACGGCTGAAGAGATAAGCAGGTTGTGTGGCGGATTCCAATGAAGGGCAGGTCGGGACGGGCAGAGGCGCGGCCTGTTCTTATATCATAGTTGATGGGAATCATCTCTGGTGGATCTCACGGCTCCTATGGAGCCTTGGAGCAGCACACATTGTGAGCGAGTAAAGCATTGGCTCTCGTCCTCGACAACAGCACCAACACTGCTGGGGATGGGGACAGATGGGTGGGTCTAGTGAGAAGGAGCCGACCGCAACACAACATACATGCTCTTGGCCCCCCAAAAAAGAAACATCACCAGGTGTTCGGAGCATTAGCAGCCCACATGGGCGAAGAACAAAGCCTTACAAGCAACAACCCTTGACTCGACTAGGGCGAGCAAGCGTGACATCAGCATGGGAGCTGTGCCCTACCTAGATCGAGAACGTCCTAGGCAATGAAGAGCCGATCGTTGATCGGCAGCGGGCCGCACGTTTTGAGACATGGGAAAACACGCCCCAAGCTTGAAGTTGGTGAACAAGATCGGAGCTAGCGCCTAAATGGACCAATGGTCTCACATCATTCCCGGCAGCATGTGGGCATGCAGGCATGCCACATTTATTCCTCAAGCCGCAGTTTGCTGACTGCAGGATCCTGCGCTGGTGCCAGGCCCAACGTGTCATCGGGCATGGAGCCCAGCGAGGATAAAGGAAGGAAGCTGCCGCGTTGCCACGCCAGGCCAACGTAGAATGCAACTCTGCACAGCCGCAAGTACACCCATATGCGCGTTGCGGCACCTGTTTCAGCGATGTGGTGCCCGGGAGGATGTCAGATCTAGCCGATAGACGCGCACGCTTGAAATACGCAGGTTGTTGAGGGCGGATGATGTTCTCACAAAATCGAGATTGCAGCGTTTTGTGTCGGACAAACCAGCGGCACGGCGTGTTGTCTGCCTCATTGCTGCATGTCTTGTTGAAATTGCGAGCCTGAGAATTTGGGATAAATGATATGCGGCTGAGGTGGGAGGTGGGACTGGCCAAGCTCTCTGCAGAGCGGTCAAACAACCAACAGCAACAAACAATTTCCAGTTGGTTGGACCAGAATTAGCAGACAGAGTTTTGCTGTTGCCCACGAGGTGGAGCATGAGGTCCGGAGACGTCGAGATGCAGACTCGAGTGCCCTCCGTGAAGCGGGCCGTGTGGGTGTGCCACCATGCTTGCGCGTGTTGGGTCGAGGTTGGGGGCCAGCGGCGCAGGGCTATTACCGTAGGAAGGATGGGTGACATCGACAGGTACGCCCAGTGCAGAAATATCCTCTGGATTCGAGTGGTGTCACCCCTACTCATATACGCAGCGCGCGAAGGATACTGACTTAAGACCTGAGGATTACGACAAGTTGCCCACGACATGGGAGCAGCAGTGAGACCGCGAGCCTTGGACAGAGAGCAGTGTCGCTCCGGGGGCTCGGATCTCACAGTGGGAACAATGCCGATCAAGGAGGAGGTACCAGAGCCTTGGGTTCGAAGTGGAGGAACGATACACGTGTAGGGACCGCGGATCGCGGATCACGGATGGTCCTCTGTGTTGTTGATCAATTTGATGGGGTCTGCCACCGCTGGGCTGGGCGGAGGTGCTCGAAGCGCCAGCGTGACAACAGACCGCTCATCGCGCACCTAAAATGGGAGCCAACAGTGGTGTTGGTGCTCTGTTGGTGCTAGAGTGCTGCGGAATGGCGGATCTGTCGACGATGGAGTCATGTTGCTAGCTCGTTGCGGCACAGCAGCTCCTTCGCTGTCGCGTCGATCCACCTCGTCTGCTGTGCCGTTGCTGGGAAATGAGAGGGCGACACCGGGGCGCGATTGCCCGGGGATTTCGAGCCAAGGGCATGGGAATGACTGCGGAGGAAGGCCAGACGTTCCGTGGATGGATTCCAAGAACGAATGTGGCACAAATGACCCGAAGTGATGAGGTCAATAAGCATGGCATGGTGAAGGTTAAGCTGAGATAGCAGGTCGACAGGAGAGATGAGGTCGTACGAAGCGCGCATGCGGGTGCAGGTGCTGTCCGAGCTCCGTCACTCAGTCCACCTGGGCAGTCTGGCCCAATCCAGACCCTCGGGTGACTCGAGCTCCACTTTCAGGGCGGGTTCCCAGCACCGTGGACAGGGGCCCCGCTCCTTCCTACAGGGCATCTGGTCAGCAACAAAGGGATCGGAAGGAGGGTCAGCCAGCCTTCCTCTTGCTCGCTTTCAAAGGCTCTGCCCTATTCGAACATGATTGTGCAGTTCTACAATAGACACATGGACTAACTGTAGGCTGTCTCGGCAACATCATGCTGACCGTATGCGTAGGTAGCGTGTAGCGTAGGTAAGGTGAGGTTCGTTGATGACGGGTGGCTGCAGAACGCGCTTAAGGAACAGCCAGAACCCACACCCACCCACATCTGCACCTGCACGTCTAAAAATATCAACCCTGGACCCTTCAAAGTACGGTAATGCAGACTGCATACCGGCATCTCATCTCAGCAGCAGCTCACCCTTACATTTCCCGTTCTCGGTGTCGTACAGCAACAACTGCTTTCCGCCAAATTATCCGGCTCCTTCTCCGCTCTGTTGCAGTGCACATTGCAGGTTGCACAGCCTGATGCCCACGAGGTTGCGTTGCATACCCCCAGACTGGCCGCCATCCGCGATCCAATTTCCGAGACTCGCATGGCTTTCACCAATGAAGGTAACTTATAGTGGGTCCTCTCGTCGGGCCATTCACGCCACCATAGGCCTCCTACGTGCTGTCACATGGATGTTAGTAGCCTTTGCCCCCGTGATGGAGAGAAAAGTATGAGAGATATCCATGATCGTAGCCGTCTCACAAAGACAATTGAGCTGGGCTGGAAAAGGCAAAGTTGCCTGCGCCCTCCGCCACATGTTTGGATCTGGTCGAGTTCGGATCGGTTCCGTGAATGGAATTGACTGATGGTTTCGTGCTGTGGACTTGTCAGTTGTCACAATACTTGGCCTACCAGAGACATAGACAGCGCTTCCGCCAGCTTCAGGAGCCGGGGTTGGGGGGGGGCGGGAGAAGGTTGGGACGTGTAGAAATATCTGCTTGGTGCGAGTCTGAGAATCACATCTATGCATCGTCGCAAGTACCAGAGACAGGTTTCTCACAAGTGCATGGCTCAGTACCACATATGTATGAACACGCTGAAGGAAGAATATCACCAATCCCATCACAGCAGGTACTAGTATGCAAACCGCCTCGCTTGATGCTCCAGGCTGAGTCCGAGGAAAAGCCAGGAGCGTTACCACACGATCCGTTGTCATAGCTCCCACCTGTATACTTGGTCACATCTATGCAATGGCATTTGTCTGCCCTTGCACGCTTGATGCTGGCTTGAAGAATCGCAATAGAGGATCGTCATATGTCTTTGTCTTATCGTGGCGAACAAGAAGTATCGCCAGACGAGGCGTCCACTTGTAAACCAGACAAAGACCGGAAACAATGGAGCATCGAGGTGAGCATCAGTCGCGGAACTTGTAAACCACCTGGGCATATATGAGGCATTGCTTTGTTGAGACTCTGTGTACGTATGAAGCTATATATGCACGCACTCGGACACACCAATCAACCCACGATGCCTAGACATCCAGCAAATACATCCACAAACACACTCTTATTACTATATTCTAAAGCATATCGTCTTATCATCGCTTTATCACCGTCTTCGAGCACCTTGGTTCAATGGAGCGGAACAGCGCTAATCGGTACACGGTATATTTTCTTACATACAAATCGATGTACGCAAAGGCCCATCGCGCTCTCTATATTGGGACTGATGTTGCTCAAAAAACCGGGTACATCTACCATGTCCTCGGAAATCTGTTAATGGGCATGAAAGTTGAGATCAAGCCCTTTTTGGACCCAAGGCCCTCCGTCAACCTCGAGACCATGACCGCCATAGGCTCCTTGGGAGCCCAAGACCTTGCCCGATTCAAACACGCTTGTTTCTCTATCCCAGCACCAAAAAAGCAAATGACCCTCGGCGGTCGACGCATCCATCCAAATGAGCCACTACGAACATGCCAGGAATGGGTGGCCGAGGTGATTGACGCTTCAACCCTCAGTGGAATTATCATTCCGCTCGAGTCGAGGTAGAAGGTGCAATCTCAGAAAGGGGGGCCCTGCTGGCCAGGGTACTCACCACACCGAAGAGGCAGCAGGCTGTTCCCGTTGAACAGAACATCGGCATCACATAATGCCGCCAAATTGCATGTTGCGCAATACCATAATCAGCAAACATTCGGAGGGGTACTCGTCCAGGAACTTGGGAATATACGCGCCAAAGTCCGTGTCATGATCTGCAGCGTACATGGCATAAGAAAATTCCCAACATGCTGGGTACCAGCCACAAAGTCCCCAGTCGATGATGACGACTTTGCCGTCCCGGAGTACGACGTTGCCGAGGTGGACATCTCCGTGGGTAAACACCGGCGGGCCCTCGGTCAGAATCTTTGGTATGAAACCATTATAAATCTTGGCCCTCTCAATGAAATGCCCCATGCTCGCTAGCATGCTGTCTCCGAGGCCCTTTCCCAGCTGCGCCACGGTTTCAAACGGCCCCCCGAAAGTCTCTGTATTTCCGTCATTCCCGCGAAAGACAAAGTCCAGAAGGTGCCTGTTGGGCAGATTGCCAAACTCGGGAGGCAGCGAACGGCCGAAAACCCCAAGGGAGGGCAGCGCGCGCAGCTCGGCGAAGTGGGTCGCAAGTTGCTTCGCTATGTCTTCCTTCTGAGAGACGTCCATGTCCTTCCAGGCGTCTTTGAGGGTTGGGCCTCGTATGTACTCCATTACAATTATAGTGCGTTCGGCCTTCTTGTCGGTGACGTCGGTGAAGATGGCATATACGGTCGGAATGGGGATGCTGGTCATATTTTTGAGGTAGACCATGGTCCAGCCCTCCATAATATCAAAACTACCTCGTTTAACGATGTAATTCTCTCCAATAATCGTGACCTTGTTGGAATCGCATTCTGTTATGAATGAAGCACGACTCTCGTTGATCTCCTCCAGCGTCGGTAGGGGCTGCGGGAGATCCGAGGCCAGGTAGTGTACCTTACAATTCTCATCCTTGGTCGGGTCCATGGTGGGGTAGATCGAACCGCGGTCCGGAATTTCCGTCTATGATACTTGAATTGAAGCTTATGTAAGGTAATACTTTGAACAAGTATTTAATTATTAAGAAATGCTGGGACAACAGAATAGATGGTGAATTTCCCAAAACCCCAGATGCCTGGGTTCAAGACGGCAATTTGTCGTGAGAAGACACCCACCACTAAGAATCGTTTACCGGTGCTCGCTAGGAAGGAGCATAAAATGTATATGTTCCGAAGTTTTTCTTTTACCTTTCCAACGTCCTCATCGACTGAATTTACGATGGATTCTTTGTTGATAGCCGGATATGTCTAGCGCGTTGAGGTCCGTACCGTGGACCCCGTCGTCCTCGTTTGCGGCCACAAAGGTCCTTGGAAGTGCTAGACTAGATGTCACGGCAACGTAGTTGAGTATTCATTCCGTGGCACATCACCAGGCTCAACACAGCACGAGACAGCATAGATACCACAATCGATGATGTTCCTCGAGGAGTCAACTTGTGTTATTGATGTCGAATTTGGTACAAAGCTCGGGATTGCTCTCAAAGCTGAACGAGCGACAAGTAAATAGAGAGTGACAAAGAGTGACATGAAGGGGAAAGAAACACCCAATTTCAAAATTGAACCACCCGACTCAATGTAAAGAGCTCAGCACACTGCGTGGGCAGAAGCTTATCAGCGTGTATGTGCCGCAGACACAGACTAGCCTCAGCGCACATAGCATTCGCCTTGAGCGGACTCAGCCGACACCTAGTCCACCCTTTTTGAACCAGCCTGGCGCCTCTCAACCAATTTGAGCAGCCAGGAAGCGCGGAGCATTCACTGCCGCCTCGGTCTGGTAGGAGAAGTGCCCGGGCAGGATGACGAGCGTACCGAAGCACACGGCATCAGTAGCAGCACAGTAGACTTCAGTCTTGGACGTCGGGAAGTTGGGGATGCGACCGGCGTTCTGCAGGTTTTGGGTGTATCCGAACAGTACAACGCCCTTTATCTGGTTCTGGATCGTCGAGCCCAGCTCCGAGATGGACGCCGCCATGACGGCGGTGCCCTGGCTATTCATCGTCGTTCCACGTCAGTATGCAATTGAACCGACAGCCGAGTTCTTGGCAGAAGGTTGGTCCCATCTTACCTGTACCCGCCGGCAACGACGGCCGCATTGGGGCACTTGGTGTTGGCCAGCGTGAACAGCCTCTTGGCCTCGTTGATGGCGGCCCGGCTGGTACCCTCGGGCAGGGCGTTGGAGGGCAGGTCCGCCGTGTATGGCCCGCCGACGCCCTGCACCCAGACATTGGAGGCCCCGTATCGACTCTCAAGGGCATCCGCGACAGTCGGGCCGGCACTTCCCCCCTATTTTTGATTTCAAAAGTTAGACAGGCCCGTAGATTTCGAGAGAAATGATCTTACCATGTTACCAAGCTCGGTAGAGGCGCGGGCGAAAATGAAGATCACCCTAGGGCATGCGGAGCTGCTGCCAGACTGGAGCTCGTCGCGGGTCAAGCCAGTCTGGCGGATCTCGAGGCCAGCCACACTGGCGTCGACGGCGACTTCGATGGGGCCATCGATAGGAGCCGCGGCGACGAGGGCGGCGCAGAGAGAGACGATGGAGAGGAACTTCATTTTGGGAACTTTTGCAGAGTGCCTAGAGTCTTAAGAAGGTAGTTTACTGAAAGTTTCCTGAAAGATGAGTGACTTGTGATTTTCTGGGCTTAGAGCGAGGGAACAGAGGCTTCAGAACTGAGCGAGAGCTTGAGTCTGACGAGAAAGAGGTCCATTGTATTCAGAGAGGGATATTTAGATGGTATTTATCTTATTTCAGATCTTCTCTCTCCTCCGTTGCTGTAATGATTTGTCTACCTGAAATTGCCATCAAATTCTTTGCGTGTCTAGGTAGTCTGCCATGTCCACCATCCAACGCCCTTTGATGGTCAGAAGCCCAGTGTTAGCCACCACCCATCAAATTGTAGAGATTCTCGTGAGATTCATCTGTCCAGTCGCATCTACAAAAAGTCTTCATCGTCAGTGGCCCAGGCTTGGTGTGCTGGACGTTCCAAGGAAAGGGTATGTCACACTAGGGCCGCCGTTTCGCGACACAACATCGAATTGGGGAATAGTCGGAGGCGCTTCCGCTGACCCTTCGGGTTGCAGCCAACTCGAGAGCCTCGGGACAAGACCCTCGACAACAAAGCAAGACACAACAACGAATTACAGGATGAGGGGAATATGCGGCTCGAGAACTAGAATGATGCCGGTGGGCTGGGTTGACTCAGGTGTCAGCTAATAGGTCGTCCTGGTGCCCATAAATACAACACCTATACCCCAGAACAGTCCACAGCCCTATTGGAGGACGGTTGAATACCACTCGACTTGCCAATGTCTCAGTCTTACCGACATGGCTGGTTGCGAGTTCAAGCAAAAGCTTACGCGAAAGCATCACCCTCTCTTCTCCAATATTATTTGCTAGATCTTCCAGTCATTTCGTAAAGACATGGCAGGGTGTGAGCCGCGGCGTTGCCTACACAACTCTTGAACGGAGAACCTCGGCTTCAAAGTGCATTAATGCCTAGTCCGATCTGACTGTAACATTCAAGTCACATTTTCAGTCGACCGAGGTTATTTACAACTCTAGGGATGCCGAAATTGATTAAGGAGAAGGAGACAAACTGGTGTTGCGTTCCGTGGAGATCCGGATCGAGATTCATGGCACACCGCCCAGCCCATGTTCCTGTGATCAATGTGTTAGTGGCGGAGGCGTAACACTTGCGCTGACTTGTATGCTTTAAGCGACATTTAACTTTGAACAAGATGCTGTATTTTATACAAGGACTGCGAAAAATCACTACAGGGGTGGAAACGGAATGTCAAACAAGATGGGAGGGGAGCTTGATACTCAGGTACTTTTAGTGTGGACATATTCACCACAAGCCACTCTAGCTACCCCGCAGATGTACAATTTGAACAAGTGTTCTGCGAGCATCATTAAATATCAATTATTTTCCATGTTACTGAGTTGTATGCCTAGGCCGTTCATAAACGTTGAAGCAAAAGCTGGCCTTGGTGACACACAAATGCCGATCCGGTACTACCTGAGCAGATCCCGGGCTACAGAACTTATACATGATTTGCCTTAGTCAGTATCAGGTCTGCATATTTTTCTCTTGCACCCTGAAAGCATATCATACAGTATCTTACACCTCGAATCATGGCTCTGGTCAATGGTCACTATTCACCATCCTTGACTAGTTGGGGCTAACGGGTCACACAACAGCAGAACAGAACATCACGAGACCTACCTGGAGCTTTTGAGAAGTTTCATTGGCCAACCCGCCGCGTCGTTCTGCATGGATTCACACCCAGACTGCAGTCCACAGTCCGACAAACAAAGCGAACCAGGGTTCCCGATTGAACCGCGGTTGCGGGCTGGCGAGCCACTGCCTCGGCTGCGATGCAAAGGATCAATAACGGCCTTATTAATGGAGTCTTGGCTCCCATGTGCTGCTGATCAATCCTACATTTACACCAGTCAGCACCTCCAACAGCCAATACCAGGCAGGATTCAAAACCCGTCAAAAATGACATCGCGTTTGTGAAAAGCGACTCAGGAGGCCAAGGTAGCACCAATCGCCCAACCTGGGTCTATCGATGATGTCTCTGCTTGGATACAGCCCTAGTGTCCAATGCCAAGCCTCCAACTGCTTTCTTGTCTTATGAGAGGCAGCACTCTAAAATGCTCCTGCACTACGTTTCAGTTCGGCAGCGATTTCTTGGCATAGTGAGCAGTATGATGACCAATATGCAGCCGTAGTAGGGTGCTTGGGGGCCCTTCTAGAACATGTAATTCCCCCTCACGCAGAACGTGGGCTGACGCGACCTCCTCGTAATCCGATTTAGCACCAGTCCATCCAGCGGCGTCTTTGCCTCTATGCGGCGTCCTTCCTGCTGCCGAAAAGCTCCCGGGAGTGGCGCATCAGCGTTCCGCCTCGGGCGGCAAGGAGGTGGACTGGGCCGCTCAGTGTGGTCACCAGGTGAGCATTTTTATTGTAGGGGGCCGCACGGCGCAGCACCAACAGTATGTGTGAGCTCGACCGAGGATCCTACAATCTGCATGCGGGATTTCTCCCAACTCATATTGGGCGCCAATCTCCAAGTCTTATGCGTGCAGTTCAACATCCTTCTGACCTGGAGTGGAGTGGCCACCAATGTGGCCGGCTCATACTACCTTCAGGCTCGTGCTCTTCATGCGGCTGTATTACATATGTAGCTTCAAGTGGTGTGCAGACCTCGTGTTTGTGCAAGCCATGAATTTCCGTCTGCACCGTCCGCAGCCTTACTGTTGAACCGTCGACCTCAGCTGCTCCATCCTCAAGAGAGGGTATGGCACGTGTGGCGGTTTGTGTGAGGCAATGACCGCGGTTATCTGAATTCCATTTTTGACCCTCTCAAGTCAAGTCTCGACGGCGGGAGGCATGGGCCAGTCTGTTTGCTCATCTAAAGATCGTCATGATAACCAACAAAACACTGTCTTTGCAAGCACGTCCAGCTAGGTTCATTCTCGCCTGCTTTTGAAGGCTGCAAAGGGACCGTTCCTTTTGACTCGCGTTGAGATCTGTACTTTCAACCTAAATGATACCGATAGACTTAGAATCCTTTGCAACTAAGTAGGCCTCAATCTTCAAAGATGAAATTACACCGCTGCCTGCCTTCGTTGTTTTTCCTGCGCATGGCTTCAACCTGTCGATCTCAACGTAGATTGGAGCTGCCTTACTTTGCGATTACTTCATCGTTGCGAGGGGATCATTGATCGTTCACAGAGGCTCGGTCCCAGAGACCGAGCCTCTTTATGTGCATACAGCTTCATGTCGATGACAGGATACTACCACGGCCAGAGGCAATACCTCAATCCTTTCCATATAATGCGATCGAAGTTTGAATCTCCTTGAGGTACTGTTGTCCATTTCTTGGGGCGCGTGGTATCTATCGCCTTGTTTTGAGCGAAAGTTTCCCCATCTTGGCAGACAGAACTGGAAATCAGGTCCTACATGCCACGACTCACATATCATCGTGTTGTCTAGGCCGATGCTATCAATCGAGAGGCTGAATATCACCATTAAATTTGAATACGGAGATTCGCACCTGCAAAACGGAGGGTACATCGGTACATCACCACCTTACCCAACACCAACGCCCATACCCACACTCTTACTTATACCCACACTTAACACCCAATACCTATACACCCAACACCCGATACCTATACACCTAACACCCATACACCTAATTTACACACCCAACCTATACACTTAGTTGACATACCTAACTTAACTTAGGTGTATATGTATTAGATATAGGTAAGTGAAATTGGATATATTAGTAGGTGATATGCTCTGATTAGCTATAGCCATGGTATAAGTTGATGTATCGGCATACCCTTTGTTTTTGCAGGTGCGAATCTCCGTATTCTTAAATTTCAAGTTCAAGCAGACAAGAAGACTGTTATATTTAATTCTTGGGGCATCTTGGCAGGGGATGTCAAGCAGTATTTTGCAGAGCTCAAGGTGAGTGACTGCTAATCGAGTCACCTACAGTGGCATTTGTATTAGCATCCTAAGGACTCACTATAAGGATCGATGAGGTTGCGACTTGATAGTGTGTACAGTTCAGTGAGAGCTGAAGTAATGAAGACCTATTTCTGAGTTAGCACAACAGAAAAGGAATTGTCGATTGGTGGACGAGGTCAAAAATTAGGAGAATTTGGTCCATCTAACGAACGCGAGCCCCAGCCAGGCAACCAGCATGTTAGGGCTACTGGTGTCTGAAACTGAGGGTATCACGAACGGTCCGTTCGTCTCGATAGGTGCCTTGCATGATGACCTGTGATACGTGGCCCCTTCGTGGGTGGCCCACCAATTAGGCATGTTCACGGACCGCAGCCCCACGTCATCAGGTATGCAATACAAGGTCTACCGAGCCTACTCGCATCGGTGTCCAGCGTGAGTGGCGCCGGGCCGGTAAGACCGTCTCCGCCAGAAGGCAGTCGGGAAGAAACAACGCTCGGTGCGTGATTCGAACCCTCGACGGCCCCGTCTAACATACGGGGTGATCATACCGCTGCGCCACTCAAGCTGGTCCTGACACTTCTTGAGGCGTGGGGTTGTGCGATCGATTGGTTTATCAGGGGGCGTGCTGGGTTCCCATCTGATGTTGGGGGGGGGGGGGGGGGGGGGGGGGGGCCGGACCTGGGGAAGGGGTTTGTTTCCGGGGGGGCAAACAGGGGCCCCCGGGTTTTCGTAATTTTCCCCGAATTCGCTATTAATTACATTAAGTAATGTATTAAATAATATAAGTTTATAAGTAAGAAATATTATTAATATAATTTATATATAGGTGTAGGTATTTGATTACCCTAATTTATATAAAAGGTACCTTCCTAGGCATTCATTATATGACTTCCTTACCCAAATCCTTATAACTCTTGCGCTTTTCACAAGCCTTACAGAGATCTTAGAACTTAAAAAGTGCCCACGGATCCTAATATGGTATTCTTCACGCGACTGACATAGTCCACGTTGTTGTATAGGCTATCATATTTGTAATTGTAATTGCTGGCGTACTAGATATCTTCCCTCTCTCGCGTCAGGTACGTGTCACCCCATCCGCCTACAAGTATTCAGCTTAGTTGAGATCCCTTTACTATGTCTATCTCACAGGCACTGAATGGTATTAATGGAAGAGTGTAACTGAGTAAATCGGCCCATCAACTGTCCTAACCGAAATTGTGGTAGAAGAAGAAAAGGATAGGGTGCTGCCTCTTCTCTATCCCGAAGTGTCTCTTTGGTTGTAGTCTTGGTTAGCTGTGCCGGCTCGAGACTCTTGGGGAGTCTGGAGAGCTGACATGATGATGAATGCCCGTATGTATGACACAGATGGGATTAAGGGCCACAGCCGATCCCGAAACCTACAATAACAAACCATTGCCTGGATCTATTTTCGCAGCCGCGGTTGCGTGCCTTCCTCCATGCATGTCTCTTAGTGCAAAATTCCGACTTGTTACGTGGAATTCTTCACCTGAGATGTCGACTGTTCGAGGGCTGCCCACAGGACACTTGACCCATTTGGGGACTGCTCACTTAATGACAGAGCAGTTACAGAGCCTAATAGAGAAGGACTGCCAGTGATCGGAGAGGCTCACTTTCGATGATTTAGTCTTGGAAAAAGCCTGAATTGTTATAGTGCTCCGTATCTTCGTTTATGGCGGACAATTCCTCGGTACACAACAGAGACATTACCCTTGTCTGACACCTTTGGGCTGTACGGTGAGCCATTGAGGCACGAGGTTTAGCGGTGACAGCGCTTGATTTGAGAAAGTACTTGCAGACCATTTTTGGATGCGTCCTGGACAGAAGAGGATTCCGGTTTCAGTGGTGACTATGACTGGCTCAGCCACGTAATTCTATAGATAAGGAACATGGTAGGTGGACGGGCCTGGGTGCACATGTGAATGTTATCGTAGGACCGGGAGACCGGACCATTACAATTATTTGGAGTGTTTTATTATAAGATCTGACATTGATGAAGATAAAAATGATTGATCTCATTTGTTATACAAAGCAAGCCCATAGACCGATGGAAGCCACATGGTCAGTCTCTCGACGTGTCTCGTCTTTTAGTGGACGGTGTTGCCTATGATATCATGCCAAAAGCAAAACAATCATGGATGGCTGCTCTTGTTTGGGACAACCACAGCCGGCAATTGCAACTAAGACGGTATGCACTTCAGCCAGTCGTACAGTGACACAAGTCGGGATACCTCCAAGGTTTGAGAGATAGACAAGGAATGGCCCCGCCCAGTCACGTTAGCGCCTCACGGTGCACTTGTGCATCCAGGACGAGATTTCCACGAGCCTCAAAGTGACTCACCTACCACAGCGCAAGTGCTCTGATGGTTATGACTTCTGGGTCGATGTGCCCGGGATATATAAGGCGAGGCACTGGCCGAGTATTGTCGAGGTCCTGCTTTCGAACATCTTGATTCTCAACCCCGCATCATCCATCCACCTTGCCCTTGACTCATCATGCAGTTCATCACGGTCGACGTCTTCACGGACACATCCTTCCTCGGCAACCCCCTAGCGGTCGTCATTGTCGAGGAAAAGGAGCGAGCCGCGCTAGGAAAGGACAAGCAGCAGCTCATCGCCAAGGAGTTCAACCTCAGCGAGACAATATTCCTCTACCTGCGGCCGGGAGAGACGCTGCAGCACCCGGACCGGTCCTCGAGCGTGCGCGAGGTCAGCATCTTCACCATCGAGAGCGAGCTTCCCTTTGCGGGCCATCCCACCATCGGGACGACGTACTTGCTCCTCCAGTATCTGGGTTGGGACTTTGTTGACACCATCACCCCGCCATGCGGGCCCATCCGCATCTCCAAGTCGGCCGACGGCAAGGTGACGGCGAGCATCCCTCACGACGTCCACCTGCACTCGCGCACGCTGCGGTCGCTCTATGAGCTGGGCGACAAGGGCGTCAGGGCCCAGATCGAGCCCGCCCTCCACGGCGACGACGCGATTCGGGCCGCCGAGCTCGACGCCCCCATCTTGAGTATCGTCAAGGGCATGACCTTCCTGCTCGTCAAGCTGCCCAGCCTCGAGCACCTCGCCCAGGTTGACGTCCGAAAGCGGCTGGACCTCGGCGAATACGTGAGCCTTTTGGATGCAGGACCATGGGGCCACGGGTTCACAGCGAGATATTGTAAGCGAACCTCCGCTTTTTTGTATGCTTCTTGGCACTGCAGATGGGTCCCGGCCATGAGGACCCGTCTTGAGGCCATGGTGAACAATATAACACTAACGAGAGACTTGACTAGACTACGTCCCACAGGCTGTTGCTACCGATGAGAGTGGAATTAGGAGCGAGACCATCCGTACGAGGATGGTGGAGCTCGACTTCGAGGACCCGGCCACCGGCTCTGCGGCGTCTTCGCTGACGAGCTATCTGAGTCTGAAGGGGGATGCTGATGAGACCAAATACCGCATCACCCAGGGCGTCGAGCTTGGGAGGGAGAGCGATATTGAGACCCACATTGTCTCAAAGGTCGGCTCAGACGGAACGAGGGCGATAACAGAGGTGAGGCTCGGCGGCACGGCAAAGGTGGTGATGAAGGGGGAGATATTCCTCTGAAATCCTGCCCTGACCGCACACTCATTTGATGGGCTGGGGTCCTTTGCCATGAATTGCAATAAAGGCTCGAGATGGGATGTGCTGTTGACGTCAATCGGGGCACGAGCCTGATGTGCTCCATGTGCCCGTTGCCTCTGAGAGTTGCTGGGTGTTAGGCATACATCCGATCACACACGTTTCTACAAGGCATGATTGCCGAGAGTGTTTTGCCGTTGCGGCCTCTGTTTCTGAGCCCCAGCGCTTCTTTGACAGTGCCTGAATAGAGATGCATGGGGGAACAAGGATGCTTCAGATAGCTGATGGAACGGATGATTCAGGACAGTAGCATAAAACCTTGAATGGGTTGCAGCAACGCATGCAAGAGACGGCTCTCCCAGAACCCCGGGTCTGTGTTGACATGCCCGAATGACATGACATTAGGTTGCAAATCACCAGACAACAAGGCAGCCCAAGCTGACTGGAAATTCATATTTCCTCGACAGAGTGACGTGTCTTGCAAGGTTATCACGCGAGCCGGACGGCAGAGAAGAGGGATGTTTGAAACAGGATGACGAGCATTTCTACTTGAAGTATTCCCTTGATTCATTCAAGGCCCACACCACGAGAGTACCTTGGCAGCCCGGCGGCCCTGGCATGGCAAGGACGAGATTTCATTGAAATGGCTTTAAATTGAACGCCGGGCTGTGCAAGTGTCAAGGTTGGCACGAGCCGAGCGATGCGAGGCAAGAATCTGGGGAAAGCCAGTCATGAAAGGGGGGCCGCAGGGGGGCGACTGTGGACTGTGGACCTCCGCTTCTTCCCCGCCGCTCGCTAACCGTAGCTTCCCCACACAAAGGGAACATCAGAGCCGACGTTCTAGAAAAACTCGGGCAGGAGCCTGGGGTCTGGACAAACCTTGGGACAACATTGGGCTGACAGCTCACCCTCCCTCCCCGCGCAAGCACCTTCCAGGCTGGCTGTCCGAGTATTCTTTCCCGTATCCCACACAGCTCTCGCTTGTGCCAGATCCCCAGATGGTCGCGAATCTTTATCACAATTCTTTGTGACTCCGTTTTGATTGAGCCTCAACCTTTGTGACCCGCCGCCCTGACCAGTCGCTGCCCTGCATTAGGACCCTGCTTATAAGACACCTTCCACTTGGGCCTAGCTCATTACGTACATGGTTGTCTGGATACCTAGTCCCGACTCAAACAGTCGAGCTGGAACCCGAAGTTCCGTCGGACGCCATCGAGCAGCCCTCGTCGTCTCACCACCAAATACCGCCGCATCATCCAACCTTTCTCTCCCTGTCTCCTCGCCCAACTTGCCAACCCACACGTCCATAATCCCTCCCTTCGACCTCGAACGCCATCGCATGCTGGCGTCATGGAGTCTATCCAGCTGGCCCAGATGCTAGCTGACATCTCCGATCTCAGCGCTGCCGACAAGAAAGCAGCAGCAGCTCTTGTGAACGCGAACAAGGCCCTCAACCAGCAGGCCCAGGCCCAGGCACAGGCCCCAAACCAGAATGACGGCCTCAAGCCTCTTGCCTCCAACGCCGGCGCATCGCGATCCTCGCCCTCAGTATCGAACAGCCGACTCGACAAGTTCGGGCGCCGCATCCTGACACCACCCATGACACGAACAAACTCCGCCCAGGGCTCCGGACCGGGGACGCCGCGAGGTTCTGACGTAAGTCCATTG
This sequence comes from Diaporthe citrichinensis, assembly GCA_014872995.1. Classification (NCBI taxonomy): domain Eukaryota; kingdom Fungi; phylum Ascomycota; class Sordariomycetes; order Diaporthales; family Diaporthaceae; genus Diaporthe; species Diaporthe citrichinensis. Next base: position 363,851 of record JADAZR010000010.1, on the reverse strand, counting down.
TCGGATTTTATCTTTGTCCGGTAGCACAGAACAACATGCTAACCTGCAGCTTGCGCGCAACAGCCCGAGGACGACGTCGACCGCGCGAGCACCCTGATGGCCCTGTACGACATCCGCAACAAGATCAAGCAGCAGGACAACACGAGCCTGATCAGGGCGCGCGAGAAGATCGACGCCATGATCGCGAAGCAAAAGGCCGCGGTCGAGAAGCAGGGCAAGCAAGGGGGCGACGGGTCGCAGGCCCAGGAGAGACCACGGCCCACGTCGCGCTACACGTTCCCAAGGCCCGACGCGACGGGCAACACGGAGAAGAAGTGATCGAGCCCGGCATTTGAGCCGTATTTAGCCATGGCGCATGAAAAAGGCATCACAATATTCGTTTGGCGCGAGGCGTTTTTAGGCATGGAAAATACTGTCCGACAGTAACTGCTTGGCAAGGTGCAGTATGGACTTGGGAATGGGACGGGGTATACTATAAATGATCTGGTTTATGGATGGCCAACGGTAATGAGACGTCAGGTTCACGGCTTGCTGGGATTGTACAAAAACATGAGTGTTTCTTGGGAGGCCGATTAGGTCTGTATCATAGACGGTTAATGCAACCTTTCTCCTATATTTTGTTGTGATCACACAACGATTCTTAGCAGTAAATATTAAAATTACGCTCTGGTAATGCCATTTTCTCGAATGTATGGCTACACACAGTTGTTCTACAGATGTCTCCTTGGCTCCTTGTCGCAGCCGCTTGTGGGGGGCCTTCCTGTGGACCAGTCAGTGGCAGCTTCAGGCATAAATAACAATGATACAGGTGAAGTGGCCCCCTCCAAGCTGCGCCTGACCGGGTGCAGCAAATGCCACAGCCTGGAATCTCTCACCCCGTTCTTTGTTTGCAAAAGAGAATGCGATTCAGTCTGGTCCCAAGCTAATGAATCCAGAGGATAAATATAATTATTGTCCCCAAAAAATGTCATCATTGCGCGGGGAGCCGAGCCTGGTCCGAGCCCGAAGCTCCACTGAAACTGACCGCTGCCGCTAGCACCTGAGCTTCGTCAACTGCTAAGAGACCCCACCCATCCGCAGCCCGCCCATTTTACAACAAAATTGCACCTCCGACGTCACGGCCGCATCTTTCGTTTTCCGCCCACCTCGCAGTCGACAACGCATATCCAGCATTCTGCCCATCATGGCAACCGGAGTGGATGCCAAGCTCCTCAAGAGCACCAAATTCCCTCCAGAGTTCAGCCAGAAGGTTGACATGACCAAGGTCAACCTGCAAGTCATGAAGAAGTAGGTCAAGCCCGCGCTGGCAACTCCCGCTCCAATGAGTCCCGACGCGACTGACGCGTCACTTCTTGTCCAGATGGATAGCGGGCAAGATTTCGGAGATCTTGGGCAGTGAGGATGATGTGGTCATCGAGCTCTGCTTCAATCTCATCGAGGGGTCTCGATACGTTAGTTGCCTTTCTGAAGTCTCGCCTCCGATCTGATGGGCTCACCCAAGTGCTAACATCTCCTCGCCCTTTAGCCCGACATCAAGTCTCTCCAGATCCAGCTGACAGGCTTTCTCGACAAAGACACGGCGCCTTTCTGCAAGGAGCTGTGGAATCTCTGTCTCAGTGCCCAGACCAGCCCTCAAGGCGTGCCCAAGGAGCTGCTAGAAGCCAAGAAACTGGAGCTAATACAAGAGAAGGCACGCTGCTCCACCACGAGACCAATTGCCCAGATCCCGCATACTAACGCAGACTGACCAGATCGAGGCCGACAAAGCTGCCGAAGAAGCCCGCAAGAGACGAGAGGAGCTTGAAGCCCGCCGTGGCCGAGGGGGTGGTCGCGTCGACAGCTACCGTGGTGGCCGAGGCGACAGAGACACATACCGTGGTGGCGGGCGAGGCTTCGGGCGTGGTCGTAGTCCCTCAAGGTCACCGCCGCCGCCCCGGCGAGGAGCCCGCGATAATTACCGCGGACCCACCCGTGGGCGCGATTCATACGTGCCTGGCGATCGACGCCCTACACGGCGACGGTCGCCCTCGAAGGACTCTCCACCGCCTCGTTCTCGCTCCCGCTCATCCAGCCCGTCCGGCAGTCGACGTCCGAGAAGACGTAATTCCTCTTCCCCAGACCGCGGTATACGCAAGAGGTCGCGATCTCCATTGCCCCGAGAGAACAATTACCGCCCTCGCAGACGGTCGCCTTCCTCTGACAGGAACTCACCTGCGCCCAAGCGCCGGCGTTACTCTTCGTCTCGAAGTCGCTCACCTGTTAGGCGGAGGCGCGGCAGATCACTCTCGTCGTCTGGCTCGGACAGGCGGTCTCCGTCACGTTCACGGAGCCCAGGACGCAGGAGACGTCACAGAGACAGTCGGAGCCGGAGCGGTTCCCCTGGCGGTGCTCGTCGAGTCCGGGGTCGAGGAAGACGCGAGCTAAGTCGTAGCAGGTCTCCGTTCGATTCTCCGCGCGACTCCCGGCGCCTGTCGAGATACCGAAGCAGAAGCAGAAGCTCGAGCCGTGGGGGAAGAGGGGGAAGCAAGAGAAGCCCACGGAAACATAACACATCCTCCATCTCATCTAAAGACCGTTCGCGAGACAACTCGGCTGATGTTTCCGAAGACGAGAACAGAAGACCCAGACCCAAGTCACCTGCCGAAGATGACGACAACGAGCCCAAGACGACGACAGCGACAGACGCCTCACCGAAGGTACGCTAGTCTCCTTGACTGGGAAGATGGGAGGCCGGGACGGTTATTTCAAAGCTTGTACGCGAGACACCTACTGACCAGCTGTCATGTTCTATGATATCTCAGCCCCAGCAGAAGACTACGCAGCAGAGGGCCACTGAACTGAAGGAGAAGCTGCTCAGGGAGCGGCTGATCAAGCTGAGGAGATCCTCAAAGAGCGGATCGAGCAATGTCTGAGGCTAACCTCTGTTGAAGTGTCTCATGTGCGGGCACAGGCACAGGCACACTGTAAGCGTATCTCAAGTGGGTGCTTGTCGCCCCTGTGGCACTGGCACTCCCCGTGCTCCTTCCATAGCCTCAACTACACGGGCCATCATACAATAGACAGGCACCTAGACCAACGTCGAGAATGTGCCGGCTTGTTCTTTTTGATTGACTTGTTAATTATGTGTGTTCCGCCCTGATACTTGAAAAGACCTAGCTACAAAGCTGAGTGCAAGCTTCCGTGGCTCCTGCCTACTGTGGAGACATGCTCTGGGGTACTGTGGAGTACCTTCAGACGCCGACGGGTCTAGTCCCTGGGCACTTTCTTCTACTCGAACTGCAACGGCGTCAGCGGAGAGGAAGAGCGATGCGTTCAAATCCAAGCGCAGTGTGTACAATTAGCCCGAACCCGTCTTCCTCTTCTTGAACTTGCGACATCACCAGCTGTCAATAGCATCCGCTAGTCTACTCATCAGCAACATTCATGCTCACTTGTAAGTGCGTTAGTGTGGAGTAGTTGGTTGGTTTGACCTTACGGCCGCTGCGGGCTAGCCCCACCACGCTACTCCAATTCAATCGGCCGTCCATCTCAAAGATGCCGCCCAGAAAGAAAATCAAGCTCAATTATACACCAGCCGAATCGCAATCATCGACCAAGACAGACGATCGCACAGCTCGCCGCGCAGCCCATCTCGCAGCCCGTCGATCTGCCAGGGAGGATTTCGACCCCCCCTTTGATATCGAAGACGAAGACCAAAACGACGAGGACGAGGACAAGGACGAGGGCAACATCGACGAAGAGAACCCCGATCCCGACGAAGGCTCAGAGCCCGAATCAGACGAGGGTAGACAACTCAAGGCTGCTACACAATCCAACACCTTTCTCCAAAACGGCTTTCAGACTGACGAAGGACTGCGTGTCGCGCGGGAGCACCCAGGCAACATCAAAAACCCACTGCACTTGTGGATTGCCACTCGTGCCTCACGAGATCCCTCCCCGACAGACCGAGACGCGCCATCGGAGTCTGTAGAGCCTGAAGAGTAGGAATCCCACGCTACAGGTCCTCGAGACGCGTCGGCCTCATCCCAAGGTGCCGCGGGAAGCAGCCGAGAAGGGGAGATTCTTGCGCCTGCGACAGCAAGCCGCGCCGCATCACCATCGCCAGAGCCAGTATACGTCTCTCCAGGACCACTTGCCGATCCTACTTCGATCGTAGGTGGAGACGAGCCCCCTTCGCGTCCGGAAGCCGACACCATCACCGCGGCGACACCGACGACACCTGTTGCTCTCCAGGGCGAACCCTCCAGTTCCGTCCCGCCGACCACCGGCTCGACCCCGGGCACTGGCCTGTCGAACGAGACCCAGGGGCAAAGGAGAGTGCACTGGCCCTCGGAAGACAAGTTGTACGACATCCGTCTAATTAGCCCAAGGCAACTCTCGGAAGCGTCGCCTCCGTCATCGCCATGACGGAGAATAACCAGACAGCCGCGGGCGCCGATGCGCCTGGCGGGTTGCCGTTCTACGAGCAGTCGCGCACACAGTTGAAATCGCTTTTGGCGAAGAGACGCGAGCTTGAGAAGAAGTTGGTGAGTGTTCCCTACGAGTTCCTGTTGCTTGCTATTGCACGCGGGCGTCTTCTAATACTGTATTCCGCCGCAGTCAATGATCGAGGATTCAATCTCCACCAAGGAACAAGAGTATCTTGACTCAACCCCGTCCGGGAACATCATGGCCGGGTTCGACAATTACACCAAGGGGACCAACGCGGCGGCGGCCCAGCGGCGCAAGGGGGGCAACATGGAGCTGCACCGTGTCTTCTCGAAGTCGTCCATCTCGTACAACGCGAACGCGGCGGACTCTACCGCAAACACGCCGGGCTCTAGTCATGCCCCGACACCAGTGAGCACGACGTTCGCGGGCGGGAGCGGCAGCAACCACCCCACGCCGACGAGCGCGACGGCGTCTACGGGCAAGGCGGGAGGCGGCGGCGGCGGCTCGAAGAAGGACAAGAAGAAGGCTGCCATCAGCCTGAGCGTTGATGCTGGTGGTGACAGCGAGAGCGACGTCAATGTCAAGAAGGTCAGGACCAACTTTGGGGCGTCCAGAAAGTAGGAGGATTCTGGTGAAAACTATAACCTCTCATGCTACGAATCAGACCAGGAAGATTCTGGTGATGACTACACCCCTCGGGCCGTGAATCAGAGCGTGAAGAGGAAGAGGCAGAGGATGAGTTGCATCGTCTGTGCTAATTGTTACTCTTAAATATGTGTTTGGTCTTAAAGCGAGGCGTTTTGGACGGATAAGTTGGCAGAGGACTACGAGCCGTGGACTGGGCTAATGTGTACGGCTTCAGCCGGCATTCAAGCCGTGGATGGATTCGTTCTTACATAGGGCTGTCACATGCAGCAGGATCAAGCAAGTAGGGTCCAAGAGACTACTGAATGCCAAGCATTTGATATAGCACGTTCCCCCCACGCGCAAGAGCTTCATCCTGACAGCATGACCGAAAAGAGGTGTGCAGCTGCGGGGCATGCCCAGATCGACGTTGCATGCATCCTCAGGCATGTGTGTACGTACATTAGAGCTACGTATGTGACTGTCTACATGGTGCACCGCACCGCAAACACTATATGCTTCGGAAAGCCTAAGCGGGACACGAATGAAGAGAGGCGTGCATCGCCCCCCCCCCACCTCTCTCTCGCAAGAAGCTGCCGGCAGAAGACACTTGGTCGAAGCTCAGGCGCGGCTCAGCGTGTCATCAGGGTGCCCGTCAATGTCATAATCGTGAGGGGTACCCAGGAGCTCCTCCTCCTCCTTGGACCATCTGGACCCGCCCCATTGCGGGGTCGACGGACGGACAAGGCACATTAAGGTGTCTCGACTGAGACAAGGACGTGCAGGTCCCTTTCCCTACTGAGGCAGGAGGCGAACGGTAGTAGAAAGTACAGTATCTAGTAGAGCAGGGCAAAAGAGTATAAGGCCGTTGGGGTTTTTCTTCATCTTGCTTTTCTTGCTCCCTCCAGCACCCCCCACAGTGTTGTTCAGTCCAGCATCTCACAACCGCGTGTGAGAGAGAGAGCTTCCCGACCGCCTTCATGATGACCATCCGCGCAAAGTTGACCCCGGAGGTGCTGCTGTCGGCGCCCCGTAGATCCGCGGGCAGTCCCAACAGCTCTGGCAAGCTGGTCCTGCATACAGTAAGCTTCTTCATCTTGATCTGCTGTGACCGTCCTCACAGGAGGGAGGCATGAGACGCGGCGAAATAGACTGAGATGAGAGCACGCCACAGCTAACGCGGCCCAGGTGTCGACATATTCGTTCCAAGAGCATAAGAAGACCAATTCGATCCAGGTCCTCGACCTCGAGTCTAACCACGCCACCACCCTGTACACGGATTCAAGCTATAGTGAGCCGATATGGGTGAGCGAGACCGAGTTCGTCGTGATCAAGAGCGGCGAGAAGGGCACGTCGAGTCTCCTTGTCGCAGACGTGAACAGCCCAGGCGCATCGTTAGTCTCTCAACTACCAATTCCTCTCTTTCTTGACTTATATTGACTCCTATCCTCCAGCCCTAAGGAGATCAGCAAGCTCGGTGGCAGCATCTCGAACTTGAAGATAAGCAAGCTCAGCGATGACACCTTCGCCCTGGCTTGTGTCGCCCTGGTGGACCCATCTGGAGCAATCCACAACCCGGAGAACGAGAAGAAGCCGTATTCCAGTGCCAAGGTGTACACCAGCCTCTTCGTCCGGCATTGGGACTCGTGGGTGAACGAGAACCGCAACGCCATCTTCTATGGCTCGCTCAAGAAGTCCTCGAGCGGCGCGTTCCGCCTCGAGCCTCCTGGCCTGATCAACGTTCTGTCCGGCACGCGGCTGCAGAGCCCCGTGCCCCCCTTCGGCGGCACGGGCGACTTCGACATAGGGCCCACTGGGATCGTGTTCGTGGCGCGCGACCCGGACCTCAACCCGGCCTTGCACACCAAGAGCGACCTGTACTACGTGGCCCTGTCTAGCTTCACGCAGGCCAAGCCGCCCGCGCCGCAGCTCGTCAAGACGGGCAAGCTGCGCGGGTACAGCGCGGCGCCGGCGTTCAGCCGCGACGGCAAGTCGGTCGCCTTCACGCGCATGCGCGACGTGCAGTACGAGAGCGACAAGCCGCGGCTGCTGCTCGTGCCGGACGTCGCGGACCTGTCCAACGTGCAGGAGTTCTACGAGACGGCCGACGGCGAGGGCGGCTGGGACCGCAGGCCCGACAGCGTCCTGTGGTCCGCCGACGGTAAGGAGCTCTACGTCGTCGCCGAGGACCTGGGCCGGTCCAAGCTGTTCAGGCTGCCCGCCAGCCCGCTGCTGGCCAAGCAGCCGCCCGAGGTCGTCTCGGACGTTGAGGGCAGCATCGGCGACGTCAGGGCCTACCCGGGCGGCAAGGTGTTCGCCAGCGGCTCCAGCCTCACGGACAACTCGCTGTACACCGTGATCGACCCCTCGGCCAAGACCACCAGCCTCGCCTCCTCCAACACCAAGCAGGGCCGGGCGTTCGGCCTGTCGCGGGCTCAGGTCGACGAGATCTGGTTCCGGGGCGCGGGCGACTACGACGTGCACGCGTGGGTGGTCAAGCCGTCCGACTTCGACCCGTCCAAGAAGTACCCGCTGGCGCTCCTGATCCACGGCGGGCCGCAGGGGATGTGGGCCGACAGCTGGTCGACGCGGTGGAACCCCGCCGTGTTCGCGGAACAGGGCTACGTGTGCGTGATGCCGAACCCGACGGGGTCGACGGGCTACGGCATGTCCCTCGAGAACGGCATCCGCGGCGAGTGGGGCGGCAGGCCGTACAAGGACATAGAGCTGTGCTTCGAGCACGTCGCCGACAAGCTCGGCTCCTACGTGGACGTCGGCCGCGCCGTCGCCGCGGGCGCCAGCTACGGCGGCTACATGATCAACTGGATCCAAGGTCAGCCGCTCGGCCGCAAGCTCAAGGCCCTCGCGTGCCACGACGGCGTCTTCAGCACCCTCAACCAGTACGCGAGCGAGGAGCTGTTCTTCCCCATCCACGACTTTGGCGGCGAGCTGTGGAAGAACAGGAAGGGCTACGAGAGGTGGGACCCCGCGAGGTATGTGGACCAGTGGGCGACGCCACAGTTGGTAAGTAACCAGTACCTGTCCATTTCCTCCCCTGTCCGGCTTAGGGACGTCTATGCTCTGGGATAGTATGTGTAGGAAGGAAGGGGCGGCTTGCTAATTTCGATATAATTCCCGTCGCCTACAGATCATCCACAGCGAGCTCGACTACAGATTGCCCGTGACCGAAGGTCTCGCGGCCTTCAACGTGCTACAGTCTCGGGGTGTCCCCAGTAAGCTCCTGGTGTTCCCGGATGAGAACCATGTAAGTCCTTCTATCGCCTTAATACTCACATGAACAGTACCGACTGACGCTTGGCTAGTGGGTGTTGAAACCAGAAAACTCCCTGGTCTGGCATAATGAAGTGATTGGCTGGCTCAATAAGTACTCTGGTATCAGTGACAAGAGTGACACAACGGTGTCACGATGAGATGATGGTGATTCTGGCATTCTGTAGTGATGATGGTCATCATAGTGTCAAATTGTAAACACTCTCATCTGCCACTCGAGACAGCGAGCAACATGGCCGATAGCAAACCATATTGCATCATTTGTGTCTTTTTTACTTCCCCTCTTCGCCCGTCCAGATCCAGCAACACCAGTCGTCAGCAACCCGTTACACCCTGAATCAAGCTCACACAAGCCAGACTCTAAATTCCTCCCCTCCCGCTCTCATGCCATCAGACTCTTGATGCTTGCTCGATCAGTCATCCATGGACGGCCACTGCGTATGCTTCAAGACAGTCTCGACGTCCTTCCAGGTCAGGTCTCTGGTCGGACCGATGATCCGGCCGCCGGCTTTGCGTGCGGATCGCTTCTCGTCATGTACCTTGTCGGGAAACTGCGCCTTCAGAGACTCCTGGAACCAACTGGAGAGGACTGGGTCTTGGATACCATCGATGAAGTCACAGATGAAAGCCCTCTGGTCTCTTCCTCCGTAGTTGTCCGTCTTGAACTCGTCGCGCATGGTTCTGACGTAATCTAAAAAGTCTTGTTGCCGGGAAGCCACGTCCACGCGTGACTGCCTCTTTCCTTCTCGACGGGGAGCGTCATCATCCGTACGGGCCCTCTTGACGCCTCGTGGGTGGGGCTGTCCAAGTAGCCTGTCTTGTTCCTCGGGGAAGTTACGCAGGGTCGTGACTGCCTTCAACGAGCTGATCTCTTCATCGTACTCGTTGTGGCGGTTTTGGAGGTTGGTGATGACCTCACGTAAGGCTCTGGTTTCTTCCTCGTGGCGGTTCTGGAGGTTGGTGATGAGCTCCCGCAAGGCTCTGGTTTCTTCCTCATGGCGGTCTTGAAGGGTGGCCACGCTCTTCTGGAAGGTGCTGATCTTCTCGTAAAGCGCTTGCTCCTCCATGAGCAGCATGAATCTGGCGGTCGTTTGTGCCATGGTTGCTGCTAGATCTGGCGGTGCCATCTTTGCGCGAATGAAGGCTTGGGAAGGGTATTGCAGCAGGGGGCCTGCAGATGTCGAGTTCAGTAGAGGTGAGGATGTTTAGCTACTGAGCTGGAGGTGGAAGTTCTGCGTAGCAGTTTACTCCCTGGTATGGAAGGCGCACCTACCAGCACCTACCTGGTAGGTAGGCTGGCGCATATTCATCGAAAGGTACCGAAGTAGGCTATCCCACAGCAGGTCATCCAACAGGAGGTCACCCCATAGCAGGTTATCCCATGAGAGGTCATCCCATAGCAGATTGTCTCATGGGAGGTTATCCAACTCGAGGTTATCCCACGGGAGGTTATCCCACGGGAGGTTGTCCCATAGTGCCTAGTAGTATGAGGACACAGGGTGGTTGTCTCATACCTGAAGTGGTGCTTCTTATGTCAGCAGCTCCAGGCCGGGGTTCTCTGAGTACCTAGGTACGTACCTGCGGCACAAGCCCCTCCCTCCCCGCGCTGTCACCATCAAGGTTCGATCGGACTTCGACCAGCAACCTGCTAGGATAAACTACCCAAGCTTGCCTGAGCTACTCACTCATTACCTTCCACTATTTAAGAACCCAATATTCCCATCTTTTTCGGCCTTGCCATCTCTCTTCGACTCTCGCATCTCCCGAATCGGATCGTCGGAGATGATCATGACGTCGTTCAAGATAACGCGAGGCTGAGCCTCAGTAGCTTGCCAGGCTGCCTTCGACCCGTCAACGCACATCATCCTTCTCTTTGAAGACGCGTTTTCCCCGATCAGTCAATCAAGGCCAGCGTGCCTTGATGTGTATTGATGGTTGTAAGACAGGACAGCCGTCCAGAAATCAAGCCACCACGCCACCATGGCCGCAAGCAACCCCGCAACCTGATCGCACGCGCCACAGTCATTGCATCCGGCGGGTAGCAGTGTTTGTGCCTCACCTGAGCGAACATCTCCAGTCGACTACTTCTGATCTTGCACTACTATGCCACTCTTCATACCGTTAGCTTCTACCCAGAAGTCCGTCGAGCAGCCAAAGGCGTTATCTGGAGCAGATTTCCGGCTCGCAAACTTGTTGTCTATCCCCCGACAGTCCTGGGCCATGTGACCCTCGAAACCTGAGCAGGAAGTAGGTTAAGGGACGGTATCTAAACGGCGGGAAAGCCTCAGTGCGGATTCCTCACTCGGGGGCGGCCATCGCAGGGGAGTACACATAAGATGCGTTCACAACGTTGCCCACCGATGCTTGTCAAGACGGACGAAAGAGTTCAGGGTACGAGGTACATGACAAGCCCTCGTGTGTCAGAACTGTCCAGCTTCGCCAAGGCACTCGCCAACTCGACCGATATCCCCCGAATGCCCGGCATCATACTCATTTCCACTTTCCTGCGTTCGCCGTTTGCTATCACGACCCACTTAGGTCAGACTTAGCGACCAGCTATGTGCAGAGTTTCCTGAGCAGACCCAGGCTTCAGGGACTCGGAAGGGACTCAGCTTGGCCGTTCTTGAGCAGGTGACGACACACAAAGACTACTACCGATGTCGTCCTGGGCAGGACGTTAAAAGGCCCTTTTTGTTGCTCGGCTACAGTTCGTTGGCTGGCAACTGAATGGTCGTTTTGGAAGACCATGCGTATTGTTCGGCTGTAGTGGCTGGCAATCCTTGGTCCTGGGTAGGACTTTAAACTGCCCAACGGTGTCGTTCAGCTGCAACGTGCTGGCGACTAGGATGTGGACGATGATCACGACGCAATGAAGGATCACTCCACGGGGCACTATCTCCATGGAGTCATCATAGTGAGCACTCTACATCGCATCCTTCTCCAGCTCAGTGACTGACGATCACACAGGATACAGCATCTAGACTCAGGCCTTTCAGGAATCCGGATACTTGAAGAATGTGCATACGATATAAATAGGAGACGCATGTGCGATGTCATCACGAAGACAGACGGTCACGCAGCAAGCATTTATTTCGGCGTTCTGAGTGGACCTTTTTAGGACCTCAAAAGTATCTCTCAGTGTGATAAGGATCCTGCGGCATTTTGTCAGTTTTTACTTCCGTCATTTCCCTCTCTGGTCCGCCAGAATACCAGCTGACATTCTGAACAAGTGGATTGATTTGGTTATGGCCCCTGTTTGTCCTGAGCATGACATGAAAAGGCTTAGTGACACCTCGCGTCCTGCGAGGGTAGCGAAGCGCAAAACGGAAGGCATTGCAGCTGCATTCGCGACTTGTTTTTCTTTTCTTTTTTATTTTGGCACCAGCGTTCGAGCGATTTCTCGACCACGCGAGCATAACACCCCTCCCATCCGGCGATTGTATGTCATCTTGGGGTTAATTTACTCGCTGACCACTGGGTGTCCAATCCAAGACCACCTCGATCCAGACATCGAGTGGCTGTCCTCTCTGCATCATGGCACAGGTACAGACGTCGGGCTTCCTATCTCGGCTTATAGATAGCCAGCCCCTCGCCGCGATGATTCAGTAGCACAACAATCGCGGCATCGACAGATGCAGTCGATGTCGCGTCGCGGTGGAATTGTGGAATCGATCCCAGAATTCCCGATCCGCGGGTTCCATTCAAGCGGGATTCTTTCTGAAGGAGATAAGCGCGATACAAATGACACCCGCTATCTCGAGCTCTTTCAGCACACTGCAGAAATACTCTGGTGGGTGCCATTTGGCTCCGAAGCCAGCATCTAGGACTAGGCCTAGGAGAATCCGGCCTTCCATCATGCCAGCTCTTCCCTCCGTACCCCTGCGGAGCGAGTGCCAACAGGAAGGCCAAACGCTTTGATTTTCGGATTGGCCATGTAGCCAATGAGCAACAGCTGGTCGCGTCTCTGGGGAACAGCCGCGCTTCACGTCGCACTGTTTCCAATTGCTCACTACTGAATCCCTGGTTGGATTAGGGGGGACTTTGAAGGGCCTTGGCAACACGGCCTGCGAAGGGGATGACAACGGGGGACTTCGAGTGCGGGATTTGGTCGAAGAGTTGACGGTATGATGCTCAGACAAAGTAGATAGGCTTCTTAAATTCAAGCTCGACCTTGTCCCCCAACATCGTGCTCGGCTTACTGCAGGTGAGATCAATGACCGCTGTGCTTACGGTAAAGCTTGAGCAACATGCGCAGCCAATCAAACAGCCTCGCGTTTCCCTTTTGGGAAACCCAGCCAAGTCCGCCCAGCAGCGTCGCATTTCACATGGTGGAAGTAGGTTGGAACTAATTTTAAGATGTGACGAAGTGAAATTATATCCCTTCCGTCTTGCAGGCGGAAGGTGTACACACAAACGAGTGTCTGTAAGCTAATCGAGTAGGCAACTAAAGTATAAACGGCCCTGTCCTCCTTTCCAAGATGAATGTCGCATTGAAGATGGATGGTATCATAAATCAAAACTCCATGATGTAGTGGTCGTCGCTTCAGACCCTTTGCTCTCGGTTTTTGCCTCCCTTTCAACGCCATGTCCCATGCAAAATGTCGGGGTTTGTGCTATGCTGGTAGAGATATTTGAATACGCACGGAATGTTGCGATGATGTAGTTTCAGCGTCTCCCGCCTTCGCCCTGGGAGATCACGTTCAACGTCGCAGGAGATAGATATGCCTGGGATGGATTTCAACATCACACCCACGTGGCCCCCGTCCACCCGAACTCGCCGTCGACGTTGACCCACTCGCCCTTGGCAAATGCCCTCTCGGCGCCCATCATGACAGCCAGCAGCCGGCACCCCATGGCGCCGACGGCGCACACGACGCCGCCGCCCTCGGTCAGGTCCGCCAGCACTGCCAGGTCCATCAGGTATGCGCGGCCGACCAGGCTCCTGAGGCGGATGGTCTCGGCGCCGGCGGGCGGTCCGACACCAGCGGCGTTGTTGCTGGCCGCTGCAGCTGCCGATAGCCCAAGGTTCCAAAACATGGCCGCGAAAAAACCGCCCTCCCAACCGAAGGTCTCGTCGACGAACTTGTGCATGACCGACTTGTCGGGCCGCGAGCTCTGCGGCGGCAGCTCCTCCTTGCCGGCGAGCCGGATTTGCTCCTGGGCGCGGGCGGCACCGCGGAACTCGTCGGCATCGTAGACGAGCGGATCGTCGGACGCGAGGATCAAGAGGGACTTGGTCCTAGCCATGGAGGCGGGGGCGTGGTCGCCGCCGCCCAGTGTGGCGTTCAGCCGCGCGTGTGCGGCGTCGGCATAGGCCGCCAGTGGGATGTAGCTGTCGGCGTACTGAAACTCGAGCGGGTGGCGGTCGCCGTGGCGCACGTGCACGCCGACGATTCTACCACTGCTGCCGTGCGCCGGCGCGCCCTCGGCAGCGGACTTGGTCCTGGCTCTCAGCTCGGCAACCCGGCTGGAGACGTAGCCACGGTCGTCGCCGTTGAGGCGGAACAGGGCCTCGTAGCCGGCGCGCGCCAGGGCGAATAGCTCGCGCTGCGCAGGGCGGCGCTCCAAGCTGGCGGCAGGGCCCTCAGCGTAGGTGTCGCCGTCCGGGACGTGGGCGCCAAAAATATCGCGCGAGTTGGCCGAGGAGACGATGAGGTGCCGTGCATTGCGCGGGCAGGGGATCATCTCGTGCCGCGGCGGGGGCCGGCAGGTCGGCACGGGGGGCATGTCGAAGATGTTGGCGTACTCGCCATACGCCCACCTTGCGTCCTCGACGAAGAAGGCACGCCCCTCCCGCTGCGCGAGGCCGTAAGCAGTCCATAGCGACATCAAGGTCTTGCCCAGTCCGGCATCGTCTGATTCCAGAACGAACGTCAGGCTTGACGTGCACGCCGGCTTGTCGCCCAGGTCATTCTTATCCACGCCCAGCAGGTCACCACCGCGACCGGACACCATACCCACGGCGCCAGGTAAGAATCCATGCTTCTCTGCTTCTTTCACATCCATAAAGTACCGGTCGTTTCCCGCATCGCCTCGGTTAAAAGTGATTTGCGCCTTCTCGACGGGGCTGTGGGTGTGTAGCGCGTGAACCCTCATGGCCACCTCCCTGCACTTGGCGCACACATCACTGTACTCCTTAGGCGTCAGGGGGTAGTGATAACTCGATGGTATCGAGACAGTCCACTTTGCCCGTCCCCTCCGATCGGTCACCACGATGGGCGTAGGGAAGTCCGGCAGATCATCCTGACCGACCATCTCGTAGGCCTCGTCCAAGGCCCTGCCCCAGCCTATGACGGGGACAACCTGGCCTTGACGGATGGACTGGGCGGCCAGGTAGAGGATGAGAAGAAAGCCGGAGAGCCATAGCAAGCACCGGAAGACGCGGCTCGGGCGGGGCGAGTTGGAGGGTTTCCGCATCCGGGGAGCTTGTTGCGGCAGGGGCAGACCCGGCGAGGGCGGGGGTGAGTTGAAGACGAGGTGGTCGAAGCCGAACCGGGAGGATGTAGAGGATAGCGGTCCCCTGTCGGAGTTGTTGTAGGAGGCGGCGCGCCGCAGGTTGATGCGAGGCGGCGAGATGATCATCTTGTGTGAGCGCGGTGACGACGTATGCGTCACCTGGATTGTGGGCGGTGTCATCTCGAGAAATGGAGTTGCCGGCGACTCCTCAAGCGGAGTCGGGCAACACGGTGTCGGCTCGCAGTTTTACAAGAGAAGAGGTGAGCTCGAGGCGGTGGCGAAATGGTGATCGTCGTTGCAGTTGGCAGTTCCACCGCTAAACTGCACAACCCACCAGGCTGAGAGGCCGAGAAAAAAAGAACAAGAAGAAGAGGTGGAGAAAAATAAGAGCGCCCCCTAAGTTAAGGCAGCGAGAATCGAATTATTGCGACCGCGGGGAGTATGAGGGCTCTCACAGCCGAACAGCCTGCGCTCGTCCAAATACCGCAGGAGGACAGAATTCCATGGACGTGTGTTCCTGGGCTGCTATGATGAGGATGGGCCGGAGAGACCAGCGCCCCCCGAGTCAAGCGTATGGGCCAGCCGATGAGAAGGGAAGACGGGTGTCATGTACCAAGATTGCTGTCATCTGTTCATGAGCTCCACATAAGGAAACCACAGCCGTGGGAAAGGATGGGGCCGGCGCTGTCTCGTGGGTTGAAACTAAACGGGGCGGTAGGACGGCGAGGGTGAGTGAGATAGGGCAATGTCCGGAAGTCGAGCTGCCTGGCTTTTCTCCCGACTGGAAACTAGGGAGAGGAAGAGAAGAGCGCCTCAAGGTCAGGTCAGGTCAGGCCAACATGATGCGCTGCTTCGAAGACATCAGTGACAAAGACGCGGAGGAGGCAGTGGGACTGCGATGAACAGCCTCGGAAGCGCGGACGAGGCGTGCAAGCTATTTCAGATCTTGCTTCGGAGACACAGCCGGGGGACGGGGATCTGAGGCTGCTACTATTCGCCGGGTGGAAGCCCACTTTTGCTCCTCAAATAGCGAGCATGCCCCTCTCGATGACAACAAGCTTATACTGATCAAGCAGGTGGAAGTTTCGGATTGTTCAAAAGAGGGGCCCTGCAAAGCATGACGGACGAGCGAGTGGGTGAGCCGGGCAGGTCTTGTAATACAGCACAGTAGCGCAGAAAGGGGGTGAAGATGCAGATATTCTTCCTATTCGAGCAGCGCGCCCCCAAAACCTGGGGACGGGCACGGGGATGAACGGGCACGAGAGGCGCGCATAATAAAGCAGAAGCTGTCATGCCACTCACTCACCCCGGGCAGCCCCTCTTGGCGGCGATCCCGCCAGGCAGAGCAGGGGAGGACCCAGGGCGTCGGTGTGATGGAACGCTGGGCTCTTCTTCGAATAGACAATTCCACCACGTCAGCCGGGTGTTGCTCTTTCTGGGATGGCCCATCAGGCTGATCAGAAGCGAACCCCAATGTCGGACTTCGTTGGTGTCAGTGCTTCGTTGTTGCACTGCGTCTGCGAGCAACTGTTTGCTGTGGCCAAACGACGATGGCGCCCAATGAGGAGGGGTCCCGACTGGTGCGGCAGCAAGGGAAGGCTCGAGCCGTGGATGACGACTGACGACTGACGACTGACAGACTAGTGTGGGCGGATGGCATTGACAGCTGCGGCAGACGGCTGGGGGTTTCATCCTGCAGCCCGTGAGGAAACAAAACAGGAACCCGCAGGCTGGGGCAAGACAGGACAGGATCCGACAGATGCTGCAGACAGGAAATGGGTGATCGGCCTTCAGCTCGCTGCATCCCAAGCCACGATCGTCATGACCTGATGAATATCACCGAGGCGAAGCCAGGCTGCCAGTCAACTCTTGTTACACAGTCCCGGGACCGGCAGAGCCAACAGTTGAACCAACAGCAAAGCGAAGTAACATCGCAATATACATCCAAAAGTCAGCTGGCCCAGAAAAGTGCATGGAGGCACGACAAGGACGACGGGGGGAGAGGACTGGCGTTCGTGCCTTCTCAATCTGTCTCTCACACCCACCAGTCCGCCCACCCCGCGCCTGCCATTGGTGCCCCAACTCCCACCGGTCTTGTCGATCCGCGATGAAAAGGGCAAGAGTCGCTCCGACCTGCCTCCTCATCTACAGCGTAGACTAGAGCTACAGGCTGCGACTCGAGTCAGAGGAAAGCTTCTTCTCAAGTTGTCAGCTTGACGAATTCCGACGGTACAAACTCCCCCTCCCCCCTCCAAGAGACAATATCGTCATCGCCAGCGGCCGAGCCGCAAAATGCACAAGAAGGGTCCCAAATCTCCCTCCACCCCTGAACCATGTCGCATCTGAAACACCCCCAAGGCAGTGGCAGCGACGCGGCCAATCACACGACTCGGGCGCCGCACCCGAGCAATGCCCAAGATGAACGTTCGACTTCCTTCCTCTGCCCTCCGCCTGCCTTCCAAAGAGGACGCCCCCGAGCCCAAGGGTCCCTGCTCCACACCCATCTATAGCATGTAGGCCGACTCGCGCCTTGCCCCTTTCCGTCCACGGAATTTATCTTCGTTCACGCTACGCCTTTTTCCCCCGTCGACCCAAATTCTCCTAGATCAATCTCCTCACTCTCGTCGGAAGATGCCCATTTTGACATGTGTCAGCCTGAGTTCCCGCGAGGACCGGGGACATGAGGCGGGTGTAGGAAGGCCCCCGTCGGCGGACACAGGGAGGAAGAGACCGAGGCAGCATACGATTCCTCCCCACCCCAACCAACGTAGCACGTAGGCTACCTGTGCCTGTGTCTCGGTAACACGACTGTCACTGCCATTGCCATTGCGAGACTCGTGCCATCCTGCCATGCTATTGTCCTCTCGAGGAATGTGTTTGCTGACGATCAAGCTTGTGCGTGTGCTTGTGTGCGTGTGTTATATATAGATGGATAGATTTATAGGACAACTAATACATCGTGTGTGACAACGACGGGATGACGAGTACAAAATTATACCATACCGTCCAATATCACCATGAAAATACCAGTACCACAAATATATACAACGACACGCTACCTGTCTTCATGCGAGGGCCAATGGCGCTCGGCCTCTGATAGACTAACCAGCACCAACTTAGCAGAACCGCAAAGACAAAACCACCAAACACGCAATCTAACAGAACAATATAAACTGCCACATCGAGGTGCAACCATTGGCCAGAGATATATTGAAGCGGGGGACAAGGACGACGCAGAGCAACCCAGCACACTGTTCCATCCTGCCAGGCCTTTTGTGTTTCTCGTGCCACTAATGTGCTCCTCCCTGAACACACTCAAGTCGCCCAACTCCCACTCGGCCGTACAGCGTCGCTACCGTAACCACAACCTATCACAGCAAGCCAGACAGCCTCCCTCGTAAACGGCCAGGCGACCAGACCTGTCACGGCTGTTTCGCTGTGGTATGTACGCGCGTGAGAGAGACACGAAGGTAGAGCACCCCCCCTCCGAACTGGAGGGCGCCGACATCTCAGACGACAAAACAACCGGCCCCCTCCCCCCCATGGAATCAGTACCGGGAAGACCACTTTCGTGTGAACGTCCTGCTGCCTGCCACCCGCCCCCAATCCACGAGGCGCCCTCACATTGCCTCGTCCGATGTCTGTCTCCGTCCAAGGGGGGAATAAATCCTCGTCCAGAAATGCCTGCGTCAATCTGGATTTATCATGCCCTCTGCCTCCCTCCTCCCCTCACCACCAAAAGCGTAACAAAAACCCCCGTCCGAGGAGGCCCGAGTTCGAATCGCCATGACTTTTTGCTTGCTTGCATAACACACCCGTCCATTCGCGACCCGATCTCCGGCACGGGGAGGGCTGGGGGCTAATATTGTTGGTTAAAACTGCCTGTCACACACGTTCACAACTTTCATTCCCGACACACACACACACACACACACACAAGGACGCGCAAGTCGGCAGCTGTTGATGTAGCACACGACAATAGTCACCCCTCCTATCGATTCGTCGTTCCCTGTCGTTTGTCGACAGCTATGTTCGGTCTTAGGTATACAATACAAGAAAAGGGTAAAGAGGAGCAAATAAAACGCTGGTTCGGACCCTCATTCGTTAAACCGGGCGGGCTCGTGATCAAGAGAGGGCACCAGTGTCTCTCCCGGTCTTTTGTTCTTCGTTCTTCGTCCTCCCCCTGTATTGGACGGTCCATTTCTGTCTCTTCCCTTCCACTAGGAAATATCAATATCGTTCCGAACAAAAAAGGCTCCTTTCGATGTCGTGCTTCCGCTTCCCTTGCTCGCGGCCATTGGCAGCTTCGCAAAACGGCCAGTTCTCCTCCACCACGCACACGCGTATCCTTTTCCATCGCGCACAATCCAGCATTATCCGTACCTCAAAATTTGGGTATAATAAAGAAAGCGAAAATTTCGTAAAAAAAAAAGGAAAAAAAAAAAAGGCCAGCGAATGCCGGCACAGATGGCTATGCAACGAGGCCATCAGTGCCTCGCCAGTCCGAACCAACACCCATCCCGGTTGTCCCAAAAAGAAATATAGATTGAGACGGAAGCCGCCACGCTGGACTCTAACAGCTCATGACTCTTTATCGTCATCAATGCCAACTCCAGGCAATGAAAAAAGCGACACCCTCGGCTTCGTGCGGCTCTCCGCGGTGGCAGACGAGGCCTCGCCTCTGAGCTTCCCGAGAAATTGCCGCAAATTAAGAATATTCTAAACCTCGAGTACGACTGAGGGTCGGTGGTTGCTCTCGTGGCTCTTCCGCAGGGGCTCGAGGCGGTCGACGAGGGGTTTCTCCCGGTCCGTCGAGGCTACGACACGGACGCTGCCCCGTGTGCTCTTGACAATGTGGCCCGTCTCGACTCGGTCCTGTATCATCTCGTCCAGAATGCGACTCATCTCGTCCGTGCTGCGCCGGTCCTTGGGGGGAGACCTGACGCTGCTGTGTCGGAACAGCGGGCGCTGGGGGCTCGTCGGCGAGGCAGGGTTAGAGCGCGGCCCGTTCTCCAGCATCATCAGCTGAGACGCACGGGTCTCGATGCTCCGATCAGCATTCTCCCCTCTCCTAGCTGCACTCCGCAAGGCGATGAGCATTCGGTCCTTGTCTTCCAGCTGAGCACGCAATTCGGCAATCTCGGCGTCCCTCTCCTTCAGAGCTGTCGACACGCTATGGTCCTCGCCAACCATGATCCCCTTGCTGCCAGAGGAAAGACCGCCCGACGTGCGCGACGAGCTTGCCCTCCGCGCCTGGAGCAAGCGCTTCTCCAGGGTCGCGATGTAACGGTTCTTGTCCACAAGGTCGGCCTGCAATGCCCGATTCTGGGCGGTCAGCGATGCCGTGCCGTCACCGTATTCGCCGACGCTGTCGTCCTCGTCTCCAGCAGACCTTCCGCTGGTTGACGCACGGTGATCCATGCTGGGCCTTCGGCCAATGGTGGACGAAGAAGATGTTAAAGACGCCGAGCGCTCAAGCATGGGCCTACCCGCTTGGGATGGTGTCATAGACGACCGCGAAGACCGCATGGACGCCTGCGAGAAACGTGGATGCGAGCCTAGGGAGCTCCAAGTCCCACTGGCGTTGACCCCTATCGACTTCGAGCTCAGGATCAATCGGTTTAGATGATCTATGCGCTCTTTCAGCGCCGTTCGAGCTAGCTGCATCTCCAGCATCTGCTCTTCGTGCCGTGCTTCTGCCTCCTTCTCTCGAGCCAGTTCTTCCTCGGCGTCCCTGGCCTTTTCCGCGCTGTCCTCGTTCTTGTCTTTCTTGGCTTGTGCTTCCAACTGCGATTTCAGCTCCGAGATTTCCATGCGGTATCGTTCGAGAAGTACTCTTGCACCACCTTCACCACCAGCGCCCAATGCCTCCTCAGCGCGTTTCGCATGGCTGACCAGGTTGTTCTTCGCTCTCGACGCAAATTTGAGTGTGTTAAGGGTTTCATTCGTGTGGGTGTTCGCGGCTGCGGCGCTTCCTGTCGATCCTATTTGGATTGTGCAGAGAATACTGACGAGCGAATTGCCTGACAATGCACCTTGCAGCAACCTGGTCAACTTGCTGTCTCGGTAGGGCAAATGCTTGCCGTCCTTGTCCGATTTGCCATCCTTGTGTTCCGAAAGCTTAGACACAACAGTTCCCAGAGTCAGCAAGCTCTTGTTGATGTGTGAGCCTTCCTGCCGCCGCTCCTTGCTCTCGGCCGCTTTTTCTGAACCTGCAAGGTCGATCAAGCTCAAAGTCGAGACCCGTACGCCGCCTGGCAACAGAGCGGATCGCTTGTTCTCAGCCGGTGCTGCGGGTCCTCCAGGTATGCGCTCTCTGCTCTCGACAACAATCTGCACCACCGCATGACTCCGAGAACTTCGAGAATTGAACTGCGTGCTTGCTGTTCGTCGCGCTTGATCGCCTCGAGCGATGACTCTGAGGAGTTGCGTCGGACTCTGCACGATTTCTTCCTTCAACGGACTTGCGTAGACGCCTCGCTTGCTATCCTCCCGCAACTTGATTTCTTCCTGTGCCGCGGGGCCGCCGACTCCCCCACCGGTCGACATGCTGAGGAGGTCATGAATCTTCTCATTGTAGATCTCCAAATAGCTGACTCGAAGCAGGAATTCTCGGGAAGGCGTCTCGCGAATGTACGAGAAGATATCGGTTATCGCCAGAGGGATCACGCCAGGCGATGAAGCAGTCCCTTGCATAGAGAAGGTTTTGCCCGTGCCTGTCATTCCGTAGGCGAATACTGTGCCGTGGTAGCCCTCCATTACTCGTCTGACGAGTCGCTTCGCGAGGTGATCGTATACTCGGTAGTTGTCATCATGTGTCGTGAAAACGTTGTCTGGAAAGGTCAGCAATGGAAAGATACCCTTCCGGGGTCCTCTGCTAACGTACCGTAGTAGTAGTCACCCCCTTCCTTGCCGTGATATCCGATCAGGGACTTCCGCCCATCGACCATCCACTCGCCATCAGGTCGTTGATCTTGAGCCCCGGCATCTGGCCGTACCCTTACACTAACGACCACATTGCCTTTGCTGTCCCCCTTTGAGAGGTGTTTACTTGAAGCGTCCGCGCCGGACTTTGCTCCTGCAGCGTCGACAGGATCGTCGTAGGTTGTCGCTGACGTCGAGTAGGAATCTTGTGCTGAGGAGCTTCGGCTTTGCGGGGGCGATGACACGCTGATCAGCCCGTCAGAAAACCGTGCGCTTGCCCTCGTCACAGATTTGCCTTCGCCGGAACCGTTCAGCAGACTCGGTGTTCCATTGGAGCCTGACGTTGAGGTCGTCGCGGTCACAGTTTTCGACCTGCGGTTGCCTGACAGGGGGCTTGATGGGTGACTACTCGTCCGTGTGTCTCCGCGAGGCGGCTGAGGAAACGAATTGATGCTGACGGTTTTCCGCAGGGCCTTCGTTCCTTGTACAGCAGCGGATACAGCGCGTGGCTGCGGTAAGGCGGTCGTAGGAGCTGGAGTAGTTGGCGGTGGGAGTTGGGTGGCGGAAGGAGCTCGCAGCCCACTTTTGGGTGTAGCCATTAGTGACCTGGCTGGGGTGGATGGTGGCTGGAGTCCCGAAGACTTCCTCGTTTTCGCGACAGGCAGCGCCGGAAGGGCCATATTCGGTGGCGCATTGGGATTCCGATGTGGTTTGGGAAGTGCGGTCGTCATCCTGAAATTAGAACGCTACCCAGCGGTAGCTTTGTGCCGATTTCGTCCCCCTTGGGAGGAGGGCAAACGACGGTTGAAGCTCGAATCTGCTGCGGACCAGCTCCGTGAGGCTATGTGATCGACTCGTTGTTGAAGGCCCTAAGGAAAGGGAGTTGTAGCTGTTGAAGGAAGGCCGAGAGTCTGTCCATTAACTGGCATCCGAGATATCGGGTGGCGGAGTGAACACAGTTCAGGGTGATGTCCACAAATACACCATGGACTCCCTGATCGTCTTCGTCCAAGGAACTTGACGAGGTGCCAGGGATCAGCCCAAAAAAACAAGCTAGGCGGGGGGCCCAGAACCCGGCTTATCAAGGAAGAGGAAGTGAAACGGCTTCATGCAACAGCCACAGGCCGACCTCTTCAAGTACCCAGGAACACTGGGGTAGCTAGCTAGCTCAAGAATATCAGCGACTGGACGCTCAGAAACAGAGGTTCACTTTGGGGGTGCTAGGTGGGTAAACCATTGCCTAATCAAGGGCCGTGTCGTAGACTGCATGTGAAAACGTCGGTTCAAAAGCAGCATAAACCAGGGTTGGGTCGAAAAGCAATCAAGGGCAGGTGAGACCAGAGGCACATAGGGGTGGAAATTCAAATACACAACACAACGTCTGAGGCTTCCTGCACGCGGCAGGCTGGTGGCCCAGTGAAAGGGCTCCTTTGTACGTGACAACCTAGAAGAAAAGGCCATGGGATTGTCCGAGATCGTATTCTTGCATACCTTTTCCAGTTCGTCTCAGATTCGCACAGGCACGAAAACCTCCTCCGTCCTGCCTGTCCAAATGTGTAAGGATGAGAGGAAACGATCGGTCTGCGACAGGGCAAACGGGCCCGGGGCTGGTATAGGAACGGCACGTCTGTTGCGGCGGGATCTCGCGGCTCAATTGTCGATCCAAAGGTCGCAATGGCCTCGCAATGGGAGGTGGTGACGAGGAAAAGTAAGGAGGTCTCGCGGTGGAGGGAGTCTCGTCCCTGGAAGGTGGGGAGTGGTCTGGATCAGGGCGGCCGAGCGTGGAGGTGGAGCGTGCAATCGCAACCCAGGACTGGAGAGTGACAAATTGAGGAGAGTGGCAGGGCAGCAAGAGCACACAGCGGCGCTCTTCAGGATTTGAGATTTGGGAGTTGAGACGGGCGGGGACGAGCAAGTCGAGATCAGTCGGGATCGAAAAAGACGGGATGGACGGTGAACAAGTTGGGTGGGCTAGTAGTGGGTGGCAGCTGTGGTGTCGTGTCGTGGTCGTGTCGGTGGACGACCGTTTTCGAGGAATTCTGGTACCGGTCCTTGTGGCCAACGGTACTAGCAGTGACTGGTACTGTGGGCTGGCAAGTCGAAGGTCGAGGGGCAGGGAAGAGGGCTGCTGGACACGGGACGGAAGCAGCCACCAGAACACAACAGAACAGAAGATGAACGGATCAGGTTCGGGGTGCAGCTTGTGGTTCGTGCTCTCCTGCTGCGACCGCGAGGATAATACTCTAAATGGGAGCCAATGTTGTATAGACTTTGGTTCGAGGGTCCAAGTCGAGGGCGTGCGTGATGTTGGAAGGTGCTGAGCAGCCAAGATGGGCAGGCTGCGTGCGTCGAGGGCGCAGAAAGGCGAAGGGACGCAGGAAATTGGCCTGCAGATGCAGACCTAACGGTATGGGGCGGCGGCTGCAGGGTGGGGACTGATGGGCGACCGCCGTCCGGGGTTGGCTGATAAGTGCCACGACGATCGGCACGAATGCTGGACAGTGCTAATAAAATACTGCCAATATAACAATCGAGTGATGAATGAGTCGCATCGATTCGCAGAGCACAACTCGACATAACTTCACGGATCGCAGGGGTTTTTGGAAGGACAGTGCACACCATTTTCGAGACCCAAGGGGCCGGAGACGTGCTAAACGCAACCACACAGCGTAACGCAACGCAACGCAGCACATCACACAATACAGAACACATCACAGCCTCTCGTCGGTGGGTGAGCAAGCCACGTCCGGGTGCTCAGACTCGACGGAATGGAGACGACAATAAAATCAAAACCACAGATGCTTGAGGGCGCTGCGCAAGGCGGCGCAGGAGGCGTGGGGCGTCAGTCTACTTGATGGTCCCAACGTGACAGTCGACGTCTGTGTGTCTGCCCGTCTTTGCATCCGTCTGTTGTCTGTTGTCTGTTCTCCGTTCTCTCTTCCCCATTCCCCATGCCCTGTGGCCCGTGGTTCTGTGCCCCGTGCTTTACTCTCTCTGCCCCCTCCACCTTTCCCCCTTTGATCTCTCTCTCCCTCTCTTCCCCATCTCACCTGATGACAGAAGAGGCAGCTGTACCACCGTACGTCTGGTACTGTAGATTGGCGGATCGACCATCCATCCACGATCATGTCATGTCCAGTCACCAATCAGTCAGTCAGTCGGGCAGATCGAGGATGATTAACTTCTCTCGAGTGGAGCAGAGGCCTACGAACCATTGCCGTTTTCGCAAGCAGCAATTTGACTTCACCCCGGCCCGCCCAGCAGCTGCCAGGGCCAACCTTCCTTCCCTCCATAGGGGTCCCTGACTTCAAGGTTGCACCTGCACGATCCCTGTCCAGCGTCACAGCGGGGGTGCCGTCCCTGATAACTGCCTATCGGCGGCCACCTTGCCAGCTTCGCACCTGCTTGCCCAGGTTGCCGACCCAGTCTTATTTCATATTTAGCCCGTCTAATAAGTCTTTATCCTGGATTTTGTGCTACCTGCATCTACGTACATGCAGTCATACACAGTACCGTGTGCTATCTCGCATGCACCCTGCACAATATTGCAGGACACTTTGACCACGTCGGCCTGCTTCCCCAGATCGACCAAAGTCTGGTCTGATCTTTTCGGGAAGCTGTGTGCTGCTTGTATGGTACCATGTCACGCATGTATGTAGGGAAACACATACACGAGTCCACTATTGCTTCCATCCCCTACCTCGCTTGCCCTACCTCGCCTGCCCTATTCTGTCCGCCCGCCCATACCAAGCCGTTGTTGACGCAAGGGACCCGAAATCTGTACCACACTTTCACGCTCTCAGCCCATCGCCGTTGGGCTCTGACGATGCCCGGGGAATCGAGGATGCAACCCTCCCTTTGGACCTGACGCCCACCCGCGAGCCCAGTCGGGTGCACAGGATCCATGGTCTCTCTCCATCGGGGATAGCGCGGCAGCCCGTACCACAGTACGTACCACAACCGGCCAGTTCTGTAGTAGCGAGGCATGTGCCCCCATCCCACCCTACCTGTCTGATTGCCAGCTCGGTGCTACGCAGTGCCTTTGCTCGATCAATCAGAAACCCCTTTTCTCGTCTTGTTCCTGGCGCCCTGCTCGACATGCAGCAAAAAAGTGTCGAGCCGTCGCGTCCAACGCTGCTGCATATTCTAGCCAATATGCCACGGCAGAAGCCTGCGGGATTGGGGCGAGGGCGAACCCGAGGCTCATCTCAGCCCTCGTGCCCTCGACGTCGTATCCTCATGTCTCTTTGCTCGGCGAAGCCTCGACTGCACCGTTTTCCCTGCCTCGTCCTCAACGGCTGTGGCACAGCTTGGACCGTCACCGCAGGCCATGGCAGTCGCAGGCTCGTCGTCTCGATCACGTCTGGCGCCACTTCCGAAAGCTTCTCCACCAGCTGTCATCGCCCAGCCTTGACGAACCCCAGGCTCACAGGCCTTCCTGTGGCCAGCACGGGGCATTCCGTACCGCTGTCAATGGGATGAAAACTTGCCGGATTGACAGATGAGACACAGAAGAGGAAACTGTTCCGTCTCATGGCTGTCCTCGACACAACACGGATGCGCTCGCCGTAATTTCCGCAGGGTGCCACTGAACGGTGATCTGCGAGCGAGTGGCCCTCAGCCGCCCAAAGCGGCAATGCATTCCCGTTCCCAGAGGTACCGACGCAGTACCGTCCTGATTCTTCAGAACTGCCCGGCCAGCGGAAGGTTCAATGGTAATTTTGGAACCCGGGCTGTGGCGGAACCGCATCGACAAAATCTCGGTGCCATTCTACAGAGTTTGGCTGGGAAATGACAGCGTTGATGCAGCATGCCCGTGTCGCTATGCAATTGCTCCCTCATCCCTATTTCGAATCTATAAGATGCCACTCTAAGACGTCACCTCAATATAGGGGGTGTGGCATTGTTGTCTGCTGCAGCTATATTCACCGGGGCTTTAGGGGTCGGGCACAGCGCAAGACCCTGGGCTGAGCTCAAGGAGTATCAGGAATAACAGCATCACGACCCTCGTTTTCTTTTTCTCACACGGCTGTGGTTTCGTCATGGGGGCTTAGAAGGCTGCGCCCGCCGATATCCTTGCCGGAAGACTATCTAGAGCAACGAAACGAAACCGCCTCGTCTGGCTCCTGGTTGCTGCTGCTTGGGAGTATCCTCCGTTCCCGACGCATCCGTCCTGCATACTCAGCCAAATACCTACATGGTTAGATGAGATGATTGATGATTGACAGATCCGCCCCTCGGTCTGAGCACCCGCTGCATACCCTCGCGTCGCACTCGTCCACCCGATAATTCTGCAGGTCGCTGACTCTCGTGCCGAGGAAGATCTGTGACGTTTCGGCCGGCTGCAGATTCGCGAATCAAGGCTGCACATGCGATGGGCTACCACCAGACTCGCATCGAGCGGACGAAACATGTTCGCATCAAAGAGACGTGCCCAACGAAGGACCGTTCCGCACGAGAGTCAGCGAGACTTTCTGGGACAATGATTTAGTTCGCGGACGTGAATGCCGGGCGAACCTGGCTCACCCTCGGCATGGCAAGCTGCTGAGCGGCCTTCCTGAAACGGCAGTCAAGATGCTGGTTCCCTGCCAACCGCAACCTCTTCTCATAGGATCGCCTTTCGGACTGTATACGTCTGACAATTGTTTCCCATAGTCGGACAAGAATTTTCATCCGCACTTTCGCTCGTTCGTTTGATTCTAGAAAATGGTTCTTGCCAAAGTCGACTTGGCCAGCCTCTTTGTCATATGCCGACCCGGCCTGGGCGGCGAGGAGGACCTCAGCAGGGCTGCGATCCAACGAACAGCTGAGGGCTGTCAGTGCGTCCACGGACGGTTTCGGGTGCATGCGGTGATCATATTCGACGCCGCAACGGTTACTCCTTTGGCTGACAAACTTTTCAGAAATATCCTCTGTCAAGAACACTCACTGCCCAATTCACCCTACCATCGCGATGTATCAACACCATAACGACTCATACGCCATATTCTTCGCTTCTGTATGGCTGATTTATGGACAGGCAAGGATGTGGCATACACTTCTGCCACACCCACGGGATGATCATATAAGTGTTTGCCGGCATAATGTCCCGCATCATCGTCTCGTCAGGAGCACGATAGCACTTTTGCTCGCCGGCTTGCCCTCGCTGCAAGCAGTGACAACCGACCGGAAGAGGGGATCAAACGCTTTGACCCCATTCAGCTTGCAAGGCTACCCCAGGGCCTCACCACCAAGCCTCGACTGTTCTGTAACCCGGCACGTGCGGCAGAAGAGCCTCCTTCCCAAAATTCAATTCCCGGTCGGACCAGGTGCTCCTGTCTGCTTTCTCTCGCACTCCAGTGGTTGCTTCCTCGGGCATAGTACACCGCTTCTCGCACTGCGCGGCGAAGCTGTCACGATCGATGATGTGTGGTGCCACTAAGACGCAAACCTGCGTCTCGCGCGGGCTCTACTGGAGCTAGTGCTTCAGGATATGCGAGGTAGGGCCGCGGCGGGGAAACAAGCCTCCTTAGACTCGGCTTGGGGACCATCAACATTGTGCCCGACACAATGATGAACACCGCGCTGCGCCTGGTGAAAAGAGGTAGTGCAACAGTGAGGGTTCTGCGTTCTAGACCGCGCATACTGCGCGACATCGACGACAAAAAACCGCCCGGCCGTATGCATCGTCGATCATGAAGAAACTTTTGTTTGCCTCTTGTATGAGTGTCAAAGGGCGAAACACCTCGTGCTGGACGAGCCAAGTGTTCGCCTCGCAGGTGCGGTACTACGCAAGGGCATAACGTTGCTGAGTAGGTTCGATGCGCATGATTCGCCTCGTTCATCCAAAACGGTTGCAATATCACAGGTCCAATATCAGGATCATGTAGCACCGGTGTCCGATAGGACAATGATAGTTCGCATTTTGTACGATTAGCTTTCTCTCATACACGGTTAGCAAAAGGATCTCGAGACTGGCAGGATCCTTGGCGTAGCTGTCACGATCATCCTTCCATAGTGCTCGAACTCGCACAATAGAGACGACCATCTGCAGGCAATGCCCAAACATCACAAGCAAACCTTCAGTGCACACCAACTGGTGACGTCGGATTCAGGAATTGTCCCCGCCCACGCCTGAACACGTTTCGATAGTCGGGGCATTGCGCTCGTCCTGCCGGCGCCGTGGCGCTCGTCCAATTATCTTATTCATCCGTGGGGCACTGACTCCTCAGACGGCGCTCGATAGAGGGGACGGATGGCAGCAGTTCCAGACGACGGCGCAGCGAGCTAGACAAGTTGGCACCCGTCAAAAACGGGGTGCTGGGTTTTAGGATGGGCTGGGCGGGCTGGTAGGCTGGATGGGCGAAAATCCCCACACGCCGCTTCCGAGCCGCCGGCGGCATGACGGGACCGGGTTAATCCAGGACAAACACAACGGCTTGCATGGACTCTCGGAGGGTCATAGCTCTGCAGGAGCCCGGCCACCCACTAGCCTTTGAGCTCCTGCTTGTCCTCTGGGATGGAAGGCGGGCGGGGACGGGGAGAGGGGGCCAGGCCACTCAGAAAAAAGCAAGCGCATTGAGACCCGCGATATCGTCAGACGACGCAGCTGAGTCGAGCAGGAGGCTGCTATATGTGAAACACAGGATGGTGGGCTTCGGAACTGGGTACCGTGGCTCCGGGGCAGCTGGTTCGGACGGATCGATCATATTGCCCAGAATGGGTCCGGCTATAACGTCGCAATCACATCCGAACGAGAGCGGGACCGGAGTGAACACACCGGCGGAGGGGCATCGGACTGGGTCTCGTCCCCGGTTCTGGCATCTACGTTCTGTTTTGTTCACAGGAGCCTGACCCCTCTCCCCACGCTCCCCGTTTCAAACACCTCCGCGAGCCCGGCACCAACAGCTTCATGCAGTATCCACTCAAAGGTCATACCATGGAAGTCCCTCCATTTTCTCGTTCTAGCCGGCAACACCCCAGCAAACTCCCGCCTCTCCCTCTTAGAAGCGTGTTGTTTCGACTCCTGCTTCGCCACGCCACCGTCCCACCTCTCCCTCAGCAGCGTCTCGGGCATCTCTCTATAGGCCGACTTGGTGAGTATAGCTGTCAGCTGTAAGAGCGCCGCGGACACCAGCTTCAGGTATGGTCCCTGCCCAGGGACCGCGAGCGAGAGATCAACACTGGGGCCGCCCTGGTGAGTACTGACACTGCCTCCGGACCGGGCCCCGCTGCCCCCGGATGCGTGGACGGCGCCTTGGCCTCCCACGGCGTCAATGGACCCGGCAGCAGCGCGTGACACAGCCGCAAGGCTGATATTAGTGCCCCTCTCTTCCGGCCGTGCGAAGATAGACGTGACGCTCCCTACGTCTCGGTCATGAGCCGTCGTCAGGAAGCCTGCCCTAACCAGCTGGTCCACATTGCTCGCATCCAGAGCCGCATCGCCGGCGCAGACCTTGAGTGCAGCGGGATTGTCCCCAAGCCAGCGGCAGAAAGCCTCCCGGGTCGACTCGTCCAGAGCGCCCTCCGCCTCGCTGGCCTCGACGAGCCGCTCCAGGTCCCCGGTGGCGACCAGGAGCTCGCCGACGCCTCCGTCCCTGCCGCGCCTGAGGACGACAACCTTCCGCAGGGCGCCAGCGCGCGTGAGCTCGGCCGCCTCGCGGTCCACGGCCGTGGGGCTGCGCAGCAGCGCCTGCAGGTGTGCGACCGTCACGACGGGCGGGAGGGCCCGCCGGGCGCCGAGCACCTCGGCCACGCGCGTCGAGCTGAGGCCCAGAGATGACGGCTGGTCTGGCATCGGGGCGAACATGCGCTCGCGCGAGTAGCCCATCGCCTGGGGGACGTCGCGGAGGGTCAGGTCGGTCGCAAGGGCTTGTACAAGGCCCGTGTCGTCCAGCTTGTCCTGGAAGAAGTCTTCCTCGTCATCTCCCTCCTGTGGCCTGGCGGTTCCTGGTTTCGTCCTTGGGAGTGAGTCGCTCCATGACGAGGACGAGGGAGATGACCTGGCGCTTCGGTTGTTGTTGGTGCCGGTGGCCGCGGTACTGTTGCCGCCACTGCTTGTCCGCCTTGGTGCGGCGGGCTTTTTCTTGTGTACGCGGTTTGGGTTCTTGAGTATGGACTTTAGACGACTGCTCATACTGTCGTTGGGACCCTGCGATCAACTGGTGTTGATAGCAAAAGAAAAAGGTCCCCAAAGGTGACGAAGATGGTAGAAAGTAAGACCGATGGTCGTCAGCACGAGTCCCCGAGTGCAGGATAGTCAGCCGTGTAAGCAGCGCCAGAACGCAAGGGGTTAGGTGCCTCGACGCCTGTGATTGGCTGAGTGGCTGCTGGGAATTTGCCACCTGCCACAACTAAGACTCAAGTCTAGGTAAACATTTGTCAAATGCACGCCCTGCGAGCCTGGCTCCACAATACAACCCAGACAGAACTGATCGCCATTGACGGTAGGAATGCGTTTCCAAGATGAATGCGCACAATAGCAGAGACAGCCTTATATGTGTCAGCGAAATTCATTCCCAGGTGCAGCCACTAAACTGCCTCTTGGATACATATGTAGGACCTGAGCTCCTCCCTCACATCCAAGCCTCGTCTCCTGGGGATTTTGAAATGATACTCATCAGCCTTTTTGCATTGGTAGATAAGGAACTCCCTCATTTGTGCTTTTCACTATGTGACGGTGTATAAGTGATCGACTTGATCAATCTTTCCAATTTTTTTTACATATTGCAGGAACCTCGTTGATGTTGCATCTGTGATGAGTGTCGATGCGAGAAGGGAGGGGAGTACAAGAATATTTCAACTGACACTTCTTGTTAAACATAGTGTGAATGGGGCTTCGACCACGGGCTCGGCTATAAGCCTGTTTGTATTAGGCATCTGGGTGTTGAGCGTGGCGGCGCTCTTCTAATGAAGATGTGTTGGGACGAGGAATCAATCTTTTCGGGAAATCAGATTGTATGGGTTTGGCAGAGACGCTCTGATCTTCTACAAGAATCAAGAAGAATCTCATCGGCCGCGAAGAGATGGTGTGATGGAGGAGCCTGTAGTAATCAGAACCAACCGCAACACTTCCACTCCAATGTTTAGGCTTTTCTCTCCGGGGCTCAAATGAGACGAGTGAAAGTGAGAGAAATGTCGGCGTAAAGGTCAACTTGTTACTGTTTCGAGTGTGTCCGCAATTCGCAGGATAAGTGAATAGCAGTGATTCGAAGCAGTCCTTCTCTTTGCCCTTTTACCAAACTGACGTACATCACCACAGCCAGTGAACGACCCCCGGGGATACAAAGATTACTACAACTCAGAATTATTTATTCAGATACTCGTGTCATCACCACCTCCGTTCCTATCTCGAGGCAAGTCCCTCTAATCTCGCTGCTGACTCCTCCATACAACGTGACAGAAGGCTGAGGGTAGAAGAAGTCCCGAGCTAGCTCACTGAAATCAACATGAACTTTTTTGAGTACATATGAGATGCAAAGACTACTCAAGCCAAACCGGTACTAAACTCAATCTCTGAAGATCAACCATCAAGAGACGAAGATCGCTCTGCTAGTCGTGGAGTGGAGAAACCAGCACTACATATGTAGGCCATATGAGATACGAAGTATTATTCCAACAAGAACATTCCACCTGAGGAAACATACAGAAAGAATAGCAATCTAAACCGCCCGTGTCAAAAATGTGCATTTGTACGTCGCCGAACCGGAGCGATCGGCGAGAGCTCCGCTCCTCGGCGGAATCGGAGCTCCGAGCTCCCAACATCAACACAGCCATGTCTGTTTGGCTCCAGCTACTGCAAGATGCGTCACACTCTGACTCCTCAAAAATTTCTGAAAATCAAGATTCTGGCATTTTCGTGCGGATTCATCGACGACCGAGAGAACTCAGGCTGTTGAAGAGCCTGAATCGTCTTCACCGAGCCTCCAGTTTCGATGAGCAACGGTCTTGACTTTGTGACTCGTCCCACCAAAGCGAGCTCACGATTTGTGTGACGGCGATAAAGTGGCGCCACACGGCAGCTATAGCTCTGCAGCGTAGCTATTGTCACCACACTCCCGAGGAGCTGGCCCAAACACCAACATGGCCCTCACGCTCAGGAGACTCGCCTCGGAGCTTGGCCTCCTGACAATCGCCGGCGCCCCCCGCGATGTCTCCCTCATATTCCTCACACGCTTCCTGCGCATGTCCGCCTACGGCTCCGCCTCGCTCATCCTGGCGCTCTTCTTCTCGTCCCTGGACGTCTCCGAGACCCGCATCGGCCTCTTCATGACGCTCACCCTGCTCGGCGACGTCGCGCTGTCCCTGGGCCTGACGCTCGTCGCGGACGCGGCGGGCCGCCGCCGGATCCTGCTCTTCGGCTGCCTCGGGATGGTCCTCGCGGGTGCGGCGTTTGCCACCTCGAGTAACTACTGGGTGCTGCTCATCGCCGCGGTGGTAGGGGTGATTTCCGTCTCGGGCAACGAGATCGGGCCCTTCCGCGCCGTGGAGGAGAGCGTCCTCGCGAGTCTGGTCGGTGAGAACGGGAGGAGCGATGTGTTTGCCTGGTACGTCGTCGCCGGCACCCTGGGCAGCGCGGCGGGGACGGCCGGGGCGGGACAGCTGGTGGAAGGGCTGAAGAGCAGGGAGTGGACGGAGCTGCAGGCCTTCCGCGCTGTGTTCTGCTTGTACGGGGCAGTGGGGGTCGTCAAGGGAGTTGTCACGAGCCTCCTCAGCTCTCGGTGCGAAGTCGACGGAGGCGCGAGTGCGAATGCATACCAGCCGGTGGGGGCGAAGCAGAGCAGGCCCACTGCGGCCACCGATGAGACAGAGGAGGACGGTGACGACGGACCAGCACAGTCGGACCGGAACGAACGTCCTCCACCTCAGCCGAAGCCGAAGGTAGGCTTCGCGCAACTATCAAACAAGACACGGTGGACACTGCTCCGACTATGCGCCCTCTTTGCGATTGACTCGCTGGCGTCGGGCATGGTCCCGTACTCTCTCATAAACTTTTACATGGACCGCAAGTTCCACATGCCCAAGAGCACGCTGGGAGACATCATGTCGGTGGTCTGGATCATGGCCAGCATTGGCAACGTCTTTGCATCTGCCATTTCGAAGCGCATTGGACTGGTAAAGACTATGGTGTTCACCCACCTCCCCTCTGCGATCTTCCTGGCGCTTCTGCCTGCACCGAATGTTATCTGGCTCACCGTGATACTCCTTGTTGCAAGGGGGATCTTGGCGAGTATGGACCAGGCACCGCGGTCGGCGTTCCTGAGCAAGGTGGTGGCAGCAGAGGAGAGGACTGCTGTGATGGGTATCGTGAATGTGGTCAAGACCCTGAGTCAGAGTGGCGGTCCTACGGTCACAGGCATTCTGGCAGGATCAGATAGATTCTGGATTGCGTTTGTGGTGGCTGGGTCGATGAAAGCGTCGTATGATCTGGGCCTTTTGACTTTCTTCCTCAAGGTTGAGAAGCAGGCTCAGGCGGAAACGCAGGAGGAGAGAAACCTACATATGCCGGAGCATCGGACCGAGGAGCTTGATGATGCTTTCGAGCTGGATAGCAACGACGGAGAGTTTTCTGAAGACGACACAGCAAGGAAAGGAAAGTCCGTTTAGTATGCGTTGCGTCCGCTGACTAGCGGGAATATTGTAGCTAGTGTTTAGGAACCGTGGATCTGCTCCAACTCTAGATGTCTTTTTAGTAGGTACTTATGAATCAGAATGAGCCCACCTTGCTTGACTGGTCTATGGGCGGCACATGATTAATGCGGAGTCGTTGCGAATGATTCAGTGAATTGATATCTGAGTTCATCAGGCCAACTCTCACCGAAGCAGGCCGCACCGTATAATCACCCAAAAGGTATATTCAAGCCCTCCCATATGTGTTCTACTGTCGGTACATACCGGACGTATGGATCTATGGATGCCTTGGAGATCTCAAGTGTTTGAGGCTGTGCCAAATCCAGGGCTGCTTAGCATGAAGTGTTACGCAAACTGTGGAAGTGACTTTGAAGATAATAGACACATATGTGCAACTCAGCAAGAAATGGTATACGTCTACGATGACTGCACATGTCTAAGTCCAGGGTCAGCAGACTCAAAAAAATCATGATATTGGCTGGGTCAAGAGATATAACACTGCCGCCAGCAAACGACCGGGTCCACTATTGCGTCAGTTGGAAACTGTTGGAAGCTGTGTGACCACGGGCCTAGCAGTCTGCGACAGACATTCGAGGTGACTATCAGATGAATGTGCACTGTCATTAACCAAGTACATCGAGGCACAACTGCCGAGGTGTGACATTCATTATTGACCTTCGACTTGTGGAACAGTCGAGCAGGTAAAATTCTAGAGCTCGTCGCCACCCGTACCTGCCAGCGCTGTAGCCCGCCAAATACTCTATACTTTTGGCTGAATCATGGCATGGGTGCTGATGCAAAGCGCACTTGCTGCGCCGCGTTGCCCACGAAGCAGGAGCACGGCATCTGACCTGCTTGGCGTCGGCTCTCGGTCGATGATGTAGTTGCAGGTTGGGATTGGCTGACTGCCAGCAGGTGTCCCTGCATTAGGAGTGCTTAAAGTGAACATGGACCTTCAAGTTGGTCTCGGGAGATCTTATCCGTATGAACCTAATCTACTGAATGGTGGCGCGCTATCTCTTGTTCGTATCTGTTATCTCTTATTCGTATTCTTATGCGATTTCGTCAAACCTGCCATGTCCAGATGCATAGGGCTGACCACCGCAAAAGCAGTGAATCGACAATTTTCAGGCAGGGTATGGAGCAGCAGAGACGGTTTCGGCTCATCGCATGAGGGAAACAAGAGCATAACATTTCTGCAATGCAGTCGACGGGTCTTGGAGTGCGAGTGGCATGATCAGAGAGCGTCCACTGAGGCCGTGACGTTGAGGGTGCTGATTGGCTGTGGGTCTCGGCCAAAAGTGGGGCACAAATAATTGCTACACGTTGATTAGCAGACCGCTCCATCGCGACTGCTCTATCCCATTGGGGGCCATATTGGATTTTCTGTTATTATTTCGTCCGACCCAATTCCTCCCTCTCGACCCCCTTTACACTCCTTGGTGAAGCCGTGTCATCTCGCCAGTCCATCCCACCACCACTGAAGTCGTGACACCATCTGCATCCCTCCACCGGCGCTGTGCATCTTCTCGACATCACTGCGCCGCCATGGGGCTCCTCGAAGAGGTCGCAGGGCCGCTGTCCCAACAGTTCAGCAAGCTGGGCACGGCGTCTCAGGTCGGCGTCGTTGCGGCCACCGTCATCGTACTCTCTATTGTTCTCAATGTCTTGAGCCAGTTGATGTTCAAGAACCCTAATGAGCCTCCTCTCGTCTTCCACTGGCTGCCCTTGATCGGCAGCACCGTCACCTACGGCATGGACCCTCCGCGGTTCTTCAAGGAGAACAGCAAGAAGGTCAGTCAAAGCCCGCCAGCCATAATGCGTATCCTTTCACCCCACTGACTTGCATGCGACTGCAGCACGGCGATGTTTTCACCTTCATCCTCCTCGGCAAGAAGACCACCGTATATGTCGGCCCCCAGGGCAACGAGTTCATCCTGAACGGAAAGCAGAAGGACGTCAATGCGGAGGAGATCTACAACAACTTGACCGGTCCTGTCTTTGGCAAGGACGTCGTCTATGACTGCCCCAATTCCAAGCTCATGGAGCAAAAGAGGGTGCGTAAATACTCCTCGGAGCGGCGTGCGTCGAAATGGATTCCGCTGACAGTGATACATGACAGCTCATCAAGAATGTCCTTACGACCGAGGCTTTCAGGAGCTACGTTCCTCTGATCACCAACGAAATCTTGACCTACTTCAAGCGAAACCCCGATTTCCAGGCTCAGTCCGGCACCGTCAACATTCCACCCAAGATGGCACAGCTTACCATCTTCACTGCTTCCCACGCTCTCCAGGGCAAGGCCGTCCGCGACCAGTTCGACGAGTCCCTGGCTGACCTTTACCACGACTTGGACATGGGCTTCAGCCCCGTCAACTTCATGCTGCACTGGGCTCCCCTGCCTCACAATGCGAGGCGCGACCGGGCCCAGAGGACCGTTGCCAAGATCTACACCGACACAATGAAGTCCCGACGACAGAGCGGCGAGAAGAGCGCCGACGATATCATGTACCATCTTATGAACTCGTCTTACAAGGACGGCACCCCCGTTCCTGATCACGAGATCGCCCACATGATGATTGCCCTGTTGATGGCCGGCCAGCACTCCTCGTCCTCTACCAGCTCCTGGATCATGTGCCGCCTCGCCTCGAGACCTGATATCATGGAAGACCTGTACCAGGAGCAGATTCGCGAGCTTGGTTCCATTGACAAGCCCCTGGAGTACGAGGACCTCGCCAAGCTGACCCTCAACGCCAACGTCATCAGGGAGACGCTGAGAATGCACGCCCCAATCCACTCCATCATGCGAAAGGTCAAGTCGCCGATGCCTGTCCCCGGAACCAAGTTTGTCATCCCTACCAGCCACACCCTACTGGCCGCACCGGGTGTATCGGGCAACGACGAGGCGTACTTCCCCGAGCCCGAATTGTGGGAGCCCCACCGATGGGAGAAGAGCCATCCTCTTGCGCCAAGCCAGTCCCTGAAGACTGATGACGACGAGGAGAAGGTCGACTATGGCTATGGTCTGATCAGCAAGGGTGCCTCGTCCCCTTACCTGCCCTTTGGCGCTGGCAGGCACCGATGCATCGGCGAGCAGTTCGCGTATCTGCAGCTGCAGACCATTGTGGCCGTTATCACGCGGCTGTTCATGTTCAAGAACGTGGACGGTTCAACTGGCAAGACCGTGGGCACCGACTATGCCTCGCTCTTTTCGCGGCCCCTGGAGCCGGCCCCCATCTACTGGGAGAAGCGTTAAGGGAAATGATAAACATACTGCTCTTCTCCGATCAGATTCATTATGACTGTACATAAGGGTTTGGTAACTAGACTTTGGGAGCGGAGTGGGGCTTCGGAAAACAACACGGCGGAGCCAGGCTGCCAGCAACGATAGAGCGATGGGTTTGCAGAGAAAGACTGCGTAAGGATACCAGATAATTCTAATAATGACATGAAATAAACACGATCTACAAGAGCATGGCTCCTCGAAACGATGAATTCAAGCAGTGACGGTCGTTTATCTAGAGCCGCAATAACCCCCTGGCCCACATGTCCAGGGGTCACGGCACGAGCCGTGTTTACCGTCTTTTTGGGAAGGTTTCGATTGACTCTGATAGAACGTGTATTTTGATATTGTGACTAGGACCGATTGAGAGTCTATTTGTTGGTGTGAAAGGGACATCCAGGCCTTCAGCTGCAAGCACACGTCCCCACCTGCACCACTTGAACTGCAACGGCCGACCAACAAGCTTTCTGACAACGGCTCAGGCTCCTGATCTGCGGTGCCATCATTTTGTTTCTCGCTCGGACACACCAAATCGGGCCATGAAACCCCAGAGCAGTCCAGAACGGTTTCAATTGACGTTACCGAGCACGTCAGAACGGGCGATTGCGCTGAGGGAACCTCATCTTTTTTTGATAGGGATGTGCTGATGAGGCGACGGTCCACTGCACATGAAGCGAGTGAGTGACATTGGCCTGCTCAATGACGCAGAGAGGGCCCGGCCTGCTACAGCTACTCACCGGCAGTGCATCTCATCCCCAACATCGTCATCCACACAGCTCGTTTCACCCAACACACGGAACGCACACATTCAATGACTACACTTCCTTGAAGGCACATTTAACTTTATGTGATCAACTGGAACTATCTATCATCCAAAACGAAATACAGGGTCTTACCCAACGGCCGCAGCAAGCATGGCAGACAAGGACAAAAGCCCCCTCCTCCGCCTGGCGGGCCTCAGCTCCTCACAACTCCCCGCCGCGACCGCATCACCTGAGGAGCTGACCCCCTTCATAACATCCCTCCTCCAGGAAGCAGTCCCATTCATCGACACAGCAGCGCCCAGGGCGGCAGACTTCACAGACCCCGCTGTCCCGGCCCCGCCCGCCTCCAACACCCTCTGGAAGCCCAAGGGCACCAAGAGCCACGCGGACTCGACAGCCAAGATCGAGCTCAGCGAGCGGGTCGTCAATGTCCCCGGCGGCACCGGCGGCGGCGAGGAGCATGAGACGTGGGCGTGCCGGCGCAGCGTGCACGCGGACGCGGCGTCCAAGGGCACGGCGAGCTGGGCCGAGTTCGAGGACTGCATCCGCGACCGGCACGCCGAGACCGAGGACGCTTTCACGCCGACGGTGCTGGCGCACCGGGAGGCCGTCTCGTGGGGGTCCGCCGCCGCCGCCCCGCACGTCTGGGCCGGCGGCATCGCGTGGGGCCGGTTCAGCCTTAGCTTGGTGGAGATGAAGCACAAGATCCCGCCGCCGCTGAAGCCGCGCGTGTTCCCCGTGCTGCAGCTCGTCGCGTCGGCGGTTCCGGGTGGGGCGGACGGCGGGGCGGCCGGGGCGGAGAGGGACGAGTTCGTGGTCGTCTCCGTGACGGTCTCTGACCTTGCGACGGGCCAGCTGAAGGACAAGGCCGCGCTGTCGGTGGAGAAGGGCGTCGTCGTCGGGGCGTATGTCAGCGTGGAGAGGGTGAGGAGGCTACCCGGTCAGGGGGAGGACAAGGGCAAGATTGAGTGGATCATGGCCACCGCGAGCGACGCGAAGGGCGTCCTGCCGATGTTCCTGCAGACCAAGGCTGTGCCCGGCCAGATCGCCAAGGACGTGGGCATGTTCCTGGGCTGGGTCGACAAGGAGAGGGCGAAGAAGGGCTAGAGCGGGCGTAGCTGGAGCATCTGGAGGCGCTGGTAATGTGGCTCTTGGTTTGAAGCGTGACACGGAGAGGACATGGGAGTTTGACAGCTGTCAGTGGCGAGTGTGGGAAGCAGTATGGTAACGGTTTACGGTAGGCGAGATGGATGTCCGGCTCGGATGGCAGGCTTCAGCGGCGCAACGTCAACGGTGTAATGTTAATAATCGAGGCTGAAACAGGTACGAGGGAGGGTGCATTATCATCTGTACGGATGAAAGCTAAATTGACCGGTGTTGGCAGATTATGAACCCGGTATTTGACATGCTGATATAGTTCGAGCACAATTCGGTCCGAACATTCCAGTCATAACCAACCCAGGGGACCTCCGTCCGCACCTGCGAGACAGTCTAAGAACCTAGAAGAGGTTGGGGTCCGAAGATCTCGGTCTTCTCGATATCTTCTCTTTTGGGTCGACGACGCGAGGGGTGTGCCTGTAGTCTCCTGTTCCCATAGGTCCTCCGTGTATTGCTGTTGCTGCGGTTTCATTTGCCTTGTCTTGGTATCCATTCACTGGACTGCCGCATCTGTACTGATGTCCAGCTTGATACTCCCTGGGCTGGAGTTTTCAGCTGACATTTGGGATGGCCCGAGTGCCAAATTGTTGTCAACGTGGTATGACATTCTACATACTTCTACCATCAAAGTTTGTGCGTTTGAGTTCTAGGAAGCGAGACATGTGGGAACTTGTTACGAACAGCTTCAAAAGCTTCCAAGGTTGTTACTATGCATGGCCATTCCTGTCCAGATCCCTGCCGTTGTTCTCAGCCACCGTCTCTACAACAGAAACAGGCGTTGTTCGCGAGGGTGGTGATGACTTTGAGTCAGCGGGCCAGACATTAGTAATATTTATATCAAATCGTCGGGTTTGTATGCACATAGTTATACGCATGGTGAATCAAACAACCTCGCGAGATGGATACCCAAGTAGGCAAGTAGATGAACGTTTGGGCGGTGAAGGTGCAGAGCTTAAAAGGGTTGGACCCTGAAGACGGACCTGAAACATTGGGGTCCGTCGTCCAGCCGGTCGGCCGTTGAAGACACTCGAAGCTCTATAATTGGTGACCCGAGTGGTCGGAGCGTCTGAGAGCTCCGAGTCCGTTTGATCAAGGTCACAGCACGATGGACGGTCAGACTGATGTTCATCAGCCGTCTGTATTAAATCGCCGAGTGCAGCATTCCATCTCGATGGACGGATGGATTGATGGATGGGATCTGCAGCTGGTGGAGACGGGACTACCTGACGGCCGGGCATGTGCCAATCGGCGCCATTGCGAGCTTCAGAAGGGTTCTGTAGCATCCAGCCGGCGATCACAAGCCAGAGCATATGCTTGGGGTCGACAAAAGGCGCCGAGGATGTCTTAATGGGCGTTGTATGTCCCCCGCCCTGGACGAACACGTCGCTGTCTTGGGGGACAGGGTGCATCTATCCTGTCTTTTCAGGGTGATCTGGCTCGAGTGCGTCTCGTCTCTTGGGAGATCTTGGCCCGTGAAGTTGAGATCAGGAACTGTTGCTGTCCCCACGCACGCGCGAGCATTTCCGCTTTAAGCCATCGTTTCGATTGGGCGTTGCATGCCACGCAGCGGATCGAAACGGCAGGCCCATGGCGTTACAGAAGTCTGTGTACATAGCTAGTAATCCATCCGATCAGAGGGCGTCGCTCGCCAATGTTTCAAGGCAGCCGGCCAATCGAACATGA
The DNA here is from genome assembly GCA_014872995.1 of Diaporthe citrichinensis. Lineage (NCBI taxonomy): Eukaryota > Fungi > Ascomycota > Sordariomycetes > Diaporthales > Diaporthaceae > Diaporthe > Diaporthe citrichinensis. The sequence goes on along the minus strand of JADAZR010000010.1, from coordinate 322,628 downwards.
GCCCGTTGAAATGCCATCCTGCCCGCTGGAGACGGGGGACGGGAGACGGACTGCCGCCTTGCCACGCCTCTCGAACACTGCCCGTCCCCATCTTTTCTTTCTTTCCTGCTTCGGTTTAGCGCCTCTTGTCTGGCTCCTCGACCACTTGGTCGCACGTCATGAACTTGATATGGACCGGCCTGTCCCCCTTCCTTCTCGCTCGGTTCAATTGCACGTCCTCTCAACGGCATTTGCTCCAAAGTCTCACACCGAAGTATCCATGCTTCCATGTGCAGCCAGTAGCCAGGTCCGACGCCTGACTTTCCTTTCTCAAACCGAGCGGACTTCAGTGGAATATCCCCAACCCCCCCTGACAGCCAATCCTAGCCCTTGTATTTTAATCGCAACGCAACCTCGAAAGTAGGAATATTTCCCGGCGCGTCCCTCAACGCTTGCCAGCTGTACAGACACGTCCTCAGGACAAAAACTTCCCGATATTTCTGGAACCTTTCGTTCGATCTTTATTGTTCAAATCCAGCCCGGGCTCGTTGCGCAGAGGAGAGCCAATCGTGAAGTCGGTTTTCATACATTATTTAACCAACCACAAATAGGCCCGTCAGCGCCGCATCCTATTGCTGCGGCATATCCCCGACGCTTACACAGAAGTGGTCCACAGCGCGCGATGGATCTCCCGTGGAAACGTGTGACAGCGGTTGCTGCCGTCACCGCGTACGCCGCCACGTCGATCCTCAAACAGGAATGGTCACGGTCCGCCTTCACCAGATACTTCGCCGCCAGCTGGCTGCTGAGCTTCCTCTGCTGGGGACTGTGGACAGTCATCCTCTATCCCAAGTTCTTCTCGCCTCTCCTAGGCTTGCCTGAACCACACAACCCGTCATGGATCAACGGGCAGTACTCCAAGATCCGCGAACTCGCAACTGGTGTCCCAATGCTTGAGTGGTAAATATGCCCGACATGCCCTTCCGCGTATGCCTGACAACAGATATTGACAGTGGGACAGGGTCAACTCTGTGCCCAACAATGGCATCATTCGGTACCTTGGCCTGCTCAACCAAGAGCGGCTCCTGCTCACGTCGCCCAAGGCCCTAGCTGAAGTGCTCGTCACCAAAAACTACGACTTTGCGAAGCCCGGGATGGTGCGGTACTCGATCGGCCGCATCCTGGGCGTCGGCGTCCTACTGGCCGAGGGCGACGAGCACAAGTTCCAGCGCAAGAACCTTATGCCCGCCTTTGCGTTCCGTCACACCAAGGACCTGTACCCCGTGTTCTGGAACAAGGCACGTGAGGGGGTCCAGGCGATGACGGAGCAGGTCCTCGTCGACGCGGCCAAGGAACCCGCCTCCCCGGCCTCTCAGGACCCGGAGAAGGCAACGAGCGAGAAGACGAGCGGGGCCAAGGCGGCCATCCTCGAAGTCGGGGGCTGGGCATCGCGGATTACGCTCGACATTATTGGCGTCGCAGGTCTCGGGAGGGACTTTGGCGCCATAGCCGACCCGACAAATAAGCTGTTCCAGACGTACAACCACCTCTTCAGGCCGTCGCGCCAGGCGCGGTTCCTGGCGACGCTGGGCCTCATCCTCCCCGCGTGGTTCGTCACCCGGCTTCCCGTGCGGCGCAACGAGGACGTGCAGGAGGCGGCCAAGGTGATCCGCAGCGTGTGCTTCGACCTGATCCGCGAGAAGAAGGAGAAGCTGGCGCGCAAGGAGCTCACGGACGTCGACATCCTGTCCGTAGCGCTCGAGAGCGGGGGGTTCACCGAGGACAATCTGGTGGACCAGCTCATGACGTTCCTGGCCGCCGGCCACGAAACGACGGCCAGCAGCATGACGTGGGCCATCTATATGCTGTGCCTGCACCCGGGCGTGCAGTCGCGGCTGCGGCAGGAGGTGCGGGAGCGCCTCCCCTCCATCGACGACGGCGCCGCCAGCGTCTCCAGCCTCGACGTCGACCACATGCCCTACCTCAACGCCGTGTGCTCCGAGGTCCTGCGCTACTTCGCCCCCGTGCCCATGACCCTGCGCGAGGCCGCCGTCGACACCACCATCCAGGGCCAGCGCGTCCCCAAGGGCACCCGCATCGTCATGGCACCCGCCGCCACGAACAAGGACACGGCCCTCTGGGGGGCCGACGCCACAAAGTTCAACCCGGACCGGTGGTTGCCCAAGCACGACGGGGACAAGAGCGCGGCGGCCGGCGGGTCGAGCAGTAATTATGCCTTCAGTATGTCATCCCAAGTCCTCACCAACCCTCCCAACACCATACGATACATGACTAACATCGCGATAAGTGACCTTCCTGCACGGCCCAAGGAGCTGCATCGGTATGAACTTCGCTAGGGCCGAGTTCGCGTGCCTCCTGGCGGCGTGGGTGGGCCGGATGGAGTTCGAGCTGAGAGACAAGGCCGAGCTGGACGAGAGGAACATGGAGATCAAGGCGGGCGTGACGTCCAGGCCGGCCAAGGGCCTGTGGGTGAAGGCGACGGTGCTCGAGGGGTGGTAAGCACGTAGGGTTGTTGGACGGGCTACCGGAATGTGGCTACGGGATAGGAAGGAATGTATATATGCACAAACATCAATAATAATGGTACTGTTGGGCTTCAACGCGTTGGTTGTTGGTTGTAGGAGCTGCTGGTGATATCATTGGTAGGGGCGAATGCAGTCTGTTTGTGTTGGTTGTCAAGTCGAGGAACCAAACGCCCACGTGTGAACTGAGTGGCCTGAACTAGACACTTTTCGGTGGAACAACCTCCTGAGCTCGTTACACCCTGAGATATCTCTCATTTCCTTCTACAATTTTGTGGGTATGTTCACAATAGTACAGCTCTAACTTCAAGATCCCGTCATTGGCACTGACAGCCAGCCTCAAATATGTTTCATTGGCGTGCCTCGCGCAAAGAGATCTGGGGCTTTGGATGCTGCCACACCGACTCACTCCAGCCTCCGTCTCACTCCTCTACAGTTTTTCTCATGACGCCGATTAAGCTTTCATTCACATCATTTCAACCCAAGGCACCGCGGCTGAGTGCTCGAGACGCACCGAATTGTTGAATCGGGGCAAGAGCTTGGTCTTGATACATGACACAGCAAACCAGCGGTCCTAGTCCGTATGCTACCCAGGGATAAACATGTATTTATAAATCCGACTTGACTTGACTCTGCTCGGTCATATGTCCGGTGACAAGTCAGCCCCAACGATAAGTGTCTTGTCACATTGATTGTAATGAAAGAAGCCTCATTCACGAGGTGACATATGATCGAGGTCCGTCAATGGTAGGATTCTGTTTCGTAAGTCTGCCACGACGTTCAAACATGTTCTTTCCACTCCATCTTCGCTACAACACGGCCCGACCACTCAGTTCGCCATCACTCTGTGGGCCGCCCCTAGCAGGCCTGGAGCACCTGCTTGAACTGCTTTCCTGCGCTTGGTCCCTTCATAGGTGACAGCCAGGCAAGTCATGTGCCCTTGAGCTCCAGACAAGCCATGCCTAGGCCGGCTATTGAGATCAAGCCTCCAGAGCTGGCCGATGAGCTTTCTCGAGTCTATCGAGCAGGTCTCCAGATCGGGGCCGCCATCCTCAGTCTATCCTCCCCCTGGGGAAGGAACATCCCGTCGTGAGGGAGATGAGTCTCCGAAACCATCGACCTAGTGGCAAGAGCGCTCCTACCCGTGCCTCTCGACAACCGGTCCTAGCACCAGATCCTCGCGAACATCCCTTACAGGGCCCCCTTCAATACGTATCGATACATGCCTCAACCCACAGAAGGGGTATAGGAGGAAGAGGGAGACGACGGAGCAAGGCTCCGTGCGCGTCATCTGATCAAGACGTTTGCGTCCCCCCATCCCTCCCCTTCTCCTCCATCCCGCTCAGATCGCCCATGGTCCAGACACATGAAACGAGGCCGAACAGGTACAAGACGAGGGCTTGTGCGCGGCAGCTACCGGCCTTCTCACCCCTCTCTGTGTCTGTCTCCCGCCTGACAGGTCTAGTAGGCCCTGTAATCACTCGTTAGCCCCCAGCTAGCCAGAGGCGGGAGGGAACAGGAGGCTATAATTGACATGCAGCCGTCCATGCTATAGCACGGGGGGGAGACGGGGTAGTGTGAGGGGATCTGTGCGCAGGGCCTTCGGCCGGTTGGTAAGGTGGTTTCTATTAACGTAGGTAGCAGTGCGGGTAGCGGGAAGGTAAGGGGAGTACGTCTGGGTCTGCCGGTTGACGGGCGGGATCTGCTCAAGCACCACCGGGTGGGAATTATGCTGAGTTGCTTCTTTCCGTTTCCTCTCTCCCTTCTCCCCTACCCGGCGCTGCACCTACCCCAGATGCCTCGTGCGGGATCGACCACCCGAGCCGTCCTCGACTGCATGGTAATCTTATCGTGGGATGAAAAAGGAGGGGCAGCGGGCGGGGGGGGCAGAGGAAACCCATCTCTCTATGATCCCTCGATTCGCTTTGATATGTGAGCCAAACCTGGCCAGGGTGAAAAGAAGGTGTGCCGGGTGTGTTGAAGGTTTCGCGGGGATCAAGGCCGGCCCAAGAACGATGGGCAGGCGGGCGGGCGCACGAACGATCGATCATGGTTTTTGCTGCGCTGGTCCAATTATAATCCAGTTCCAAGTCGACAATGCGAAGTGTCGGTAAGTTAGCTGTGCGGAAGCCCATATCCAGCCGTCAATAAGGTTTTTGGCCGCAGCGAACCTGACGTTCCTCGCGGCCGGGCTGCGCCGTCAAGCTTGGGACCCCCCGGCCCCCTTGACTTTGCTCTACCTGAACCCGATTGCTGCTTGGGTTGACCCGGGTGAGTGTCGCCGTTAAGGACAGACTATGGGTAATAGCAGGTCAGCTGGTAACGGTCCCAGCGGGCTCAATGCCCCAAGGACCTGGGATGTCTCGTTGCTTCGAGCCGGTATCAAGTTAGAGTAGCCGCATCCTGAATGGTGCTTGGTCCAGCTATGCGCTCTATACCTATTTGCATGAGAGCGTAGTATATGTTATATGAGGATGATTATTGTTTCACCGCGGAGAACAAACTAGAAAGCGCCCAAAGCGCGGCATTTGAGAAAATGGTGATTGTTCATTGAGCCGTCGCGGTTCGCGAACGGCACTCGAGGTTTACGTCGAGTAGTAGCAGTGCAGTGTCCCTGTCTAATGGTTGCCCAACTCCAGCCGTTATCATGATGCAGTGAATAAAATAGAGATATACGAAACAGTCTGCAACGTTGTTGCAACAGAAAAGAATGTACAGGCACCCGCCGTGGGATCACCACGTCCCATGAAGCTTAGCCCTGGTCCTGGCACCTCTATTCTGCAGGCCTATCTTGTCCCTGTTCAATAAACTTCTCCATCGCAAGCTCACACTGGTCTGGTCTCTCCCGGGTAGATTACGAACACAGTCGTCCCAGACCTCACTGGACAGATCCATGTTCTTGACCTTCTCGAGCACGACCTCGACCAGCTTGTGGTCATCTTCGAGGCTCCACTGATCGCCGCGCGCGCCTACTTCGACGTTGGTGCCCTCGGTGGTCTCGTTGTCGGTTGCGTCAGGGGCCCCCAGCTTGTGGAAATCTTCCTTAGTGAGTCCGCGCGGGACGTCTGGTGGTGCGATTCGCTGCCTCTTGGGCGTTGACGGGGCGGCTTGTGATGATTTATCTGAATATCCCTTGAAGACGAACATCCCGGGATCGCGTTTGGTCTCGTTGTTCATGTCAAATATGTTGACGTTCTCCTTTCCGTGGTGTTCGTCACTGCTAGAGCGCTCCTCGTCGTCTCGGCCCATGTCGTCGTCGTCGGAGCGTCTTCTCTTATTGAGACCCCTAGGCGGTGCGCGCTTCTTGATCCTGTATCGTAGAGGCTCGTTCTGTGACAGCGAAGAAGAAGGACCAGGTGATGGCTCGGCCTTGCGACGGCGAAGGCGAGGTTTGCTCAGAGGGCTAGGCATGTTGGCGAGCGGCGGCGACGGGAGGTGAGAGTTTGCATCTGGGATCGGCTCGTTGGGAATTGGCGACGAGAGCATGGTGTGAAGGTTACGACATGAGTTGATGAGGTTTCCGATCGCGGTCTGGGTGGAGAGCTGGGGAGGGCTGGAGGGCGGCGAGATGAAGAGCGCCGACTGCAGGCGCGGGTGCGACGGGTCGCAGGATAAGGCAGACGGCAGCAACATTTTCGATGATGCGCCCAGTCTTGTGGCGAGTCTCAATGGTTGGGTGTCGTTATGGAAGGCCGGAATTGCAGCTGCGACAGCGAGCAGTAGGGCTGCGGACAGATGCGACTGGTTTGCGACAGGATGCGATGGAGTCAACACGATAACAATGCGAATGCGCCGGGGGCAACGAGCGTGCGCGGCGGGCAGGAGTGTCGAAACTGCTGATGAGAGCGATCGCAAGGTATGAGGAGCAGGTTCGCGATCAAATTGGGTCGAATTCGGTCGTCGGGAGGGCAGACAATGGTGGTTTGGAAGTTGGGTGGTTGTGGGTGGTGAGGCGGCGAAACGGGCGGCGAAGCAGGAAAAAGAGACTTGGGATGACAAGAGGGTGGGAGCGCAGGAGGCTAGAGGGGAATAAGTCGCCCGTAATAAGGGTCAGACCCAGGCATCGCCCAGTTGACCCGGTTACCCAGAGTACGTACTGGCCACGACTGGGGGCGCCAGATGGGGGCCGGTCCACTTGGGCGCAGGTGCAGTTGTACTCTGGACTCCCAAGTGGGGCACGGGCGGCTGGACAGGGGGTCGGGGGCTCAGACCTTGACCTTGCCCATGTCCCTGTCTCAAGGTACCCGAGCTGGTCGAGGTACATGGCGCACCATTGCGATACACCTGACTTGCAAGCCGCCCCTTCCCAAGTGCCTCTCTTCAAGCCTGCCACGCAGGCCCTGAATCCGAGTCTCACCAGGCCGTGGGAACTGCCGCCTCAAGCCTCTTATCCTGCAGGTCCTGACGCAGCTACGACAAGTACCTGACACCGACCGACGTGTGCCTTGCCTAGTTTCCCCCCTCCTCTCGTCCCTTGCCCTCCTGCCCTGCCGCGCTCCTTCGCATCGAGAGGGGCAGATGCATTCCCATCATGCAGTCGACCTGCAGGTTATCTACAGTGCTTACCCAGCCGTTCAACTCTCCGTCACACCTGGCATGTACCCACTCGGACATGTAGGTGAGGGGAAACCGGACGACAACAGTCGGTCTGTGGTTGGTATCACCAACGGCCTGGCATGGTGTGCCCCACGATCCCTCCCTCTCTCACCACCCCAGAGCCCACCTCTCTTGGGGGATGCTGCTCTCCGTATGTCTGCTTTGATGCCGTCTGGAGCACCCTCCAGCAAATCCGGAACATGGAAAGGCGAGCCTTTCCTCTTGCGGGACGCTGTTACCCACCTTGCTCGATGGCCAGATGGCACATCCCTTCTCTCTAGTCAATCATGTCTGGCTAGTCAAGCTCTACGCTTCTAGCCTCGTCAGAAGGTGAGTCTGACGGTCTCGCCTACTCCCGTGGCCCTTCGCCCTTGACAACCTGGACCCGCTGGCTACAGCTCTGACCGCTGACAGTGGCCGTGCGAAGGGTCTTCCCGAATGCACTCGCACGGGTTGATGTACACCTGTGTCGAGATACTCTCGGTGGGCCGCTGAAATATGGCCAGAGATTAACAACAGACGAACCCAGGCAACCGTTAAATTGGTGCGCCTTTGCGATGCTTGCATTCATCTCCTGAAGGGACAATCAGCACGCATCCCAACCATTTGTCCTCGTGTCGAGGCCAGTCGACCTGGCTTGACAACGCCATCAACAGCCTATTCACCGATGCGATCGCGCATTTGTCGATCGCCCCAGGCCTTGGGACGGTGGTCACTACATCATACTCTCCAGGTTCCTCTAGCCTTCCATGCACAGCCCTAGAAGAAATCCGGCCGCTCGGAGGTGACGGCTGTGACCGCCTACAACCAACCTTGCTCGAGGCTACAGGGTGCCGTCTTGTCGCCTTGAGCATTTCGCAGCTTAATCCTCGTCGTCCCCGGTCTTCCATCATCGCGATCAATGGTGCTCATCGCCAGTGACGTATATCGAGCCTTGGAATTAATAATGCGCCCATGACGGTGTCTGCTATACAGCAATATGCCAGCAGTGGTTGACCCTCGCGGTACCGCCTGTCGGTTTGGTCGTCTCCCAGGGCTGGGCTGCACGGCGTGTAAGTCAGTCCTAGGTGGGACCAGTGTTTGACAGTTACTCTTCCTGACCCCGGGGGATTTGCACAGCGCCGCACCTGGGCGTCTGACTCCATCGTGGAGAGCCCCGGGAACCGCAACCCGTTCCTTCTATTCCCCTCTTCTGCAACCACTTCCGCTTCTGCGATGCTTCTGTTACATCCGCCCCTGCAGACTGGATCTCCCCGGTTCGCTCTCCTCCTCCTCCTCCTCCCCCTCCTCCCGCCTTTTCCCAGCCATTCACAAATTCATTACCAGCCACGCCTTTCATTGCCAGAGAGGGGTAGGGTGTGAGGTATTCTGAGGGCTTCTGCTTCTTACTCCGTGCGCAAAGGCAAGCCAAGTCATATGGCCAATGTCATCTAGCTTCACCAGTGGCAGATAGGGTTGTCTCCTACGATGAATACCATCTAATCACCGTACGGCATGGGTAGACAGATGTGTCTCATTGGTTCCTCACCGGCCATGTGACTGTTGGAATCCGCAACGGAGCGTGTCATCGTGGAGTGCATGACCACCAGTTGATGGCATGATGGAGCACTGCCTTCAGACAGAGACAGCCTACTACAATCATTTTATGCGCCATGTGCGCCTGACGCACAAATCAGCATCGTGTGGCATGGGCTCACAAGAATAGCCCACAGGTCACCTCACCGGGGGTGGGCAGCAGCAGAGAAACGAGAGAAGCATGGAACGAAGGGGGGACGAAGGGGGGGAGGGCGTGCGCTGCCGAAGCTTCAACGCCAGCAGCAGTGAGACGCGTCTTGGGGAAAGTCGCGTCTCCGCCAGGTGGAGACGCGAAGTGGGAAATTGACTCGCCCATTGACCAATCGTCTTACACCAAGTTTGATTGACTTTCTCCAGCGCGACCCATTTGCGAATGGAGTGTCGGCCCCTACGATGGCTTCGGAACCAGTCGATGTGACACTGCCAGATCTCATCGCGGCTCCACGGTTCCAGCAATGCACGCCCCCATCCCTGGCCACGCGCTAGGAGCTCACCGCCCGAAAGATCCGGACCCGTCTTTCCACTGAACCTCTTCGTCCAGACGTTCCCCCTGAGAAGTCACCGGATCCCCTTTTTGGATACTTGGAGACCCAGATGTATCGTGGGCATGCAGGATGCGGGCCCGTCGTCTTCCATGATGCCAAAAGTCACTTTTGCATCACCTCCTTGGCAGAGAGACAAGCACACCGGCGGGAGGGGCGGTGAGAAACAACCTCGATGCAGGACTCGGCCGTCTTGACTTACGCCAACCACTCTGCACAACAACTAACCATACCTCGGCTGCAACTCCAGGACCCTGCCAAGGCTCCCTGATACCATGAATCTGTTAGGGCCCGATTCGCACCCTGCCTTTCGCCTCCCCCAAAGGCAGGGGATTTTCACCTGGTCTCGAGAGGGGTGAGTCGTCGCAATATTAGGCGCGACGAGAAGAACCGTCGCCAACCAAGGACAATGCGATCCCCTGGCGGAGTCGGCGAATACTCGGGTATCCAACACCCACGAGCACAAGCCTGCCAGCCGCTGAAGCTGCCCATGACTTCCAGGGACAATGGCAAGGACCGTCAGCATTGCCGGGAAGTTGTCCATCTACATCGCCGAGCACTGCAGCATCCCCTGCCGTCGAATTTTCCTTACCCACCGTATCCTATCTTGATCCCCCAAGTTCATGCAGCGCCCGTCATCAAACTTTCCTCCCGGACCGTTGCAGTGATCCATAAATCTCATCTGGCCAAGAAAAGCAGGGCGCACAGTCTTCCGTGGATAGGGCAAAGAACGCTTTGGAAGTTTCAAACTTTTCCAAGTCCGGCCCCTGCTTCATTTGGGCACCCTTTATCCCCGTAGACCCGGAGTGTTCTTTTCTTGTCGCGGCCCGGCCCCGAGTGAGGTTGTCATGCGTCTGGGATCATCGTTATGCAGCCTGCGCGCACGCGTTCACCCCTTCCGCGTTTGCGCGCCAACAACGAATCTCCCAGCCTCTTCTGCTCCAGCCATCGAAAGCTTGATGATTCCATCATTGCTTTCGCTCCATGCCCAATTGACCAAGATCGGTCTTACCGTACGTTGTACTTCCACTCAAGCGAGGAAGGAAACTCCGAGGCTATTCCATGCCCAGCGCCGGCCGGCTGAACTGCAAGGGGCATAAACCAGCCACCTCTTGCCCCCGGAGCTTGGATCCCTGGAGCCTTGGAAGCTCTCAAGAACTTCGAAGGGTCCTCAGGGTCGCCCGGGAACTAATGCTAGCCTGCAACACCGGACCGGGCTAGACTAAGGGTGCCAGAGCAAGGAATCCGTTGTTTTGGTAAATTGCTTCATTGATGGGCAGCTAGTCCCTTGGAGATCAGAATTTTCCAGGTTTAGGCACCGTAGGAGCCTCTTCCTCCTGAATCCGAGGGCCTGACAAGGTTGGGTCTCTGTTGTAATCTTCGAGTTTTGGCAGGCAGAAAGGCAGGCAGTGACTGGTGTTGTAAGACGGCACCTGGGGTCTGCTACAATTGTGTTCTCTTGTCACGGCTGAAGGGGCAGGTCCCGGCGTTGTGCTTACCCAACTACATGCCATGGACGAGGCTGAGCCGGAAACTGTCAGTGCAGATGGGTCAGCATTGCCTGAGTGGCCAGTCATGAGTCGATAGGCTATTGCTTATTAGCACTCGCCCAGGTGGCTCAGCTGATTTTGTTATGAAGCATGGAAGACACAAGTGTGTGAGCCAGCCATCGCCATCCTAAAATCTCTTGACTTCTCTTGCACGGAGTCATCCCAAATGACGAATGAATGGCCTACAACCGGACTTTGATTGCATTATTTCAATAAACAAAGCCATTGTACGAAGCCATTGAGTAATTGGGATCATGATGAAGACTTCACATGGTATGTTTCATGTTACTGTTCAACTACACAACAATGTAAATCCCCACTTGCTTATCCTTTCCCAGCTTGCATGCAGACAAGTCCTTGTCTGCGAAGTCACAAAGAAACCTCAATTTGGTCGTAGATCAAACACGATTGATTTGATCATATGCTATCTCTTGTTTCTCACCTTGCATATGAATGAAACGCAGAAAAGCTAACTCATACACATGAGACGGCACAGGTTGGCAAGTGCGGCCAGTCTAAACATCTGATATCTCCTGGTCAAATCACTTCAACCGAGTGAGGCTGCTTTGATATAAGACTTGACCTATCAGATCGATATATCGTTGTAGTGGTGATTCTGCAGCGGGGAAATGGGTTGAAATGAGAATGGAAACCCTCCCACAAGAGAGTGACTGTTTGGGCCCTGGGGATCATCCGACACAAATCAGATTCGTTTGTCTTATTCACTACTGGTTCCTCTGTTTCCTCCAACCGTCAACATCGGAATGGAAAACGGCCTGGAATTCATCCGAACTGTCAGTTGGCAGTCACGAGATGGTTTGGGAGGCTCTGGGAAGGTATGGACAGTGAAATGTATGGGATCGCGTATAACAATTCTTCTCCAGTCACTGTGGCTTCGATAAAGGTCGCTGTAGATGGGTATAAAAGCCTCTCCTCTTTCCCTTTCCATCTACACCTCTTTCTTGCAGTTTCCCTTCCATGACAAGCTCATGGCACGCGCGTGTCTCGAGTGAACGGAGCAACTGCTCATCAAGACTGCAGTGAAGCCAGTCCGATAGCATCCCAACGTGAATACTGGTGAGTTACTTCAGGATATGGAGCCTCAGTGAAGAACACTCCAGCCCTCGGACCTCATGGACCCCATGGCACACATGGCCGACACCTTCCCTCTTCCCTCTTTCATATCAGATGTACCTAGTCCCCATTCATTGTGATTCCACAGCTGATCTGTGATCTTTGCAGCCTGTGTTCACTCAAAATCACCCCTGGTTTTGGGTCATTCACCAGTCGCGTCCGTTGCCCCACGACGGCACCAGCCAACAGCAAAGGCAACAACAAATCCATGCACACGACCATCCGCCTTTTGCTTCTATTTATTCGAAAACGTGATAACCACCAAGTCGTCTCTCTTCTTACTCTTCCACCGTTGATCACCTGGCTGCTTCTATTTTCTCAGTGTCAGGGGGCTGAAGTGGCCACAGTCAACTGTTCTCCTTGCACTTCAGCGAATCTTGTCAGCACTCCTCGACATATCAAGGCGCGTCAACAGACACACCATCCCCTCTTAAGCTCCGCCGTTTCTCAGTACAAACTTCTCTTCCGCGAGATACGATGGCTCCCCACACGAGATTCAAGCTTGCCGTCATCAGGACAATGCGGTGCGACTTCTGCAACGGGGGCAACGTTAATGGTGTCCAAGAATGCCAGGACTGCAACATGCACTTCTGCCGCAAGTGCGTCGAAAGCGGCAAGCTGAATAAAGATGAGAGGCACCGGATGGAGCCAAATGTCATCGCCAAACTGAATTGGAACAAGCCCCCCAAGGGTCGACGTGCGGCACACCACAGGGAAACCGGCCCCAGTGAGCCTGTCTCTCACGACCGGCCTTCAAAGGATCAGCGACTCGAGGTCCGCCGGGCTGAGCGGCGTCTGCGACACGAAGCTCGTCACATCGGACATCACCATGAATCTGCGCCCCATTTCCAGGGCTCTCAGGACCCGAGGCCCCAGCAACCCATGGGTGCTTTCCCCGGCAATAGCTTCAACGTACCTGCCAGTCACCATGAGCACGCCGGCCACGGTCAGTTTCAATACGTCTCGGCGCCTCCAGGCTATCCTCCCAGCTATGCTCCATCGCCACCCGGGTACGCTCCATCGCTGCCGGCTCATGCTATGCCGTATGGTGCCCCATCATCTGGTCCTGGCCAGCACGTCCAGCACGTCCAGCACCCTGGCTATGGAGGAGGACTCGCCATGCCCTCTGGACCCATGTACGGTCACCATTTCTCTATCAATCCCGGCCTGCTTCCCCGAGGCGACCCCCGTCTCCATACACCACCTAGTCAGCCATATCCTCACGGCGGTTACCCAGTCCCCAATAATTTTGGAGGTTACTATGGAGGTGGGCCAATGGAGTACACATCAGCTCCCACGCCTCCGGGCTTTCCTGGCCCGAGTTTCCATCAACAGCCCTCTCAGCCGCAGCCTATGTACAATGACAGAGGATACGTCTCGCGCGGCAACATGCCCACTGGCCAACCTGTTTCAGGCCCTAGCCACGCTTCCGGTCCTGTTTTCGGCCAACCCTATGGCGGAGGTTCTTTCACTTACGCCCCACCACCCCAGGAGAGGCAGCTGCAACCTCGTGGACGGGAGGGAGAGCCAGCACCAGGTGGAGAGGCTCCTAACTTTGCCGGACCTGCTCGAGAGGCTCGAGCTCGTGAGACAACGTCTCAAGGGCACGCTGAGCAGCCCGTTGGCTCTTTGACCTTTCAGCAGCAACAGCAACAACAGCAGCAGGCATGGGTGCTGCAAGAACAAACCCGGCAAGCATGGGAGCAAGAGCAGGCCCGGCAGGCATGGGAGCGACAGCAGGCACAGCAAGCGCCGCAGCAGATGTGGGAGCGATCGCAGCAGCAAGCCATGCAGCAGAACGCGCAGCCCGTGGCCCAGCAATGGCAGTCGCAGGAGGGGGGGCAACACAGGATTCAGCCAGCGGCCCAGCCAGCGACAGAGCAGGCGAGCCAGACGCCGCAACAGGCGCAAAAGCAAGATGAGCAGAGACAGGAGCGGCGTGAGGAGCAGCAGTGGCAACCGCAAGCCGTTCGTCCCATCTCGGAGGGCGGCGCTGTCAGTGGAACTCCTCCCAGTACCGTCCCTCCCGTCACTCTGCCTCCCATCGTTTTTGCTCCTCACGTTACAGCTCCGTCCATCACCCTTCCTCCCATCACTGCTCCTCCCATCACTGCTCCTCCCATCAATACTTCTCCCATCGCTGTCTCAGGATTTCAGCAAACTCGGCTGCCAGTCTTGGCTCCGGCTCCGGCCCCGACTCCTTCCCCGCGGCCGTCCGCCCCAGAGCCCGACACCACCAGCCAGTCAGGCCGACTGCAGCACAGAGAAACTTGCATCGTTCCGACTGTGGTAGAGCACGTGCAGCGCCCCTTCGGCATCCCCGCGCTCGCCCGCGACCTCTACGCGGGTCGACCCAACCACTACGACGAGACAGCCGCCCGCTGGGCCCAATCCCAGCCGGTGCGCGCAAAACAGATCCGCGAGTACGACGAGGACGACTACGACGATGACGACGATTATGACGACGACGCCGCCACAGAAACAGACCCAGGCCCAGCTCGCCCTGGACCCCCCTCGGGCCAGCTGCCAAGCAGGGGCCGGAAGCGCGCCCACTCCCAGGTGTCGTCGATAGACTCGACGCTCTCAGCCGAGCTGGAGCTGGGAGACCCGGGCCCCGACACCACGGAGGAGGTGCTGCAAGAGATGTTCAGCCACGAGAATATCGCGCGCGAGCGGCTCGAGATGGGGGAGGGGCCTGCCCTCGAAATGGCTGCCGCGGCGAACACGCTGCAAGGGGGCGGGCGTGGCCTAGTCGGCGCCACCGGCGCCCTGTGCATGGCCAATGATATTGTGATCAGGCGGCGGCAGGAGGAGCTTAACCGGGAGCGCCAGGAGGAGGAGAAGCGCGCTGCTGAGCCAGTGGAGAAGAAGGGTCGAGAAGGCGGCGGTGGCGGTGGCGATGGAGGTGAAGGTGCAAGTGGAAGTGGTGATGCGGCTCCCAGTGGTGGCGACGGACGAGGTTAGCTCCCATGGTGGTACTTCCGCCGGTGTGGGTTCTTCAAAAGTCTTTTTTGGTCTGGTTCGGAGTTCTGGTTCGGAGTCGGAGAGGAATGTTGCCGGATATCATGACGGAGGTTCTCTTGGCTGTATGATAAAGGTACGGATTGCATGGACGAGTATGATAATACCACGACCCCAAGTGTTAGATGCGGGTCAAAAGTCGGCGTCTTGAGACGATTTCATAGAGAGCTTGGTCTGGCTCCATGAGGCGATACCCACGAATGCAGCAGCTATTCAATTATGATTCTGCGCAGAGTTCATCAAACGTCGTTTCCAGACCAGAGACGGTAGATGAGCTGGTATGGCAGCTTCATAATTTGCCCATTGATTTGAGAACACATCTTACCACCGCAGCATGGACTCAATTCTGCCTCAAAGGTCCTCTGTCGTTGTCGTCCTCACCATTTGACAACAATCTCTGTTCTTCATCCACCACTCCGTCCTCGGACGTTGGGTTTTGAATGCGCACTTGAGCCAGCACAATCGTTGTGAGACCAGAGAGGACAAGTGCCAACAGATAGGGCAATCCTTTCCCAACACCCTCCAGTCTCATGCTCCACTTGAGAACGGCCGCATTCACAGGGCCACCCAATAGGACCGCCATGGTGTCCATGATTGCCAGCGCGGTGAACACTGTACCTATCATATCCGTGTCGACCAGGGAGCTGACGAGGGACCGCGCGAACGATTGGAAACCTGTTCCGAATGTGTAGACTGCAATACCTGTGAGGCGTTAGATACAACTGCCGACGATCACAATCTATTTTGCTCAATAGACATGAACTCACCGATGAAGACAAAGTCGAATCTGGGCGCGAAGGCTAAAACAGTGAAAGATACAGCAAGGAGCATGATACTTAGCCGGGACAGGTAAAGATCCTTGATGCGAGGTAAGAGTCCGAACCGGCTGACCAGTGTGGTGTCAAGGAGGGGAAGAACGATGGCATATGCCAGCATCTGTCCAAACGCCTGAAAGGAGAACAGGTAGCTGGCCTAGAAATCGACAGGCACTCGAGTTAGTATCGTCATCGATACCAAATGAAGTCGCAGATGCGACTCTTCCTTTCACACAATGGACAAAGTGATTGGAAAAGGTGAAAAGGAGGTGAATACCTTGGCGAGTGGAATCGAATACCGCGCTGAGACATAACGCAACAAGATCGCAAGCGACTGTTGTGCAAAGTCGGTCGAGAAGAAGCAAGCCATAAGGAGCACCAGGTTTCGATGCTTGAGGACAAAGCCTACTGTCGACAAGGTGTGCCCGACAGCCGCCTCGAAACGGCTCTTGATATCAGTCTCGCCTTCGATGCCCTGAGACTCTGAAATCTCTTCAGATTCTGATGGCCTAGGGCCGTGATGCACTTGTTCATCATCTCTTGAGTCTCTGGCAAGCGCCGTGAACCGAGTCTCTGGCATCACCACAGTGAGAGTCACAGCCAGGAGTAGGCATACGAATCCGATGATGATGGGAACCCAGAGACTCGTGCGCATCAAATAGGCACCCAGTGGCGGGGCGAGCATTTCTCCGACGATCGTCACACCTTGGGCGTAGAAGAATGCCTTGGAACTGTGGCAAATACATAAATCAGCACTCATTAGAGGATACGGATTAGACATCACAGTAGCCCTACCGGAAGGACTCGAGCGACGCATCTGTAAGGATCATCATGGCTGCCGCATTGAAAACTGTCCCGCCTCCACCGATGAAGTAGAAGGCCGAGGACAGCCAGGTCCACCGCGGATCAACCTGCATCCAGCCTACAGGTATAGTCAGCTAGGTGATCTGGCATGAATCAGGTGAAGACAGGGGCCGAAGCGAGCTGCCGAGACATTTATCAGATCACACATACATATCAAGAGGATCCACGCAGCGCCAAGTGCCTGGCCGACCAGCGACAGCATCAGCACCGGCTTCCGCCCCTTCTCGTCCGCCATCGCACCGTAGTACAAGGCCATGACGAGCCCCGGTATCCCATCAAAGAACAGCTGCCACCCAAACAGCTCGTTGACCATGTCCTGGACCGCGGGGTCCTTGCAGGACTCCTCATCTAGGTCGCCGCTGCCAAAGTAGCGCCGGCAGGCGATGTCCTCGAAGAGGCGCGTCTGCGGTGCGATTGAGACCATCACGCCGAAGGCTTGGAAGAACAGCATCGCCCAGATGAGGGTGATGGGGCGCCAGAGCGTTGCATGAGCGTCTGCTGCATCGGCCCGCCGCGGCTGTCCATTGTCTGGGGTAGGAGACATCTTTGGCTCAATGTGCTTGAGATGCGACTATCGAGACAATGTCTAGGTGGGACTCTCAACAAAATGACCCAAGTACCCAATCATGCTTTAGAGGTGAGTGAAGTTAGTGATATGTAGTTGGTATGGATACCAACCCGGAAGATTCTGTAATCCGGCAATCATAGCAACATGGGTGAACGCTGCCAAGACCCACTCAGCGGCTGACTGCTATCCCAAAACGGCATGTGCAGAGAGCGAGTGGGTCGCCTTATTGGCCATTCGGCTTGCTTCTTGCCTACTTAGTATTTGATCTGGTAGGGCGACCTGCATGGACACGGGCAGCACCCGAGGGATGCCAGAAGGCTGTGTCCACGGTCAGCACAGCGATAAAACGCCCAAATAACTAGGCGGGTAAGCCTGTCAATTTTTGGAAGACAGCGGAAGGAGAGGGACCAATTGCGGTGTTGAAGTGCATGACTGGTTAGCACTTGGAAAGTGTGACAACATTAATTGATTATACATTGGACGGGGAGGGGGGAGACTGTGATAAGAAATAAAGAAAAGAAAGAGAAAGAGAAAGAAAAGAGAGAATAAAAATTGTGGCTCCCTACAGCTTGTACTCAACACTCATACAAGAGAAGCCCCTTCAAGCTCGTCTCGGATGCTCTGACTGTTGTCGAGGAGTTGCTCATGTTTACTGCCTTCAATGGACCGAGTGTCACCCGTGGACTTCTCTTGACGGGAAGGAAGGCCGCTGAGAAGAGAGGAAAGCGTATAACTCTTGAGATTATAGAAATCAAGCAGTTCACAGATGACTTGATCCCCTCAACTTGCAATTTGTCTGACATGGAAGTACAGCACTGTATCAATGTTGAAGCTGTATTGATTTCTTGCCTGGGTCCGAAGGGCTTTAGGAATTGTGGCGTTCTATTATGGCTTGTCACTGGATTCTTCTGCTACAAATTTTGTACATCCGTCATTATCAAGTGCGCTCGCTTCTTTTACTCGACCACCATATTACCGAACTCTTGCCGTGGTTCCCGTCTCAAGACTTGGTTCTCCTTCACAATCACAATCACCTAAACAAGTTTGAATGTCCGTCTTCCACGGTAAATATTTGGCTGATATTTTCTTGAATTCGAAACACAAATACCAATTGACAGAAGATCAGTCCCGGTAACCTCCCTTGTATGTCCTCGCTGGGAGGCATCTATGTACCTTATGATTGATACCCACTCCTATATGCTATGCAACGCATCCAGACGGGAAGGGGTAAGTACGACTTGCTACAGGACTGGCTGGTGGTACTAGAACCAACACGCAACTGCCGGTGAAAGTGATTTATACCTTTCTCATTTTAAACACGTCTTTTGATAAAATACTTTTATACAAGCTGCAGGGACCCTGCCCGGGCCGGCGTCTTTTCTCACCGTCTCGTTACGCCAGAGACAATTGCCCGTCAATAATCCCATAGACCCAGCCCATGCCGACTGAATAGAAATCTCCTCTCTCTGTGCTCTAATGCTGATGGATAAACCTAAATAATTGTCCAAAACAATGCAATGCAATGCAATTTGCGAGCGGCACACACCCGTGCGCGAGCACTCACACTCATGCACGCCCGCACAAATACGCACTCGCACAGACTCTACGACCACGCTGCCTCATGCAGCTGGCGATACCGGTGATCCATGGCGGAAGCCCACGAGATCCGACGCTGCCTCAAGGCCGCGGCGGCGGCGCGCACCCGCTCCCTCGCTCGGCCGCAGGGCAGGCACCCCCGGAGCAGTCCCGACGAGCCGTCATCGTCGTCGCTGCTGCTGCTGCCGCCGTAGTAGCTCTCGCCCCTGAGGTATAGCGAGGAGCCGAGCGTGCCCCCCTCGCTCCCAGGGTCGGTGCGGCCGTCCTACTGGCCGTCCCGCTCAATTTCGTAGAACAGGAGGTACACCTCGCGCTGCATGCCGAGAACCTCGCGCGTGCTGGCCTCTTTGATCTTCTCGTCGCTGATGCGCCACCAGCGGTCCTGCTGCTTCTTCTTGGCTGGCTTGGCCGTGTGCGCGGATGCTGTGGCGGCCCCGTTTGACGTCGGTGTCCCCGCCCTGCTGGCGCCGCTGCCACTTCCGTTCCTCGACGGCGAGATCCTTGATATCGTTGACTTGGCCGACGCGGCTATCGACCTCAGGCTGCTCGTCTCGGGGTCTTTCTCCCTTGGCGCGGACGTGGGCCCTAGTTTAAAGGATGCCTTGCCGTTGCCGTTCAGGCTCGGCGAGCTCCGGCGGGTCGTGTTGGCGTAGTCTAGTGACGGGGAGCCTGAGGCTGGGGACGGGAGGTCAGGGGTGCTAGTCATTGGTGTTCCGTCCTCCGAAAACCGCTTCGTGGGATGCATCTGAGGCGTCGACATGGGACTAGCAGTCTTGCTGTAGATACCCGAAGCTTGGAAAGTGTTTGGGGTGGAGTACGGAGCAGGAACGTTTTGCCTCCTGAAAGACTCGTAGTGACCACTGTGATGGCTACCTTTGTGAGTGACAAGACCCAGCAGCTTGTACTTCCTGCGAAGCAGAAGACCACCGAGCGGTAATCGCTCCGGGAAAGCGACCTTCACTGAGTTCTTCAGTGATGTTTGCCTGGCGTAGATGGAACGGTTGAGGTGGATGGCCAGGATTTTTGGGAAAACCGTTACCCGAGTATGCCTGGCGATCTTGCGTCTCGGCGCATGCTTACTGTCCGGCAAGACGATGTCCTCGGGCGCATCTTCTGGATTCGTGTCTATTGCGTGTTGTAGTTTGTCCAGCGCTTCCTGGGCCTGTTTCCTGAAATCTGCGGACCTCGATTTCTGCATCTCGGCCCTGAATACCTCCTGGGCGTGTACTAGCCTGCACTTTTCGCACTTGTAGTCTTCTATGTACTCGGTCTTGAACATGCCGTCAAAGCAGGTGTTTAACGTTGTCGAAGCTGCGTCGAGCGGGACGCTCAGCGTGAGCGTGCAGAACCTGGACTCGGTCGGCCTCGGCTTGAAGCCGCAGGTCAAGCACTCGATCTGGGATTCCGTTTTTCCTTCCATTGGGAAGCCCTCCTCATCGTCATCGTCTGGTGGGTTGAAGGCGACTTTGCTTTGCGTGGACGGAAGTGTCCCTGGTCCGCGACCGTTCTCGATCGTCTCCTGATCTGCTAGCTCCGAGAGCCTCTGTTTGAAAACATCGCCGTTTATGTCGCTGGGTGGTCCACTTGAGCTCTCCAGCCCGACCTTCCACCTGGCGTAGCGCCTTGCCCTGTGGCCGGCGTGGTATTCGTCGCATAACCTTTCGGAAAGGACCTGTAGGAACTCCTGCGCATCCTGTTGCTGCCTGCTAATGCGCTGACGGAACGCATTCTCCAGGCACTTGACGAGCGGTGCCGCGGTAATGGTCTTCCTATAGATGGGCCTCTCATTCAACTGGTCAAGCATCTCTTTCAGGCCCTGCGTGACGAGACCCCTTTGTTGGCCCTCGATCTTCCAGTCTGGCTCCGACTTGACGTGCTCGTTGTCCCCGTTGGCATACTCCTTGAAGTCCCTCGGAACAGCCTGCGTGTATATCCAGCCGTCGTCAATGATGCGGCGGTGCATCTCCCGGATCAAATAGACGCGCAGGTCGCCGAGCCCGGCGATGGCCTGTAGTATGGAATTGATGAAGCAGTCATTGGCCGGGTTGGCCAGGCCGACAATGACGCCCTTCTTCCGGCCGCCGCCGATCAGGAAGTTGCTGGAGCTGGAACCGGCGGCATCGCCGTCGAGGAAGTAGGTTGGCGCAAAGACATAGATGAGGGTTGCGGCGGCCAGAGACGCCCCGGCCGCATAGGCAGCGACCGTTAAGGGCTTCTCCGGCATGTCAGGAGTGTTGCACTTGGTGCAGCCAGCGAGGTGCAGCCGACGCCTGGATGTGGCTTTGTTTCGTGCCGATCAGGTCAGGGTTGTCGGGTCGCGGAAGGGATTGCTGCGCGGGATCGCGGGATGGCGGCAGACTCGGAATTGGGCCGTGGGACCGGGCGTCGGTGGCTTCGTGGCGACAGCGGAATGCGATGGTCGACAGTGATGTAACCTGGGCCAAGATCTCTCATGTGTTGTGTATATGTACAAAAGGGGACTCCCAATGCAGTGCAATGCAGCGCAGTGCTACACAGCGACATGGACCGCGGGGAAGGGGGTCCAGCAAAGAATCGAGCTCATTGATGGGGACAGCAGTGACGGCCTGATCGCCGAGCCAGAGAAGAGGCACAGGCCGAACTGGCGACAGGAGAGAGCACCTGGACGTCAGCGGGGTCGAGTACCAGAAATGAAGCACAAGGGAATCGCATCAAGGTTCTCGGGTCGCGCATGTAGGTAGGAAGGCGGGTAGGTCGGCGGGCTGACTGCAGGCAGGAGTATGGATGGTGGTAGGAGGTCGGACGGCGGGTTGAAGCGGGCTGTGGACCCTCCCCTCCCTCCTGTTCCTGCTCCTTGGGTGTGGGGGGGAAACGCAGGTGCAGCTCTGCGGGTTTGCCCATCGTGCAGGCAGTGGGTCGCCTGCTCGGCTCTGAGCCCGGCATTGACCCAAGATCCGTTCTCCGGGAGGGGACGGCGGTTGAGGGGGGATGCGGTCTTGTGTAAGGCATGAAACTGGCAATTTCTGTCCTCTTTCCCCATTCAATATTCGCCAGGCGCGTCTGGTTGCTTTTGCGGCGCTTGAGGGCTCATCCTTGAACAATTGGGCCAGTCCATTGAGCTGTCAGCCACAGAACCCCGCCGCCTCATTCCTCCGTCGAGGCTAAAGAAGCCGCCAGCCTGACTGGCATTGCTAGGGGAAGCCATGACGCGTCGGGATACCCGTCTTGACAAGAGTGCTATAATAAGTGAGGTTATTTATTTCGCGGGTGCAACGACATGAAACGAGTGATATGGTGTGGCATGGTGTGGCATGTGTCCGCAAGCCTTGGCTTCCACGGAGAGAGGAGAGGAGCACCGCTCCGAGTATGGTGGATTTCCAGGATAACTAGTCTATCTATAGGCGCCGCAAAGCAGCCTGTTGCTGCTGATCGGCACTTGTGCACTCGATTAGACTCCAACCATGTCCAACCACTCTGCCACTTCGCCACTCTTGTTCAAGGCCCTGGCACCATAATACAGCCTTGCAACCTTGGAAATGTGCAACATGATTTCCAAACAGTTGGGTCATACGCGATGCAGGGTGCCTCTTTCAACCCCCCTCTCCACACTTGCCTAGTATCACTCACTCGCTATCAGTGGCGTCCTGTTACAACAAGCAATTCACCTAGGCCAGTTTTGGATGTTACGCATCTTGTGGTGCAATGGCTCCGAATTTCTCTTCTTTCTTTTCACTGTCTTATTCATAAAGAAATTCCCCTGAAGCATGTCTTCATCATGTCGCAAAGACCGTCTGGCCAAGTAACCCAAGATCGACGGTCCGCGCGAGTGACAAGATCGGTTGAATCTAAACATCCTTCATCAACATCGGCCGAATCGTAATAAGATTGCTATGGACAATGGTTCAAGACACCCGACAAAGATAAGCTATGAACCTTCCAGCCGATGGGACCCAGGTCAGAAACGAACTGTCAGTGCCTAGTAAAAGGAACACGACTCTGAATGAGTCCATGATGTGGTAGTTGCTGCACACTTTCATTGAACAGTTGAGGCACGGGATCGATACGGCACGGCACAATATACGTTGTCCCTCCCGATCGCCAATGATGGAAAGAGTCCTCCTCTTCTCCCGAGCGTGACTCTTTCTTGCCCCAAGTCCTGGTTGTTGCCGCTCAAACTGCTCCGGTCCAGCGCAAGTGAGTGTTGTGTAACGAGGCACACAAGGGCTTCTAAAACCAGATCAGAGAACCAAATGGGGTTATTAATATTTGATTTAATTAAAGTATCTTGCAAAGTATATGTATACATTGCCTGCTGCAGCTCAACTGCCAGCCACCCTGCCTACAGCGCCCATGGTAATCACTGTCTTATTTATTCGCATTAATGATCAATGACACTATTCAAAGGCGCCACATATACTACGTATGGGGATTAAGAACGAAACCAATAATGGTCAATGAGTATATTGCTTTCCCTTCGTAGATGAAGCTAAGATGACATCCGGGCACAAAAGTGGCACCATTCTTACAGGACCGACGTTGAGCAGTTCTGGTGTTATCTAGGAGGCAACTATGTTCTGTGCGGTGCGAGGTCTTATAGAGGGCCGAGTGTACTACAAATCAACAGCTTTTCCAATGCATTTTATATGCATAATGTCAAACTCGACGTAGAACTCAAGTGCTCATCCATCCTCAAGCACGGAGATCTATATGTTTCTCATCATGGCTCTCAATCGGATTCGCGGAAAGTACGCGTCTTAAACACCCCAATCCTCATGAAATCAAAGGCTTAATTAATAATGGTACGACTATTCTCGGCATTTTATGCTTTCAAACGCTTGGTTTCTAAGCGTGTACCACTGTATGAAGGCGCCGTGTATGGCTTCAGACGGACTGTATATAGGATAGAAACGAAATCAATTGAGTAATAGTATCAACGCCTTCCGCTTACAGTTCATCTCCTTGAGTATTCAGCAAATCTCGGATCATGCTGTATATGGGCGTCACCGTAGGGGACCCATGAGCAACCCTCATTGCAGCTGCCGCTTTTGTCGCGGTGCCAGTGGTAGTACCAGTGGAAGCCGCCACAGTGCCATCAAAGAGCCCACCACTCGAGCTGCTACTACTGCCACCCACGCACACAGTGCTCCCGCTGTCCAGGAAACACCTGCTCGGGGAGGCATCCAGCTGTGGGTTCAGGGCCACGAATTGTGAGAGCGACAGGCCGTTGACGTCGGCGACGTAGGCACACGTGTCGTCGGTGCCTACGTACCAGGTGCTGGTGCATCCCGTAGGTAGGGCCGCGGCGCTGCTCGTCGCAGCCGTCGTGCTTGTATAGGCCGCTGTGCGCGTGGATGGGGTCCCAGGGATAGCGACGCAGTAATACAGCGACGATTGAAGGTTGCTACATGCCGAGTTCAGGCTCGGGTTCCAGGAGACAAAGTCGGCCTGGCTGAAGCGGCCAAACATGGCCAGGATGGTGGCACAGGTGTCGTCTGGGGTGCTGCTGTACCATGCCGTGCACGAGGCTACGGCACCCGGCGCTGTGGACGTCGTCGGCTTCTCCGTTACTGTGGGCAGTGGTACCTCGGACGTGGAGTTGAAGCTGGCCACACAGTAGTAGTAGCCGAGCCACAGGCCGTCACAGTTGCCATCGAGGGCTGGGTTCCACTCGAAGAACTGCTCCTTGGTGATGTAGGTGTAGGTGGCGAGCACAGTGCGGCACGAGTCATTCTCTCCCGCGAGGTGGTAGGCCTGGCAGTCCTCGGGCATACCAGCCAGCGAGGGCGTTGGGGTGAAGCTCCAGTCGACCGAGGTCGAGGTTGGTGGCGTGTAAGGCGTGGGATCTGGGACAGTTGCGTTGGCTGCTGTCGTTGACCACGTCAGAGTGACCGAGGTCTGGGACTGAATGCCGTTGCACACCCACCAGCCGACGTAGAGACCTGAGCAGTCGTCGCCGAGGGTGGGATTCCAAGCCTTGATATCGTCCACCGTGACGCCCGTCCCGGCCAGGTTGGCGATGGTCCCACATGTGTCTCGAGCCTGAACCAAATGCCATGACCGACAGTAGTCAGGTTGACCCGCCTTGGTTCGGGTCGGAGGCCACGCCGTATCTGTGGCAATGGTGGTGAGGTTGTGCGACGTGATGGGCACCGCGGCGGAGTATGTTGTGTTCTGCCGCCACGTCGACGGGCCACTGGAAGTCGCCGTGGAGGCCACCGTGCTTGTAACACCCTGCGATACAGCTGTGCTCGAAGCCGTACCCGCGTCCGCTGTGCTGGTGCTTGCGATGCTTGTGGACGAAGTGGAACACGATGCGGTCTGCTCTCCGACGCCTACACAGTATGCGTTTCCAAGCCAAAAGTCTTTGCTCGTCATCATTGTCAAGTCAGCGGGTGCTCAAGGGTCCCAAGTCATTTCTTTCTTTGAGTAGTTCGTTGATCATGCTTACTTGTTTCACAGTCCTCTGACACGCTGGGATTCCATTCAAGGAACTCATCGGCAGTGATGCCGAATTCCTGTTGTACACTCCGACAGCCATCGCCATCTTCGACAGTATGCCAAAGGTTACTATTCGGCCAATATAGTTCTTCTTTAGTCACCTTTCCAAGTCCATCAAAATAGGAGCTCGAACGTAAGGTCTTACCAGTTTGATACTGTGTCTGGGAACGTCGCTCCTTGGGGGCAGGCGTCACCACTTTGGGCAGCTGCAAAGGGCACAAGCCCGGAAAACGCCACCAAAAGAATCAGCATGTCTAATGCACGTTGCATAAAACCTTAGACGAACGAAAACTGTCACAGGCAGACAGGGTTATGATTCCAGGTCAAGGCGGCCCTCTCCACGGAGTGCTGGGAAGAGGACTCATTTTGGCTTCGACTGATCACTTGATAACCAGATGCGGTTCATCCTGCCAAGTGGGTCGAAGTGACTGCTTCTAGGGTATCATTCAAGTGTGAATGTTGGCGAGATTTGTTCCTGCATGGTGCATATGCCAAGAAACCTCGCCGCACAGTACCCACAGATATCTTTCGGCTACACTAGGGCGTCGACATGTGGTGTTGTACTGGTACCGGTATTTTTATTTCGTGTGTTCCTGCCTGGCACATTTCAAATGCCTCGGGAGCTGAGCACTTCACACAAAAAAGTGTCTCTCCAATCCTGTGAGGGATGGGAAGATCGGCAGGGGGATTTGCGGAAAAATCCAAACCAACAGTCTTTCTCTGTAATTACCTACCTGTTCTGAACTGTCACCGCAGCGATACCGGCGACATCGAATGTTTTCCCCGGAAGGATGCCGTCGGCTACATGATTCGGGGTCCAGAGCTATGCCCTGATCCAAAGTCGTTCATGCCTTCGCCTAGACCTTGCGATTAACTTGAAGAGTCGCAGCGTCTTGGGCGTTTCTCTACACGGCTCGACTCATCACCCGTCCAATTTCCCCTCGCCAACCTGGGGTTTTACTTCCTGCAATAGCACGATGACACGCAAGGAGTTCTTTTTCGCCTTTCTGGGCCTCTTTTTGACACTTTCACGAGTTAATGCTGGCAACGTTTGGTTTGAGCCGTTGACTCGCTTTTCCTCGTCCAACATTTCCAGTCAGCGAACCGTCGCTGCCAATGGCACCAATCGGGACCCCTTTTCCCGTGGCGTGGGAAGGGCACCTGAAAAGCGATGGGTAACAATCAAGCCCGAAACAGGAGGAGTCAGCAACTTGTGGCCCGACAAGACAATCAAGTTCTGCTTCGACTCGGTCGAGTCGCGAGGTCTCTTTTACGAATCAATTATCAAAGGGATGGACCTATGGCACCAAGCTGGTCTCGACAGTTCTTTCAGAATGACTGAAGTTAGCGACAAGGACTGTTTTGACAAAACCAAGCGGTCCGAAATATTATTTATCAGTCAAGGCAAAGGGCTCTCAACCTCGGTTGGCTTCTCCGAGGATAATACCATGATGCTCTCGAAATCGGCCGATATGGGCATGCTCAACGTCCTGAGCAATGTAGCCCACGAGATTGGCCATGCTTGGGGTTTATACCACGAGCATCAGAATATTTACTTCTGGGATGCTCCCTATGTCTTTGGCTCTTCCGGAAAGTTGTTCGGGGCCAGCAATTTCCATTGCAAAAACCTCAAAGACTATGACGCTGTGGTGGAAAAAATACAGAAGGAGATCGACGAGTCCTCCTCCGACGGTGTCGCGGGCCTTTTGGAGAGCTACAAAGAGGACATTTGCGAGAAGCGCTACATCGCAGGGAAGTACAAATTCTCCTCAACCGAGTACCTGCCTCTCTTCTCTGGCAACAACCCGAACCCCGGGACGACCGATCCCTCCAAGATCGACTGGGACAGCATCATGCTATATCCTAGTGGCGCCGGAGGGAAGGACCTAGGCAACGGGGAGAGGCTCCCCATCCTCACTCGCCCTAACGGGGACGAGATCGGCCTCAACCTGGTGCCGAGCCCACGCGACGTCGCCGGCCTCACTGCACTGTATGGCGCGGATGACGAGATTGACAAGCCGTTACTCAACGACAACAAGAGTGGGATGCGCAAGGTGTTTGACAAAGTCCGCAACAGAGATACCGGGGCATGTAATTAGGTCACTTCAACGTCAAGGGTCCATCAGTGGACTGTTTGAAGTGCAATGGTATATACTTCATGGGAGACCAGCAACGATGTAACACAACTAACTAGTTGTTGAAAATTTACAATTTTACAGCTGACATAGTAATTGAGTTCGTACCTACAGCAATTCTCAAAGGATGAACAAGCAGCCCATGACACAAACCTAAGTACTCAAAACTAAACATCAATGTGAACGATCTCATACATAACTCGGACGGCTATAATGGTACGGGTTTTGATTAGAACTTGAACTTTGAATGTCTACATATTTGATGTGAGTGATTCTGCAAACCATGTGCATTCTTCCTGAACAGCACGTCGGGCGACTAGGACCAACGCGTGGTCCCACTATTGAGACATAACCTTGAAATTTTACAGTACTTTCAAAGACTCTTTCGGATGTAATTGAGTTACTAAATGTATATTCTTAGGTCACCTAGTTCGTTCTGCATGAGCTTGTTCGCAGATATCCGGACGATCCAAAAGCGCACACCTGTTCACCGCGCACTTTCTTGCCGTTCCGTCATCTAGACACACCAGCCGGGGGCACATTAACCACTACCAAAACAAGTCTGAATATTAGATTCTTCAGGGAAAGTGGGAGTCTTCTCTCGGCCCAAGCTCTGCCCAAGCGAATCAATCAGCGTCCCATCATCTAAGTCGATGGCCCAGACCATAGTACTATGCATATAACGGATCAGTATGGTTGTCATCTCGAAACAAGGGATCGGAGTAGGTGACTTACCCGCCAAGACATCGGGTATTCGCAAACTGCACCTTGGTGTGAAGCGTCTCCGTGTTGTCGTAGCTGACCCACTGGTCGCCGTCCCAGGTAGCGATCATGACGGCCGCCTCTTCGTCCAGGGTCGTCGTGACGTCCGTCGTGTTGAGGATTCTCTGGATCTCATAGGCAGAGAGCACGCCGGCCGTCCCCGTGCACTCGCCAGCCGCCGCCCCGGTGCCGTTCTTGAAGGGGCAGCCGGCGGCGAGGCACGAGGAGCTCTCCATTGTGAAGCTGCGTCCGTAGAACCCGAGCCCGAGGTTCACCCGTCCAGGGTTGATGTTGTTCCGCCACAGGAGCTCAAGAGCCTGGTTGATCTCGGTGAGGTTTGTATGGGCCTGGGCGTAGGAACCCAGGCTCTCTACCGTGCTGTCCCAGACACCGTCTGCAGGAATTGGATGTCAGCCGAGGCTTATTCTCCAACTAGAACGGGTGGTATTATGCTCACGGATGTCATATGTCATGATGTTGAAGAAGTCGACATACTTCTCCATGTTCACAATGTCGAAGCCACGTAGGTACCAGTACGACGCCGGCAATGTGATGGAGAGGCCTTTGGCCACACCCGTCTGGTCAAGCCTGTTGCGCAGATTGGCGAGGAAAGTGACGAAGTTCTCGAAGTCCTCATCTACTCCACCACCTTCATGTTTCCAGGTCAGCTGGTGGTGCTTCCCGAGCATGCCGTTGGCTGCGACGCAGAAGGGGGAAACAGGCGGTATGACCTTCAGTCATAACTTACGATCTTCAGCCGCGGGGTATTCCCAATCAATGTCAACACCATCAAAATCATTGTTTTCGAGGAATGTCACCAAGGACTCAAAGAATTCCTCCTGGGCCGCCGTGGATTTTGCCAGGTCAGAGAATGTGGTTCGCGTGGCACCCGGGTCGTTCATCGCCCACCCTCCGATGGCGATCCAGACCTCGAGGTCTGGGCTCCGAGCTTTCATAGCCGAGACACGCTGGTACAGCGTGCCCGTGTCAGAGTCCATGGGCGTTAATCGGAAGGTCTCTGGGTCTATTAGGCTGAAAGAAAAGAAGATATGAGTATAATATCCGAGGGGAATTTCTTCGGGGGTCATTGTGCCACATGGCCGCTGCCAGTTCCAGCCCTCGTAGTAGCCGATAGTCCGCCCATTTGAGCTTCCCGCACTGGCATCACAGTTTGGGGACGTGACTGTTTCGCCCTTGCAGTAACCCGGATCTGTCCCGCAGAAGCCAAAGTCGCTGCAACACACATTGAGGGGACATTTGGAGGCCAGAGAATATTCCAATCCCCAACCCGGGTCACAATCGCTCTTGTAGTCACATTGTGACGTGCAGCCATCGCCACAATACTTGGGTCCGGTTCCGCACTGAAAACATCTCAATTAGCAACAAGCTTTCCTGTGCCCAAGGCTGAGCGAGTAGGCATTACTCACCACACCCAACCCAGTCGAGTTTCTGTTGCCAGTATCAGCACAATGATCAGTGTGTGATTAAATATGTAGGGGGAAACAAACATAGGCCCGCAGCATCCCAAGTCACAACCGACCGACTCGGTACAATAGCCGTCGGGAACATCACTGCTTGCGGTACGCACAAGCCCTGGTGAGATCAAGAGGGCGAGAATGCAAGAAAGAAGACCGGCTGTAGTAGTAGTCCCGGATCCTCGCTGCAGTCTTCTTGATACCATCACGGCCATCATTAGGAGTGCACCAATCTGACGGTTCTAAGTCTGTTGTGATAGGGAGACAAAGCCAAGTGCAGAATAGAGAGTAGCGTAGGGTAACGACGAGACACAGCCAGTGATACTGGGGTTCGTCGGCCTAACCTGTGAGGACCACCCGGATATCTCTAAGTCGTGGCTTAATTGCCGGAGCTTACAGCCGAGGACTAGAATGTAGGTCATCAAAAGTGAGGCTGTTGACACACCGGCGGCATCGGAGTCTCGCAGTACTCGTCTTTCAAAGATCATCAGCACCACGGAGGGACGGGTCCCGCTTGCAATTTTGAATTCATCCTTCAGATACATAGCACATCCCTACATGAGCTGTCGTTTTGTTCATTTTGTAAGCCATGTCGAGCAGTGGACAAATTGAGCTGTTGGTTCAACTGATAGAGACTGAGCCAGTCAGATCACGCATTGTCTCCACCCAACTGCGACTGGACTCCATGCTGTATGGGCAAGATCGTCGGAGTGTCATACCGGGTATACTCTCTTGAACGCCCTCCTGAGCTTTTCCTAACATGTAAGCCTTATATTGTGGGTCCCTGCAGGCCACTACACCAATGCCGGTAGAACGTGGGTGGCTCGACCCAGATTCCTGGGCCTCCATCCAGACTTATGGGGCTCGACCCACGGTACACGGTCAAGTTCCGTCGTTTGGATCTTGCCAAGTACCGGTACCTGACCTGCCAATGCGGGGGGAAAAAGCTTCGCGAGAAGGATTGATCGGCTGAACAACTAGAACCAACAACACAAAATCACCTTGCGAGATGCAGAGGCGAATCCATTCAATCTCCGAGTCTGCACCGACAACAGGTTTTCGTTGCAGTTGGTGGAATCATACCGAGTCTGTCAGATGATCAACTATCTACTGATCTGAGTTGTGAGCGGATCATATCACCGCTCCGAGCTCGCATGCTACACCATCAATTACTGTGACCACAGCTGCGGATCGATGAGACGGTGCAATTGAAGAGCCTGATACCAATGCAGCACCTGAGATCAAGTATTCTGACAATTTCGCCACTTCGCCGCGCTCAATCTCGGGCAATTGTCTTGAAGTTTCGAGGTCTACCTAGGCACAGGTGTTTGTGTTCGACTGCTCGAAACCCGACGGGCTACGATATTTTCAGTCTGTATATTCATTTAATCAAAATACTTTTTCATTTTTGAAAGAAACCTCGTCGCAAAGGTCGACTTCCAGTGGACATGGCCGGAACATCGATTTTGTTGCAGGTGCTGCTGCTGGGCCTGCCCGGCTTCAGTATCGCTCGAACCATTCCCAACTCAGGCCTTGTCCACACAGATCGCCTTGCTCAGCGGGCAGCCAATGAAACCTTGATCAACCCCATTCATGGCTTACTCAACAAACGAGACGACGATCCAGCCGACTTTGGATGGATCAAGCGATGGGCGGCCGTGGGCGACAGCTTCACGGCGGGTATTGGCTCAGGAACTCCATTAGGCAGCGCTCTCTCTAGCAATGATGACTGGAAGTGCTCCCGTTACGATCGTGCGTACGGGAAGGTCCTCAACCGGGCATTTGGCAGCGCCGTCGACAAGTTCCAGTTCGTGGCGTGCTCGGGCGACCGCACTGAGGACATCTACAAACAAATCCAGGACATGGAAGGAGAACTGGACCTCGTCATCATGACGGCTGGCGGCAACGATTTATGCCTCGCGGATATGATATCGTCTTGCGTCTTCTTCAAGCATACCGACGACGAGTGCCAGGAGGTCATATCAGTAGCGCAGAGCAACATCGATACCATCCTCAAAGACAATATCAAGCAGGTCATCGAGGCGCTTGACGACAAGATGAAAAAGGATAGCATAGTGGTGGTCAACGGGTATGCTCAATTCTTCAACACGGATAAGGACGACGACTGTGGCGGACAAGACTGGACACTATTTCCACTCCTCGGGACGGCTCTTCCCCTGACTCTGGCGCGGCGCAAGAAATTCAATGACCTGGTAGTTCAGATCAACAGTGCGATCAAAGATGTTGTGGAAGATATTGCTTCCAGTTCCAATACCAAGTTCACCATCGGCTTTTCCAACTGGGATCCCTGGGTCTACTCGGGCGTTTCGGGCCAGTTTTGCGACCCTTCCAGCACCGGCGAATACCCAGACTCCAAGCAGGACGATCTCCAGTTCTTCAAGCGCAACACAATGCCCGACGACGGTTCAGGGGATCTGAAGCGCAGAGACTGGGCAGACCTGACCCCGCCACACGACCTTGCCCATGGCACCCTGTCCCGTTCCGCCATCGCCTCCAGCAGCCTCCGCAACAGCCGCAACCCCTCAGCGGTGGCACTCAAGAAACTGGACCCCAGGGCGCCGACTCCGCCGAGCTGCCCCGGTGATGGCAGCTGGACCGACAACATCCCGGTGTCAGACGCCGTTGGCAAGAGCTTCCACCCCAACGAAGAGGGTCACATCACCATCGCCTCGTTCGCGGCACAGAGGCTCATGGAGCTCCGGGCACAAGTGCTGGGGGTCGACGCTGGCTCGTGTCCGAGTCCCACGGCTGATGTCTTCACGTGCTGGCAAAAGGATGGCCGCAAGGCCTATGCCAGCGCCGACCGCATGAACGAGAACTACAAGACCTTCTGCGAGAAAGACATGAAGCTCGTGTACCGCGGCGGCTCGGTGGGATACATCGGGTCGGCGACGTACCACAAGGGCACTCCAGACGAGCACGTATTCGCCGTCCAGCTGTCTGAGTCGGCTTCAATGCGGAGCCAGGAGGATCTCCGCAGCGAGTGCCTCGAGAGCATGGAACGCATAATCAACAGCTGTGACGGCAACGACCCGGATAACCCGATGAACTGGAAATTCGGGGGCCAGTGGCAGCGGGACGACAATTTCTGGGAGGTCACCGCCCTGGCTGACAACCGCCCCTGGCCCGTCATCCAGGAGGCCGACGGCAGCTGCAAGGGCTGGTGGCACGGCTACTGGAGCAGCTACGAGATCTACGGCGCCGGCTTCAGCGACTATGATCACGGCCAGAAGACATTATTGCCGAGCTCCAACGACTGTGGTGGTGCAACCTCGGATTGGAAGTTTGAATACCTTGATGAGCCTACTGAAGACGGTTACGAGTGGAAGGCAAATTTCAACAAGCTGGTCTTCGTGCGCGCGAGGTGCTTTGGTAACAACAAGGTTGTCAAGGCAAGTGGTGGTTACACCCATGGCTGTGGTGGCAACGACGGATGAAATATACATATATATATATATAATTTTATACTCGGGGTAAACTTAAGTTTTGTTGTATAGACTTGATTATAACCCACCCAATGCACCCAGACAATCTACGTCGCTTATGCTACATCGGGCAAGATGGCAGCCCTTGTTGAACTTATATCGTGCGCAAGTGAAACTTTCAAACGAAAGAGGCTCAATCTCGTACATTGTATTAAAACGTGTTCCGTGATGTTCTAGTTTAATTTTCCGCGCGAAAACAGTGCATCGTGCGCTCATCGAGGTCGACAGAGGACATGGACATCCAATACCCAACATCAGGCCCTGAACTGTGTCCGTTTTCCGACTCCGGGTCGAACCGCTGATCTTCAACGTACATAAAGATTCGGAATCTCGGAAACCAAGACGCATTTCTCGCCCCAGGTTTCCAATGTGGGGTTCCCACCTTAAGGGCCCGTCCGGAAGGATCCTTCTGGGCCTCGTCCTGATACTGATTGTATACGAACCAGGGAAGCCCCAGCTCCACTTCGCAGGACCTGCCCGCCTGGTGTACATCTCGGACTGTGCTCTCCACTAGGCCGACTTGGTACCTTGAGCACTCGTATGTGAGTTTAAAACGACTTTGACAGTCCTTCAGGAGACAGGTTTTAGGACAAAAGCCAAGATACAACTTTTGAAGCCCGGGCATTAGGTTGGTAATGCGAGATAGGGTGTCTTTGAGGATATTTGCCTGACTGGAAGAATCGTCTGTTTCTGGCGGCGAGGCGGCGGAACGTGGGCCCATCACAAGCTCTATGGAAGTGATGTAGGAAAGGCCAGCTTCGGGGATCTGTGGTATGAAACCTCCGAGTACGCGCAGGTCGCTCGAGCGGATGTGGAAGGTGTTGCTAGCATAGAGAATCTTGACGCCCTCGTTGTATCTGTTCGTGCCCCCGTTAGTTGAAGCCAAGCCTCCTGACGCTCCGTAGCCACAGAATGGGGCCGGAATGAATGGATGCTTTGGTTGAAAATACTCACGCCTGGCGGCATGTTAGGAGCCACCCCATGGCCCCGATAGCGAGGTCGGCTGGCACGTCGGGTGGATCAGTACCGTTCCACCGGCCTTCCTCAAACTCAAACAAGCAGTTGTCTGCGGCCGGCGAATTTTCCGGCTCAGTGTTCCGGCGATATCGGTCGCAAACACACGCATACCAACGTCTCCCGTCTCCAGCTCGCGGTCCTTCTCCCCTCTTCCCCATTGACTTCGACTTTGCGAACAATCCCCCGAGCCACTGCCTCGCACCACCTCGTGCCCATCCTGATCTGCTACCCTGAGTTTTTGCCTTTGGCGTCGCAGGGTAGTATTGCTGGATATGTATTGTCGTCCCGCCGAATGCGGCGGTGAGAATGGCATTTCGTATCTCGGGTGGCAGGACCATGAAGAGGGCGCTGTGAGCTGTCGCCGCGTCGCGTTGAGTGGCCATGTTCCCACGCGTTACTAGTCTCGAGGAAAGTACTTGTGTTGGAAATGATGACCCGGTATCTCGCGGTGAATTGGAGCGGCGCAAGTGAGGTTGGAATATTTTGAGTGCAGTTGAGGGGTTGCTGCGGTGGTTATCAAGGTTGGCCGGGTCTGTCTATCTTTATAAGTGCGCGACATACGTTGACTGATGGCCAAGGCAGCCCGGGGTCAAAGTATTGTGTACTGGTACACAGTACATACAGTGTGTGTTTGACTATGTGGCCCCCTGTGGTACCCACAACTCACAATATCCCGAAAGCAACCCTGCAAGCATACATCGCACTTTACCATCCAGGAAGTCACAAGCATCTGAAATAGTGAGCCGTGATGTTCATAAGGCAAGAAATCCGAAATTGTATCCATCGGAGACGGGCAACCACAAGCAATTGGTACACCGCTCTACCGAGCCCACATGATATGCTTCTCGACATGTAGAACAGAACTCAAAGATAGGAAGGTAGTCATCAAAAGGTATATAGAGTGACTATTCACAGGAGGCGTAAAATTTGAGACGTAGGGACCGTGACATAATTCTTGCACGCTCACAAGCCTGTGTTGGTCATTCACAGGAAGTGGATGTAAGGAAGACCAAGGCAGGGGCGGCCCAACCAACAATAAAACTTCAGTGCGGATCCCGACTGGCGACGCGCAGGAAGACTTCGATTATTCCTGAAGTGCAAGAATCACGAAAAGAGCGGATCGGACCATGAAGACAGGATAACATGGCCAAGCTTCCAGAGGAGATCATCGCAAATATCGTCTCTCACCTCACAAAGCAACAGACAGATGGACACGGTAACAATAGCGACGCAAACTCTCACCCCTACAGCCTCTTACAGTATGCTGGCATATCACACAGTTAGCAAGCACCCATTAAGGCCAAAACCTTCGCCCACATTACGCTTACTCCAGCATGCGTCACTTCGCCCCTTGCAATGCAAGCATTAAGTCTCTATTAAGTGCACCATTTCATACGCTTAATCAAGATCGTCATAGTGCTGCCGCCATATAGCAAGGATGCTTAGATGCGGCTAAAGGATAACGAGGAGAAGCTTGCAAACAACAAGGTCTTTATGGATCTCATCTAGGAGGTCTTCTCTTTGCTTTCAACCCCATTTCGGGCGGAGCAGCAGCTCAAGCAGGCCGTCAACCTGACGTCCTATCGTCCCAAAATCAAGTTGTTCATTACGGCGCTGTGCATAAGTAACGGGGAAGGCTAGGAAGAACGCCAATATAGATATAGGATTAGCACACACGGCCAAGATATATTCAAAGCGCGTTATAAAAGCTCATATCTGGACTTTAGCGCTGCAGCTGGTAATACTGCATATGATAAAGGGGAAACATTACTTAAACTGTCATGTATCTTGGAACTTGAAGTGCATGCTTCAAGTTGTGAAGCCGACCGACTGTCCGCAGGCCACCGCCTGTTTGCACCCCGAGCGCTGTGCCTCATAGCTTCAAGGATGTTAGGCCTGGAATGTATAAATTGGGAGCTGTGCGATAATGAAAAGAGGGACTACTTCGCACTCAGGAAAGCATCTGCTATCCTTATATTAATACTTTTGTTTGAGTCTGGCTGACAAATGTTCTTGGTGGACACTGTTCGCGTAGTTTTAAATGAACAGTTGACTATAGATCTATGCAGTCTCACAATCACAACGAGCCTGGGACATGAGCTACGTATCGCCAATGCGACCACGATAATTTGTGACTCCGTCCAGGCAAAGCTAACATGAGGATATGAGAAATGCTTCTGTTCTAAATACACTGGTCCCTTCTGGCACCGGCCCCCCACACGCTCCACCTCCTCCCAAGCAGGTCTTACGCCCTCGTCCCGGCAAGCGTCATTCGACAGCAGGCTGTCCAATGTAACTTAACATGACATGCACGATTGCACGATATCCAACTGCCCATTTGCAACAGAGAATATACGAGGAATATTTGGCTGATCTACACCACGTGGCTCACAGGGTAGTGACCTTTCTCTTGGTAAAATTTCTTATTATCACGCAGAATTACAATTTTATCCGCCCTATAATCGTACAAGTCCGCCCAACCACGCACCGCGCAACCCAGCCCCCCCCCGGCCAGAATCCTATGTCTCGACAACCCTGATCTTGCCCCTCAGTGTGTCCCTCCGCTTGTCAGACTTGCTCCTCAGTCCCACGCTCTGCCTCGCCCGCTGGAACAGCCCCGCGCCCGCAGACGGCGGCCTGCCCGCCCCCACCCCCGCGGAACCAGATATATCGGTCGGTGACCGCACCGCGTCCGGCCCCTGGGACCAGCGCGGGGACTCCGGGACCGGCGGCGGGGGCAAGGGCGGAGGGGGCGTGGCCTTGGGGCCGCCGGGCAGGAAGCCCTGCTCGCCGAAGGGGGACGGCGACGAGGACGGCGTGGGCCCGCGC
The DNA here is from genome assembly GCA_014872995.1 of Diaporthe citrichinensis. Classification (NCBI taxonomy): domain Eukaryota; kingdom Fungi; phylum Ascomycota; class Sordariomycetes; order Diaporthales; family Diaporthaceae; genus Diaporthe; species Diaporthe citrichinensis. Next base: position 285,644 of record JADAZR010000010.1, on the reverse strand, counting down.
GACTGCCGCTTGCTGCTGTTCCCGCTGCCTCCACCGCCGTTGTTGCCGCCGAACACCTTGGCTAGGAACGAGGTGCGCTTGCCGTCGTCAGAGTCGGTGTCGAAGGTGCTCCTCGTCGTCGACGCGCTTGGCGGCGGCGGTGGCGGCGGATACGGCGTCCGCTGGGCGTGGGCGAACCTCCCGGGCTTCAGGGGCTGCTCACCCCTCGGCTCCAGCGGCGTCGGCACGCGGCCCCTGCTGGACGCGCGGCGATCCGAGAAACTCCCTGGCTTGTGGTTGACCGAAGTTGATGAGGAGGAAGGCGGTGGGGAGGAGGTTGGTGAGGGATCGTCCTGCCCACTGGACGAAAGGTGCTCGGTGGGGCTGGTGTCCCATACGAGGCTGCGCTGCTTGAACGAGGGGGATGGTGGGCGTGTATCTACAATACTGGTCGTGGATTCCGAGGCGCGCGGACTGCACTTGAACGTATCGCTACCACTGGTGTAGTGCGGGACGACAGTGACCGAACTCTTCCTGGACGAATCCCAGGAGCCTGTGTTACTGTTTTGGCGGTAATGGGCTTTGAAGTCTGTCAGTGACCCCCCCTGGCTGGACTTGTCTGGCTCTCGGAAAGCGAAACTGTTCAGCCTGAATCTCGTGGTTGGGGAGACGGGCGCCGCGGAGATTGGCCTGCTCGACGAGGCACTGAAAGAGGGCCGCGCGGTAAGCTGTGTCGTCACCCCGTCGCTATGCAAGGTGTAATCAGAGGCATCCGAGTCCGGCTCGCTGATTGTCGCTTCTAGGCCCTCCCTGGAGTACGTGCTGGAAGTCGGCGACACGGGGGACACCTCGTCCTGAAAAGGGTACCGTAGCTCATCTGGCTGGCTCTCACTCGAGTTGCTCGAGCCGACGTCCAACCCTGTGATTTGCTTGATCTTCTGCTGTGAATTGTGCAGTGATGGCGTCAATGAGGCCAGGCTCATGGAGGGGCTGATATTCCCAGTCAGACGTAGTATCTTCTGCCTACTATGCCTTGGCTGGGGGGAGAGTATTTCGTTAGATGGCGTCGTGGGGATGCTGCTACCGTCATTCTCTGGAAGAGAGCGGCTTCGTGGTGTTTCGCTGCGGCCGGTCGTAGTGAGTGATATGTTATCTCCTTGCCTATCCCAGTCGTAAACATACTGCTTATTGCTCAAGTTCCGTTTTGATGTCTTGAAAGCAGCCTTCAAATCTGGAATGGAGAAAGATGTCCGAGGGGGGACCGCTGGCAGAGGCTTTGCCTCATAGTCGGCCGAATGCTTCGGTGGTGTAAAGTCGGCGTCCATGACGAGTCCTAGGCCCCTGCTAACACCTACAGCATTGTGCTGGCCCGTATTCATGTTCAGGAAGTATCACTCGCCAGTATCACCAACTCACAGGCTGGTGTCGGGAGGCAACATAGGGACGTGAGTTTCGCACCTATAGGTGCCAACCGACTATATTGATTGCGGTCGCGGTGCGATCTCTCTTTGGGGTCCAGCATACAAAGACGGGCGTGGGAGGGGGCAGCCGTCCAGCCGCTTTCAGCCCGTGTCACTTGACGATACCTTCCCGTCTTTTTTTGAACAAAGAAAATGCATGATGGAGAGTTGATCCTACCGCATGCTTAGCGCAGAGCCATGCTGCATTCCTGGCATTCAAGTCCAATGATGTCGGGCACTAGACGCTGCCACAACGGGCCGTGGAGGACGTTCAAGGAGCCCTAAGCAGACGTCTTTGACGTATGTGCAGATCTTTGCCCCTTCAGCCCATCTTGTGGAAGCTGAAAGAGAGGCGTGTGTGCTCAAGGGGGCCAAAAAGCGCAGCCTCAACATGTCGCCGCGTAAAAACAGATCAATTGCAGTTTCGAATCCTTCGGCGCAGCATCATTCAGCCAGAGGTTGTCGGTCTGGTCTGTTGACGGCGAGGCCGCTTTTTGTTGTACGCCGTTGCAAAACTTGGTCAAGAGTGGACAGCAAGTCCACCAAGCTGCCCCAGATAAAGATCTGGGCGGGTTGTCATTGTGTGGGCACTTGCCGTGACGCCCCTTGACGCCTTTCTACGGGCGGGGGAGAAGGTATGAGGATCTGCCGTGGGAGGTCAACGACCTGGAGGGACCTGACCCGTGGATCTGAGAAGTCAAGTAAAGCCACCTGGGAAGAAATGCTTATCACGGATTGAATTCGACTGGAATTCACTGCGCCTCGCCTCAATTGCACAGCTCCGACAGCCGCCCAGCACCAGTAGTATTATACTGCGACTGGAGTTGACGATGTGCTCACTGCCCAGGCGAGGATGCCACGGTAATGCCGGCATTGTGCATCAGTCAAGGCGACCGGCGTCGGGGGTTTCACGTCCTTCCCGCGCTCGCCAAGACGCGGAGCGAGATGCTGCAAGGGCCCCGGGCTCCGGAACGGCAGTGGTGTTACCTGGGGTTGATTGATTGACAATATCCTTCTGGAAGGGTTGCTCCAGGGATGTCCGGCCAGCCCAGGCTACACAGGGCGCATGTCTGTGTTGCCGTGGCTCACGCACATGACGATCGGCAGCGGGTGGGTGACCTGGATCCCAATACCCCATAGAAATAAGCCTGCGGGTGCTGGCCGACGTCGCGATGCTTGCTGGGAAGGTGCGTCCGGGAGCTTCAGGGAGGGAGAAAATTGTGGCAGCATGCAAAAGCAGGCAGCCAAGATGGGCCATTTGGCCTGTAGAGCTCGTTTAGCTCGAACAGGAGCATGTCGCAGCATGTCGCAGCTTGGCAATGCCGCCTCAGATTGGAAGAAGGAAAAACGGCACCTGCTGGGCCAAGCAGCGAAAAGGGGGGTGGTTCATCCCAAACCCTCATCAGCCCGCAACAGAAATGATCTCAGATATTGTGCGTGAGAGTGACAGCGTGTACGTGCTGCGCAAGCAGGCAAGGTGCAGCATTGAGAGTCTGACCGATCGCCCTCGTCAGGCCCCGCTTTCGGTCGCGTCGTTGACAATCTTAGAAATGCTGAGGGGGAAGAAGGTTCCAAGTCCTTGCATCTCACCGCCTCCCACCTGTCAGAATTTACCACCACCACACACACACACCACCGACGATCGGCTGACAACAGCCCCAGGCGAGCAATGAGAGTCGTGGTCTCTGCTATTCCTGGTCCGGGGAAGAGCAGCGCTCTTGCTGTGCTCTGCCTCGCATTGCTGCTCCTGTCCCGATGAAACACGCAACCAGTCAAGTCGAGGCGACTAGGCACGGGGCCAGCCGACTCGGTGTCTGCTAGTGCAGACCGTTCAAAGGCACGGCAGCACCAGCAACGACGGCGAAACAGCTCTAGTGAACTAATCCGATGATGGGAGACGCGCATGGGGTGCTCCTACTGCTGCCTGTTGGTCGTGGTGGTTGCGCTGGTCTTCTTTTCCGCGGATGAGGAATGCGACAGGTAAGACACAGCCAGCCATCCAGATGATCCTCCTCGTGAGAGTGGAGCCGCATGGGATTGGCACCGCTTGACTTCCCAATCCTCCTTGGCCCGCGCCCCAGCTGGCCCATACTAATTTGTCCGCACGCACCAACCGCCGGCGAGACACACAGGCACCACACAGGCACCACACAGGACACATCGGTCGGGCTCGGGCAAGCCTGGCTGAGCCCAGTCCGAACCCTTTGTCCTGTCCAGTCCTGTTCTGCGCTGGCGGCTATGGGGTCCTGCTGCTGCTTGCGTCACTGGGACTGGCTCTCCCTCATCTCGACGGTGGATGCTGGGCCGACGCGAGTCTCCGCAGAGGCTCAGACCGATCATGGACAGCTTTATCCCAGCATGGTCCCCAGAGTTTCCTTCCTGGGGCTTGGCCGACGTCTGTCCTGCCCAAGAGATCCGAGTGGATATGGCAGATTTATTACCTCTCCCATCTGTATCTGCTGCTTAGTAGACCATCTACACCTGTGAAGCGACCAGTGGCGCCTTTTCTTTGTTTGTTCGTGGTGGTTTCAAACCTGGATCCACGATCCAGCAACAACCTCGCGTCTCCTTGCCTCCGTCTGCTTGCCTCGCCAGTTTCGTCCCGTCCCGTCCCTTCCAGTCCAGTCCGCACTGGTCGGTCCATCTCACGTCACTCGAGTCCGTGACCGTCGCCTCCATCCCCTCGCCTACTTCACTCGCGCCCCTCCTGACCCCCGAGGGAGCTCTGTCACCTCCGTCCACGCCAGGTTCGGACAGAGCAGGGCAGAGGCGAACGGAACACTCGGCACCACACCTCATCTCACCAACAGCAGAGAGGTCAGGCGACGAGAATGCGATACCCTCCAACGATCTCACAACCCACATAGGAATCACGTCGTGAACATGTTCCAGTCCCTGCCCCGCCCCTCGCGGCGCTTCATCATCATCCTCGCCTCGATTCTGATACCCCTCTACATCGAGGCCTTCCTCCACTGGCGCAGCTTCGACATCCCGCGCCCCTCGCACGACCTCGACCCTCCCTTCCAGACGGGCTGCCGGGAGCCGGACGTCCATGGCAGACGCGAGAACGCCGCCCTGGTCATGCTGGCCCAGAACTCCGAGATCGACGCCGCGAAGCGCACCGTCGACTCGGTCGAGGCCAAGTTCAACCGCTGGTTCCACTACCCCTATGTCTTCCTCAACGACAAGCCCTGGGACCCCGAGTTCGTGCGCATTATGAACCAGACCGTCAGCGGCGAGGCAAGATTCGAGGTCATCCCGGACAGGGAGTGGAACTACCCTTCGTGGATCGACAAGGCTGCGGCGCAGCAGAGCATATTTGAGCAGGGGGAGAGGGGCGTACACTATGGCGGTAGAGAAGGGTATCACCACATGTGCCGTTTCTTTTCAGGGTACGTTCGTGCGCCCAACAGAGCTTGCATACAACCCCAATTGATTTGGTAATCCTCGTGTGACTGACAGCATATGCGTCCCTGCAGTAAATTCTATACCCTAGAAGCTCTGCGACGATACAAGTGGTACTGGCGGCTGGAACCCGACGTCGAATTTTCGTGCTCGGTCACCTACGACCCCTTTGTAAAAATGGCCAAGCACAAGCAGGTGTACGGCTGGACAATGAGTCTATGGGAGGAGGGCAACACCTGCCCGAGCCTCTTCCGGCACATGGCGGACTGGAAAGAAGCCAACCTGATCCCGACCACCAGCCTGTGGAAGGCCATGATGTCGGCGTCCTGGCTGCCTTACCCGTTCCGGAGGTGGCTAAGCTGGCTGCCCCATCACGACAAGCTTGGCGATGTGTGGAGCATGTGCCACTACTGGAGCAATTTTGAGATTGCCGACCTGGACTTTTTCAGGAGCAAGAGCTACCAGGACCTGTTCAGTTACCTGGACCAGAAGGAGGGCTTCTACCACGAGAGGGTACGTCGCATTTTCCCCACACCAGAACCTTTCTTCTCCGCCTCAAGCATGCTAACGACAAGACTCCAGTGGGGTGACGCTGCCGTCCACTCCCTCGCGCTCGGCATGCTCGTCGGGCCCGAGCGCGTGCACCACTTCTCCGACTTTGCCTACCGCCACGGCAGCTACCAGCAGTGCCCCGCCAACGCACCAGGCCTGCAGCTCGAGGGCTCGGTCGCGCTGGGCGATGCCCTCTACTCTGACGAGCAGGACGGGGGCGTCGGCTGCCGGTGCACCTGCGACGCGAGCAAGCCCATTAACTTCCCGGGCTACTGCGGCAACAAGCTCAAGCAACCCAACAGCCCGAACCGGCCCTGGCTGACGTGGTTCCTGTGAGCGTGTGCGATGGGATCCGTGGCGACGCGTCTTGCCAGCTGTAAGAAGGGAAGGGAGAAGAGAGGGAGGGAGAAACAAAGAGAAGCAAAAACTACGATACCCCGCATTCGTTTCTGCTTTACTCGTGCCGGCGGAGGCAATGAGTATGGATTCATGACTTGGCGTTCTTCAAGATAGAAAAAGGGCTCTGAGCTCAATGACGGGGAATTGACTTTCGAGATTCCTGGTATGCTTTGTTTGTGCGCGGCAGCGAAATCAGCCTAGCTGGGCATAGGGCGGCGTTCTCAGAATTAGGCAGAAGAAAAAGACAGGTCGGACATGACTTCATGTTGTATTAATTCAATTCTAATTATGATTTGCGCCATCGAACTCCCCGGTCTCTCTTTCGAGCTTGGTATCATCACTGCAGCATGCTATGGAGAGAAAAACAAAAACACAATCATCCAAGACCGTAACCCATGGTGTAAAAATCGAGCCGCCTGTCATTCTCACAGAGTCTCGGCAGGATGAGGAACAAGAAGCCCTATTCCTCATCGTCTTCATACTTGCCCTGATAGTCGCCCAGCAGGATGTCGTCTACCGCCAACCCGGTGTTGACGCTGTTGTTGCGCAGCCACTCGGTCTCGACGCGGAAGAAGATCCAGACCCAGCGGCGGAAGACCTCGAGGAACTCGATGACGAAGATGGAGCTCTCGAAGTCGACGATGTGGTCCAGGTGCGGGCTGAGCTTGAGGCTCCACGTGCACCGCAGCATGAGATCGACGGCGATGACGAGATAGTAGAGCGCGGGCCCGCCGACCATGAGCCTGCGGCGCAGGCCGAACGCGTGCTCCGGGGAGTTGCGCTCGCGCCGGGGCGAGAAGAGCGTCAGGTCCCAATCCTTGGCGACGTCCCAGTAGAAGCTGTAGAAGCTGTTGACCAGGCAGGCGGCGATCCAGGCGCGGTACAGCCCGGCCTTGCTGGAGTCCGGGGCGTCGTCGGGCAGGTTGCGCTGCAGCGCACTGAAGAGCAGCACGGGGAAGGCAGTACCGTACTTGCACGCGTTGGCGAGGTGCTGGCCCCCCCATCCCGCGCTCTCCTTGTAGGGGGCGGAGCGCACGCGCACGAACTCGATGAGGCACTGGCGCAGCCGGATCAGGTAGGGCAGGGCCATGATGAGCGGGACGAGCACGCGGCCGCCGCAGTTGCGGTCGGGCCGGTCGGTGGCGCTGCCGTCGCTGCCGTGGAAGAACATCATGCAGACGCAGACGAACAGGTCGCCCATGACCTTGGCGTACGAGGTCAGCACGTCGGCCAGCAGGATGTCGCCGAACTTGCCGTCGCTGGCCTGGGCGAGCCCGCCGATGCTCACGCGCTTCAGCGTCGCCACGAGGCGGGAGCGGCCGCCGTGCGAGAGGGCCAGGGGCCGCAGCGGCAGGATGAAGAGCATGGCCAGCACGAGCAGGTAGGTCATGGGCATCCAGTCGTAGTAGACCACCAGCTTCGGGTCGCGGTGCGAGAACAGCCAGAAGGTGACGATAGAGAAGGCCAGGGTCGAGGACAGGACGGTCGCGAGGCGGTAGGTCGACCTGTGGTGGGGGGGATGCGAGGCCGAGGGCCGCTGCGGGTAGCGGATGAGCGAGGGCACATCGATCTTGAGGTTGTAGAGATGGTGTAGGTTGATGCCCCAGCCCCAGACGGCTGCGATAGAAGACACGATGGTTAGCAGGGCTCCCAATTGGCAGGCAGGAGGGGCGGGCAGTGTCCTGTCCTGTCCTTACCCAGGACGATGATGAAGGCGACACGGTAGGGCAAGGGGAAGGTCAGGCTGAAGGAGTCGAGCTGCGGCTCAACCGCCGGGTCGCCGTCCATTGTGGTCGCCTGCCTATATCCGTCCTCCTATAAAGCGCTGTCTGGTGGCCGAATACATCGAAAGGGGTCGAGCGAGAGGATCTCACGTAGGGCATAGGGCCTAGGGCGTGCAGAAGATGCCGACTGATCGGGTTGGGGATGGAGGGGAGACACACGATAGGCAAGCTACGTGGAGGTTGTACGGGTGTGTACGTACATGCATACGTCGCAGGTAGAAAATACTGCCTGTTTAATTTTAGGGGGCATTTCACGTCATCGGCCCCGGAGCCCCCTTGCCTGCATTAGCGGCTGAGATTGGGACCAGCCTTCCCTGTCACCTGGACAGCACCCCTGCGCTCAGTGGCCGTCTTGTGCCGAGGCTGATCTCCTCAATCTGCCGGCTATCAAGCTCACAACCACGACAATGTGAAGGCTTGAGGGTGACGGCTCACAACCCCAGCCCTACTCCATCAACAACCAAGACGCGGCCTTGAAGATGCCCACAGGCCGACGAGCTGCACTGCTGACGACACCTCGGCGGATCAGATAGGCACACCTGGAAACCATGGCCTCTGTCACCCAGCAGCCCGGCGCGCGGTCGAGTACCGCCTCGTCACCCTTCCCCTACGCCGCGGCCCCAGATATCATCCGCGCTCACCAGAAAGATGCATACTTCCAGGGGCTCCTGACGAACCAGGTCGTCGATCTCCACAGGCGACTTCTGGGCGCCCGATCCGCGCACGCATGGGCCAACGAGTCGCGCACAGTCGCCGACCTGCTCTACCTCTGCCTGACCACCCTGATAGGGAACCGCACCCTGGGCGAGGAGTACTGCGACCTCATACAGGTCGAGGAGCCCTCCAGGTCCAAGCCCACATCCTCACAACCTGATGATAAAACCACCACCACGACCGCAGCACCAGCACCAGGCGGGCCCAGGCTCCCCTCCATCGGCCGCCGCTCGAGCCTCATCGCCTTGTCGGTCCTGGTGCCCTACGCACTCTCGCGGGTCCTCCCCGCCGTCCGCAGCCGGCTCCGCCAGCGCCTCGAGGTCCGCCTCGCCGAGCTGCAGAGAAAGCACAGGGCCGCGCACAACAGCGCTGAGTACCGCGCCAAGCGCTACGTGCTGACCCACCTGTCCGGCCTGACCTCGGGCGCCCACGTCCACGCCGCCGTGCTCGCCACCTTCTACTTCACCGGCGCCTACTACTCGCTGTCAAAGCGGTTCGCGGGCCTGCGCTACGTCTTCATCCGCAGGCTGCCCGAGCACCCCGGCGGCGCCGCCGAGGGCAAGGACGGCCGCGCCGGCTATGAGGTGCTCGGCGTGCTGCTCGTCGTCCAGCTCGCGGTGCAGGCCTACCTGCACGTGCGGTCCGTCCTCGCCTCAACCGGCACCCCGGAGGAGGCCAGCGTCGAGGCCGCCATCCGGGAGCGGGCCTTCGGCCACGGGGCGGCGTCCGCGGCCGACGTCTCGCTGGACCACGCACACAGCTACGGCAGCGGCAACAACGACCTGCTCCTGCAGACGGGCGGCGGTTCCGGGTCCGGCCAGCGCTCCAAGGTCGCCATCGGCGCCACGACGCACACGCCCGTGCCCAGGGGCGACTCGGCCAGATACGACCTCGGCGGGGACGCGGTCATGGCGTGGATCAAGGGCCGGTCGCAGCGCAAGTGCACGCTGTGCCTGGAGGAGCTCAAGGACCCCTCGGCGACGCAGTGCGGGCACGTCTTCTGCTGGTCGTGCATCGGCGACTGGGTCAGGGAGAAGCCAGAGTGCCCGCTGTGCAGGCGGGAGGCCTTGGTGCAGCACATCCTGCCCTTGCGGGTGGCGTGAGAACCGAAAGGGGGCGGCAGAGGGCCGCCGGCTTTGTATGGGAGACGAGGAACTTGGGGTTGCTACAAGAGCATTGATGCCGAGGCGGGAGGTGATGGATAACCATTGGGAGCTCTTGCGAGCCGCGGATTTGTCGGAGTCTCAAAAGGTTGGCGAATGGAGAGCAGGGATGCGAGCATAGCGAGGAGATTTAGTATATGAAGTGACGTGACGTCGATTTATCAAATGACTGTACCGAAGTATGTACAACAGAGAATAGACCACGAACGGAACGTGGAACGAGACAAGGAACCAAGTCATCCAAAACAGCCAGGGACGAGTAAAATTTGTCTACTTGTCCAAGGAAATGAAACCGGAGAAACAAGACACGAAACCGAAGTACCGTGCAAGCCTGGCCGCGACTCCTGTTTCCTGCTCTATAGGCTCCATTGAGATCCAGCTAAGGAGCGAACCCATTAGTCCGCGACCCGTTCCCAGTACATGAAAAGTACATGGAAAATACATGAACATGAGCATAAACATCGCCCAAGTGTTCTGACCAGCCCATCAATGCGTTTCCGCTCAAACAGAACCCCCATCGCAATCAAGCTGTAGCAGGAAGTGCGTAAAAGGAAACGCTTCGTCTTTCAAATACAGAGCATCAAGCCCAGAGTACACGTTGAGGTATCATTAAGACCGTCCCGAACCACCATGGTAACTCCACTTCCAGCCCAAGATAAAGCCAGATGCCGCCTCGGCGGTCGATATGCAAAACCGTAATATGCTGCAAACCCACATGGTAACCCATCAATCCTCTTCTGGGACGCAGAACAGCACAATCTCGCCCTGGTCGTTGCGACGCAGGCGTAGTGAGCGGAACAGCTCCTTTTCTTCCGTCGATTTGGCTCGACCTGTGCCGCTACGTTCGCGGTGGTATCGTTTCAGAGCCTTGTTGACGCTGCAGCCACGTTCGCTGTCAGGACCCTTCTTGATCAGACTCAAGAACAAATCTGCATGAGGCTTGAACACGACCATGGTGCCCGGCCCGTCCCTGGACTCTCCTTCATCGCCCTTGTTGTACTCAAGCATCTTGACCTCCTTGGCGCCCTCCAGACGTTTTGAGGTGTGGGAATGGCGCTTCTTGGTGGATGTCGACGTTGACGTGGAAGTATGCTTGCGCTTCTTCGATTTGGCTGCCGGCTTCGAGTTCCCGCTTGCCAGCATCGAGGCGATGCCGTTGAATATCCCGCTATCCGGCCGGCTCGATTTGTGGTGTTTGGAATGTTTGGACTTCTTTAATGGGCTCGCGGGGTTCTCACCAACCTCTCCGCCGGATCCCGAGTAGTCGGGCGATGGTGGGAAGGCATGCGGTCTGCTCATCAGACGGTTGAGTCCCCCGGTAAGATCGGAGTGTAGGACAGGCGCATCCGGCATGTCGAGGTCTCGCGTGTCCACGTGTAACCGCTTCCGCTTCTTGTCCTTCTTATCCTCCTTGCTCGCCTTCTTTCGATCCCTCCTTGGTGCAGGTGTTTCAAAGGAGCTGGGCTCGGCTGGCACAGGGCCCGATCCATACTGAATAAGACCCTCGTCATCGGCCATCATGTCTGCGTCGATGTCTTGGTATGACTCCCGCTTGTATTCGTACCGCACCAACTCCGTGCTCTCGGCGGGTTCTGGAGCCGGAGCGACAACCTGTGGTATCGCGACAGTGGAGGCGCTCGGTGTTGCGTTCACCTGGTAGTCGAAGACGTTGAATCCACCGAAAGCCCCCGGCGGGCTGGGAGCGCGAGGCGGTGGCGGGACATCCTCCCATACCTCATAGTCGGGGACGTCCTCCACGTAAGCTGCGTGAGCCATGTCCGTTTGCGCAGACTGTGGGTTGGTCGGCGCAGTCTTCGCTTTCTTGTTCTTGTAAAGAGCTCCCTGGTACTTTTGTTCCTCGGTCATGCAACTCTGCGAGCTGATCAGTTTGGGGTTGCGAGCCCGGGTGGTACGCCTAGCGTAACATTGGATGCCATACCGTGTGGGATCGATAGTCGTTGCCGTAGAAATGGACCATGCAGTCGATGCAAGTAAAAGTAGCGCCACGACAGCGGTTCTTGTGTTGATCAAGCTTCTTCTTGGTCAAGACATCACCGCATGCTACATTTGGGACAGATGTTAGTTCGGTTTTGATGAGGTCGAAGATGCAGAGGAAACAGGAGATTGGGAAGGAGGAGTAGCATGAAGGCCGAGAAGGGGTGTGTGTGTTTGGGTTCTGGCGAAGGATATACTGGAATTGGGATTGTCATAATGCAGCAGAGACACGGACTGGGGGTGGTCTCAATGCTATCAGACGGAAAGGGGCAGTAGCTGGAGGGCGGGAATGCGACAGAGGGAGGACATGGTGGAGGGGGTGTGTGACATGCTAAGTCCGGCGTGTGTGGCACCAAGACGGCATAGTTGGGGAGGGTGGGGTGTGCGTAGGCAGGGCCGGGGATGATGTACAGACAAGACATGAGCTCACCATAGTGGCACATAGTCTAATCAAGTGATGAAGGATTGGAGTGATCTCGTGGCAGGGTCGAATCGGGGATGTCCTGACTTACCTTCGCACTGGAAGCTCACCATCTTGGCTGCGGGTACTAATCGCAACTGGCTGTTCGTGCCCTTTTATTAAGACCCAGGCGAGCAAGTGATTGGCACCAAGGAGCCGAAGATGACGAGCAGGAGGTGTGGGTGTGTTTGACTGGACTGGACGCGCTGCACTGCGCTGTCTCGCAGATTTGCCTCCTGGCCTATGTTTGCCAGAGGACCTGGCTGGGCAACGGGAGACGGCGACGCTGCTCTCCCGGGAAGGCGAACGCACGTCCTCTACTTCTCACCGAAGCTCGAACTTGACGTTCGGGGTCTGCAGGTGTATCTGTGCCCCAAAAAAGAGTTCGCGGACAGAGACGGTAGTTCTGGGTGAGATGCAGCTGAAACGCCTTGGACGCCGGGGCTGAGACTGACAGAGCTGGGTTGTTTGGCGAGTTAAATTTAACGCCCTGCAGTTGGAGGCGGATGGAGGGATGGGGATGAAGTGATGAAGGATCGAGCTTGGACGCGCGATTGTCTGGACCGTTGGGCCCGGCTTATTATTGGCGGCGGTTGGATGATGTTCAATCAAAGGCCGGCGCGAAAGCGAGAACCGTCGTGCTGGTAACAATGTAACAAGAGTGATTGACGAGTGCCTTCGACTGGGCGAGCTGGCGGTTGAATGCAAATCCAGCGGTGGGGCCGCGATGGAAGAGAATGGCGAAACCTTCTTGGACCCCAGGTCTGGTCGCAGGGCTGAAGAAGAGCGCGCCGTGGCAAGATCTCGGGCGTGGGAGTGATCTGCAAGAGAGCCTCCGGGCAGCACAAATGCAATGTTGTGTGGTGTGATCAGGAGAAGGCCGGCGGTGGTCGACCACGATGGGGGATCTGTGTTCCTTCTGCTGCCGCTGGTCCCTTGCCCTCCTTCCTGTTCTTCTTTCTGCTGCTTCTGCTGCTGCTGCGAGTCTGGCCAATGTTGTTGATTGTTGACAGTCCCAGAAGATAAGACGAGCTTCGGGATGTGGAAAAGTTTTGCTAGTCGGGCGCCCATGCAGTTCGCTAAGGACGTGACAAGCCAGCAGGACGGGCCAGCGAGGGAGAGAGACGCTGGCACGCTGCACCCTGACGTGGTGACCTTGCCGTTCTTGGCCAGCTTTGGGCTGCTGCCGCCAAAACAACTTTCCTCCCGCCCCAGCGCGAAACCGCAGGCGCGTCCAGGATTGGTTGCATCTTCTGTGTGAAGCAGCAAGTGCGCATGCCAAGCAGGTCAAGCCAGTCAAGCCAGATTTGCCGATGTCGGGGTGTGAGCGTAGCCAGCTCAGCTCCCTTCTGGAAACCTGGGTGAAGCTCCCAGCTACCGGCCTAGCTTCCTCAATCTACGGACAACGCGGACTATAGAGTAAGCCACCAGAGATAGAAAGCCTCGTTAATGCCGCGACTCTTGCAACATGGCATAGTATATATCAAGGCCTATAACACGACCGGGGCTAGACCACCTGATGCCCACCCAACGGCAAGCCACCTGAGGGGCATACTCTTTCTCTGCTTCCCTCTCTTCGCGGCCAGCTGATCATTTAGGCCCCGACTCGGCTCGAGGAGCCCGATCCAATGGCTTTAGCAATGAATACACTGATGCCCTCTACAACTGACCGGCCACGGCACGGCACAACTGATCATGGCCCGTCCAAATCAAGCAGCATGGTTCAGCTTGGGTCGTGGTCCCCGTGACAAATGCTCGAGGACATGACTGAACGCAAACAGACGCCGACGAGGGGCTCGAGCAGCTCGAAGGTTCAATCTCTCCCAGACTCCGTCTGAAGTTGCGGTTGGTCAGCTTGCTGCGGGCCTATAAGTGAAGGGCCATCCGGACTTCGACGCCGCTAGACACGCGGGTCCATCCTCGGCTTCGGAGCCGGGACAGCTTCCTGCCTAGCTTGATCTCAGCTCATGTCCATCTGGAGCATGGGCGACGTGTGCTGACATTCAACCTGAGGCCCGGACGGGCCATGTCCCTTCACCTGCGACCACTTTCGACCACTTCTGAACGCGACTGCACTACCGGGGGGTCGACCAAAGACCCCACCGGTTGACAAGGGAGTTGTCCTGGGGCAACGGGGAAATGTGTTTCAGGTCGCACACGTCAAGCTTCTTCGACTCCGAGACGCCGTGACTACGACGCAGTGATGAGCGACTTGTGTCAGCACAATCCTGGGCATCAGTCAAGGGCAGCCGAGCTGCTAGGCTACATATAATTGTCAAACAGCCTGACAGCCAAAAGTGAAAAGCCGGAACACTTTCCGAGATGATTGGATCAAGCCACAAATGCATAAGTCGTGGTTTACTGCTTCATGCCAGTAATAATTCCGCTGTGATCACTCAGCGTCACACCTCCCACAAGTTGCACTCGCCACATATGGGCCCAGCTGGGGCCAGTCCTCGATGTCGAAGAGTTTTGCGAATCGCAGCCGAGGTCATGTGTCGTGATGGATATCCTTAGGACTTTAAATGCCTTTCAGTGCCAGGGATCAAGGGGCCAGCCTCTCTCTCAGCTGGAAGAAACCGAAGAACAGCTCCACAGAACATCAGCTCATCAGAGAAAGGTTGAAACAACGTCTGCTCTCTTCAGCCGAGCACTGCTTGGTGTGATTGGAGGCTGATGTGCTGGCTCGGCGACAGCGCGAGCAGGCGAGCACTGTCCCAGCAGGTGGTGGGTGCCTGGATCCTGTTGTGGTCAATGGCAGACCTCCAAGGTCACGACTTGTGAGGGCTGAATGGATACTGGTTCGGGTCAGCTACAGATCAACAGATCTGACATTCTGATAGACTGCCCCGTCAATGAGCGCCCGACACGAGGTGGATGTGGATATGGTGGCGCGCAGGCCAACTTAGTCATGGCCGGCACCTTTTGACACCAAGATCAACAGCCCCGACGCATCCACAGACAGTTCCAGACGGCTCTCCTTGACAGGCAACGTCTCGACGCCATCATGCCCGCCCAGCTGTCTTCCAGCCAGAAAGGCAATACAAGTACTGCGACCGCTATAGCGTGTCAGTCCATCGCCACAGCGTCGCAACCAAGGCTGCAGCAGTCAAGTTGTCGCGGCGTTGAATGCACTGTACGGTGTTGTGCAGGTCTTGGTACGGCTGTCCGGTATGTAGGCTGGACCCCTGAGCGGGATGAAATCCCAAGGATCTGATCGGCTGCGTGGTACCACAGCCCTTGCAGGCTGCGGAGGTACCCAGGTACCCGGGTACCCCAATCCCTGGCCAGGCCATCTCGCTGCGCCCGCATCGCGTAGTCGGCCAATGTAGTACTGTGCAGAGCTCTCAGCAATTCCATGTTCGTTCGTTCGTTCGTTCGTTCGTTCGTTCGTTCGACGACATCAACTTGCACAACGCGCAACGCTCCAATCCCGCCGTCACGTCGCCTGGGACAACCGCATTGCATTGGGCCACATTGCATGACATTATCTAACATTACATTACACTGCACTACACGTCAACCACACCTCCTCGGCCTGCTTTTTCCTGTTTGTCCAGTGCCTGCCTGTCAGTCACTCAGTCAGTCTCGTCTCGGCTGTGGTATCACCCATTTCCGCCCGCCTCTGCTTGCCGTCCGTCCCATAGCCGTCCGCGTCCCCATACCCAGACCCAGACCCAGTTCGCGGATCTAGGGCAGACCTCGCTTGTGCCTACGGTTTCCCTACGTCTCCCGGCCGATCTCCTTTCTTTCCTCCCTCCTTCCTTCCTTCTTTTTGTTCTTTACGATGTCTGCCCCCGGTCCTCCTCCCCAAGGCTTCCTGGAGCAATCCGGCACGCTCCTCTACACCGCCGCCTCCTGGATGCGTCTGCCGGCCATAGCTTCGACTGTAAGGCATACTGCCTCCCTCCCCTTGCTCACGGTGCTGCCTATGTCATACACCTTCTGTTTGCTTCCCTCCGCGGCGTTACATGTCGTTCGACCTGCCGTCGCCCCGGCATCTGCCTCCCTCTCCTCCGAATGCGCCGGTCCGTGACCGACGACCGAAGGCGCGACCTGAGGCACTTCGCTAATCTGATCGCGACCAAGGGCGTTGCTGCTGTGCTCACCTCCCTCCTCTACTTCAAACAAAAGTAAGCCCTATCCCCCTCCCCCGGGGAGTCTGACCAACTGCCCCGGTCACTCTATAGTCCAGGTCGCCAACCTATACATATGATGGCTCGTCACGTCTGGTTCCGAGATACTGACCCAAACCCCTAGGGCTCTTATCTATCCCTCGCACATGCCACCGAATGCCCGAACAGATGTCCCCCGACCCTCGCAATTTGGCATACAAGACTTCGAAGACTTGATGATACCCACCAACGATGGTGAAAAGCTGTCCGCCTTCTACATGCGCGGCCCGCGTCATGGCCGCAACTCCAAGGTCACCGTGTTGATGTTCCACGGGAACGCTGGCAACATTGGGCACCGCCTACCCATCGCTCGCATGCTCATCAGTCTCACGGGCTGCAACGTTTTCATGCTCGAGTACCGAGGCTATGGTCTGTCCACGGGCGAGCCAGGCGAGTCTGGAATCTGTCTTGACGCGCAAACCGCTCTCGACTACTTGCGCGACCGGGCGGAGACGAGTGACCACAAGCTGGTAATCTATGGGCAGAGTCTGGGCGGGGCTGTGAGCATCAAGCTCGTGGCGGACAACCAGAAAGAAGGCGACATTGCCGGCTTGATATTGGAGAACACATTCCTCTCTATGCGCAAGCTCATACCATCCGTCCTACCACCTGCGAAGTACTTGTCGCTTCTATGCCACCAGGTCTGGCCCAGCGACTCTATAATACCCAACATTACGAAAATACCCATCCTGTTCCTGTCCGGCCTGCAGGATGAGATCGTCCCGTGAGTCCAATCCCGCTAGCTCGTCTTGGCCCACGGCAATCTGGCCATCCCACAGAACCTCAGTACCCCATATGCCGACTCAGCATCCTCGTTGGGAGGGTTTGGCCGACGCTGGACTCTCTGCGCTTGGAACTGCCATATTACCATGTTCATGCATGACCTGGTGTCTCGCGCTAATCATGTATGTCTCAGACCAAATCACATGCGCAAGCTCTACGAGTTATCGCAAGCACCCAACAAGATCTTCAAGCCGCTACCCGGTGGCGACCACAACTCGAGCGTGCTCGAGGAAGGTTACTTCGAGTCCATATCGGACTTTATCGCATCCATCACCCAGGAATATCCCACCACGCCACCCGAGAAGAGTCGAATGTAGCTGCGCGGGCTTTTGGAGTTGGAGAGAGCCGGGTCGTGAACTAAGGGCCGGTAGTGCGGGCGCCCTCTCACCGCCCCCCGGCGGCCGGAACGCAGAGCGAGGTCACTCCTTTCTATTAACCTGGGGTTTTTGCCCTTGAGCAGAGAGCATGTGGCGGCATGGCTGGATGGGAGACCGGCGTCGTTAGGCATGCATTGACGAGGCTATTTTGGCCCGTGGTCTGGGAAAGAAAATCGCGCCTTTGATAAAGATACCCCCTTATGGAGTTTAACTGTATTTCTATCTGCCTAGCAACCAACCAGGTTTTTTGAGCGTCAAAGCCGGTATTCGTCTGTCTCACAAAAACGCGGGATGACTATCCAAAGATTGTACTGCTTCGTCCGAGGAATGGAGGAGGTCTTGGGGAGTAATTACCACCACGGGCGATCCAATGACGGATGTTGACCGGGGTCCGGGAGTGGGGACAGCATGTTGGTGGTATTCAGAAGAGAAGCACAGAGCAACAACACTTCAAAGAAGCAGTCCAAGATCGGAAACCCTGTTCTGTCGGGATATTTGAACAGACTCCACCTTCCTCTATTAATTCCCCGTGCGATCAAATGACAGTGTTTCAGAACAGATCGAAAAATGAAGGCGATCAGGCCTAGAAATCATTTTCGATATCTCCCATCTCGCGTAGATCCTCCCCATATCAGCTGCTAGCCACAAGCGACATGATCTCACGGCGAAAAAAGTTGGATCAACACACCAAGAACATGGGCTGACGATCATTTCATTTACTATCGCCACGATTACGGACGAGGCGTGCCTGAGTTTTCCTCGGTTAAATATAGAAGCTTCCACGCACGTGGAACATCGAGGTCCCACCGGGCTCGTTTGGTGTCCGGGTTTCTTTTTCTGCAAGTCCCATACTAAAATGGGCAAAAGCGAGATTTGAATCTCGACAAACCATCCACCAGCTGCGTGATCAGGGCTGAACTGGAACTTTTTCGCATCGCCCCCCCCCCCTCAAACACCTCTTTTTCCGTGGCTTCCCCCACACTGCTCCTAAGCCATGGACACAATAGCCCAGGCTACTCCTCCGCAGGGACCTCCCTCTTGTTCTCCTGCTTCCTCGCGCCGAGCCTGCGCAGCGCAACGAACCCCGTCCCGGGGACCTTGGCGTCGATGACCGGCGCTGCAGTCCACTGCCTAGGTCGGGCGGCAGCGCCTCTCGCCACCTGGGACCATCCGCCGGCGCCGCTGCCGCCGGACCCGTCGCCCTCGCGCCGCAGGACGTGCAGCGAGGTAGGGTCGGCCGTGCACAGCACCACCCCGCCGGCGGCCAGGCCGTCGGCCGCAACGGCCTTGGCAACCTTGGGCTTGAGCGCGGCGAGGAGCGACTCGACCTGCGCTGGGGCGAGGGCCCCCGAGGCTATGGTCGCGGCCGTCGTCTTTTTCGTAGCCCTGATAAGGACCTCGTCCGTGGGGAGGAAGCTGGTCGCGAACGTGAGGTTGTTCCTGTGCTCCGCTGGGACCGCGGCGGCTAGGTCGCCGGCGAGGGCTGAGTCAAGCTCCTCAATAGTGAGGCCAAATCTAGGCCTCGATATCAGGAGGGCGTTGTACGGCTGCTGGGCAGGCTTGGATGCCGAAGAGGCCTCTGCGCGCGCCGGCGCGGCTGCCTTGGCGATCCGCACGCACTGCATAAGTGTCTTTCTCGGGGAGGACACGAAGCGCGGGCCCTTAAAAATGCTGACGTGTCGATGGGGCTCCGGGTCCTGGCTCTCGGAGTCCAGACCGAAGTCCTCTGCCAGGGCGTGTAGAAATTGCCGCTGGTACGGCTTCATAGGCTTGAACCGCATGTTGCGCAGGTTCGACTCGGCGAAGACGCGGAACTCGCGCTCCTGCGTCTGCGCCCACTGCGTGTTGTCCCGGAAGAGCTTGAGCGTGACGGCCTGGTAAGGGATGTGATCATCCGTGTGGTCTGGTTCGACATTGAGCGCCTCAGCAAGCTGTCGGTTACGTTTCTGCCGTGCACACTCGTCGTCACATTTCAGAGCTTCCCGTTGCGGTCCTTCCGGATTGATCCGTGTGGATAGGCACTTCACTTTCTGTTTACGCCGTTGGCAGTCGCAGACTAGGAACGTCTCTGACTGGCATGGTTTGTCCTCGTTGCAAGGTAGTGGTGTGTGGCATTCGTCAACACACTCGTGGCCCTGCGGGCAAGACCGTCTGGCCTTGTTGCACCGCTGCGAACAATGCGTGCCTGGAATGTCTACGTCTTCGCATTCGCCTTCTCGATGGCACGGCTTTTGACATGTGTGCAGACTAAAGGGAATATCAGCACAGCTGAAGTGACACATGGACTCGTAGAGTTGTAAGACCTACCCGCATTTCAAGTCCTTCAGACAAGGCCGACCGCAGCGAGGCTCCTCAAACCAACACGGCTGGTTCTTCAGGACCTCTTTGCCGCAAATACAGCGCTTTTCAACCAAGAATGGGCATTTGGGACACTCGACATCATCTGGGTGGCACTGGTGCTCAACCTGAGGGTGATTGCACGTTGTTCGAGGCCGAGTGCATGGAAACCTACACTGAGGAGCTTGGGTGCCACACTAGAAGAACAAGGTTAGTGGTTGTCGGACCTGAGGCTGGTGGCTTAGAAACCGAGATACGTACTGGCTGAGGAGGATAGAGCCGCGTGCGACCGCAGGCGCAGGCTATTTCCTCAAAGATCGCCTCGAGGCAGGAGTTGCAACTGCCTCGATGGCAGAGTTGCTCACAGAAGTGTTTTTGACACGCCAGGAGACGCCCGCACATCCTAGAACAGATATGCTCATCTTCAACATCTTCGGTGGCAGCATTTGCTCTGCGCCTGTTTGCCTGGCGCTTGGCCGCCGCTTTCTCGCCGCGACAGCATCGTGAGTCGCATTGATGCCTTCCACAGTT
Source organism: Diaporthe citrichinensis (assembly GCA_014872995.1). Classification (NCBI taxonomy): domain Eukaryota; kingdom Fungi; phylum Ascomycota; class Sordariomycetes; order Diaporthales; family Diaporthaceae; genus Diaporthe; species Diaporthe citrichinensis. The sequence goes on along the minus strand of JADAZR010000010.1, from coordinate 265,530 downwards.
CAAAGTAGCGCGACATGTTCGAAAGCACATCGGTTGCTGGACATCTTGCGGTGGGACTTGCTGACAAGTAGACTCGACGGTTGTTCGGCCGCATTGACAAGAAATATCCATCTTCTGGAAACAGGGAGGGCATTTCTCAGTATGGCAGGTTTCCTGGCAGAAATGACCACAGGCCATCTTGATACCACAGGTCTGCGTGCAATGGGCGATTTTCTCTTGACATGACTGTCGAGGTTCCGACATGATCTCCTCCAGAGGGGTCTTGGCGCAAGGGCAATGTGTGACCAGATCAGGGGACAGAGGACAGTGGGCTGCTTCTTCGTCTTGGGGATGGCACGGCTTCTCACACGTGTGGAAGCCGCAGTCGTATTTCCGCCCACACCCTTGGTCGCACGCGAATGAACCTTCATACCAGGTCCCGGTGGGGATATCGGACTCTTCGGATGGTTCGGCTTGCAATTGTCCAAAATTATAGCTTTCAAGGACGTCCTCCCGTTTATTGCAGAGGATTTCCTTGCGTTCCTTGCCGCAGTAACAGGTCGAGAATACTGGCACACTGCAGGAGCCACAAAGGCCAGGATGACACGTTTGACTGCAAAAGTGCTCTCCACATGGTAACAAATCTCCGCAGATCTCGTTGCAACTAAAGCCGATGACATAGTCAGTGTCGACGCATCGCTTCTGAGAGGTATGCTTGCCGCAAAAGCACGGCTGGACGGGGCCCATGAGCGTGCAAGGTGGACACGGGCCTGAATGACACGATAACGGGCATGGATGTGGACAAGTTGCGCGTGGCTTGGAGCAAGTCTGGCCACACGAGTGAGGCGGCAGCCCCGGGGTCGATTTCGGATTCAGCTCCTTAGAACACCAACAATGGTAGGGACCGGGCTCCTCCGTCAATTTTGAGTTGCAGCCGGGACATCGCCACGTCGGTTCCTGGCCTTGGGGCTGCTCGCCGTCCATCTGGCTCTTGTACCATTTCCGGGTGCAGTGGTGATGAACAACTGTCCAGCAGGTAGTGCACGCCCATATGCGCGACGTACGGACGACTTCGGAAGAGCATATGACGCACTCATACTGTCCGTTATCGATGTCTTCGTGAATACGCGTTGTCAAGTCTGGCGCCTCAGACTTTGATGCTCTCCTGGGCCGTGGCTTTGGCGCGTCCTGGGCTTTCGACTTGGGCGGCCGCCTCTCCCTTGGTGGTATGGGCTGGCCTGGAACGAAGGCAGGAGCGTCGGCGCTGAGGAAGGATGCGGCGTCTTGGTCCACTGCGGAAGAAAGGTGCCCGCCGAATGCTCTGCGAGGAGCGATTTGGGTTCCCTGAGCGGCCTGGCCTCCCCTACCCCCTCGCCTCCCGCCCCTCCTCTCACCCCGGCCCCTTGAGTTTGCGGTCCTTGGCTCCGCCGGGCCAGAGGGCCTCTCGCCAGCAGGCGTGGTTGAATCCTCTGTCGTCATAGGAGTGGCATTGCCGCTTAACGGCGGCGCTTGCCCCCCTCCTCCACGGCCGGCAGCTCTGTCGTGTGCTCCACGGCCTCTTCCCCGACCAGACCTGCCCCTTCTATTTGAATTTGAAGTGCCTCTCTGCGAGGACGTTGGTGGTGGTGCCCCAGTGGCAGGCGTGACTTGAGAGTCAGCCATGACGATGTGAGTGGGTGTTGAGGTGTGGCGTCCCAGACTGGTATGTCGGGAAGCCAGCTTGGTGAGGTCTGATATTGCGCTTTTTGAAATACAGCGACTTGGAAACGTTGGTGAAGCTTAACTTGCAGGAAATTTGAGTGTCGTCTCAAAGTGAGAGATGAAATTACTTCGAGACGAAAGGTGAAAGTTGAGGGCGATACAGACACAGATGCAGCTGGGTAGTCAATTTTGGAATGAGAGGCTGAGGTAATCAGGCTGGCCACTGCAGTCCGCGTAAAACTTTGTTGCTTCGTGCTGTATTCGAATTGCAGACGAGACAAACAAAGCTCCCCCTCAGTTGCCCGGTGGCGAGCTGGCGGGGTCTTATCTGGAGCGGTCCTGCCAGAATCCCCAGTGTGCGGGTGGAAAACAAAGATTTCGCACTCGTTGACCAATTCACTTTTCGGCAGGGGCGAAGCCATCCACAAGTGACTCAGAATGAATGATGACCCAGTCGTCGAAACAGGCATCTGCATAACCCTGCAACCGAGCTCCGCTAGCCGCTTACGGGGCCCGAGTGTTGCTTGGCGCGGCTTTGCCACCGGTCCCGACCCGGGATTCTGGGCCTGGACGTGGACCTGAACCTGAACCTGGGGCAAGCCTCCCCACCCTGGACCCCAACTCGCACAATGTCATCCTGCTGTCTCAGAATTGTGACTCTTCGCACAGCCCTATCGAAGCCACCAAGATACCACATCAGTTCTTAATGTGAGGCTGACTGGGGGTTCTCCAGCCCATGACTCCCCAGCTACCACCCAGTCGGCATGGGCGAAGGTACGTGCAGCGCATCCTCTCACCATCAGAACCAGAGCAACACTCAGCAGTAAGCGTCAGAGACCTGTTGAGGGATCTAGGCCCCCTAAGCGTGAGAATACCTCAGAGTGGCCTGAAGACTTTGCTACCCCGGCCTAAGGTAATTTTTGGAGGCGCCCTCCTCCAACGAAACCTTATACGTGACAAGAGATCTGAAGTTCTTCTTTCATTTCAGACCCATTGGCATGCAAAGGCTTTCGAAACTTGTCCTATTTCTGCGTATACCATGATATCTCTTCTTTAGAGGTAGAATGCTGGCGATCTATCGTGCTTCCATAAAATAGATGTGCGCCATAATACGAGGACGTCTCTTTTCTTTAATGGATAGATTGCTATTTCATGCTGGAGGCGTGTTATCCTTAACCCATGACTTCAAGAAATATGAGCCCGTCGTATGTATTTGGATTTTACGAAACCATGAATTTAAGACAGGCGTACAGGTACCATTCGTGTGTTCCATTGCTGTAGGTCTTTATCGTTCTCGTAGACTACCATACTGTGTAGCCTTGTAGAATTGTAAGGTAACTTAAGGTACCAGGGCCTGTTCTTTCACGCGGCGAGAACAGTACTTAGTACTTTACGGACATGCTTTAGGGCATAGTCTGAAGACTTAGACCCTAAGACGTTGGTTACGTTAATAGAGGGACTTAGTAAACTACTTACTAAAGGCACGGTAGTCCATACTTTGTAGCCTTTGATATCCTCTCGCTATCGATTTGGTAGTAAGCGGTGAAGTAAGTTTAGGTGTCGAAGACTTTCACAAGTTCTTATAGAAATTTCGATCTACTTACTGGTATATTACTTATTAGTCTTATAAAAGTATTAGTAAGAAATTTCTAGATAATATTGATGGTAGGCAAGGACGTATTTCACATGAGCTTCCGTGTGTGTGATTGATGAAGTAGAATGTGTATATATAACGTATAATAAATACGACTATGGGATATCAATGAACTATATATCACAAATTGAATATGTAAAGACAGAACTATGAATGACCTCTACCATGACCAAAGTGGCATGTATGAAAAGTTTGGCCACTGGATGCCTTCCAATGACATCTGAGGCCTATGAGTCCCCAGAAACCAGCTCAATCGTTTCCACTCGTGGTGGTTTATCGAGGCCGTATTAATATTGTCTGCGCATTTCTCCACTGTGGGTCATCATGACTTAGGTGTCAAAGTACATTTCGAATACACTCAGTCTGGCCGCGCAGTCTAGTCTCCTTTCACATCATAGTACTACCCTCTACCTTGCTCGGCTCTGTTACACGGCGGAATCAGGGCGTGGAAATGAGTTCTCTTTGAGCCGCCAAATTAAACGTCGACCCGAAACAGCGAACGGATGCCGGTGCCCACAAGGTCGGCATACATAAGATACAAGCGCTTTGTAGTTAGATCAGGCAGGGCTCGTCTTCACATCGGCTGTCATTCAGACACCGAGTCCACCGTTGCCGCATATAAGATAACTAGCAAGCGGGCTTCTCTGCCGAGATGAAAGGCGAGGGCAAGTTGCCCAAGCACGCTGAGCCTCTTAAGTCCTACTGATTTTGATGAGATGGGATGACGTGTTGCTTGATAGCACCTAGGCTCGCATCTCTTCGTCCAAGAAGACTCAAAGCTATGATATATTTGAATAAGTTTCTGGTACGACGAGAGGTGCATCCTTTTAGACAATATACCACATATCATAGTCATTCACAATTGCTGAGGGTGATGCGAGTCAGATTTAACACCGCAGGCTAGAGATCCACAATGCCCTGTGACATAAATTGAAATGGACTTCTTGAGGCAGATACTGTCTGATGCTACATGATACTTGGAACTGTTATTGAAGGAAAAAGCTTGAGATAAACCTGGAGGAACGCAAAAAAGAAGTAGATGAGAACTCCCAGAGCGCTGTGCAGGGGTGCCCGAAATCTGACTATCTCCCAGTGCTTTGCTAAGTGACAGTTCGAAGGACAGAGCCCAAAGAACCTGGCCCGGACATCGGTCATGTGCTTCTCCATAGTTAGACCAATCTGTGCGGCGAAGCCAGGAACAGAGATAGGTGCTCGGGAGATCCCGACACAGACTATACGGGAAGAGCGGTGGGACCTGATCCCAAGATTTGCTCAGGGGCCGTCATCTTCGATAAGCTGACTAAAAGACTATTAAATCAAGCTTGTGACCCCTGCAACAGGGCCTTTCTATTTACGGGACCAATTGTGGGTTGTATCAGTATCGCGGGAGCCCATATGAGGCAAATGCCGAGGTGATAGAGAGCGGGATGGTCAGCTGTTCTCACAACATCGAGAGGGGTTGCTCGTAAGATCAGACAGGAACCAGGGATGTGGGTGTGAAGCAGTCGATAGTCTGCAATGTAGCGCCTCGAGGGACCAAAGATGAGTTGCCCCTATCACAAACCAGTAAGCGACGGTCTGACTGCGTCGTTGGCCCCATTCACGGGCTGAGAATTTTGACGCAGATTGAGTTCTGAGCGGGAAAGATGTGGCCGGATCGAGCCAGGCCCAGACGTTGGGCGTGGCTGATGATCCCACGATGGGAACCAGCGGGGTAAAGGCGGGATCACAAGGAAGGCGCAGCTTTGTTGCTATCATCTAGCCGTACTCCGTGGCTGCAGAAGCTGAAGAGCTGCATAGGAGCTCAACGTGGGTTGTGCATGTCCCAACCTGGGGCGGTGGGCAGACGATGACCTGATACTCAGAATGGGGACTTGGCGTCACGGCAGCAAGGCCTCGGGGTTATGCGACGGAAAGGGCAAAGATATAAGTCTTTCCCAGCTTAAACTACATACTTACTTCCTCAGCGATGTGATTAATGACGAACGGCTTTGCCTGGAATGAGTCTGCATATGTGTGTAGGTGTGCATGCTGCCGTCCATGCAGCATGCTATTATAAGCCATGTGGCCACAAGACAACCGTGGCTGCGCATGTGGCTGGCTAGACGTGCCACCTCAATGGAGTCGATTGACGCGGTATCCAAGCAGACACAACAGCTCTAAGCATCATTACCTGGGCTCCTGGGACCGGTCGTGTCGCAGAGTGGCGGGGCCCGTTGCGACTGGACTGGCATAGACTTTAATATACGAAGTTAGGTAGCAGTTGCCTAAATGTTGAATCTGATTGCCGGCCGAGCCTAGGCGGAAGAGTGGTCGGGTGACACGAATCGAAGCTTTCAACGGTGCCGAAGCGTATTGGATATTTCCGAAGTCTACAGGACATACATGCAGAGTCTCCCTCCATGCATGCAGCCGCCGTCAGTCCGGTTAAGGTCCCGATCGAAGATGAAGTGTTCCATTCGAGGCCGTGTCTAAGTATGGTTAGTCTTGTGTGATGCGTTTTCCATTTCTGGCATCAAGATTCGTGGCGAGCGCCGACGGTGATGGAGCTTCAAGGGCTTGCGTGCCGGGCCGAAGACGATCGCAAAAGTCAATCCATTAACTGTTGTCCTGACGGACTGACGGTCAGAGTCTCGCCGCGTCCTTTTGAGTCACACTGTAGTTTGGTTTTTCGAGCACCAACGGGCATGGATATCTCGGTGTACAACCAGCCCCAAGCTCAGACTCAGCTGGCGTGGCGCATGTAATCACCGATGTGACCTTGCCATGTAGGGTCCCGACAGATTGCAATTTACTGTCCACCGCCCCGGGCGATCATACAGCAGCCGCACATGAACGTTGAGAGCCTTGGGTTGGGGGCAGTTGAGAGCGTCGAGCGCAGCCAGGGCGCTGAGGCCCATGGGACGGGCTGTTGAAGATCTTCTCTGTGCACCTGCATGTACGAGAGTGGCCGTGGCGCATAGCCAATTTCTAAGAGAGATGAAAGTCAGAAAGGTGGGCTGATGAATGTCAAGTCGCGAAGAAAGCCAAACCGAGAAGCGCGCGAAGGGTAAAGCAAAAAGCAAGCTACGTGAATGGGATCCATTAAGCTCCGACAAGTGTATATTTCACGATACCACCAGAGATGCACCCCACAATAATGCCGAGTTGATGGGCTCTCGCTACCGGCAGGTATCGTAGCAGCGATAGCACCAGCTGCATTGGACAGCAATCAAGTGACCCGGTTGCCAGGCTTCGAAGACGACATCGTGCAGGAAGGGGGACTACCTACTGCGTGCAGTAGATAGTCCCGACGAGTTGAGGCGGTAGTGATAACGGCAGTAGTAGCTGTGGCAGTAGCTGTGGCAGGAGGAGGAAGAGCACTGGGGAGGATTGGGAGGATCAGGATGCTGGGCCGCCTCGTATTTTCGGGATAAGCACTGACTTGCAGTCTGCCACGGATGCACTTGCCTTGCTCATACGCGCTTGGATTGGCCAGTTCCTAATTGGGCAGGTGAACTACCCAGGTAAGCGCAACCTACATGTACATCCATGATATGCGCGGGATGTTTCCTGCATGAGCCATCCACACACACCTTCGCGTCCCAAATCTAAAATTTCTGAAGCTCTATCTCTGCCTGCTATCTATCTGCCTGTCTTGGCCTCTCGCTGACCTGTTTCTCGCACTTTCCCACCCATGTCCTTTCCACTCCGATATCTCTGCCGGCTTCCCGGGTTGGCGATGCCGAGGTCACTCGGAATCTGTACGTGTCCCAAGCGGTGAGAGCTTGCTGTCCAGCAGAGGAAGAGAGGCGCCTAGTGTCGCCATCCATCTCTGAGCAACCATGGGACAGATTCAGGAGCTGGACTACTCCCCAGATACTAGTCGTCGAGGCTGCTAGCGGGCCACCCAATCTGCGGCGGAACCACATAGTAAATACAAAGTTCCCAGACATTAGCCATGTCCCCAGATTCTTCACGCCATAAGGAAGGACGCCGCGAGAAATCGTCCCAAGTAACTTCCAGATTTGTCTCCCAAGAAATTTCGAGTCCGCCATGTCACGCGTTTGACATGCAGTACCACCACATGGCCCTCGTCGATCACCACAAAGTCCCGAAATTCGGCTTGGACATGCAGTCCACTTCGCCCAACACTCACCAAAGCACCGCCCTCCCTGCCATCCAGCCATCTTGGCAAATACGACGCGCTTGTCAAGGCCTCAACGCTCGCTTGAGCACATTGTGCATGAGGCTAACCCCCAAGCTTGCCTGGGTACTTCTAGGTTGCCGCCAACCCATGTCCACACCTGCAGCCCGGACGGCCCCCTGTCCACCCTGTCTCTCGGGGAGGCCAAGCTTGTCAATCCCACTGACGCTGAGCGTGGACGATTCCACTCCTGGGCAGGACAGGACGCCCTCATGGCCTGAGCCTCGTATTGCGCTGACTGTGTCTGCAGACGTGGCACGATGCTACTATCGCTACTATATCCTCCAGCTTGACGGATCAGTTCGGCACCCTTATCGTGAAATTATATCCAGCGGCAACCCCCGTCTTCCAGACCCTCGGCTCGCAATGCACACTCTCGCCACCTGTGCTCGTTGATCCAATATTTGTCTTTTTTTCGCTCCGGGGTGGACGCTTCGTTCACGATGAAGGCCACAATCTGTGCCCCACAAGCATCCGTGCTTCTGCTTCTGGCACTTGTAAGTAGCCATTCTCATCGAGTCAGCCTCACATCCAGCTCACAATATCCAGATATCTGCTTGTAACGCTGTCCTTGTGAGGAGAGCCCTCAGCACGCCCGCCACATTACCTGGAGCATGGCTATATCAAGGTTGCTACACGTAAGCGGCCATGGACTACCCCTTGACCACTGCTATGACTGACTTGGGGGGACAGAGACGTTGGGAGGACAATCAGTGAAGCCTCCTATGTTGATGGAACGAACATGACCGGTCTGAACTGCATCAGCTATTGCTCGTCCCGGGGCTTCCAGTATGCCGGAACGGAGTACAGTCAGGAGTGTTGTACGTCCACTCAAGCCGAACCTTTCTGTTAGCATGTGCTGATCTACTTTCCAAAAGACTGCGGAAGCGCACTTGCAGCCGCTGCAACAAATGCTACTGAATCAGACTGCTCGTCGCCCTGCACGGGCAATGCCAACGAGCCTTGCGGAGGAGCAAATCGCTTGACCTTGTACTACAGCTCTCAGCCCGTGGGCCCTCAGCCAAACCCAGGCGTCGACGGATTCAACTATGTTGGCTGTTATTCGTACGTGATTTGGGACGATTTGAGGTACCGGAGAGAGAGGATATGTCGTATGCTAATTCACTATCAGCGAGGGATCAAGTGGCAGGACTTTGACACACGGCATTGGATCCGTCCCTGCGGCGCAGATGACAATTGCCGGGTGCGTATCAGCTTGTAAAGCAGCCGGTTACTCGCTGGCTGGTACTGAGTACTCGTCAGAATGCTGTCAGTTGTTGTCCCCGTGGATGTCACACATACGGAGTGCTTCTGTGCTAATGTTCCAACAGACTGTGACAATAACATTCAGAATGGCGGTGCACCGGCTTCAAGTGGCTGCAATATGCTGTGCAGTGGAAATTCGACCGAGATCTGCGGGGGGAGCAGCCGTCTTTCCTTGTACTCTCAGGATGGTGTTGTGCCTGGCGGTCCGAGTTCCACCGTGTCTGCCGTCACGTCAACAGCCTCTACGCCGGCAGCCACAGGGTTTCCGACAGGCTGGTCTGCCCAAGGGTGCTGGGTCGACAATGGCCAGAACCGCATCCTCTCCTACATGGCCCCTGACTCACAGACACTGACACCTCAGTCCTGTGCCCTCACGTGCAGCAACGCGGGCTACACCGTCTCAGGGACCGAGTATAGCACCCAGTGCTTCTGTGGCAAAGGCATCTCAAATGGTGGGGTACGGGCCACGGCGGATACAGAGTGTAGCTCCACGTGCTCGGGAGACACTACACAGACGTGCGGTGGGCCGGACAGGCTTTCCATTGTTTCCCAGGGAGCACCTGGCGTCGAGCTACCTCCTGCGCCGATAGGGCAGGTGGGCAGTTGGACGTACCAAGGATGCTACAACGACAATGCCAACGGCGCCAACCAAAGGACCTTCCCATGGCAACTCATATACGCCGGTACCTTGACTCCTGCAATATGCCTGGACAAGTGCGCGTCGTTTGGGTATGCAGCTGCTGGCCTGGAGTACGGCCAGGAGTGTTACTGTGAGTCGCGAACATGGTCTGCTATCTCTCATTGGCCAACGTCGTACTGACCTCATGACCCAAAGGTGGCGACCCGTCTGATATCGACAAGAACAATGCGACGAAGCAAGCCGAGACCGGCTGCAGCATGGTTTGCGCGGCAAACTCGTCGGCCATCTGTGGAGGTGAGAGCCGGCTCTCGACGTACTTCTGGAACGGCACGGAGCCCCTTTACACCTTTAGCTATCCCACGGGCGCTGCAGCTGGGAAATACGAGTTTCTCATCGGGGGCGTGACGATCCCCTTGATGGTATCCGAGTCCATCACCGGCAAGGTTAGCTTCCTTTCCAAGTGGGGCACCGGCCCGGGCAATGAGACGGGCGCGTATGAGCTCGATCTCACACTGGTGAATGACTTCTCCAAGGCGTGGAGGACGTTGCACGTCAAAACGGATCTCTTCTGCGCGGCTGGTGTGGTGCTTCCTGACAAGGGGGGCCGTCAGCTGACTGTGGGTGGATGGTCCGCCGAGTCAACTGAGGGTGTCAGGCTGTACTGGCCCGACGGCTCGCCTGGTGTATGGGGCACGCACGACTGGCAGGAAAATGTCAATGAGCTCAGACTCCAGGTCGGACGTTGGTACCCTTCGGCCATGGTCATGGCGAACGGCTCCGTGATGGTTATCGGTGGTGAGGTCGGTTCCAATGGTGCGGCTGTGCCCTCGATCGAGGTCCTGCCTTCCACTGGCACTCCGCCTTTGTATATGGATGTAAGTCACTCTCACCTCGACTCGGTCCTGTGAGCAGTCTTGATGCTAACTTTGGTGGACAGTGGCTTGACAGGACAAACCCCAACAACTTGTATCCCTTCGTTTCTGTCCTCCCATCCGGTGGCATTTTTGTTCAGTACTGGAACGAAGCACGCATCCTGGACGAGCGGACCTTTGAAACCACCAAGACCCTCCCAAACGTACCCGGTGTGGTCTATGGTACCCTCGGTGGTAGGACCTACCCTCAAGAAGGCACGGCGGTCCTCCTGCCCCAGGTGTATCCCTACACAGATCACCTCGGGGTGCTCATCTGCGGTGGCAGCACAGTAGACGGCCCAGGCAATGCGATCGACAACTGTGTGACCACCTTCCCCGAGGACGCCAACCCAACATGGACCCTGGAGCGTATGCCTTCACCTCGTGTGATGACGTGCATGGCCCCCCTCCCCGACGGCACATATCTCATCGCAAACGGCGCATTGCAGGGCTGGGCCGGCTTCGACCTCGCATCCAAGCCCAATCTCAACGCCCTGCTCTACGATCCCTCGAAGCCAGTGGGAGCCAGGGTCAGCGTCATGGCCAACACGACCATCGCGCGGCTGTACCATTCGGAAGCCATCACGCTGCTCGACGGGCGCGTCCTCATCTCGGGTTCGGACCCCCAGGACAAGAGCCCCGCGCAGAACCCTCAGGAGTACCGCGTCGAGGTCTTCAGCCCGCCGTACCTGCTGCAGGGCAAGCCGCGACCGACCTTCACGATCGCAAACAAGGACTGGGCGTACGGCGCGACGGGGATCCCGTTCACGCTGGGAGCGGCGGCGCAGAACGGCGCCATCAAGGTGACGCTGCTGGGCGCGGTGCACAGCACGCACGGCAACAGCATGGGCGCGCGGAACCTGGTGCCGAAGATATCGTGCAGCGGCACGAGCTGCACCGTCGACGCGCCGCCGAATGCGCACGTCTGCCCGCCCGGGTGGTACCAGTTCTTCGTGGTGGACGGGGGCGTGCCGGCGGTGGGCGTGTACGTGCGGATCGGGGGGGATCCGGCTAAGCTGGGCAACTGGCCGGATTTCCCCGACTTTACCGTCCCAGGGGTTTAAGTGAGAGCGAGGGCCGAGATTTCCTACGTTTTGTCCCTATATATGCTTGTAGGCATTTAGATGATTGGGTCGATGGACACGTCTCATAGCGTGGACGATTGCATATGTAGTTTCCATATAGTTAGCATCAAGAGATAGATACACCGAGCCCATGGAGTTATGATGAATCAATCCCTGCCTGTCTCAACGGACCTACCGGAGGTATCAGACAACGCGACTCCGAATTGGCTCACCGGGGAAACTCGAAGCTGATTGGGCCAGGTTGTACAAGCGCTGAAATGCGGTGCTGAGCGACGGACATATCGCACTGACGCGACTCTTGTATCTCCTTGACCGGCAGTTCCGCTCGCAAGAATGTTGCAGCCAGTAGTGTTCAGATGAATCGGATCAATCTACAATGCCGAAGGCTTCTTTCGCCGTGGCATGTGTGTGGTCAGACGGCCACACTGCACTAAGTGGCTTAACGCCGGTTAACGCCAGGGGTCATTCAAACTCACATGTCTGTTCATGGTGTAACCGTCGGGCGGGCTAGTAAAGGTACTGACGTCGAGCCCGCCCTACGTAGATCGAAAGCTTATATAGCTGTTGATGTTCCCGTCATGCTCTGCTTTGTCTGGGGGTGATTCAAAGTGTGTATATCTTCCAGCAGACAACAATAACCCTCACAGGTCGAAAACAGCAGCAGCAGCAGCAGCATCGACTTGAAATCACACAATGTCCTTCTTCTACAGCCAACTCTTCGTCAAGCCGGTGTACCCCACCCGGATGCTCAATGGCCAGACCGTCATCGTGACGGGCTCCAACACGGGGCTGGGCAAGGAGGCGGCGCGGCACTTCGCGCGGCTGGGGGCGGCGAAGCTGATCCTGGCGGTGCGCAACACCAAGGCGGGCGAGGCGGCCAAGGCCGACATCGAGCAGACGACGCAGTGCGCGCCCGGCACGGTAGAGGTGTGGCCCCTGGACCTGGGCGACTACGCCTCGGTCAAGGCGTTCGCGGCGCGGGCGGCGCGGGAGCTGGAGCGCGTGGACGTGCTCTGCGAGAACGCGGGCATCGCGACGGACAAGAAGAAGGTGGTGCAGGGCCACGAGAGCACCATCACCGTCAACGTGGTGTCGACATTCCTGCTGGCGCTGCTGATGCTGCCGCAGCTCAAGGAGACGGCGAAGCGGTTCGGCGTGCGGCCCAGGCTGACGGTGGTCGCGTCCGAGGTGCACGCGTGGTGCAAGTTCCCGGAGAGGGACGAGCCCAACGTCCTCGCGTCGCTGGACGCGAGCGAGGACCTGGGCGAGCGCTACCAGGTGTCGAAGCTGCTCGAGGTGCTCGTCATCAAGCAGATCGCGCCGCGGATCAAGGGCGGGGTCACGCTCAACATGCTCAACCCGGGGCTGTGCCACTCGGAGCTGTCGCGGGACGCCGGGCTGGGGCTGGCGGTGATGAAGTTCTTCCTGGCGCGGTCGACCGAGGTGGGCTCGCGCACGCTGGTGGCGGCGGGGCTGGCGGGCGAGGAGAGCCACGGCAAGTACATGTCGGACGCGGTGGTGGCCGAGCAGGGCCTGTCTGCGTTTGTGCGCAGCGAGGAGGGCGACAGGGCCGGGAAGAAGGTGTGGAAGGAGCTGAGCGACATACTGGACAAGATCGAGCCTGGTGTGACGGCGAATATCTAGCAGGGGTCAGTGCTGGGTAGCGGATGATTGGGTAACTTTTAGCGTGTTGTGACTGTATTGAATTTCCTATTTCCCCTCCAGTATCCGGTCAACGGTTGTGACGTGAGATTTGTGGTTGTTAGACAGGAAGTAATATTTGTTGGTTGGTGAGAAATCCCAGTGCATTAATGTCACTGTGCAGTGCAGCATAGCGTCCTTCCGGATGACAGCAGGGGCTCTGGTCTGTCACTCTTGGACTGCTGATCACAAGTATGACAGAACGACAGGGGCAGAACTTGAACAATTGTCTGATTCTAATGCTCGCCCACATCATTTCGGGCAAGTTCGTTCATCAATACCTCACACGTACGAGTACCTGAAATAGACACTCTACTGAATATACATGCTGCACCTCGAAGGTGGCAGCGCACCCAACCCAAGTGAGCCTTTCTCGCCTACATACATCACACAAAGATTAAGTCAGAATTAGAGATATGATTTATTAATGAGCATGTTGTTTTTCTGATTTTCTACCATAATAATGGAAACCAAAGGGCACAGTATTCTCTGCTCATCCTATACACATGCAGGGCGCGTGGTTTAGAGTGGGGCGGAAAGCCTGCCGTCCCACCCCCTGCACCCTTCAAAAAATAAATGTTGACTTACTTCACTTCACCATACCCGTGCCACCTCTACGCCGCCCCGTCTGGGCCCCAATTACAACCGACTGTTTACTAAACCCGAAGCTTACGGTCCAAGCTTGATAGCAAAGAGCCGTTGAGGCTCCTCAGAATGCGTCCTTGAGCAACAGATCGCACAAGGCTGAGTGGCCCAAGCATGCGCGGCTGCTCATCTCCGCGCCTCACCCCCAAGCTTGGCCGCGCACTTCCGCTCTTTTGCCCTCGGGGCTCTGCCTCGTCCAGCACCAGGGCTTCTCATATCGCAATCATTCAACGGCATAGTGTACGTCGTGTGGCTCAGCCACTCTCCCAGACCCCGCTCACAACTCCAGGGAGCCCTCAACCCGGAGTTCGCAGGGGGCATTCCGTACTAACATGTCCATAGACCCCCATCTCTGTGCCTTCGCCATGGCCATGTTATGGGCATCAACCAGGCCGCTGTTACGGCCTGTTGTGCCCAGGAAACTCAGCTTCGAAGGACCAACTCTCCGAAAATGCATCCAGCGCCGTGGCTTCGTAACCCTGGGCATTGAGACATCCTGTGATGACACCTGTGTCGCGGTTCTGCGAACCAAAGAGGTCGGCACACACCAACATGTCAACCTACTTGTAAATAAGAGGGTCACTTGTGCAAATAAGCATCATCAGGGGGTTCATCCCGTCGAGGCGGTTGAGTCACACAATCGGAACTTACCTGCACTTCTGGACTATGCCATGAAGACCAGCTTCTCCAAACAACCCCCGGATCTCATTGCCGTCACCAGAGGACCGGGTATGAAGCCTTGTCTAAATGTTGGCGTCTCATTTGCGAAGGCCTTGTCTCTTGCTTGGGGTGTACCGCTCGTTGGTGTTCACCATATGCAGGCACATGCCCTCACCCCCCACCTGGAGGCAGCAATGTCGCTACCGCATGGGAACTCCATCGATGTCCACGAGCCACAGTATCCCTTTCTCACTCTGCTGTACGGCTCATCCCCCCCCCCCCAACTACACACACACACACACACACACAAACACACACACACAAAACCCGAGGGTTTTGGTTGATGGGAGTCGTCTTTCTGCTGCTTGGTCTGGCACGAGTATTTTTCTCAGAAGTTACAGTTGCTGACCGAGAAATCGCAGGGTTTCTGGTGGACACACAATGCTGGTCTACACAAAGTCAGCTATCGAGCATAGAGTCCTGGCGTCGACGCAGCGCGGCATCGTGAATCCGATCGAAAAGGGTTCAGCTACTGCCGTCGGGGAGATGCTCGACAAGTGCGCCAGGGCTAGTAAGTAGCTCCCATGTCTCTCTCTCTCTCTCTCTCATTTACTCCCCTTTTCTACTGGGAGCTTGGTTTGTAAGAAGCACTCAACGCCAAGCCTCTCTGTAGTCGCCTCTATAGCCTCCTCCCTGTGTAAGCAGCACAAGGTGGCAGAATGTTACTCACAATGCCACAGTCATCCCGGAAAGGCTCATCCCGAACAGCAATGCTGTGGTTTATGCCAAGGAAATGGAACATTATTGTGCGGGAAGAGTGATGTGGTTAGTAAACCAGGCGCCACAGAAAACCGAAGTTTACCAATCAGTGCTCGGTACATGGTCTGTTCCTCCCCCTCTTCGGCAGTCACAAGAAATGATGTACAACTTCACGGGATTGGGCGGTAAGGTCCGGGCGATAATGCGCGAGAGACCTGACATGCCGGAAAACGAAAGAGCAGAGCTGGCTTATGCCACCATGAAGCTCGCTTTTGAGCACATCATGAGCAGAGTCATTATGGCTTTGGAAAATGACGGAGAGCTCTTGGCCAATCCCCCACAGTCGTTGGTGATATCTGGGGGCGTGGCCAGCAACCGCTTCCTGAGGACTATTGTCACGTCCGTGTTGCAGGCACGTGGCTTTGGTAACGTGACTGTTACGGTTCCCAAGCCCCAATACTGCACAGATAATGCCCCAATGGTCGCCTGGGCGGGACTGAAGATGTATGAAGCGGGCTGGACAACGGACAAATCGTTTCTGCCCCTGGGCGAGTGGCCGATCGAGGAGATCATCACGGGCGTCGACTGTTGGCTCCAGAATGGCGTCGCCGCCTCTTCAGGGTCTACGTCCAAAACGGCAGCTTCTCAACCAGACACAGCCGAGCTACCAGACAAGCCGAAACTCCAGGATCCACCACTGACCTCAACAGCGGATGTTCCTACGGAGCCGGACGCAGTGGCCGCGCCGAATGCCAAGTCCGTCACACCAACCGAGGATGAAGTCTCTGAAAGCAAGTCCAAGAGCGATAATAACGAGCCGAGCGCAAGGCCTGATCCGGGCCCATCGGCAGCGCAGGATGGACAACACGCCGCAGACGGCGAGGGGCCAGACTCTCCGCAAGAAGACACCGCGCGAACTCCACCCAGCCAGGCAAGAGACAGCCCGGCGCAATCGGGGAGATCACCACGGGCGCCCACAGGGCGTACCAAGGCCAACGCACAGCCGGCCAGCGCCAAGAAGGTCACGGAGAAGCGGGACGACCCGATAAAGCAATTGAAGGAAGCGGAGAGGCAGCTCCTGGGCCCCACGGCCCGGCGACCAGCGGAGCCCTTGACGAGGCCACGCCCCAGCCTGGAGCTCCGCGGCCCCAATGAGACCCGCCCTGTCGACGGCCGCATCGCAAAGCCTGACTCTGACAAGCGCCCGGCCGGCGAGCGGGACAGCCATGTGAGTGCGAAGAAGAGTGTTGCCGACGGGGCCAGGCGCGACCCGGAGAAGGGGGCGTTGAAGAGGGAAGAAGTCCTCAGGGTCTTGAACCAGATTGGGGCGGCTGTGGAAAGCGACTTGAGGGCAAAGGCTCAGACCGTGACGACTGACAAGCCCCAGAGGACGCCCAGTGCTACTGCCCCGGGGGAGAAGAAGAGGGTTAACGAAGGGGCCAAGCGCGAACCGTTGAGGGGCTTTAAGGTACAAACAGAAGGGAAGGCGAAAGTAAAAATAAGAGAGGAAGAGGAGGAGAAGGAGAGGCGCATCGTGCGCCTCCTCCCGCCCGCGCCCGCGGACGAACAGGCCCCCGAGGGGTCGCTCCGGACAGGGCTTAACAGACTTAAGAGTTGGATTGGTCTGTAAGGAAGAACCGGATGACTGAGAATAGGGTATAAATTTGAGCTGGGAGAGGGTTCCACTTTGCGCCGGATTGCTACGGTGTGTCAAATTATTTGTAAGATATGGATATCGCAACCCGCATTGGAAAGGCGTCAAGCACACTGTACCAACATTCAGCTGGCGATCTAGCATAGCGTTGAAGCATGGGAACATGGTGCATTGCAAAAAAGCTCATCATTTATTTGTACAGGTACACGGGCGTCTTGTCACCTTCTTTGGCCGCCATGAATGCGGTCCAGATGATGAAAAGGCCTGGCCCCCAACTAGAGAAAAGCCTATGCTCCTCTGCCTCTAGCACACACCACCCATCCCAAGACCTGCCATGCCCATGTCTCTATGACCAACCATTTCTAAGCCTCACACTGCAACCGCCGATGCTGCCCCCATCTAGTCCAGGTTACTCGTGACATTCGTGAACTCGCCCTTCTCCAGCTTCGTTTTCCAGAAGATGGGGTTCGTGTCGTTGAAGCCGTGCCTGACCCAGCCCTCCTCCTTGACGTGATAGAGGTTGATAAAACCACCAGAGTACGCGTCACGGTGCGTGGCGGCCAGGATGCTCCTGCGGCCCAGCTCCAGGGCGTCCTCGTCGGACAGGTTGTAGTCGTACTCGGCGTCGAGCACGCCGTAGGCGAACGTCTGGCCGGAGCCGACGCAGAACAGGTTGCCGGGCAGCCTCGTGCCGTCCGAGTCGATGTAGTACAGCGCGGGCCCTTCCTCCTTGGTCACGCCGGCGCACATGGTGCCCATGGACAGGCCCATGCCCTTGTACTGGTAGACGAGGTTGGCGAGGATCTTGGACGCTGCGGCGACCGAGATGCGCCGCTTGTGCCGCAGCTCGTGCAGCCGGCACTGCATGCCCAGCCAGGCCAGCCAGTACTGGCAGTCGGCGGCGCCGCCGGCCATGGTGCCCAGCAGCTGGCTGTTGATCTCGATGACCTTCTTGACGGTCTGCGAGGCGATCCAGTTGCCCGCCGTGGCGCGGGAGTCGGTCGCCACGATGATGCCGCCCTTGAAGCGGAAGGCGAGGGTCGTGGTGCCGTGGGCGATCTTGATGGGGCATTGGGGGTTGGAGCGGTCGTCGGTTGCGGCTCGGAGCCAGGAGGAGGGCTATTGATTGAGCTATGTCAGCTGTGGTTTCGTTTGGACGGGTTGCCAGCGTGATGAGTAGTTATGCGGTGGTCGGCGAGTGTGATCAAAAGTCTAGGGTAGTGGCCTTACCTGTGCTACTGGAGGCATGGCAAACTTCAGAGATGGGCCTGGCACGCCGTCGGCGAAGTCCATCTCATCCTGCTCTGTGAAGCCCTCATTCTGGGCATACGCCGGCCGGCTGTACTTTGCGACGAGCGTATCCATGGTGACGTCGGCTGTGGTCTATGCTTCTCTGGAAATGGGCTCCCCGAATACTCGAAGGAATGGAGACGAGACTGAAAAAGCCGCCGGGGTCGGTGATGGTGGGGTTGTGAAGGCGGGAGACGAGTGGGTTGGGCAAAGGGACGATGATGAGGTCGACAAACGGGTTGATGGTTTGGCGAGCTGATGTCGTTGGAGCTCAAGGCAGCTCCAAGCACGCGTACTGGGTGACGGGACCAGCAACCCTGCCGGCCGGAGGCTGCAGCAAAGCTGAGCCAGCAGGGGGGATCACACTAGCCCACCCGTTGACAGTGGACACCTTCCAGAGTTGCAGGGGTCCAAAGCTGAAGCACAGGCCAATACTCTGTCATCTCTCACAGGCCGAGCAGCACAAGGCATCCGTCCACCCACTCCGGGCCGTCTCCTTTTGGCGACAGCTTGTTCGCAAACACTTGGGACTTACACAGCGAATCTCCCGCATACACGACACCCAACAGATCTCTCTCGCCCGACGGCTGCGAAAGCCGCAATACCGTACACCATGGGGTTTATCAGCGGGATCCTCTACGGTCAGTCTAAGACAATCCGTCGCATCGACGGACGCACCTGGAACTAACGCCGCTGCCAGTCGTCATCCTCATCCTCAATGCCATGTGCATCCTCTCCGAAGACCGCTTCCTCGCGCGCAGTACGTTGAACCTGCTCAGGGCCCGATCTCGTCCCCCCTTTGCGAAATCCGGAGTCGGACCTTGCGGTGCTTGCCACTTGCAAGCCTGGCAAAAGAGGCGCCCGATATGAAAACGAAGTGACTATGATGTCCAAGAGACTGACGTCTTCCAAAACCGCAGTTAACCTCTCCCCGAAATCCATCGACCCGACCTTCGGACAGTCGGGCGCAGACGCAAGCGTCTGGAGCAAGGTCGCCAGCTTGATATCGAGCGTGCGGATGGTTGTGAGGTGTACGTTTGGGCCCCCCGAATCATCCCTTTGTTGCCTGCCCTCCCCCCCTTGAGGGCGCGTGGTTGTGGGCGCAAGCTCCGTACCTAGAACCCAGAGCTGACACCAAACTGCACGCCGCAAATAGTCCCTCTGATATTTGTAAACGCCGTGATAATAGTCTACGAGCTGATCCTGGGATGAGCGGTCCTGTGGGTAATGCTGCTCGGAGCTCTATTCTACCTGGAGAACCTCGAGGCCAGGCGGAATCGCATGGGCCGACGGGGGCAGGACAGGACGGCTGCGTATTGATGTGACAATTTGTCTGTGTACTATTGGGGCATCCTTAACGGTGGTTGGGGCAAGGCGGGCATATATATGGTTGAAGTCATCCATGCTCAGAGTGCGTGCATGGCGTCAAGGCGTTGGCAGGGAAAAGGACGGGGGGTTGGCACGTTTTATTGAGCGATCGAATCCGATGTGTTCCGGGCCACAGACACTGTTCACCAAGACTGGTACCCCTGAAGGCCCAGGTGCAGACGAGATTGATCCAGATTCAGGCATACCCAGCTCAACAGTAGCTATTTCCAGCACATGAATAATGTACGAGTTGTCGAGTACATCGCCAGTCTTCGTCACGCTTCGAAAATTGATTGTTGGCAGTTGACATCAATATGACATTTGAGCTGCGTCGACACGCAGTCTTAGCGTTTGTCTAGAGATTGGGAAATCAACTACCGTGGCACAAGGAATTGTCTGATCCAAACCGTGACAGTACTTACAAGACCCAGACATTGGATCTCGAGATGTTGCATTATATATGTAGGCGCGCCCGCTTCGTGAACGGCAACCCAGACATTGTACATCAGAACTAAACCATCTAGAAGCCATCCAGAACTATGCGGCTTCCAATCCGCATGGCCACCCGCACACATCCGTGTTTATTTTTCGCTCCATTCGGTATGTATACACCAGCCAAACCATCACCGAGGTGGTGGTGGTGGTGGGTGTCCCAATTTGCCAGAGCCGGATCCTGACCGATTTAGATATCCACAAATCAAGACCGCTCGAGGTGATGCAGGCATATACAATACACAGCCAGCCTCCTCGCCGTGATCCATGGCTATTCTGGAGCCATGCCAGCAGGGCAGTAGCTTCAACGCTTGAACCTAGCTTTTGCTCGGCCATCTCCATAGTTATCCAAGCAATTCCCGTAAAACGCCCATGCAAGCGGAGTCATTCCCGACAGGACCCGCCCAGGATTCCCCTTCTACGAAAAGACATTGCTCTTTTTCCTCCCAATGCCGCTGATGCTAAAACGCTCCTTGAGAGCATGCTTCTCTGGCCGGTCCGCGTTGGACGAGGACCTCGCCTCACTGCCATTAACATCGCCCCCTTCCGACGGGCTACTGCCTGGCTTCTGGATCTTGTCATCCTTGTTCTTGTCCTTGTCCTTGTCCTTGGAGCTCCCTGCCAGCCAACCCATGGACTTGCGGCTCAGTGACTTGCTCCCTTTGTGCCCTCGGCTCAGGAACTTGGGGCTTGCGCTAGCAGGGGCAACTGGACTCGACGCGCTCACGTCCTTGCTTTCCTTCCTGCGCTTCTTCTCGTCCTCCGCTGCCGCTGCCCTGCTCTCTGCAAGCGCTTTCTGCAACTCCTCCTCGTTGGTTCTGCGTGCCTCGAGGATGCGTTTGGCATTTTCCTTGCGTCGCTTCTCCTCCTCCTTGGCGGCTTCCTTCTCGGCAACCTTGCGCGCCTTCTCGGCGGCCTTGAGCTCCTTCTTTTCTAATTTCTTGTCCTCCTTGATCTGCTTCGGCGTCTGGGCGTCCTCTGAGTGAGGCGCAGACGTGACAGGGGTCTGGGGCTCAACGGCTGGTGCTGGCGGCGGTGCGGCGTTCAGCGGATGTGTTTGTATGGGCTCGGGTATGTTTTCCGGAATAGGTGGTACTGGAGGTGCGTGGTCAAAGATGCCGGGCGCAGTCCTCGCGTGATCCAATGTGATGAAGTTGTCCTTGTCATCTATCGGCGAGACAGGTGTGGTGAGCTGCCTGACCAGGGGTGATTTCGGCTCTCCGTTCGTCTTTACGCGGTCCAGTGCCAAGTCGGCCTTCTCGCGCTCTAGTCGGACTTCCTCGAGGCCTTCCGCTTCTTGTTCTGCCATGACCTTCTCATGTGTGGTTTCCTGGTAGAACAGCACGTATGCGCAAGCCATGCCGGGCTTGTCTCCGAAGAAGTTGCGGACGAAATGCTTGTCCACCGGCTCTACCATCTCATCGTCGAACAAGAGCCATCCTCGATCCGGCGTTTTGATGATGGACACATAATGTCCATGGTAAGCGTTCCCTCCTATATGCACAACGACGGCGTACAGCTCATATAAACGATCGGGATCTTCGGCGTCATCTGTCGTATTAAACATACGCAAGTGGTACGGATAAACCACTCGATGGAAAAGTTTCTGCAGTCGGGTGAAATCTTCGGTGTACTTAAAACGCTTCAGGTGAAGAGCCAAGACCTTTGGCAGCTTCTTGATTTTCATCCTCTTCTCAGCTTCTTGCAAGCCACCGCACTGGTCGCAATGGAACTTGTTCCGCTCACAGAGCATCTCCTCGTCAGAGAATTTCCTCAAGCACGCCGTGACTGATGAATGCTCCTCGAGGTCAATAGAAAGGTCCAGGAACGTTTCGTCTCGTTGCGAGGTGGTCTCGCAGGATAAGCACTTCGTTTCTGACGTCAAAACACCTTCGAAAATATCATGAACCCAACCAGTCCCGGGAGATGTCGTTCCTATCGCCTGCTGGGCCTTCATCAATGCAGCCGAGGCTCCAATGGCGTTTCCAACGGAATTTGCATATCCATTTGCATTCGTCGTCTCCAGGTCCTGCAAGCGCATCGCATTGGCTTCCACGCTCGATATGACGTCGTTCAGCACAAGACCATAGAACTCGTGTGCATCCTGGTGGTTCTGATTCCGGAAATTTTCATTGTCGCGTTTGAAAATTTCAAGAAATCGTTGAGGGCTTAGCACGCCTGTCCGTGTATTGCTCTCAATCAGGGCCGTGAAGATGTCTTTCAGCCCCGTGAACGTGCATTCCTCCATGCCGTAAGCCTCAGTGTTGTCCTGTGCCAGTTCTAATACCGGTCCCTTGATCATGGCCTGCTTTTTCTTGTATTCAGGGGAATCCGGCCTGTCTTCTGGCTTCTGCTGCCCGGGTGGTAATTGACCGGCACCGACCTGCTGCCTCTGCTTCATGGCCTGGGTGGCCGTCAACGGCTTTTGCTTGTTTGCCGGGTTGGTGGCATTTCCGTTCATCGGCGGTCTGATGGTGACCTTGACCTGGCTTGTCTGTCCGTTCGGTGTGCCTACGGGCGTGTGTGGTGGGTAGCTCACAACATTAGTGCGGAAAGTCTCACAGTAGTAGAGCGCCTGTACGATGGAGTTACAGTAACTGCCCCACAGTCAGTGTCTTGGGCTCAGTATCGTCGGATGTGGTGTAAAGTGTCTCGTACCATGTATTGCCGAACTGAAGAAACACCAAATTAGCTCGCGTCCAAAGCACAGGTCAGGAAGGATTTCCAACGCACATTCTCAAGACCAAAGAACTTGTCGCTCCCGTCGCTCCGCACCGGCCCTGCATTTTGTAGCATTTTCTCCAGTGGCGTCAATTCTTGTGGAGGTTCATCCTTTTTGGATTTAAGTGTTGGATCTTTGGTAGCAGTCGAAGCGCCCTGCACGCCATTTGCACATTAAGTTAGCCCTCGGCTTCGGAGAACAGCGTATTCATGGGGGCCCGGCATGGTGTTGGACCAGGCGCGCAGACCGGAGAAGAGCGTTCGAGTGCGACTCACAGTACTGGCGCTCCTCAGCTTCTTCATGAAGCCCGCCATGATGGTATAGCAGCGATTGTGTTTGTGAGCTGAGCGAGCGAACAGCGGCCGAGGGAGGAGGACGAGGGCACGTCGAGCCGGTTAACCGGCCGAACCCAGGCGTTCAGGTAGATGGGCGAGATCGAAGGGTCAACATCCGGGATGTGCGCGACAGTCCTGGTGGGACTCTGCCCACTCGGTTCAGGTCAATTCTCGAGGCGAGGGCTGCTGTTCTGACCGGGCTGGCCGTACTGGCGGGCGTGTGACAATGTGGTATGCAGTCGTGCGGCGCGGGTGTGGTGTGGCGCGAGCTTCCCATGCAACGCAGCAAGGCGGGCGTGATTTTTCTACTTATCTCGGCAGGCGGGCTCTTGGATTACGTGGGCGTATGCGTGAGCGTGAGCGTACGTGTGGGCGAGAAGTCGAAGTCGGGGACGGGGGCGAGGGCGACGGCGTGGAAGGACGAATTGGTCCGCCAAAGAGGTCGCAAATGAGGTAGTAAGATGACTAGCAGCAGGCGAGCTAGATAGCTTGTTGACCGGGTAAGCGAGGAGATCTGCGGTGGTAAGGAGAGCGACAGGTAACGAGCGATTTGTGGTGGCCAGTCAGGCAGTCGAGGGAATATGCGAAGGCGCGGCGGAAGGAATCATGGCACGCGGTTACTAATGCTGCAAGTCCGGGGCAGTTTGCCTATTTCCCCATGGACTTGGGGATCGGTTCATCCGCCAAATTGGGTGACTGGGCAGGGGGGGCTGGTTCCCTGTGGAGTAGCTTGAATTGACTGCAGATACTGAGCAGATACTGTATCCGTACCAGAAGGAGGCAGTGGGCGACTGGCGCAAAATACTGTGTGGCGGGGCTGGCTCACACTCGCGTCTCAAATCGACCTGGCTTGACTCGGCTTGACGGGCACGAGGGATCGTGCTAGGCACGCACACAGGCTATGAATATCCAGAGGTTGCAACTGCAACGAACAGAGTGATCCCACACGGCAGCCAACCTGCAGAATCTCAGGTGCGGCAGCGACGGTGGGTGGGGTTTCAACTTGGGGGGGCCGAGTACCCAGGTAGCGAGCGACCCGTCACTTGGAGGTCGGGTACTAAACTACAAGCCTGCCTACCTAGGTACCCACCAGCCTACCAGACTACCTGCTCCAGGCGCTTGTGCAGGGAGATGTCGCGAACTCCGTCGGCCTGTCTACTGCACCTTGGTAAGAGCCTAAGGAAGCTAGCAGTCCTAGCCGGGCCCAGAAGAAGGAAGCGATTGATTGATCCCGCCGTTGGTTCCAGGGTCGGCTTTGGATTAGTGTGATAGGCGCTGCAGTTGCAGGTGCAGGTGCAGGTGCAGTTGCTTCCTACTGTGACCCTGACGGGGGCGGGCAAGTTGGCACCAGGTCCGTTCATCCCCTTAAGCAAGATGGTGGTACAGATGCCGTGTGTTTAAGTTAAGGCCCTTCCAACTCAAAAGTCAAATCCTGATCCTCCCCCTACACCAAAGCTTGGGCAGGTAATCAATCATGAATTCATCGGGCAACTGGACGGCAAGGCAGGGTTGCTGCAGGTGCGGATCAAGCGCGCGTGGTTGCTGCTGTCATTGGGAGGGTCACTCGCCGTTTCCCCTCTCTGCCAGACAGCTGGGCCCAATTGAAACACCCGCCTCTGCACACTGTGTGGCATGGACGGCCAGGGAATGTCTAGATTCAACTCACGACGCCACATGGCCTGTCCTAGGTACCCAGACCCCTACTGGTTCTGAAGACTACCAGTCGTACCAGTCCAACGACCCCTTCTTCCGAAGTGGCCATTGACTTTTTCAAACGCCTGGGTCCAGAATATGCCGCGAGTCTCGTTTTGTCATTCTTCATCATCAAGAGGGGTCACAAGACCCGATCAGATTCGATTCAATTCAACCGAACCGAAATATGCGTGCCAACCCCGGCGGAGCGCCACCATGCTGGATGTTCACGTCGAACAACGGACGACCGGCTCGAGTCGAGTCAGCCAGCGAGTCTGTTTCATCAGCGACCCTCGGACGTCGGACGTTGGCACCAATCCCTCGCTCCAGAGGGCCTCGTGACCTTGGCAAGCAAACACTGCTCGTCTGAAGTCACCCATGCATTCATTGATTCCTTCGCCCTATGGATGAATGCTTGGTCCGTTTCTGGAAGCCAGGTTGTGTCGATGATGACCATCCCGATCTGGTGGTATGCACCATCTGTATCCCGCACCTGGATCGTCCACGACGTTACATTGTCCCGACAGGCCACACACGCCAGCCCTCTCTGGCGTGTCGGCTCAACAGCGCACTTCCTCGACCACCGGTGTTGCCTTCTCACGGCCCGAAGCTCGCCAGCTCTGTGTGCTCCGAACCGTTCTGTCTCAAACAAGATCCGATACATTCCAGGCAAGGGATGTGCGCACATATTCTGACACTACGATCCCAGCCCACAAGAAATGCGCCGCACAGTATCTTCAAAAAAAAGAAAAAAAAAGGCACTACGTGAACTGCCGTCTGTCTCTGTAAACCTTGGAGCAAACTAACTTGCAGTTGTTGCTTACCTGGTACTTTGATAAGCGCAACTGCGGCGACAGCGATCCTGTTCATAGCATACATCTGCTAATACACCATCCAGCAGTGGACTGTGGGGTAAAGAACCGACCCGACGGTATCAGATTCGGGCCCAACCCTGAAAGCTCGGTGCAGCCATGTCAGCCTTTCAACACATCCCACACCATCAAAGCTTCTCGAACACCACAGTCCTTTTGTCCTTGTTGGTCCTTCAAGGATCACTGGTCGACTCACCTGTACACGCTGGCTTTCTCCAGCAGATACCAGAGCCTCGCGCCCCCCAAACCTGACCCCCTTGCGTCTCATCAAAAAAGTTATCTCGCTCTACCTGGCTCAGAATAAGCGAACCCCGTGCATCCCCGCAGATCGTCATGGGCCCGGCTGTCGCCCGCCGCCGCCCACAGTCGAAATCAACCCTATTCGGACTGTGCATATGCTTGCGGTGCAGCCCACCTTCGTCGTGTGCTGCATGTACCTCCACACCGAGAGCATGACGCATTGCTTCTACCTGCTCTGCCAACCATCTTGCATCGCCCTACCGCAACCGGCATGAGAGCGACCGAAGAAGCACCGTCATACTGATCAATCACACTCAGCTTTGCTGAAGTTCACAGGGAACCCAAACATTTATGAATAACTTCACCAGCACACACTTGCCTGGTCGAGTATATTCTTGCGGGTCAATCTTCAACCTCTGAGAGGTTTATAGCAGTGAAATACCCTCTCGCCGAATCAAATCCTGTAGCTCGTAGGATGACCTTTGAGACGGTATCTCGGTAGGATCGTCTCGTACCCTTTCTCTATGCTATTGAGTACTTAGCAACCCTCTTGGATCCCGGCAAGCCATGCGGAAGCATAGCCACGAGGACCATAGGGCTGCTGGGCTGAGGCTGCCATGTTGTGCCTCTGTCACACATACTAATGGACGAGACCGAACTTCCACAGTGTCTCACGCTCGTCCGTGCAGTCTTGTCTGCGGCCGGGCTCTGGGCGGCTTCGGCAAGCCACATGTGCATCACATCCCACGCCCGCAGACAAAAGCTTCGAGTCTTCATCGCACGAATAGGACAGTCCTGACGCCGTGCCTGTGCAGCCATTCCCGCTCTAGCGTCTCGTCCTCACGAGGCCTGGCACGGAAGTGGTGTGTACGCGCTGTACGCCAAGGCCAGAGGGCGAGGGTGGGAAGAGAATGACTTGCGTACGCGTGACTTGCGCCGCTTCTGATTGCCTGCCTGTTGACGCGCGGAGGAATCGACTGCTGCCACGTGCCGTTCATACAGAGGTGCGGCGGGCACGCTCTCACGACAAGAGCACACCCACATGAGTTCCTAATATGTGGTGTTCTTCCCAGCGCGGCATGGCGGGAGCTCGCATGCGCCGGGCGGCCCACGCGGTCGACATACTCGGCGAAGAGTCGGAGCCTGATGGCACCGCGCGTTCATGGTTCGTCTCTGGTGGCTAGCTCAGGGTGCCCCCACTTGTGACGCAAGGAGGTAGTTGCGCTCTGTGATTTCGCAGCTTTCTAGAATGATTCTATCATCGTATGTGCCCGTGCTGGACAGGTTCTATGGGCAGGGCGTGGGGTAAAGCAACAGATACGCCCAGGCAATCTCGGCGTGCCCATCCGTAGTTGACAGACCATCAGCGCCAGGGATGCCCACCACCTGACCAGGTAGGCACCTCACCAGACCCCGCAGGACAAGCTATCTACTTCTCTTGGACACTCTTCTTGACGCCCTCGACGAACGCCTCCACGGCCTCCCCTCCACCAAGCGGCATGCTCCCGCCGCGCATGTACCCGCCGTTCTCGACCTTGACACCCAGCGCCTCGGCGATGGACGGCAGGCCACCGTCGCGCAGCGCCATGGTCAGGCTGGCGAGCGACTGGTGGAACTGCGGCGACCGCAGCACCTTCTCCAGCAGCGCCTTCTTCTGGCCCAGCGTCATCGCCGCGATCGCCGCCGCCGCCGAGTCGGCCCCGGGCTCGGGCTCGCCCTCGACGTCCGGGGCGCCCGTGCTGCCCTCGCCCTGCTGCGCCAGCACCAGCACTGAGGGGGGCAGGAAGTACAGCAGGCTGTCGACGTAGCTCTCCTCCGCCGACCGTATCACGGGCACCGTCGTCGGCGCCTCCAGGAGGTCGCTCAGCAGCGGGTACGCCTTGCCCTCTCCTGACTGCTGCTGCTGCTGGCCGCCCGGATTGAGGGAGTTGAGGAAGTTGCGCACCGCCGCCGCGGCGTCGGGAGCCATGTTGCTCGCACTGCCGGACCTGTTAGCGGATGGTTCACTTGGAGCATTGGGAGCGCGAGCGAGCGAGCAGAACGGCCAGGAGGAGTCTAGATCCACAGCATCAATTGGTTCCCCGTGAAAGTCATGTCTATGAGTACATCTTGATATCGTAAACTTCTGTTTTTTCCTGGCCTCGCGGCTCACGCTTGAAATGCCCATGCAGCCCAAGGACTTCTTTTGCGATCTGTCCCCAAAAGATGCGCTCTCTCATTGGAGAACGCCCATGATTCGGCTTGCGGAATTCGCAGTTCTCGAAGTCGGCCTTCGATACTCAAAACAACAAGAGGGAAGAAAGAACCTACGCTCTTGCGCCGTCAGAGCCACCCTCTCGCGCCTCCTCGCCCTCGTCCCGAACGTCACCGCCCGTGGCATCCGCACCGGCACCACCGCTGCCAGGCTCAGTGCGATCGCCGCCGTGACCCTGGGCGTCCTCCATGGACTCGTCGCCGTCCGTGTCCCGGCGGCCGGGGCCGCCTCCGCTCCGCACCGAGGCGAGCTCCGCGTTGACGTCGACCTCGTCGCCCTGCAGCAGGTTGTTGACGATCTCGCCAATCTTGCGGTCGCGCGGGGATAGCCACGCGGCGTCGCCGCTGCTGCTCTGGGGGTGTGACTGTAGCCAGAAGAGGTGTCTTGTGGAGGAGGACTCGAACTTGAGGACGAAGATGCGGCCCTGGGTCCTGGCGGTGGGGGTGTCGGAGGATGGCTCGACGGGTACGAAGGTGCCGTCGCCGGGGATCATGGTGAGGTCTAGTTCAGGCTGGTCGGCTGGGACGCTGCGCTCGCGCCAGCAGAAGTGGAGGAGGTCTGCAAACGGGGTGTGTTAGGATCCGAAGCTACGAAGGGTGAGGTGGCGGCATGGTATCAAGGGCATCGTTGCCTACCATCGTCGGAAGCTTGGTACAGGTAGATGTATCCGGATCGCGGTGACGGCTTCACCTTGTATGGCTTGCTGGATTGCTGTTCTGCGTGTCAATATGCTGCATTGCGCGTGTGCCAATATCATATAAAAGTAAGGGAAGGGAGACTGACGTCGACCTCGCAGATGCCGGCCTTGAAGGTGATTATTGGCCGGATAGACATGATTGTTGGACTACTCGAGGAGGGGGATAAGTCTAGAGTCCGGTCGTTCGAAAAGAGCGGAACGGGGAGCGTCCAATGTCAGGGAGGATGTTGATGCGAGTAGCTTGTGGTCGAGTATGTGAAGATCGTAGATTCGTGCTTGCAGGCAGCTTTGATGGAGCTCTAAGCCCAGCACCAGCGGGAAGGCTGCGGTCCCTGACGTGTTGCTGACAGGGGGGCAGGGGGCAGGCGATTGACAGTCTCGAGGTACTTCCGGATAGAGAGACCCACCGGTGCTTTGCCAGCTGGCACCGGCCGTCCCAAAAACCTGCCAGCCGCGAGGTCTGGCCGTCCCCCGCCAAAGTGGAAGCCGGGATGGAACACTGGGGACCACTCCTGCTCCAAAAATGCAAAAATCGGAGCTCTACTTATTCCGTTCGCCAGGCCAGAAATTGTTAGTGCGCAGTCACCACCAGTGCCGCACCAAGTGGTTTTCTGGATTTTCTGGCTTATCGCGAACCCGACCCGCCCCCCAGCAACACTTCAAGACGACGACGACGACAGCACCACCTTTCGTTTTCTTTCCTTCTCGCCTTCACCACTAACCCCTCAATCAATTCAAAATGTCGGCGAAGGTTGAGTCCAAGAAGTTCGGCAAGGGCACCCGGACGGTCCCTCACCACTCCGAGAAGGCCCAGAAGTGGTACCCTGCTGAGGCCGATGCCCAGCCTCGCAAGGTACGTTTGCGATTTTCTCGATATGAGAATGCCCCAGTCGTGGAGGAGCTTGGAATCTATGGACGCGAGGAACCCGGCGATATCAATGGACTCGGTGGAGACGAGTACGGGGCGCAATGAGGGCCGTATAACTCGATGGGAGCAACACGACGACGACGACGACAAGACCAGCACCAGCATCAACGACAGTGCGTCCGAAACTCGATTCCCGAAAAGATATTCGATACCACGACAAGGCAACGCTCGGGAGATTGCGACAGGAAGGGCGGGATATCCGGGACTGCATGCATTTGGTCGGATAAACAAACCACGCGGCATAGTAGCTAACTTTTGCATCAACATAGGTCCGCAAGGCCACCCGCGCTTGGCAGCCTCGCAAGTCCCTCCAGCCCGGTACCATCCTGATCCTCCTCGCTGGCCGCTTCCGTGGCAAGCGCGTCGTCCTCCTGAAGAACCTCGACCAGGGTGTCCTCCTCGTTACCGGTCCCTTCAAGATCAACGGTGTGCCCCTGCGCCGGGTCAACTCCCGATACGTCATCGCCACATCCCAGAAGGTCGACCTGGCCGGAGTTGACGAGAAGAAGGTCGAGGAGATCGCTCAGCCCAAGTACTTCGTCGGAGAGAAGACCAAGGAGAAGGCTGGCGAGGAGGCTTTCTTCAAGCAGGGAGAGAAGGCACAGGTACGAACGAACTACCCGAGCGACTGGTGCCTATGGACCCAGAAGACTGTGAACGGGCACATGTAAAAGAGACATGAGCTAACATTACTGTGATTCCCAGAAGAAGGAGGTTTCCTCCACCCGGGCAGCGGACCAGAAGGCGATCGACAAGTCCCTGCTGGCCAACATCAAGAAGGTCGAGTTCCTCGCGAGCTACCTGGCCTCCTCTTTCAGCCTGCGCAAGGGTGACAAGCCCCACGAGATGAAGTGGTAGATTGCGTCTAAGCTGTTGATGGTTGGGAAGGGGGCGTGGCGCACGACGACACACAAGAACACCCTCCGGACAAAAAGATGAAACTTTGCTTTTTAGGGAGGGGTTTACAAAGCGGCATTCGTGGAAATCGGAATTAGGGATGACCTACGGCTAGGCCACTTGCATCTTCCACGTCGAAGATTTCGGTTCATCGCGGCGTCTGTAATGAGGGAATTCTACCAAAGATCACAAACAAAAAACCAAACAGAACCGGTCAAACCGAAGTTTCGGTGGTCCCGCGTGCCGCACACTTTCACGAATGAGGACATGAAACGAATTTTTGACAAGAGGAAAGAAAAGAAACAGGCCCGAGAGAGATAACTGGCCGTGTGTGATTGCGAGTGTGAAAGAAGGACAGACAAAACTCCTCTCCCGGGACGTGTGAATCCAGTGCGGTGCTGAGCATCTAGAGATATCCCCAATCCAAGACGTGTGCACGTCGAAAGCTCCTCAGACTGGCGACTCAGCGCCGAATTGCCGCCCTTGCTGCTGCGTGGAGTGTTTGCTATTTGTCACGCATTGCAGACTCGACATGTGATCAGTACACATATAAGTGGACTCGGTTACTTGCTTTCATTTACAGTATCTGCGGCGGCTGTCATGTAGACATAGATCAGCTATCCTAAGCCCGGCCCTCACGTCACAACAAGGAGCGAATTCCGCTTCCCGGGACCGAGCCCGTGGTCCGCCGTCCCTATTGTTGGTGCTGCTCGCGCTCGACCCAGCTCTCGATCATGCCCTCCAGCGTGGGCTGGTACTGCTTGCATGTCACCTTGCCCGTCGCTTCGTCGACGTGCGTGTTGGCCTGGACAAAGACCTTGCGCGGCTGCGCGTTGGCCACGACAACCTGGCGGACCTTGGTGCCCCAGTAGTCGAGGCCGACAGCGGACATTTCGTCGGCGAAATACTTGACGCCGTGTTCGACGTCGGCCGTGGACTTGTAAATGTGTATCTTCTGCAACATGTCTCCCACAGCTGAAAAATAGAGGTATTAGCACTGGGACTATCGACACAAGTCCAGGAAAGGGGGCGGGTATTAGAAATGCTGGGTTGTACTCACCCTTGCGACCCTTGGTGAGGATCAAGTCTCGGTTGAGGTGAATCCTCAAGTCCGATAGGTCATCGGCCGAGGACTCCAGCTTGCAGAAGTCTTCGCCGGCCTGCAGGAAGCTCTTCAGGATGGCGAATCGCGCCTGACAATGTGGCTGCCCCCACTTCTGGCTCTTGGGATCCCAGAACTCAACCGAGGCCAGACCGGCCCGCGCCATAGACAAGTACGAGGCGTAAAGCAGGTCGCCTGCCTCGCCGTCCATCTTCTCAGTGCCGTCGCCGAAGCCAAAGATCTTCAGTACGGGGAACTCGCAGCTAAGGTACATGGCCACCAGCTCAGCTCGGCACTCCTCGTAGGCTCCGGCCAGGCCGCCGAAGACGGATCCCCAGGTCTGTCCGGGCTTGTACCAAGATGTGACGGGCTTGTTGGTGAGGGGACTGGTTGGAGGGTTTTCCTTGTCGAAGTTGAAGACCCCGGGGGAAGTCTCTTGGAGCAGCTTGCCACATCCGTGACCCGTCAGCTCGTGCAGACCAACCTGGACCTCAAAGGCAGCGTCGCGGTACTTCTGGTACAGCTCGAGGTCCTCGTCGCAGATGAATGGTATCTTCTCGTTGGGTGCTTTAGCCCCGAGAACATTGCCGAGAGAGACGTTCTTGAATCCCTCCGACTGCCTGATATCGTCGTAGTTCGGGATGTTGATTCCGGCTGGTATTCCTGATCCTGCGAAAGACAGGACCTCCAGGGACGTGAAGTCGGGGGCAAGGAACTTGTCCTTCTCGAAATCGGCGCTCCATGGCAGGAGAGGAATCAGCTTGGGTGCCGAGCTGACAAGTTCTCCAAAGGCTCGGGTCCGCTCCTTGTTGACCATAGCGGCGAAGCCCTCCCACTCGCCTCGCACGCCCGCGGGGTCGCGGTATGTCTCAATGAAACCAATGTTGGTCTCCACATCAGGGCCCTTGTCCCTGATCCAGTACCGCTGACTATCCTTGAAAGCCAGCAGGGAGCCGGAGTCAAAGGACTTCGCGTATTCGAGATGCATCTTCTTCTGGGTATCGTTGTCCGCGTTTTCGGCAGCCTTGGTGATATTCTTGGCGATGATAGACATCTCCTTGGCATGATCTCCATAAACGAGCTTGATGGTCTTCCCAGCCAGTGCGCCATCATCCACCTTGAACTCGGTTTCCTTTCCGATGTCACCTCCCTCGCCAGGTATGCTGGTCTGAGCGGATGCGATAAGAATCTCGAAGACTCCGTCCTTGGTCTTCCTGAGCCTGGTGTTCTCAGGCAGAAGGCCCTTCTTCTCCATGAAGTCGGCGACGGCCCCAACCTCAGCCTTGGTGACATCTGGGGAGTCCGGGTAGTAAGTAGTGAGGTGACCATCATCCGGGTAGCCCAAGTGCATCAAACCCGGGCTAGTGGCTGAGAAAATGCCACCCTTGGTTGCCTTGTAGAACTTCCCAGCCTCGGGCGATGTGGCAGCCAGCTTGTCGACATCGCTCTCCTTGCATCTAGGAATGAACTTCTTGTCGCCGAACGACTTATAGTTGCCACTGGAAACCGACTATCAGTATGGGTCAAATCAAGGGCCTCAAGGCTTGCGACACATGGTCGCTTCCGCTTACCTGTTCCCAAGGAACTGAGCGGCCCAGTGCAGGAAGAAGGTCAAATCCTCCTCGGTGACGCCGGCCTTCTGGCCGAGGGCCTTCCAGTCACCATTGCAGCTCTTGTGCAGGGAGATGATGAAGTCAAAGATGGGTTCAGACTCCGGGGACACCTGTCTCAGAGTGATGCGCTGGCCGGCAAACGAGGCTCTGGTCCCAGTGTCAGTGATGTGAGAATATTGTCCAGAATAGAGCAACGGTTGATGAGGAGCCGGTGTGAACACGCATGCCAGAGCAGGTTTATCCCAGAGGAAGGTTACCCGAGGGGAAGGCGCCAATGGGCGAAAGCGAGTGTTGAGCAAACTCACTTGCTGATATAGTGGGCATATCTCTTCTGCCTGTCGGTCAGGGCGTCGAAGTGCTTGGCGATCTCCAGGCGCACGACGGTGGGAGGCGAGTCGGCCAGGTAGCTAGAGAGTTCCTTGGCGTCCATGGTGAGGTGTCGTTTGGTGGGTTGGGTGAGGGCGAATGAGGAGACACGTGAGGCTCTGGGGACAGCAAGTGCAGGTGTTTTGGGAGCAATGGGGCTCGATGTGACGACTCTGCGAGCTGCTGTCTTTGCTGCAGAGAGGGGAAGACGATGCATTTATTATATCGTCTCCCGGCCTTCACCACAGGTGCCGTAGTCTATAATGCAATCCGATGTTCCCACACGTGCCTGCCCGAAGCCTTTGTTTGTTTTAGCTTGCGGGTTGGTGCTATAGCATCCCTCGCAGCAGTGCCTCAGACGGGCAGGTCCCCTCGTCTCAGGAACCAACCGTCCAAAAGGTCCGCTTGTTAGGGCATTACCCACCCGCAGCTAGCCGGCCTGACATGGTCAGCCACCTACTTACTGTGTTGTAAGTGTCCCGGTGCGGTCACATCCGGGCCATCCCCTTGGGAGAGAAGCAGAGAATACTGGTCGTGGTCTTCTCGCTATGATGACCAGCCGTGGTCTAACCATGGATCCGGGCTCAACATCTATATCTTCAACTCGTGTGGCTGCCAAGAATGGGGCACAGCATGAGAGGAGACAGCCTGTTGGGATTGATTGTCTTGCCTTGGTGTTACTTGACTATATACACGTGGCCTCTTATGAGGAGCATTTACAGAAGACAAGCAGGCTGCTAATAAGCAGAAGAGGCAAAATCTATCCTTTGCACCTTGCCCAACAGCAGAAGCAGCATCAACGGCGGCACGGCCACAGCGTTTCACAGGGACGAGATCTGCTGTGGCAAGATGCGAGGTATCGGTCTAACAGAATCTGGGGAAGCGGCTCAAGATTGGCAGCCGCAAGCAACGACAGGGGGGCCGAAGAGCCCCAGGGATTGGAGGGGCAGCTTGAGGGGCACCCTTAACGTCGGTGTAGCTAACAACCTGAACCACGCAAGCAATACCAACATCCACCTCAACAGCCCGCCCTCCTTTGCACATCCCAACTGCCACCTATCGACCTATCGGCCTTGTCCAGGATCACTTGCACGTCAATTCTCTCCGCCTCGAAATAGGCTTCCGGCAACTCTGTTGTGAAGCCCAGCCCCAGCCCATCATGTCCTCGGCAGATCCATTCGACTCGGCCCTGTAAGTCCAACCCACCACCCCCTGAGAGGCCAACAGCCAATTGCTATGCCTGTGCCTGTGCCCATATTCCCTGACTGCCAAAGGCTAACCCCCGGATGCCACCTTCCAGGGACCTCCTCCGCCGCCTCAACCCAAAGTATACTCAGCGCAACCTCGACTATATCATCCGCCTCGCCCCAGACCTGACAGAGGACCTGCTGTCGTCCGTCGACCAGCCCCTCGTCGTCAAGCGCTGCAAGCAGTCCGGCCGCGACTACCTGCTCTGCGACTACAACCGCGATGGCGACTCATACCGATCGCCCTGGTCCAACCAGTTCGACCCGCCCCTGGACGAAGCCGGCCCCGGCGGCGTGGGCGCCGGTGGGAACGACGGCGCCGGCGAGGGGGCCGTCCCGGGCGAGCGTGTGAGGAAGATGGAGGTCAAGGCGAACGAGGCCTTTGACATCTACCGCGAGCTGTACTACGAGGGGGGCGTCTCTAGCGTTTACCTCTGGAATCTCGATGACGGCTTCGCTGGCGTGGTGCTGTTGAAGAAGTGTGAGTCTCGACCCCACGTGCCTTCAAAGGGGTTGGCTGGCCTGGTGGAGCGAGGAGGAATCGTCTATAAGCGAGGGCGTCTCTCGCTCATCAGCGCCCTTTCTCCCCGAGAATCCCGTGTCTCTCCCTGCATATATGACCGCCCCCAGAAGCTGAACTGACATGTCTCACCCCACCCAGCCTCCCCGTCCGGCGGTAGCAGCAGCGGTGTCTGGGATTCGATCCATGTCTTCGAGGCCTCCGAGCGAGGCCGTACAACAAACTACCGGATGACCTCGACGGTGATGCTCAGCCTGGCCGCCAGCGCCAACGTCACCCTAGGCGAGATGGACCTGAGCGGCAACATGACGCGGCAGATCGAGCAGGAGCTGCCCGTGGAGACGGACGAGAGCCACATCGCCAACATCGGCCGCCTGGTCGAGGACATGGAGCTCAAGATGCGCAACCTGCTGCAGGAGGTGTACTTCGGCAAGGCAAAGGACGTGGTGGGCGACCTGAGGTCGGCGGGCAGCCTAAGCGAGGGCCAGAAGGACAGGGACGCGCAGAGGGAGATCATTGGAAGCATGCGCCGGTGAGGCGACCGATGTCCAATATCCCGTAATTGCCCAAGGCCAGCTGCACGACGTGACGAGACGGTCGGGGGAAAGCAGGCTCATGACACACGCGGGTCCCTTGATTGCAGGAGTTGACGCCCATCCCTGCCGGGCATGGAGGGTACGACACACGCGTCATGCTCTCATTACACGGAGATGAACGATAGACTATGAGAAGGGCGTTTTTCGTGCAACGTGTTGTTTCGAGAAGTATAATCCTCCCCCCTCCCACCCTCGCGCTCTCATACGCCCTACGTCGAGGTAACAGGGTCATGTCCCTCGCGGTTTCGTGTTTGACAGCCGACCTGCGAGCGACGGACCTCGGCAAAGGATGTAGGCCAGCAGGGTGACATGGAAGGGCGAAAGGGACTTGATTGTTTGGCTCTGTAGGATCGCCGGTGGCGGAATGACTTGCATACGAACGCATGCCCTCACACACACGCTCATACATATATTACACATACGTACAGCCGGTCACTCACGACGCCCGACGGGCGTGCGGACATGCCCCATTAGGAAAGCCCACCACGACACCCCTGCTGTCAGATGCAATCCTTTTAGACTTTTTCTCTCCTCTGCATGCAAATGCGCATCGGCCGAGCTTGGCGGGCAGGCGCAAAGGATCCTGACGTTCGCACGTAGATCTAGGCTCGGCTCCGGCCGCTGTGACACTGCACGCGCCATCTCTGGGCCACCCCTCCCCCTTCCCCCAAGCATTGCGTTCACCGGCTCGCTCTCCCGAGGAGCCGGGCTTGCTTCGCGCCTCTATGGGAAGGGGAAGGGTTCCTGGCGAACGACATCGTCACCATCTACGGAAATGCGCAGGCCTGGGGGTTTGCCCTGCTAC
Organism: Diaporthe citrichinensis; assembly: GCA_014872995.1. Taxonomy (NCBI): domain Eukaryota; kingdom Fungi; phylum Ascomycota; class Sordariomycetes; order Diaporthales; family Diaporthaceae; genus Diaporthe; species Diaporthe citrichinensis. The sequence goes on along the minus strand of JADAZR010000010.1, from coordinate 228,653 downwards.
GTTGCGCGTCGTCCACTCTACGTCGCGATAATTGTCGCTCGCCGGTCCCTGCAATTTTGGGACTGCGGCGAGGATTAACCGACCGAGTCTCTGGGTCCCTGTAGCCGGCGACATGTCTCTGAACTATTCGGCTATACGTCGATGTATAGCCGGGCGGTGTCCATGTGCCGACCTGGTAGGGCTCGACGGGAGACACTTGTTTCGGACGGTCGTGTGTGTACAGTATGGGCAAGGAAAGGCGACAATTTCCAAAAGCGAGGACCAGACCATGCGTGGTCAGAAAGTCCATACTTGGCCAAGGGGTCAAACTCCCGTAATGTCTCCGAAGGCCGGCGACGGGACCACCATCCTGAAGGCAGTTCCACACACGCGCATTGTGTTCAAACCCTTCAAAGGAGTCTGATAAGTCCTGCGCTCTGTGTATGTCTGTGTGCATGCGAACGCGCCTGTGTTTGTGTACGTATGTGTCATCCCCACTCGGGGAGATGCCAGCAGGGGCCCCTGAGAGGCTCGGCGTGGGAAAAACAGACTTCGCGCTTCTGCACGATGAACGATCTACTGAGACAGGCTCATCCCAACACTTTGGTTCCTGGCGGTGGGCGGGACCCCCTTTTGCGCCCATCAGATGCGGCAGGCGCAATTTTGACCTGCACCAAGCCGCGCAGGGCTGGGTGTCTCTGATTCACAGGTCTCTCCCCTCTCCCTTTCCGTTGCTAACAGCCGGTGTCGTGTGAGGATGACGACGGGCAAAAGGCTAATTGGGGTTCCCGGTGCGGTGGGAAGGCCGAGGGACGAGACGGGTCCCCGTCTCGCAGCACGCAAACTTTCAAGCATTCAATGCTCCTCTCTCGGTGAGCCCGTCCTAACGAACACCTGGCTTTCTGTGGCCGCTGCTCTGACCTGGCTTCTCAGCATGGTCCGCGGCGGGTGGTCAGGTGGCCTCGATGCGGCCATCACCCTGGACCGCCGTAATTGTCCGAATATTACTGGCGCGGTAGCTTGAGTGTCCGGGGAGCCCTATGACCAGGGGAAATTTGAACCCAATGAAGCCTGTACACGTCGTCGCTACCTCACCTCGTGTGCCAGCCTCGTGGTGGGGAGCAAAGGGATTGAGGGGCTGCAAAGATTTCAGCCGGGGCACCGCGTTTGACAAGACAGGAAGGAGGATGGGAGCGACAGAGGGAATTTGATGGTTCTCCCCAGAGCCGAAGGGTCTTGGATTGCTGTCCTTGGTGGGAGGGCCAGGAAGGGTGTCGTCGAGACTAGTCGGATCCGGGGCCCCCATTTCTGGAGTTCGATGGAGGCTTCTACTGCAGAGTTTCTGCAGGGGAAATTGGACGACTGACAGCTCCTGCAGCGAGAAATTTGCACAAGTGTCTGATGACCCCATCCGGGGTCACTCACTCGCGTGTGGCTATGCTAGCCTTCAGAGTCCAGAGTTTCGGTGACGCTGGATCAGCAGGCGATCGTGTTCCGTCTACAAGATGAGAAAGGGGGGGCGCTGAGGACCAGGAGCGCTTCGCGACGGAATCTCACCATGTCTCGTGGTTGTGGCCGTGGTGGTACGGGATGTGCGAGGAATTCAACAATCAGCTGCTCCATAGATTGGGCGTGACGTTGGTCTCGTCAACGGTGTCTCCCCTTGTCACCGACATCCTGCAGTCTCGCGAATCTCGAAGGACGGGGCGAAGTGACGTTGGCAAAAGTGAAATGTCTGCAGACTGTGCAGAGGGATTCTTTGACATCGGGCTTTCCGCTTCGGGTAATCTGGTCGAAGGTTTCTAGAAGCCCGACGTGTCGAAAGAAGGACTGGGGTGCACTGGGCGGCACCAAACTCTGTAACAGGCAAAGAATCACGGCGGAGGAGGCCGAAGCTTGGCCCCCTGGGCCCCACACACCTGGGCATCGTTCTGCCGCATTCTCCCGCCCTTCGACGGAGGCACACTCAGGTCGTGTTTGTTCCCGAGGGCCCCAAAATCTCCCCTCACTAACGCATGCTCCTATGCAGGCCTGAAACTAGAGGAAATCTTGGACGGGAACGCCGCGGGCCAACAGTCGCGACATGACAGTGCGCCCTCAATGATAACAAAACTAACTGCGCGTGGAGATTATGAGAAACGGGATGGTGTGCGATTTTCTGCGCGTGAGACAGGCGCATCCGCCCAGGTTGTTGTTGTTATTTCGTCTCGCGTCGCCTAGTGAAAGCATGTGTGTGTGCGAGTGTGTGTCTGTGTGTCTGTTTGCGTGAGATGGTAGCAGCGTGTGTGAGGCAGAGATATTATAAGCATGCCGAATGCTGTACTGGACGTTGCAGAGTACCTAGGTAAGGGATCTCTGTGTGCGGCTCCCTGTTACGGTGGTGCATCGGCATGGTTGTCTCAAGTCTGTCCTGCACTGGAACCCCGAGTGCTTCGTACCACAGGCGGACATCCTCATGTAAGGGGTTTGCCTGCGGTTGTGCCAGATCATCGATCATCTCTCCGGACTGCGCGCCCAAAAGGTCAATGGCTGCACCCCCAGGTTTCCAAGTCCCAGCTCCAGTTCCAGCTCAATCTAGCTCCAGCTTCAGCTCCAGCTCCAACTCCTACTCCAGTGTGCGATGGCCCTCCTCGCCTGAGCTGCAGTGGTACAGACGGCATGCGCCAGGTAATTTGTCATACAGCACTGCACTTTCAACGACGTGCATGTCATCTCCCAGGCGGTCGTTCCTGTCACATCTCACATGCGACGAGGGCCTCGACGGGGAGCAGAGCCCGGGGACAGGAGAGCTCACAGAACCCCATTGTGTCACAGATACCATTGCAGCCGAGAAACATTGAGATTCGGCTCTTGTGACTGGGACAAGGAGATTTTGGTGGCGTCGTAGACGAGGGATCCTGACGAGATCTGCCTCGTTCCTGAGCCGGCGGGCCAGCCAGCCAGCGGGCCCCGGCTCATGCATCAGGAACAGCAACAGGAACAGGAACCATGAACCAGGAACCAGGAACCGGGAGGTCTGGCATGTCCGTCTGTCTGTCCATCCATCCGCATGCGGTCGGGCGTGCAACTATGCCCTGCGCCTGCGCTGCCCTGCGATTCAAATTGGTGGTGATGTGAGACTTGAGATATGAGCGAGGTGGGATGAAAGGGGAGGGAGAGAGACACACAGAGAGTTGCCAAGGAACTGCTGCGTGGTGCAGGTACATCTGTACACATCTGTACACATCCACGGTCTAGACAGTCTAATAAGGTGGTAGCAGTACATGGCACACCAGGCACCGTCTGGTAAAATCCCCGGGTCTTGGTCGGCCGGAATCATGCTCAACTGACATGTTGACTACCAAACTACTACCACTTGCATATAGTGCTGATGTCTGCGTAGTACTTACTTAGTTGCCACAATCTGCACCACGTCACTCGCCCACCTGGCCTCTGCTGATACATATCTGATGATACATGATACATACAAGGACCCTGTCCTGCCTGAGACCGAGAGGGTGGTGCTTGCCTGCTTATTAGACTATTGACAGGACCCGGCGCGGGCGCGAACGTCAAAAGTAGGGGTTCCAGGCCGACAGGCAACAGAGGTTGAAGAAGGCCAGTCTTCCCTTCCCGACCGACTCAGAAGTGGATGGTCCGGTCCGATCCACTTACACCCGCCCGCTGTCTCTCATCTTGTGGACATCGTCCATCCCAGTTGGACTGCCCGTCCGTCGATTGAAGAGGGTAGCATTGATCAGACGACATCTTGCACGCCCCGTTCGTCCTGACCGTTCGTCTGCCTCTCTCTCCAGATCAGACTAGGCTATTACCTCAACCCCCCCCTTCCTCGTTTGCGTTTGCTAGGCTCGCTCGACGCAGCATCGAGCAACCGGCGTCTTTCCGAAGTCGGGCTGGCTTTGGCTTCTGCAGTCGGCTCAAGTTTCTTGACGAAGCGAGCGATCGTCCATCCAAAAGCTGCCCTTCCATCCTGGCAACCCCGTCCCCGTCCACCCGTCCACCCACCCGTCCATTGGAACCTCGAGATTGCCTGCCCCCAAAACCCACCCATCCACTCTTCCACCCCAGCAGGACCTGACAGAACAAACCCCCCCAGCTCGACCTGGACCGCAACGACCGTGTTTTCGCTGCTCCCATGATAGCTTTAATCTCGCGTATTTTGCAGCTGCTCGGCTGCTGACGACCAACCAATTTTCCCACGGCTCCCTCCTCTTGAGTCGACTTGTTCCTCCCCCCTCCTCCCCTTCAGAGGAAACCCCAAATCCAGCATCCTCACCTGCACACCGAGCATTACTCTAGGGGGAAACTCCCATCACAGCTATATACCTCGTGCCCGGCTTTGGACTGCGCCCTCGCGATCCAACAAAGACAGCAAGCCCGTCCCAGTCTCCGTCCAAGTCGTCCCGGGCCAAGCGTTCACTGAAGCCCCCCTTCCAAGAGTTCTATCGATTGGGACGAAGAGCCCCGCCCAGGGCACAGGCATACGGAATTTGAGCCACCCCTCCCTCAATCAACCTACAACATCCCTTACGTTCTGCAACAAAACACCTGAACCGAGCGTCACTGCTTGCTGGGTGTGACTCGTAGCGAGAGTCCTTGCGCCGCCGCCCCCTTCTGTGCCCCCTTTTCCTACGCATCGGTCCATGATGGCGGAGAAGCCCTCGGTGTTGATCATTGGAGGGCTGGGATATATCGGACGCTTCCTGGCCCTCTACATCCACAAGAACGACCTGGCCTCCGAGGTCCGCGTCGTCGACAAGGTCCTGCCGCAACTGGCATGGCTGGCTCCCGAGTTTGACGAGGCCTGCGCTGGCGACAAGTTTTTGCAGGCCGACGCCAGCAGAGAACGTAAGTCACCGGCTCCTACTGACCCAACGACCCCTTCAACCCTTTCCCTTGTGTCGTCCCGAATGGCAACGTGTCTGACAGGATCGATCCCCTCTACACAGAAGCACTAGCCCGGATATTCGACCGAAAAGACGGCAAGCAATTCGACTACGTATTCAACTGCGGCGGCGAGACCCGGTATTCACAGGAGGATGAGGTGTATAAGCTGCGCTCGCTAGGGCTGTCGCTGGCTGTCGGCAAGGAGGCGGCCAAGCGAGGAGTGAAGGCCTTCATCGAACTGAGCACGGGCATGGTATACAAGTCAGATTCTGCGCTGAGCAAAGAAACCGACAAGACAAAACCTTGGAGCAAGATCGCCACGTTTAAGCTGCAGGCTGAGGAGCAGTTAGCAAAGATACCAGGGTGAGCAAAGCACAGGTCCCATCCCAGCGGGCGGCGGGACATCCAGCTAATTACGCGCGCCCTTTTCCAGTCTCAACCTCGCCATTATTCGCCTCGCCCATGTCTATGGACCCTACGCCTCCCAGTGGGTCGCGACAGCGCTTTGTATGGCGCGTGTCTACAAAGCGCAGAACGAGGAGATGAAGTTCCTCTGGACGAAAGACCTCCGGACAAACACCGTACACATCGACGACGTCGTACGTTCTCTCTGGGCTGTGGCAGAGTGGTATGCGGCCGGCAAGAGCAATTGGGACGAGAAGACCATGGGCGGGCCGGTACCGATTTTCAACGTCGTGGACAAGGGCGCCACCACGCAGGGGAAGATGGCCGAGCTGATCGGCGTGATCTTTGGCATCAAGACAGGCTTCCAGGGGACTCTGATCAGCAGCTTCGCCAAGCTCAACATGGATTCCGTGGTCGAGGACGTGAACGACGAGCTGCTCGGCCCCTGGGCGGACCTCCTTGAAGCTGCTGGCATCACGAGGCCAGGGCCGCTGACACCATACATGGAGAAGGAGCTGCTCAAGGACACGGACTTGAGCATGGACGGTAGCAGGCTGGAGAAAGTGCTGGGCTTCGAGTACCAAAAACCCAAGGTCGACAAGGAACTCTTGGAGGAAGTTATTGAGAGTTATAAGAAGATGAAGTGGTGGCCGTAGCGAGAAACCGTCAAAAAGACACCCTAGGGAATAAAGCAACAGCTTGAACAAGGAAAATCGACGTAGGACTCGTGCGGTCGAGGGTGATGCCTCAGGATATGAGACGACTTACCAACAAACCATCTCGGCGGCGGGAAAGAGGCCGAGAGTGAGGGAGAAGAATTTGCCAACAGACAGCCAAAGTCGTCTTTCCCTGGATACGACGCCACGATGAGGAGATGGACCAGCAGCGCCCGCGGCCGAAAATCTCCTCGCAAATTGAATATCTCATCTGACCCGCCGGTGGACCATCGGCTTGCTTGGGTCGGCCCGTCCTATCTCAAACGCCACGGTCCAGTTTCTTTTCCTAGCATATATATGTAACATTAGGACATCTGGTTTCCTTTGTGGTCTCCTGGTCTGCTGCTCACTTGGGCCATCTCATCCATGTGCTCGATCACACCTAAAGATTCATACAGGAGCGAAGGGCGTGGGGGAATGGCACACCACAGTGACGGTGGTGTCGGGCTTGGGCTCGCAACGCGGGAGGATTTTCACAGCCATGTCAGGAGAGGAAGAAGGACGTAAAGAGAGAGAGAGAGACAGAAAATAAGAGCAGGCGGGTGAGTAAGCGTCCGCGGTTCGAAGTCGAACGGGGGGGTAATACAGGCCAATATATACAGACATGCGCGCACACACAAACACTTTTTTACACAAGCACACTACCACGCACACTACCATGCACACACACACACAATTTTCCACAACGAATCTGGTCAACGGCCTGCAGGAGGTGCCGCGCGGTCTCCTGTCACGTTTCCTCCATGTCTTGGATGATCTCTGAACTGGGCGGCTTAAATTTTCCGATTGGCCGTGCCGGCATGCGATGCTACTGCGTGCGCTCTCGTGTAATCACAGTGGTCATTACCATGTACGGGGGGTAGGGCGCGTAGGCAAGGCTGGTTGGTATATGGCACAGGCCGGTAGTATGTTTCCGGACAACGAGTTGTAGTCGGGCAAAACGGCAACACTAGACCTGCCCCGTGTGTACGTACATGTCTGTTCCGTCTTGCCCCCAGCCCCGGCCTGCCGCCCCGAGCTCCGAGACGGGCATATGTGCATATATGTAATACTACCGTAGGGCGGCCCCCTATGGGAACATCTACACAGTAGCTCAGATCCCGCCCATACTGCCCGCGCCGCATGCGACCCTCCGAGACAGTAGTCCTTGGCCCGGCACCGCCACAGCGGTGATGACAGAATGTGGCAGATTGCTGGGTGAGTGGCTTGTGGGGGGGGATGGCTGCTACAGTCCTTGGGACAGTAGATATCGCGTACATGTATGCGCGAAGAGTGCCCGGTCGTATGACGCCAAGATGGGTCCAAGAAAAGCTGTCGGGACCGCGCCTTCGGGAACAGACCATCGCGTCGGTTCTCCGCTGGACGGGGGTTGTCTTGGAACTTATCTACACTAGAGGTTGGGACGGCACGGGAGGATCCCACCGTCCGTGGGAAAGAATTAAGGAACCGTGCAGTAGTAGGCTGCTCAGCCTGCAGGCCGGAAGAGACAGGCCAGGATTGGTGGGGGCGGATTTCGAGGTGAGCCCCCCCCCTGGATCCCTATCCCTGCTGGGAAGGCGGCGCCATTGCCTCTGACAGGTATGTGTGTGTGTGTGTGTGTGTGTGCAGAGAGGAACATTTTAATAAAGGTCCCCAAAGATTGCATGCCTGCTGCTAAAGAGCGGAATTTGGTACCGTGCTTCTGTGGTGGGGGCAGTGAGACCTTCTGGGACGATTAATGTATTCAAGATAGGTACACGGGTACGTCATGTACATCAACCACATCTACGATGACATGGGCAGTCGATGTCGAGTGCTTTTACGGGGTTCTTTTTCTTTTCGGTGGGCCCTGGAAGGCGTCCATAGCTGAGTGTAATCACGAAAAGAGAACAACGGGAAGGGAGAAGGAAAAGAGAACCTCGGAACCGTTGAACTTGCTCCAAGGTTGGACCCAGCAGTGTATGTCAAGGACGATTTTCTCATGTTCGCAACTACCTAGGTATAGACATGGCTTATTTGGGGGGCGACTTAGACCAGAGACGACCTAATTCAAGTAGTGGTTACAATCCCAGATCAGCGGTCTTGGATGTGCCCAAATTGCTGGCTGACAACCCCTCTTGCCCGTTTTGGGGAGCTCCCGGGGCCAATTGCTGGGCGGGGAGGTGGTCGAAGGGTTACGAGTGACATATGCGGTGCTCGCCCTCTGTGGGAAGCTGGGCAGCTACGCCAAGCTCGTCACTACTTATCCCGAGCAAGGTTCCATCCGCGAGCGAACCGTCAGGCGCGATACCTCGACCATCCTACCCCAGAAGCCTCGGCCGCTTGTCATGCAGGTGCCCTTTTGCCTTCTTGTGACAGACCTCCCCCAATGAACCCTTGCACCTCCCAGATCCTGTTTGAATAACTTTATTACTGGAAAGGCCACTCACTCACTCTTCTTCGCTTTGGAATATTCCACCTGCAATATTCCATCATACTTACTTGTCTCTTTGTTGCACGCATCGGTCGTCTCTCGTCCGTCCCAACACTGAAACACTGTTTCGTTCAGGGTATAAACGTCTTTGTTAGATACAAGACACCATCTTCCGTCAACAACTCACCACCACCGCCACCGTCATAGAAACTTCTCACCAATATCCCCTACTATACATCTTAGAAACCAGACCAAGATCAGACCAACCATAATGGCTGCTCCAGCAAAGAAGACACTTCGGGACCTAACCGGCACCTGGGTCATGGTAAGTGCTAGTTGTCGTGGGGCATACATCGATATGGACCAGGGTTTCATGTCACAAGCCAGCCTTTTACCAAAGCCTCATTTACCTACCACCTCCGGCCTGCTTCTCACCTCATAGCCACCCCTTGAGATCCACCAAGCCAGAAGCTAACTCATCCCACCAGAACAAGTCCCTCTCCGACTCGGCCGACCCAGCCCTGGCGCTGCAGGGCGTGGGCTGGCTGACGCGCAAGGCCGTGGGCCTGGCGTCGGTGACGCTGCACGTCAAGGAGTACGTCGACGAGGCCGGGTTGACGCACGTGGACATCCAGCAGACGGCGACGGGCGGCGTCAAGGGCACCACCGAGAACCGCACGTTCGACAACACCTTCCGCGAGCACAGCGACTGGCTCTTCGGCAACGTCAAGGGCCGGACCGGCTGGGTCGCCTCCAAGGACGAGATCACCGACGAGTACCTCAAGAAGGGGTGGGAGCAGGCGCAGACTGAGTTCGTCGTCGGCTACGTCGAGAGCCTCGACCGCGGCTGGACGGCCACCCAGGTCTGGGGGTTCCAGGAGGTCAACGGTGAGCGGAGGTACGCGCGCAACATCGTTGTCGCCAAGGGGGACGAGAGGGTCGAGATGAGGCTCGTATACGACTTTTACTCCGAGGAGCCTTAGGTGGTGAGCCTCGGCGGTGCAGCTAGAGTACACGGGTGGACATCTCCTTGGGCTAGACTACGGGGTCGCGAAGATTGACGGGGCTGGGCTTGTTCCATTGCTGCTGACTGAGAGAGGGACCTTGGGTTTTTGAATTGTTGGTTGAGGGCGGCGTATACGTTCTTGAATACTCCTAACGGAATTCTTACCACTTTCATTCTTATGACGGACCGTGATGCAACACACCGGGCTACAGCCTCGCATTCATGGCCAACCCGTAGACTCATTCGGTCTCTGAAACATTTCACGTCATGAGCTGGTCAGGCAAGGCACCGCCAGAGCAGCCATCACCAGTGAATCGCTGTCTGTCTCGGAACCACCAACATGCGTATCTGCCAGTGCTTGCTGCCAATTCTGACATCACACACTTTATCTCACTCACACAAAAAGGTGATTGTGAGATGGATTGACCAGTGGAATTGGTAGTCTACTGAGGTAGCACTCATACATCCTGCCTCTGCCTCTGCCCCAGCTCCAGTCCCAGTTCCTGTTCCTGTTGAAGGGACGCCGTTTGTGAATAGCCCGATTCTAAGAAAAGATACCCATGCCACGAACGCCCTAGATGAATATGCATTCGCCCCGTTGATTTTGAGACTCGACCTTCTCTCAGTTCTATTAGGGTATCCTTTCTCTTGCGTCTCTTTCCTTTTGCTCTGTCATTCTGTCACATGCATGGCCCGGGTTAAAACCACCCTGAACCTATCAGTCCCGGTCTATGCTGCATCACCCGTATCCCGCCCATCATCACCTTCCAGCCCGGTCGACGGCGCTCGCCCCAGCGGGAGGAGGACACAGGCGACCTACGCCGGCCTCCTCTTGACGAACTCCTCCAGGTCGCCCCTGGTGGCGACGCCCAGCACGAACCGCCTGTTGTCGTCGGTGATGACGGCGAACTCCTGCTTCTGGCCCTCGGTCTGCGCGCCCTCGAAGAAGGCCTCGAGCTCCTCGAGCGGCGTGTCCATCGTGATGACGCTGTACTTCCTGCCCCGGCGCTGGAACCGCGTCATGGCGGCGCTGATGGGGTCCTCCGCGGCGACCTTGCCGCCGTCCAGCTGCGCCTGCAGGTTCGGGATCGACACGTAGCCCAGCAGGCTGCGGGTCTGGCCGTCCACGATCGTCAGGTGCGTGTAGTCGCGCTCGAAGGCGGCCTCGAGGGCGAGGGAGATGGGGTCCGAGGGCGTGAGCGAGAGGGCTGCGGGAGGTTGGAGGTCTTCTACTGCGGCCTGTTGAGGGGGGGAAGGAGTTTCGTCCATGGTTAGCTTGTCTGCGTGTCGTTGCGAGTTCTCTGGGGCTGTCCTCGTCTCTCATGACTTACCCCGCGGTACCGGTTTGCCCACTTTGAGACGTATGGGCCTGAGTTCGCCTGCGTGTTGTTGGTAGTAGGAGGTGCCATTATGCCTGTTGCCATGGTGGGTTCGTTGTGTGAGGTGGATTTGGGAAAAGATGTATGATTATAAGTTGTTTCGTGGGGGCGGGCCAGTGCAGGTAGGCAGGTGTCTCGGTTTGCGATGGGATGAGTCGGCGTTGTCTGGCTCTGAAATGGGCTAGATTTCTGTGAGTTGCAGGTCGGCCTTGGCATCACCTTGATGTCCGCTGAATGGCGGGGTGTGGGGCCGCGTCCCCCGTGTGCAATGGCTACATGCGGGTCCGTCTTAGACATTTCGTCAGAGCACTGTTCTCTTCACCGAGGGTTCTGTTTCAACAACCAGTGTCTGCAGGACTCCATGCACCTTTAGTAAAAGCAACCATACTTGAAGGCACCTTGGGCTGAATAGCCGAAAAAGGTCGGAGACCAACCCGTGAAGATCCCGCGGACGCCTTCGGTTTGAAGCTCACCATAGAATACGACTGTAGGCATCTTGATGCTATTGCATGCACTCCCAACTCCCAGGCGAGAACGATTGCCCAGATCACGGACCATGAAATCGTTTAATTCCGCTTGCACTGCTGCTAATGTTATTACTAAGATGTGAAATCCCTCTCTTTTTCCTAAGTTTGGCCAGTCGAATGGAATGTTAGTTCCCAAATACTCGACCGGAGCGAAGACCCGGCCTTTGATACACCAAGTGCGTTAAGTTTGGCTGATGAAGGTTACAAGTACACGATTTCAACGTGGAAACACATACTCATTCTTCTAGAAGACGGATATTCGCACATACAAAACGGTGGGTACACCGGTAAACCAACTCATACCATAGCTGTAGCCATCAATACGCATTATACCCAGGCCTAATTTGCACACCCACATCCAACACCTACACACCCAACACCTACACACCCAACACCTACACACCTATACACCCAAAACCTATACACCCAACACCCACATACCCAACACCCACATACCCAACACCCACATACCTAACACCCACATACCCAACACCCACATACAATACCTACACACCCACTATCTATACACCCAAGATCTATACACCTAACACCTACATACCTAACACCTGTACACCTAATACCTATACGCTTAACACCTATTAGGTATGTGAATTAGGTGTGTAAATTAAGCGTGGGTGTTGGGTGTGTGACATCTCATGTGGTTTTGCGTTGGTGATGTACCGGTGTACCCTCCGTTTTTGCAAGTGCGAATATCCAATAAAGGCAGACGAGGAAGAGCAGTCGTTGGTTAAAGCATGCCGACGTCATTGGAGATGCCGTGGTGACAGATACGTGCAAGTGCGGCAGCGAACAGAGAACCGGTAGCTCCTGCTGGTTTTGTCTTGTCTGACAGCCCGGTGCTGTATCTGGGGCCAGTGGTTGGATACGCCCTTTAATAAGTGCCCAGATGGTTCTCAGGTCTCTTACAGCTTCCCCAATCTCCCACCTCCCACGTCTCAACCTCCACTCCGCAGCTCTCATCTGCTGGATTTCTCGAGCCAGCTCTTTACGGAATCCCATTCGGGTCATCTCTCCCAGGATTGAGTGCAAGCACGGGAAACTGTGAAGAGCGCGTGTCCGTCTGGGTGCTCTACGGTAAGTCACCCCAGCTACCTACAAGTAAATTCCGGGTTCCCGATAACTCCGACACGGCGCTTCTGTCCTGCACTCAAGCACGTATGCTTCCATACTCATTCCTCTCACTCTATCGTGCTTGTTGGCTGTGAAATTACGTCCAACAGTTGAAGTGGCTAATAATTCTTCAGGTCTGGAATGAGGCTCAACCTCACCTAGCAAGATGTCTCACCTGTATCCTCGTTATGACACTCTTCAGAAGACCTTCCCTCGCCAGCCTCAGGACGGCCTGAAGGCGCGGGGTAGCAAGGCAACTCCATACCAAGCCCGCATGGACTTGTATTCGGCCTACTCAACCATCGAGGACAAGGCCAAGAAGCTCAGCGCCGAAGCCACGGCCGAGTTCAACAAGGCCAGCTCTGCCGCCCAGGCCAAGACGGGCAAGATCGAGCTGTACTCCGGGAAGTATTACGCCGCATGCACCTTTGGAGGGTTGTTGGCTTGTGGCCTGACGCACACGGCTGTCACACCTCTTGACGTTGTCAAAACTCGTCGCGTAAGCATATTATATATATATATATATCCATTCTTGTCCTTTCACGGTTCCTCGTCTGCCATGTTTGATTAACAGTCTCGCATACTAGCAAATCGATGTCAAGCTATATACAGGCAACCTGCAGGCCTGGGGCAAGATCTATCGAATCGAAGGCGTCCGCGGGATCTTCACGGGTTGGTCTCCGACCTTTTTCGGCTATTCAGCCCAAGGTGCCTTCAAGTATGGTTGGTATGAGTATTTCAAGAAGACATACGCGGACATCGCCGGTCCGGAGAACGCGTACAAGTACAAAACCAGTCTCTACTTGGCCGCCTCGGCATCTGCGGAGTTCCTAGCTGATCTAGCACTCTGCCCGTTCGAATGTCAGTATACGTCCTCTTCTGTTACAGTCTCCTATCCGTGGCGCTTTGGAGCCTTGACTCACACACACTAGCTGTCAAGGTCCGCATGCAGGCAACAATCCCACCCCCTTATTCCGGTACCTTCGACGGCATCAGCAAGATCACTGCGAAGGAGGGATGGGGCGGACTATACAAGGGCCTCTACCCGCTCTGGGCCCGGCAGATCCCTTACACGATGATGAAGTTTGCCTCATTCGAGACCATTGTTGAAATGATCTACGCCCGCCTGCCCGGATCCAAAAATGACTACAGCAAGGCTGCACAGACCGGTGTTTCCTTCACTGGTGGCTATCTGGCCGGTATTCTCTGTGCTATCGTCTCACACCCAGCGGATGTTATGGTTTCCAAACTCAACGCGTACCGCGAGCCTGGCGAGGCCTTCGGAACGGTCTTGTCTAGGATCTACAAGGACATCGGCTTCAGGGGCCTGTGGAATGGCCTGCCAATGCGAATTGTAATGATCGGAACCTTGACTGGCCTCCAGTGGATGATATACGTGGGTTTCTCCCGTTTTCCTATAATTCAGTTTGACTCCATGTCGCAGATATAGTATCACTGACACCGTGATTGCAGGACTATTTCAAGATTTTCATGGGGTTGCCCACAACTGGTGGAGCGCCGCCGCCGGAGGAGAAGAAGTAAGAGTGCTTGTTGAGGAGGAAATACTGCGGTAACATTTAAGCAACTTACGTAGTGCTAGGGCGCTGCCCATTTCAGGCGGTTTTTGTGCAAAGGAATACTTGATCGACCCACGATGATCCTTTTGTCCAAGTCTAGTAGTCAGAACAAACGGAGGTACATATTAGGTATCATATAATTCATTGCCGCTGCAGAGCGTTTGTTGGACGTATCAAGGCTCCATGACTAGTCACAGTCTTCCTGGAAAGGGGGCAATGAATACCGAGGTACCTAGGTAGCCTATTAGCAGCAGCAACATACAGCTGCACCAACTGTAGGCGGGGGACATGAGCGCGATGATGTCGGAGGGCCCGTGCGTAGACTGGGCATTCGTACCCCTGCCGCAGCTTTTCTGCCTGGGAATTTGGGAACCTGGGAGCTTGCGACTACGACAACATTTACGGCTCCCTTCATTCCCGCTTCGGGGACTTTCTTCGACGCGACGTATCTCGCCACAAGAAACCGATTCCCAGCAACATGGCAGAGCAACCAGTCGCGGAGGTCTTCACCTTCCCGACTGATCCAGCCGAGTTCGAGAACGACGACCGCATCTCGTTCTCCAAGCTGGACAATAAGTTCATCGCTGTCCAGGAGTCTGACGGCACCGAGTTCGAGTTTGACCACCAGTTGAAGCGATGGATTCCAGTGGCAGATGAGGATGAGGAAGCCTTCATTCAACAGCATCAAAATGCCTATGGGAACGCCCAAGACCCAAGTGCAGACAGCAGTGCTCAGCCTAGCAACGGCAGAAAGCGGAAGCAAGACCAAGTCGAGGTAAGCTGCGCACGCTGGTCCGTCCACGGTGGTCGAGACAATCCTTGAACACTACCTCGATTGAGCCAAGTCGCCTTACAATCGCACCATATGGGCAATGGAGAAGAATGTGCAACAGAGAACCAGAAGCAACAGTACCTGCCGAGTTCAACTGCTTATGGGAAAAACAAATCTGGTGACAAACTGACACGCACCCCGCGCTACTCCAGGATCAGGACAATAATGGCTCCTCCTCTACCTCCACCAAACAACGCAAAAACAAGAAACAAAATACTCAAAAACAGCCACCCCAGAACAGGGCCATCTACGTCACTGGCCTGCCTCTCGACGTGACAGTCGACGAGGTCGCCGAGGTGTTCGGCCGCAAGTGCGGCGTCATCGCCGAGGAGATCGACAGCGGGCGGCCCCGGATCAAGCTATACGAGGACGCCGACGGCAACTTCAAGGGGGACGCGCTCATCGTCTTCTTCAAGCCGCAGAGCGTCGAGATGGCCATCATGCTGCTGGACGACACGCACTTCCGCTACAGCGACTCCGGCCTGGGGTCGGGCAAGATGCGCGTGCAGGCCGCGGAGTCCAGCTACAAGAAGACGCAGTACACAGAAGGCGCCGAGGGCGCCGAGGCCAAAGAGCCCGGTTCGAAACAACAGCAGACCAACAACGGCAAGGGCGCGGGCAAGGACCGGGAGAAGGTGATCAAGAAGACACAGAAGCTCGACGCCAAGCTGGCCGACTGGTCCGACGACGAGCCCGCGTACGTGGCGCCTGAGCAGCGCACGGGGAAGAAGGATAAGATGGTCATCCTCAAGCACATGTTCACGCTGCAAGAGCTCGAGGACGACCCGGTGGCGCTGTTGGAGATCAAGGAGGACATCCGCGAGGAGTGCGAGAAGCTGGGTGAGGTGACCAACGTGGTGCTGTACGACCTGGAGCAGGATGGCGTGGTGAGCGTCAAGTACAAGAAGCCCGAGTCGGCCGCCGCGTGTGTGGAGCTCATGGACGGGCGGGCCTTTGGCGGGCAGAGGGTCGAGGCCTACATCCCAAGTGGGCGACTCAAGTTCCAGAGGTCCAAGGACAACAACGACGACGCCGGGGAGGACGACTGAGATGTCCCGAGGGATGAGGTGAGTCAGTAATGATGGTGGGGGCTGCTCCTCTTCTTTTTGCGGCGTTCATCGGAAGACCTCGATGGCGCAAGACGGCTTGACACAGCTCATGAGGGACGCTCCAGTCTTGAACTGTTTGCTGCTACATAGTCGATATAGGTACCAATCTGCGACAATAGAACAAAAGTTTTCAATGAAACCAAAGAACACCATGACACCAACACCCAGCCATGAGCCGATCCGGTTCCCCAACGCCATTTTCGCAATTTGGTACTCCCGATTTTCAGTTGCCCCCAATCCCAGCTCAAAAGCAGACGTTATGCTCGCAAGATAATATAGATGAATGCTCGGAGGCCCAGACCATCCCTGGAGTGTTAGGGACCAACATGTGGAGGATGTGAAGACTCACAGTCCGGACGATGAGATCAAGACCACACGACAATGCGGTTTCAAACCTGTCGGGGCCGCGGGAGGACGGAGTGCTGTTTGTTTGCCCTGGGAAGAGGCAAGCAGGAACAAGTGACTGTCGCCGTGCGTCAGTGATTGCCCAGCGCAAGCGATGGAGCTAGGAGGCTTTTCCTTTTTTTCTTTTTTAGATTTTGGTCCGGTTTTCCTGCCCTATCTTCTTCCTGTCTGTGGAGTTCTGGTGCTTGGCACTGCTACTCCAGCAGGGACTCGAGGTCGACACGCTCCTCGACCGTGTACCAGATGGCCGACTCGATGATCTTCAACACCACGCGCAGATCGGTATCATCTTGGGGATAGGTCAGCACATTCGTTCCAACACAAACATTGAATACGGGCCACAGGAGGAACGCAAGGGCAGGACGCTGTGCGACCTAAGAGGGGACTGCTCACCTCGCGGTGCATAGACCAGGACGAACGTCTCGGGAAGGGGGCTCCTCGGCATCATCCAGGCCCGTGCCGCGCCCGCGGCCTCCCTGTTGCCCTTTCCCCAAGCCATGGGGTGGCGCTGACCCCAGCCCTTACCAAGGACCTCGGCGATGTCGTCCGGATGCAAATTCATGTGCATGCTGCGGTCCGAGTTGTGCAGGTGGCAGACCTCGCCGTTGCCGCAGACGTTGACTGGGTGGCGCGCGAAGAGGGCGAAGCCGTGCTTCTCGATGCACGAGGTCGCGATGCCGAACCGCGCGGCCTGCGCGGCGGACAGCCTGCTCATGACGCCCTTGAGCGCGGCGAAGGCGGCCGTGGACCCGTGCTGGTCGAGCTGGCGCTGGGGCGCGAGCCCCGCGACCGTGGGGCGGGGCCCGGGCCGGTAGGGGAGGTTCTGAGGGGCGAGGACGCCCGATGCCGGGCGGGAGACGGCGCCGGCCGAGGGGGCGCTGAAGGGGTCCCGGAGCACGAAGAGGCGGAACCAGGCCAGCCGGGCGTAGCCTGACAAGGTGGGCGGCGTGCCGCCTGGTCCCAGGCGGAGGAAGTTCTGGTAGTCGTTCCAGACCAGCAGGAGAATCGGGACGGCGAGGATGAAGGACTCCAGGAGATAGTGGGGGACGAAGTGCATGCCCATGATAAGGAAGACCGAGCCGGCGAGGAGGGCGTTGGCGTCCAATGTCATCGAGAAGGGATCCTGTCGGATGACCATGTTTACGGCCTGGCTTGGGACGTCGGTGGCCGAGCCAAGGATGAGGCTTTTCCTCTCGAGGCGAGGGCTGTCCATGTTGACTGGAACATCGGTTGCAGTCTCACTTGGTGCGAGTTGTTCCGTCTGAGCAGTCGCTAAGAAGGACATGGCAAGACTCGGTGACGGCCCTGAGAGGCACGGGAGGAATTGAGTTGTATTATTGGGTTTGTGCCCACTTGGTAGGAACGTGGGGGTTCAATGGCCAAGGTGGGAGCAGAGCAGTAAGGAGGCAGTCTAATAACTGGTGTCAAGTAAAGCTTGACGATATCATGGAGGCACACACAATGATATAAAGGGCCTGGCCAGCACGCACGACCCTTACAGAAACAAAATGATGAGATGGGTGTAATATCTGTGGGACAGAGTGACGGAAATGTGCGGTAGTTTTGGGTATGTGGTCACAAGGACGTCAGTTTGAGACCGGGGCGATCTTCTGTCAAGCGAGGAGAGAGAGATGCGGCTAGAGGGCCTCCTAAGGCGAGCAAAAGGGGCGATAGCCTTCCCGTTGACAGCTTTCCGGGCGGGAAGAGTTTCTTTGACAGCTCACCGTTGAGTTGGGCAACGCAGATATGGGATTTAGAGTCCTGGGTGTGTTTGGAGACGGGAGTGTGCATGCGTTGGCGATAAGCTCGAGAAGCCCAAGTCAGGCGAAGAGGTTCGTTGTCAATGCAGCAGGGCCGCAGCAACTGGGTTTAATACCTACGCGAACCCCACGAGGCTTTGCCGTCTCGTGCGGCAGTCGGTATGGAAGGCGGCCCCAGCGAAGTGGTATGCAGGATGAGGTTTGAAGTCAGCAAACTAACAACGGCCAGCAGCTCAGCACCGGGCAGGCGGGCAGTGGCTACCGGTCAGCTGCCCTGCTCTGGCTCGATTCCGACTCGACGAGGCCAGCAGTCCCACGCCCAACGCTCATGCCCATGCGGTAACCATGCAGTCTCGCCTTCAGCAATGCGTTTGTGGCTCTGCGTGCGACCTCAGGGACGACGTCGGATGCACCAGCCTGGGCGTTGTAAGAAAGGGGACGACGGCCAGTGGCATAACGGGCCAAGTCCTCCGGCACATGGACCGCAGATCTGGTCCGGGGCAGGAGATGGCAGGTTGGGGTAGGTGGGCATGGGGGAGGGGCACATCGAGCCCCGCCTGGTGATGCTCCTCAAGGTCAAGCCCAGCATGGACCGACCGGCTCGACCCAAGGACGGTAAGCGGCTTGGGGAGTCTGTGTCAGACTGCCAACGTGATGTGATGCGGCTTCACACGGCCTGAGGTCGATCGTGAGCACGAGACCAACAAGCCAGGAGACCAGCAGCCACGCAAGCTGGAGGAGAGGGGTTCGTTGGACAGACAGGCTGACAGGTCGAGAGAAACCCGCCCAACGTCCGCCTGCTGCAAACACGAGCTGCCAAGCTCCTCCTCGGTTTTGTCTGCTCACCTTCTGGCCTTTGGACTGCATCGAAGCAAGCACGGCTAACACCGCTGGCACACCGACATGATGAACGTCTTGAGCCATTGTTTGTTCGTCAACTACTACTGTAAGGCAGCGGAGTCGGGGTGTGGATATGGAGTAATGCGGTGCGGGATGACGTCGATTCTGGGCCCTTTTTTGGGTTCCACTCATTCACGAAGCCCGGGGTGCACAGGCGGAGGCGGACGTCTAGAGAAGCAAAGTGCATCATGACGGATCAATCTCAAGGTGGCCGTCGCGAGGCTACAGCTGTGCACTCAGTAGACAGCGGGAGCCGGCGGTGATGGTGAAGGCGAACCTCCGGCGACCGGCTGCAGAGTGCGTGACTAGGAAGCAGACTCAGGCAGTTAAACTCTGCTGTGATGGATCTCAGCTGAAGATTCTACCAACTACGACGCTGCCAAGGCTCGTAGTCAGCCTGCAACATGTGAAGAGAGACATCCAACCTGGCGCCAGGCGGGTGCTCTGCTCGTATCCACAGCAACGCCCTCGGAGAATTTTCTGCTGTGGCTGGCGAGACTCGACCGTGTGTCTCTGTGCTCGCTGTCCAAGTCCGGAGGGAGAAAGCACTGCAGTGCAGACTCGTGGCACTGCACAATCCACAACAGAGGACGTCCGTAGGATTCAGTATTCGTTGGCATGTGCTCTGTCGGGCTGCTTGCTAGCTAGGCTGATGTTGGGTTTCACCAAGCAGGGGGATAGGGAGCAAATTGCCGCCGCCCCTTTCCCAGGGCGGAAAAGGCGACTGTTGGATGCTTGTCGGGACGGAAGGCAATTCAGACGACGGTCATCGCTATGGGAGGACTGGAGGGACAACTAGGAATGATTGGGTCGCTGCTAGCTTCTAGCTTTATTCGCTGTCGATCGTCCGGAAAAGGAGAAGGTCGAGCGAGACGCGACGAGACAAGGGCGGTATCAATGCCGTCTTGTTGCTTGCACCAGACGAAAATAGAAACGTTGGATTTTATTGCCTGGTACCTGAACACATACTCTGGTACGACGTCGGCAATATTGCTTGCAAAATCAAGATCGGGAGCCCTGGCGTGCGGGCGGGCGAGCGTGCGTGGCAGGGCGATCGGATATTAATTGCAATCCCAGCCCATGTGGCCCTAACAGGTCCAGACTCCGAGGTCAATTCGAGGAGGTGGGAGGTCAGGTCACTTACTACTGCACTGCGACGGCGTGTTTGTCCTTGGTCTCAGGGTTCTTCGAGTCTCAGGAGGGCCCCCGGTTTTTCATAAAACCAGTTTCGCTAGAGACGGGAGAGATACGCGTCCGTCTCCTAGTCATTTAGAAAAAAAGAGGAGCCGGTCCAGCCATCCCAGAACACCTGGCAGCCAGACGCCCGCAGTTCTGGCAGTGTACTGTACCTGCTACGTCTACGGTAGTGACGTCTATGTGATTATCATCAATTCGTGCCTCGAGTCATGGGATACTAAGAGAGTTGGCACCTGTCTGCTTGATTGCCGAAGATGTACATTGGCACTGCGAGTGCAGAAAGTATCTCGAGACAGGAGAAGAAGAAAAAAAGGAGCCCAATTCAGCCAGTCCCCCCGTGGCGAGTAGACCATCTCCTGTAGTCTAGGCCATAGTTCAGTCTAGTATTTCCCCCGAGATCCTGGACAACGTGCAGCAATCTTGAATTGTATTCGGCAAAATGCACACGCCCCCGATGGCGTTAGTGCCTGCATGAGCTTCGCAGCAAAGGATGGCGGGATGCGGCTCTCATAGGATGAGAACGTCCGTTGCTCAGCAACTTTTCCTGCACACCACGCTGGTGCAGGCTGGACCGCATCCCATGTAACCCACAGGTACTGCCCACCTGCGGCGCTGCACTCGCCCGCAACCCGCATGACGACGGTCTCCAGCGTCCCTGCCAAATTTCAAGAGAAATCAATCAATCGATTGTCTGTCGCCCGGCCCCCAGCCCCCCCCGGGTACCCAGGTCCCCACACAATCTAGGCCCACCCGCTGGGTACTGTGCGGTGCAGCGCCCTTTTCCTGTCTTTGTCCACCAATGTTTGAATCCGGCGACTGGTCTCCATGCCCGATTCCCCATCCCGCGCTACATGTGCTCTTTCCTCGGCCAGGGACGACTAGCGGTACTAGTGAGGTACATCCAAGCTAAACCTTGGCCTTTCCATCCCAACCCCCTCTCCCACTTCTACAACAATCACCCTCATGATTTGTTTTGCGCTGTGTCTCTGGAAATTGGAAACGCTCTTCATCCTGCAGTGGACACCAATCTTTGTCCCTTTCAACCTCGCAGCCCAGGCATCGTCTCAACGAGCACTCTTCGGCCCAAGGAAAGACGAACGGGTACACGCGCGATAACCCCATAGTCGCAGATCCCCTTCTCGACTTGAATATCTCCAGCCAGCCATCCCTACAACGCTCCATTCTGTCCTGACCGTCCAATCTACTCCTGACGTCTCTTTTCAACCTCCTTATTCACTCCTCCCTGCCCCTCCACCGACAACAACCTCCTCAACCCCCGCGACTCTGGCCCTGTTTACTCGCTGCCGCTGCCCCAGTGATCATCAGCTCGAAGCTTGACCGAAACATTCCCCCCAAACCTTGCAGGGCCAAGTAGGTTGTTTGTTGCCCGGCACAAACCTTATTGCGACTCTTCGGACAAGACACGCAGCAACTTTTTTGTCTGCCTTTCTGGTCAGCGCCACATGTCTGAGCTGCCTCCCCGACCGCATCCATCTTGACTCCCCGTCTGCCGCCTCTGGCACGGCTCCCAAATTACCTCGATACGTCATGGGGTTCTCTAACCCCCTCCGCTCGCGGCACGGCCATGGGCCCCAACTCCCCGTCTACGAGAAGGTCTCCAAAGATCAATTGTCCTCTCAGGAGGAGTACGATTCCGAAATCACAGACGACGAGCGCGAGGACGACTCCTCCGCCGCATCATCCCCCAGTCGAGACTCGAGGCGGACAACCTCCTCCCTGTCCTCGAAAACGAACATGCTCAAGCGGAAGCTCAGCATCAACTCCACCCTGGCACCACCAACAGCTGCAGCCGCAATGCTGAGTCCTATAAACTCCAGACGGACCACATTCACCCTCTCGCGCCGTGGTAATGGCTGGAAATTCTACCGACTCCCCCACAAGATCACACGCCTGCTCTGCCTCGGCCTCTTGGCAGGCATGATATTGTTCATCTCCGCCCTATACCACGCCGGCGTGTCAGAAAATAGGAGGGTAATGAAGGGCGAATTTCCGCCGCGGCCACCGGGTCCAAACACATGGGAGTCCTTCAGCTTTCTCACACGGTACTACGGAGGCATCAGGACGCTTGTGCCCTTCAAGGACAACGTGTCGCAATACCCACGACTCGTCGATGAGCTCCCCTTCAACGGTACTGAAGGTGAAGGACCGGCGTTCTTCACGGGCGCGCATGAGCCTGTTGAGAGCAGCGCTGTACCTCCGAGCAAGGCATTTGCCTCCGAGTACAAGAAGTCAGTCTTCGCCAACGCCGACAAGGTTAACGAGTGTTTCTTGGACGCTGAGCAGAACATCAAAATTCCACATATCCGATATTATGATGGGCGTCCCGCTGGATTCCCTCAAAACGTCCTGGGCTCCTATGAGCTTCTGGATCTTCCTGAAGATATTTGTTTCGAGCGCCACGGCAGGCTGAGCCCATACGGATTTGGATATTCCGTCCGGGCGGGCGGTCTAGGTATTGGCGAGCACGGGGACAAGGAAGGTTCGCAGCTGGTGTGGAAGAATGGTCAGAAAATTGACTGGCGCAACACCGACTGGGCTGATGTACAGCGTCGGTGCTATCAGTCCAACGAAGACCGTTATAAGCCTCTTACGCGCAGGCACCACCCCCCTCGCGGGTTCTATATCAACGAAAATTTCGCCAACGAGACGCTCTTCCGGAGAGATGACGGCATATCCAAGATCGGGGAGGCACAGGCGCCTGGCGCGGTCTCGGACGTCACCAGCCCCCCAACGGAGGGGCACAAGGGCAAACCTGTCGACGAGGCAGCCGATAAAGCAGTGCAGAAGCCAGAGCGTGGTGATTTGCCCCGGACAGCTATCGTCATTCGGTGTTGGGACGAGTACCCGTGGAGGGAGGAGGACATCCTCTATCTGAGAACGATCATCACCGAGCTGTCTCTTGCGTCTGGCGGACGTTACGACGTCCATCTGCTTGTTCAAGTTAAGAACGATGCAGCATATCCCATCTGGGCCGACGATGAAGTGTACGAGCAGAGGATCAAGGACACTGTGCCTGAAGAGCTGCGAAATATGGTTACTCTCTGGACTGAGACGCAGATGCTTTCTTTGTACCAAGGCATCCATGACCTGTGGACTCGAGGAATGGACTTGCCTGTTCATGGTGTGTACCGTGGACTGCAGATGGCCATGCAGTACTTCGCATACAACCACCCAGAGTATGACTACTTCTGGCAGTGGGAGATGGACATTCGGTATACCGGCCACTACCTCGACCTATTCACCAAGATGGAGCAATGGGCTGTGCAGCAGCCGAGGAAAGGTCTCTGGGAGCGCAACAGTCGCTGGTACCTACCAGCCGAGCACGGCACCTGGGAGGATTTCAAGCAGATGGCGCGTGTGCAGTCGGAGATGGGAACTCCCAGTACCGACAACATGTGGAATGGTCTGGGCAATAAGCCGAAGCCACTCGAGTATTCTCGCGGGGAGAAGGTCATCTGGGGCCCAGTCCGCCCCGTCGATGAGAAAGACTGGTACGAGCCCGAAAAGGATCCAGTCCCGCCACGAGCGTACGAGCACGACAAGTACCAATGGGGCGTTGGTGAAGAACCCGACCTGATCACCCTGAATCCCATGTTCGACCCGGAGGGCACAACATGGCTGCTGGCTGACGATATCACCGGCTACAACGAGTCCGAGGGCATCGGCAAGCCTCCCCGTCGCGCCCAGATCATCACGGCCTCTCGAATGTCCCGACGGATGCTCCTAACCATGCACCGCGAGACGGCGTTCAAGAAACACCATGCGTTCCCCGAGATGTGGCCCGCAACGATAGCCCTGCAGCACGGATACAAGGCCGTCTATGTCCCACACCCGCTGTACGTCGATCGCGAGTGGCCCACCCAGTACATGGCTCGAGTCTTCAACGCCGGCAAGAACGGCGCTACAGGCGGCTCGAGGACATCAGTATTCGGCCAGAGAGAACACAACCTTCAGGGTCTGTCGTGGTTCTATAATTCGGGCTTCGCGCCGAACCTGTACCGTCGCTGGCTGGGGTTGAAAGTCAACAACGACGGCGGCGAGGAGTTCGAGCAGGTGAGGGATTTGAGCAAAGACGAGAGCACCGTTGGCCAGATGCGCGGCGGCGAGGGGCGCATGTGTCTGCCACCGATGTTGCTGCATCCCATCAAAGGGGTAGAGCTACCAGTCGAGCAGGACAAGGTCGAGGAAGTAGTTGTTGAGTCAGACCCGGCGGCATAAGTAGGAGGGTGGAAGTTGGGCGCATTTGTATAGCGGCGGAAGGATCGCTGCGCTTACACAGGTAACACTAAACGGCCTCCTCCCTTGCAGAGGTCTCACACATGGGCGACCAGCCGATCGAGGCGGGCAGCCGGAAGGCACCACCAGGAGTTCTTGGCGTCAGATTTTCGGAAAACACGGGTCAAATCACAAAGACCTTTCTGGCTTACGGGCGGCGGGCGCAAATACGCTCATGAAAGCATATCATCATGTCTGGAGCAGGGGAACGGTGTCTGGCCTCCTATAAGGTTGGCTTTGTTCTTTGGCTATCCTGCTGCGCTTGGATCTCGCCCGCCTGTATCGAACATTGGGTGGTTTTTTATTTTGTTTTGTTCCTCGGCGCCTGCCCCTCCTTATTTTTCCGCCATCCATATGCAGAAAGATGCGGTCCTCCTTATTCATCACAACTGCGCGGGGGAAACAACTGGGTCGCTGGGTAGAAAGGGATGTACTGTACATACTCTTGTGATAGAACGCACTACGGTGCTCTAATGATGAGTGACGAATGACCCTGAACACCGCTGCTCGTTGGATTGGCCATTGGTGAGGACTTGTGATCCGCACAAGCATTGCAGCCTGGAGTCTCTGTCTGTCAGCCAGTCTCCGCATGCCGGACGCGCACAGGGTGTCTTGATGCTCGCTTTTGGCCGCCATGATCGGTGGATTTGGGCTGGATGCTGAACATGCTGGACGTGAAGATCTGCCGCCACGGCTATGGGTGATTGTCTCACTGCCCGTCACACGGGGATCCGAAGGGCCAAGCAGCTCCCACGAGGCACTTCGCTCGGCGGTTAATGGAGCTTCGCCTGCATAATGCCAATGGTTGCTGATTCTGAGTTGTGAGATCTGACCCAACTGTGCACGGAAGAAAAAGGTATGGAATGGTTTTTTACCATCCCCTCGCCTCTGATTTGAGCGGTGCCATTTTATGCGGCCCTCTCACAATTTATTATGTTGTTTTGAAGTGTTTGCTTCGATCATTTGTACAAGACCTTCACAGCTGACCATCTACCTACCTACCTATGGTACGTGTGGATATCTTGCGTTCCACGTCGATGCTCCATGGCCACCTAAGGAGTTGCCATGTCCACTCGTATGAGATGCCATGGTGGATTTCATGCTTTGGCTATTGAGTATTGGAAAGGCTGGCCACCTGTAATTTCTTTCGTTTGATTTCCATGGATCGTCGAGACCTTATTTGCCGGTGCTCCACAGTAATAACTCCTGAACGACAGATAGGGTATCTGATATAAGCTTCTCGAGTGAGCCTCCGGAAATGTCGTAATCGTGTGGATATCCGGAATAGAGAACGCCCAGAGATGTTCGTAAGTGCTATATATGGTACAGCATCACCAAAACTTCTTCAGGCAGGCTGGTCGGCGAAGTCGTTTGTTTCGTAGATCTTTTCATAGACTTTACATTCATACAATAGCATACATGACAATCATTCGCCATGATCCC
This sequence comes from Diaporthe citrichinensis, assembly GCA_014872995.1. Taxonomy (NCBI): domain Eukaryota; kingdom Fungi; phylum Ascomycota; class Sordariomycetes; order Diaporthales; family Diaporthaceae; genus Diaporthe; species Diaporthe citrichinensis. The sequence continues at coordinate 202,712 of JADAZR010000010.1, read as the reverse complement.
TTTCTGCTTGCTTGTAATGCTCATTTCCCCGATTACGCCTAAAAGTGCACAACGCGCCGACTTGCATATTCCTCGTCTTGGGTATTGAGAACAGAGCCCGCTCGTATTAATCAACTATCCATTGCTTTTGGGGCAACGTCTACACGACCCTCTTCACTTCGAAGAACCTCCTTAGCCACCAGACCTGGAAGACAGACTCGCCGATGACAACGCCGATGATGAAGACGTTCCACCACTTTACACGGCTGTTTGTGCTCTCGGCAGTGTTTCGGTGGGTGCGCTCGCGGACGACAATGTACGACTGCTCGTCCTTGACCTGCGCGAGGATCTCCGAGAGTTTACGGACTGAGAGGCCCTGTTAGTACAGAATAAAAGAATGAAGAGAAAACTGGCGCCTGTCTGTTCACGTACCTTCAGCCTCGAGAGGATCCTGAGGCGTGTCCGATTCAGAAACGTAGACAACGCCGTGGACGTTGAAGGAGACCTCCTTGCTGGACGAGCCCCAGTGCTCGTTGCCAAAGCAGTAGAGGTATTTGCCGTCGTGCTTGGCGTCGAAGGAGTGGTCGCCGTTGGAGGTGGACTTCTCGAAGACTTCGTACTGTCCGACTGGGTTTGTGATCTAACCGGAGGCACCTGGCGTCAGCAATTGAAATATTACACCACTCGCATCAGGCAGTAAGGTGGAAGAAGCCCATACCCAGAAGTCGATCTCCAGATTTCCTGCGCCGCCGAATTCCCTGTCGCCAACCTGGAAGGACACGGTCATCTTGTCATCCTTGTGGAGGACCTCATGGAAACACTCCCGGCCGTGGGCTGGCAGCTGGATGTTGTGTGCTACTGCCGAAGTGAAAAGCCCAGCTGCCAATAGCAGCGACGAGGCAGAGAGGAACTGCATCTTGGGCGATGTTGTGGGTGGGGTTGGGGGGATATTGTTTGTGGTGATGTCTTGTCGTCGCGGGCGCGGAGCCTCCAGCAAAAAGGGACAAGCTGGCGATTATTCACAAGCTTGGGAGCTTTCGCAGCTGCGACTCGGCAGGCCCAGCGACCTTTGGGAGGAGCGGATCGCGTGCTGTTTCGCCGATTGGGTGGATTCTACGGGTGGAGAGGGATACGGAGGCTGGGCTGAGAGCTACCTACCCGCTGTATCGTTGACAGTAGATGGGCAAGGTATCGGGGGACGGACCCGAGGTACCTGGTTTGGGCGGACCCAAGGGTATGCAGGAGAAGGCGAACAGGATTGAGGAGCACGGGCCCAACTGCCCAGGTAGGCTGGTCTGGCTGGTGTCTGGGTGGGCAGGAGAAGCCCACAACCCCTCGCGGCTGCATCTGCGCACCTGCCCAAGTGTTCTGGCTGCGTACCTGGGTACCTAGGTAGAGTGGAGGTGGCCGCTGGTTGGTCTGGCCCCCTCGATGCCTTGCTTCTGCTCCCGACTGCTCGCCGAAAATCTGGGCCCGTAGTGGCCATCACCAAGAGGTGTTAGGGGCGTGGTCCGCCTCCTCCCTGGCAGCCAGCCCGGTACTGTCGTTGGTAGTCTGGTAGAGAGTGTGTGCTGGAGTGCTGATTCCCTGCCGCCTCCTGTCACTGCAGTCGCTGTTAAGCCAGGGCCAAGGCAAGTAAGGCCTGTCCCATTGCCCGAAAAAAACCACCAATCTGTTCTCATTCAACAGGCCCCGTTATTTTTCTACCGCCCAGTCTCTCTCACGTCCAGTCCTCCCTTCACACCGACAGTATCCCAACGACACGACACGACAAGACCACGAGCATCACCTCGCCCGACCTCTATCAACACTGACACTGTGAGACCCCACTGCATGTGAGTTTGGCCTGCCCCCTTTCCTTGACTACCGCCATCATCCTCTCTCCATCGCATCGCAACAGTCCACCTCTATCATTATCATCGACATCGTCATCGTCACTCTCTCCCTCCTATCAAGGGGCAACCTGCAAACGACACGCGTGTCTTGTGACCCTGACCTCAATCCCTTCCTGCACCCTCTACCCATTTACCTGTCACCTTCGTCCATCTCAGCGGCAGCCTGGCGACACCTTCTGTGCATTCCTGCTGCCTTGTCCCCGAGTCTTGCCTTGCGGCGCCCGTTCCTGCTATCTGTCATCTACGCCGCCTTCGAGTACAAAGGTGTGCTCTCTCTGCCGTGGCATCAGCCCTCGCGCCGCCAACCCATTCATCGCAAACAACTCGCCACCATCCTGACACAGTCGAGTATCCCACTTGCTGACCCCGACCCGTTCGCGCAGATAAAGGGTCTTCTTCTCGCCTCCCCAGACACATCCTAGCTCAACCGTCGTCACATACCGCCAACATGGGTCTCTCCATCTCAAAGCTGTTCGACCGCCTGTGGGGAAAGAAGGAGATGAGAATTCTGATGGTCGGCTTGGACGCTGCCGGAAAGACTACGATTCTCTACAAGCTCAAGCTGGGTGAAATCGTCACAACCATCCCCACCATCGGTATGTCGGCTCAAGTCGCTCCAAAATAATCCTCACTTGCTTGTCAAAGAGGGGATAGCTTCGCATGCTGACCCCCGTAAAGGCTTCAACGTCGAGACGGTCGAGTACAAGAACATCTCTTTCACCGTGTGGGATGTCGGTGGACAGGACAAGATTCGACCTCTGTGGAGGCACTACTTCCAGAACACCCAGGGTATCATCTTCGTCGTCGACTCTAACGATCGCGATCGTATCGTTGAGGCCCGGGAGGAGCTGCAGCGCATGCTGAACGAGGACGAGCTGCGCGATGCCAACCTCCTGGTCTTCGCCAACAAGCAGGATTTGCCCGTAAGTATTCCCTCACGCGATCCACCGGTCCCCCCCCCCCAAACCCAAACCGATGTCTTTTCTAACTACTTGACAGAATGCAATGAACGCCGCAGAGATCACAGACAAGCTTGGCCTCCACAGCTTGCGACAGCGTGCTTGGGTATGCCTCAACCACTCCATCCTTTAACCCTGGCGCAGTCCACTGACCAACGAGCAGTACATCCAATCCACTTGCGCTACTTCCGGTGATGGTCTTTACGAAGGTCTCGAGTGGCTTGCCACATCCCTCCGCAAGGCTGGCAGCGCCTAAGGTATCACGTTCGACGGATATTCCTTGGCAGTCCGCACTCGGTTGTGCCTCGCAAGTTACCTCAACGCAATCGATTTTATTTTAAGGACATTGAACCAGGACATAATGCATCGCAAGGTGGTCACGAATGAATCAGTAGAGCCGCTAATCGGGTCAATCGAGGTCATTTCGCACGCTTGGTCTTTCGCGGAAAGAAAGGCGGGGAACGGGGCGCAAAGGGGCAAGGAATCTTTGTACGATTTGAGGATATGATTCCGACTTTTTCAAGACACGTCACGTCCCTCTTTCATCAACAGCATTGATACGAGGGAGGGAATGGGTTACGAATCAAAATGAAAGGCATTATATTGGTCTGGTCTTTCTATCCTCGCCGCCTCTCAAGCTTTAGATACGCGAGTGGGAGAGAAGGAGGAATCAGTGGTCCACCCTTGCATCAGCTCGCTCCCCCCGCCTCTCGGGCTCCTTCTTGATACGCAGAGCAGGAGTCTTCTTGTTATCGTCGTTTTACATAGACTGGTTTTATTTTGCTCTTCCACTGCGCCTCGGTCTTTCTCGCACGCGTCATTGGGAAAAAGAAAAACCTCACGTCTTTTCCGTCAAGCAACCGCTCACTGTCTTGTGCCAAGGGCGTGGTTGGGGTCGGCATTTGTGCAGTCAAGTAAACAAAAAAGTACGCAATACAATTCATCGTCTTTCTAAGCAATTGGCCAGCTCCCGCTCGCCGAGGTGTGTTGTCGTGTATTTGTAGGCCGACGCTTGATTATGCAGCAAAAGTTCGTCCATCTTCCACAAACAACGGGCGGGGACCATCCTCGAGGAAACATTCTAGAAGCGAGAGCGAGCCTCTGGTCCCTTGGTGCATGCGCAAACGTCAGCATCTGTTCGGCTCGGATGACCACACTAGCAAGTCGCTGTGTTTCAACCCTCTCACAGTTTGGTTCCCCTTAGCCCCTTGGTGGTCGAGATTGGATGAATCTGGGTTCCTCTGTGGACTGTACCTAACTGCCAATCCTGCTACTGCCTATGCTCTATTTCAAAATGGAGAACAGGTGGGATGTAATTGTGAAGCCTAAAAACTAGCTCCCCACCCCCAAAGCCAACTTAACGTCATGCTCTCGAACAAAGCAAGGTAAGCAAGTAGCTCTGCCACCTCGAAACGAAACAGGTGGCCTCTGTTGTCGACTCGTCTGCCTGGTTGTTCTTCCTTTGTCTCGCCCGTCCCGCCCCGGCAGGAGTTGACACGCTCCCGGCTAGGCCTGCGGGTCTCCAGGGTCCTCTCTGCTCTTCTTCTCTTGGGGGAGTGTCAGGGATCGGATCGGTGCGCACAGCCCGTGTGAGAGGATGGGGTATCCTAGGACCTTCTCTCGCCTGGTGCTCGATGTACTGGACAGCGGGACAATACTTTCGTCCTTAGACATTGGCGAACGGGTAGGCTTCGCGTAGACAGCCTATGCTTGGAGTCTGTACGTTAGGTGCGGTAGCCATTGGTTGCCAGACTTGTGCCAAAGGATCTCGCTTCAGGACACATATAGTAGCAGGAAGTGAACGATTTTCGTCATGGGAGTTGCTTCGAATCGTCGAGATGATCTGCTGATGGTGGTCTTAAAAGTTGGAAGTGTTGGTATCATGAGAAGAGATGTAAATATATGTACAATCAAACGCCGATACATGCTTCATTAACAGCTTTTCCCCATGAGACACAGGACCTTATTCCCCGAACGCCATTCATGAAATCATCCACACCGAAACCCCTACGACTTGTCCTCGGCCTTCACCTCGAGACCAGACCCGTCCTCCTTGATAGACACCACAGCCGTGTCGCCCATCTTGATGTCGCCCCTGATGATCTTGTCCGCCAGGTTGTTACTGATCTGGTGCGTGATGAGCCTGTTCAACGGCCTCGCGCCGTACTTCGGCTCATACCCCTTGTCGGCGAGCCACGTCCGCACCCCGTCGGGGACGCTGAGCGTGATCCTCCTGTCATTGAGGCGCTCCTGCAGCTCCCTCAGGCGGATGTCGAGGATGTCCCGCAGCGCCTCGCGCGACAAGCGCTTGAAGAAGATGAACTCGTCGAGTCTGTTGATGAACTCTGGCGGGTAGTTGGCGCCGACGACGTCCATGACGGCCTTCTTGACCTCCGGCGAGATGGAGCCATCCTCGCTCTCAGTGTAGTTGTCACCCACGATTATGTCTGCGCCGAGGTTCGAGGTGAGCACGATGATGGTGTTCTTGAAGTCCACCTTGTGGCCCTGGGCGTCGGTGAGGTAGCCCTCGTCGAGCACCTGCAGCAGCAGTGCGGAGATGTCGCGGTGCGCCTTCTCGAACTCGTCGAAAAGCAGCACCGCGTACGGCTTCCTCCGCACCGCCTCGGTCAGCTGGCCCGCGTCCTCGTAACCGACGTAGCCGGACGGGGCACCGATGAGCCGCGAGATCGTGTGCTTCTCCTGGAACTCGCTCATATCGAAGCGCACGACCGCAGACTCGGTGGAGAAGAGGAAGGCCGCAAGCTTCTTGCACAGCTCCGTCTTGCCCACGCCCGTCGGGCCCAGGAAGAAGAAACTGGCAAGTGGCCTGTTCTCGCCCGAAAGCCCGGCGCGCTGCATGCGCACGGCGTTGGCGACCGCCTCGAGGGCTTCGTCTTGGCCCTTGACGGACTGCCGGAGAGTGTCCTCCATGTGTACAAGCTTCTCGATGTGCCCTGATGTGAGCTTGGACACAGGTATGCCCGTGATGCGAGCGACTACTTGAGCGATGTCGTCCGCGGTCACACTGTCATGGATGAGAGTACCGTCCGTCTTTGGCTGTTCTCCCTCCTGTGGCAACTTCTGCTCCAGAGACGGGATGACGCTGTACCTGAGCTCGGAGGCACGTCCGAAGTTGCCCTCTCTCTGGGCCATTTCCAACTCGACCTTTGCCTTCTCTAGGTCTGCCTGTGTCTTCTTGATGGTCTCGATCTCACCGCGCTCGCTGTCCCACCGCTCATTGAGCGTCTTGACCTCGTCTTGCAGCGCCTTCAAGTCGTTCTCTAGCTTTTCCCGACGCTCCCGACTCGCAACATCCTTCTCTTTCCGCAAGCTTTCCAGCTCGATTTGGATGGTCATGGTCCTCTGGTCAAGTCTCATGATGTCCTCAGGCTTGCTCTCTTGCTGCAGTCGCAATGAGCTTGCAGCCTCGTCCATCAGGTCGATAGCCTTGTCAGGGAGGAATCTGTCTGTGATGTAACGGTTCGAGTACGTGGCGGCCGCAACCAAGGCCCCGTCCGTGATGCGAACACCATGATGGACCTCATACTTGTCCTTGATACCTCGTAGAATACTGATGGTATCCTCCACGGTGGGTTCATTGACCAGGATGGGCTGGAACCGCCGTGCCAACGCGACATCCTTCTCGATGAGCCGGTACTCGTTCAACGTGGTCGCACCGCAGCACTGGAGCTCGCCCCGTGACAGGGCAGGCTTCAAGAGGTTCGAAGCGTCGATCGAGCCCTCGGCCTTACCGAGGCCGAGCAGCGTGTGCAGCTCGTCGATGAACAGGATGACCTGGCCCTCGGCCGCCTCCACCTCGCTGAGCACCTTCTTCAGGCGCTCCTCGAAGTCGCCGCGGAACTTGGCGCCGGCGATCAGGCTGCCCAGGTCCAGCGTGACGACGCGCTTGTTCTTTATGGACTCGGGGACGTCGCCCCTGACGATCCGCAGGGCCAGCCCCTCCAGGATTGCGGTCTTGCCCGTGCCCGCCTGGCCGATCAGGACCGGGTTGTTCTTGGTCCTCCGCGACAGGACCTGGATCGTCCGCTGGATCTCCGCGTCTCGCCCGATCACCGGATCGAGCTTGCCTTCTTTCGCTTTGGCTGTCAGGTCGATTCCGAATTGTTCGAGCGCCGGCTTCTCCTCCCCGCCACCGCCCATGTCCATCCGGTGTGTCCCCCCTGGTGGGTGCGGCCGGCCGTTTGCATAATGTCGGATTGTTGAAACAGTGGGGAGAAGTCGCGGAGAGTTATATTTTGGTGTCGTTGTGGGTGATAAAGCTGAGTCGGTGATGTGTGGCCGGAAAGCTAATGCTCTCGTGGTAGCTGTTCGGCTGGTTTGCGCATTTGCGATGCGCCGTGTGGACGAAAGCAGTTGTCTTCTCGATAACATGATGAAGCAACAGTGATTGTGTGTGGATCTACGTTGCAAAAGGGAAGTTGAGAAAGAAAGCAGTCCCTCGTCCTCCCCATGAAATAATTCCTGGACTGGTGGGCCCACCGAATCAACATGAAAAAGCCGAGTTTAACCACGCTATGACGCCGACGAGACTGGATATCTCGAGAATCTTCGAGCTCCGGCCGCGGCTGCAGCTCTCGACACCCTTGTCGCCGCCTTATCGATAAGGAATTGAGACCCGCATCCTTGCTTCCCCATAAATAAGTTTTCGGCCTCAATTTTCCAACCGCGTCTTTTCACATTCTCACCACACACGAGGGGACAGGCAACAAGCGCCTTTAGCAAGCGCCTCGAGGTCGCGTTGTGCAACATCTGTCCCCACGATGCATTAGAGGTAAGCGATTGATTTTACATCCCCCGCCCCCCACCAACAACACCTACGTGATGAATAAATTGGTCCGTGTTTCTGAGCAGCTTAAGACCCTGTTCATATGAGGAAACCAACAAGCACTTTCTGTGCGTTTCTGATCTCTACCCTCACTTTACACTATTGCAATTTCGTTCCCATAGCTCATCAGAATGCTGACAATTGCATCAGGACATGTTTCATCTCTACCCTTGCGCTCCCGTGGGCATGGGCCTGCTGTAGAGTAGGAGCATCGCAGCCACACCACCGCCTGTCGGGTGCTGCGATGATGGGTTGAATCTGAGGGCTGCCCCGTCTACCTGCCCAGGGACGATCCTCGTTGCCATTGCTGTGGCTTGGGTGTGTCTTAGCTCAATAGCACCTCCTAGCTGAAGCTGCTGCCAACGGTTCCACAGGAGATTAGCATAAATGTATCAGAAGACATAGATCTACCAGAACTAGTAACGAAATTATTTGTTCCAACTACCTCAACACTTTTGACCGGGCAATGCAAATGATCCGGACCAAGGTTCAAAACTAGCAGCTGGACTTTCGCTACAGTCCAATCAGGGATGTCATCACCAGAAAGCAATGACCGGCCTACTTTGGGCGCCGAGAGGCCCTCGGTGCTTTTCAAATTAAGCGTGTGTAAGAAGTTGCTCCAAGCCCCGACGAGACACCGGTTGCAGTCATTGGACATATCACACACTAATCAAGAGGTCGGAGAAACGCGACTAATCACTAAACGCCATTCCTCATTGAATATAGATGTTGAAAGCTCGGCAGCCACACAGTGTTGAAGAATCTTTTTGTCCCCGCTCCGTATCCCATATGCCCAGACCAGTCTCTCCTGTTTCAGCGTTTCGTGATGTCGTAGGCAAGCGCAAATGCAAGTCATGTCCAAATTTGTGAAAAAGGGTATCTACACCGTCTAACTAGTTCGTTCCGCACCCGCGTGAGAGACCACTCCTGCCCCGGCCTCTTAGTGGTGGAAAAGGCGGATGTTCTGCTCGATGAAGGTGATGCCCAGGTTCTCTGCCGTCTCGAAGACGGGCTGGTCGTTCTGACTGCCGCCTGGAGCCGCGATGTACTTGACTCCGGACTTGGCGACACGGTAGACGTTGTCGGTGAAGGGGAACTGTGAGGGTGGTCAGTCTCCGGGCTCTGTCGCATGAATAGTGGGGTGTACTTACAAAGGCATCACTCGACACAGCGACGTCGGTGAGCTTGCCAAGCCACTCCTCCCGCTCCTCCGTGGTGAACGCCTTGGGAACATCGTCGAAGGCTGCTTCGAAAGCCTGCCTCTCCGGTCCGTCCTTGGGCAGCTGTCCGCTGACGAGCAGGTCGATCGCGTTGCTCTTGTCGGGTCGTTTGGTGCCCTTCTTCCACTTGATGGCGAGGACACGAGGGTGGAATCGCAACCACCAGTTGTCGGCTTTGTCACCAGCCAGACGCGTGCAGTGGATGCGCGACTGCTGGCCAGCGCCGAGACCGACGACCTGGCCCCTGGCAGCGTAGCAGACAGAGTTACTCTGCGTGTACTTCAGGGCAATAGTAGCGATCGTGAGATCACGAAGAGCGTTCTCAGGGACATTGGCGTCCTTGGGTGTGATGACGGTACCGAACGACTTGGGGCTGATCTCGAAGTCGTTGCGCTGTTGAGCGAGCGTGATGCCGTAAACGGTGCGAGTTTCCTTGGGGTTGGGCTCGAATTCAGGGTCCATCTGCAGGACGAGGTACTTGCCACCCTTCTTCTTCTTGAGAATCTCCAGAGCTGCAGCCTCGTAGCCGGGGGCAATGACACCGTCTGAAACCTCCTTGGAAATGATGCTGGCAGTGGCCACGTCCACGACATCGCTCAGAGCGATGAAGTCACCAAAGCTGCTCATGCGGTCGGCACCGCGGGCACGGGCGTAGGCCTGAGCCAGACCAGACTCATCGATGCCGGGAATATCCTCGACGAAGTAGACCTTCTTCTCCTCGGCGGTAAGGGGGAGGCCAATAGCCGCACCTGCGGGTGAGACATGCTTGAAGCTTGCGGCGGCGGGCTTGCCCAGGGCTCGCTTGAGCTCCTTGACCAGAGGCCAGCTGTTCAGGGCATCCAGAAGGTTAATATACCCTGGAGAGCCACCCAGCACCTTGAAGGGAAGCTTCCCCTCCTTAACGTAGGAGGCTGCGGGCTTCTGGTGTGGATTGGCACCGTACCGGAGGGCCATGTATTGCAGGCCGTCGGCGGCATATTGCTTTCGGAAGAAGTCGGAAATGGCCGCGTCGTAGTCCGCGGTGTGCTCAAAGGCCTTGAGGGCGTACAGCCGGCGGCTTGACTCCTTCACCTCACCTGCCTCGATCTCCTTGAGGAACTCTGCGTAGTCGGCAGGGTCCGAGAGAATTGTGACGCGCGAGTGGTTCTTCGCAGCTGCACGGATCAGCGTGACGCCGCCAATGTCAATCTCCTCAACAGCTTCGGGAACGGTGACGTTGATCTTTGCGACGGTGTCCTTGAAAGGATACAGGTTGCAAATGACGTAGTCAACCTTGTCGATGCTCTGCTCGGCCAGGTCCTTCTCGTCTGAGGCGAGGTTGCGCGCGAGGATGCCGGCGTGCACGGCAGGGTGAAGGGTCTTGACGCGGCCCGCCAGCATTTCGGGGGCCTTGGTGATGGCCGAGATGTCCCTGGGAGAGAATACCGTGAGCAAAACCAGCACAGCGGCCAAACAAAAAGCTTAATGTTGCTGGGTTAAAGATTCATCCATACTCGACGGGGAAACCAGACTCGCGGATCATCTTGGATGTTCCTCCGGACGCGAGGATGCGGACATTTTGCTGGACCAGCCCCTTGGCAAGGTCGAGCAGGCCAGTCTTGTCATAGACGGAGACAATGGCAATGCGCTGTCCCGCGGATTGGTTTTGTGTAGCCATCTTGGTGGTGTTGACTTTTGCCTGCTGCGAGATCGGTGCTAAGAGGATGACCGTTCGGTGTTCGAATGTATGCAAACAACCAGCCAGGTGACAAGGACGGCGGCTGAAGAAACAATTCAGAAAACACGACAGGTTACAACAGCACCTCGTTTGGAGTCTGGAGAAGATGCAGGTGTTTCTCTGCTCTGGCGGTGGGCAAGAAGAAAAAAAAACCAACTACAACGGCTCTGCTCCCCGCGGGGTACAGAGAAATTTGGAGGGGCTTATCTCGAACCCTGTGCTGCGCTGTAGGCCTGTGACGTCCTGCCCAGATCCAATAAAGTTGCAATGATTTTCATTGGGTGATCTGGCAGAGAGCCCTGACCGTTCTGAACGCTGAGCTCCGTTGCCCCCTGTCCCCAGGTCCCAGGATAGGCACTTCCGGTGCTTGCTTCGACTGGGGTACGCGACAATAATCTCCAAATCCTCTTTCATCAGACGCGTTTGTACGACCTCACGCCCCAAGGGCCACCTTCTCTACCTTCAAATCTGCCAACCCCGCCAGTCGAGTCACCTTTCTGCCTTTTCTCATAGCGGCACATGCATCCCGATGCCTATGTACGGTGAACAAGGGAACAAATTGGTACTTTCCCCTCTGTCAGGACACTGGCGAGTCCATGAACTTTAATCCTGGATCTGACTGACGAGCTCGTTCCTCCAAGGTCGGTCATGCCAAGAGGACACAGAACCTGGCGAATCTGCCTCCATACCAGACCGAGCTCGTCCGTGAAGTCGCCCGCGAAGTCCGAGATCTAGACCGTGATGTCGCCAGTCTTCTCGAGCCCTTCCAAGGGTCCTTCGACCCCACCGCTGAGCAGGCAACGGCGTGCACGCTCCTTGTCAACCACCTTTCGATGAGGCGGAATAAGCGGTGCCTGCTCGCATACCACAAGACGAGGACCGACAAGCTCGAAGAACTGGTCTGGAGCGGCGCGGACGTGGTTGACCTGTCCGGGCAGCAGCTTAGGGAAGGGGCTGGATCTGCCCCTGGCGGGGCCGCCACGCGCCCTGGCGACTCGGGGACCAGCAGTCTCAGCCCGCAAGAGGAGGATTACGTGAGGCAGTTTGGCGATCTGCTGGCGGCATACAAGGGTCAGTGGACCGATATTGATCTTACCGGCAGCCTCGAGCCTCCACGAGACTTGTTCATCGACGTGCGGGTATTGAAAGACGCAGGCGAAATCCAGACCGAATACGGGTAGGCCAGGAGTATCGGGTTTGGCTGAGATCAATTTCTGACATCCCTATGCAGTGCCATCACTTTGACCAAGAACAGCCAGTTTTACGTTCGACAGGGAGACGTGGAACGACTCATCGCCCAGGGTTACCTCCAGAAGCTGGGCTAGAGAGCGACATAGCAAGGCGCCCAGCCGCTCGACCCAACACATCCGGTTGTTTGAGTGCTCAATATTTCGGGGCCTGCAATTGTCTTCGGATGAATGAGCCTGCGGCCAAGACTGACAAGACGAGCGAGCTGGCCGTCGCTTTTCCGCGGAGACTTGAAGCAAGCAAGTAAACAGAGCTCGGCCAAGAGGAGCATGTTGCGATGCTGTTAAACAGGTTATCACCTGCATGGCCTCTGCATTGCTGATTTATCCAGCAATAGGGTCAAGATGCGCAAGACCTGACGGCGACATTACATGGCTGGGCCCTGGGCTCTCGCGAAAGTCGTCTTGTCACGCGGACCAGGGCAGCATGACGATTATTCCCGAACGCCGCGTCCGACATCGTAGGAAGCGTTGGATTCGAACTCACGCGGTTCGCGGTCTCGACCATTGGATCGGCTTTACAGGCAATTCACTTGCATGAGGGGCCGTGCGGAGTGAGGGGATTAATGAACTGATGGTGTCACAGTTGTGTGTCCTGCCAAGTGGGGGACTGTAGGCAGCGTGGGAGGGGTTATGCACGATGCGCCGTTGTAGTCAATATGGTGACCAAGTTCCTGCAGACATTGGAGTCGGGCGACAGAAAATTTCCCACATGATCCGACAGCCGTGGGGGAGCTTGGGGGACTGGGGGAGTAGCTACTTCGGCTAGCAGATCTGCTGCAGGTATGGTGGGAATGGGGGCCAAATATAGCTTGAGCTTGACAGGTCCTGTTCCGTAGCAGCAGCTCTGGGGAATGATCGCCGTCGAAAGCCGCGTCGGCAGAAATTGCCTCGCACGGGCGGTGCGAGGGTGAACCCAGACAGTGGTCATTGGGAGTCCCAGTACATGCCTAGGCAAAGCCCAGCACCTGGACCAAGAAGGTGCTCGATCAGGATCGAAAGCAGTGCACGCAATACAGCTTTCAAAAAACCCTAAGGTTTACCAGGCACTCACTCGAGAGCATGTGGGGAGGGGGCAGGATAGCCTACCGAGATTTGGCCGTCTCGCAGTCGATAATGCTATGACAGGAGGTTGGTTGCCTCACACGAGTTTATTCCACCAGAACTTATGGGGTCTGCTGCTGGTCATGTCAACCCCAACGCCGTGGGGTCTCAATCAGCCGTACCTGAGGATCAGGAGAAGCAGAAGACTGGGGATCAAAGGTGGCCCTGCCTTGATGGTGGAAAGACAAGATTCTGGCGGTTGGTCTGCTGCGAAATAACGACTGGCAGACATCTTCTCCGGACGTTGCAAAAAAGGCCCCCTTTTCACAGCCCCCCGGTCCATGCGGTGTCCCCAGCACCCCTGGTGGCGCTGATGGGACATCTCATTCGCCAATTGACTGCATCTGACATCGGCCCCTCGTCTGCTGCGGAAACTTCTCCAACTTCTTGACGTGATGTGTTGTCTGACTCCAGATCCAGCTTCGTCAAATCACACCCTCCGTTTGTCTTTAACCTCGCATCTTCGACAGACGCTGTGTGATGCACGGGGGTGTGCTGAGCTTATTGCCCAATTCTCGGTGTTAATGCGAATACGCACCCTCGCTAGGGCGGGCAAAAACCCAGCCTTTGCTACTATGTGCGCTGCACTAATGCCTGCCCATCGATACACACGCACACAACAGCCTGAGGTTGTGAGTGGGTCAGAGCTTCTTGCCCACCTACCACAGGAACTCCTAGTCTACGTGGTTTTCTAGCTTCTACGAGTCGCAATGGACAGGGTCAGGCCAGGCCAGGCCAGTTCCAGGTCGGTCGGTACCCGGTACCAGTACCTTGGTGCACCACTAGTCGTTGTTTCCCATTCCACTGCGAGGTGGCGCGGCCCCCGGATCCTTGCTCATGAAGGCTTTGCATGGACATCGGATCCTAGACCGGAGTGGCATTGGCATCCACATGCTTTTCAACTTTCAGCAGGGAGGCCGTTCTTCAAAGTCCACCAGCACCCAAGCTCCAGCCTTTTGCCCTGCTAATCTATCATCTATCGTCTGCATTGCGCATCCCTTCAGACCGGGCCTCTACCACGGTATCGCATCCGCAATTCCTGCTTCCTTCTTTTGCCCGTGCCATTCTGCCGACTGTGGCCCCTTCCTTTCATAGAGCACTGCGACGATCGCTGCAGTTGGGCTGGCTGCCGCATATATTCCGTCATCCTGACTGCTGTGCTCTGTACACTCCGACCCGGTAGTATATCACTGATCCACCGAGAGAAAACCTGTGGCACGCCCGGTGACAGGATACCCGTGGACGGCTGTTCCAGATTGCATCATATTGCCATCCGAGACATAATTTTTGCTCATTGCAAGGCCCCGTTGGATGGATGATGTGGCTCTGGCCCGCCCGACTCGTGAGATAACACCACTACTGCGACGATGGCATCACCATCTACCGGCTCCTCTCCATGGCGCAGGAGGACCCAGTCTGTCAGCTCGCAGGACCGGGACTCCTCAACCCCTACTCCGGCCCTCTTGACCTCTCCTCGCTCTCCCCGGGCCAAACCACAAAATATCGGCGACGCACGCCTCCTGTCCACGTCTAGCTCAACCGCCCACAGAGAGCCCATACGTTCCTTTATCTCTGGCAGCGCCCGAGACAGTCCAGGTGAGCACCTTGATGTCCTCTGCATTCCAGTCTGTCTTCACATGCTACTCGCTCTGCCGGCCATGCATGTATCCAAATTACAGTAATTAGTTACTGTGCAACACATAAGTCGTCACACTCACTCACTCACCCCCTTGCCTCAATAACGTCCTTCATATCTGATCCCTCCCCGACCAAACATGGCAACCGCCACATTACTAATTCAGACGACAGCGCCCATCGACAGCGCACAGTACGCGAGAAGCGTTCGGGAGGACACAGCAGAGCTTGCTTCCTATTTTCTTTCTGACAAGACCCAGCGTGCTAGCCCAAACTTCCTGTCCCGCCAGAGATCCCAGTCCTCCCAGCAAAGAACTGAAGATCTGCTTGTGGGTGAGGATGACGAGGTTGACTCCCTCGCTGGCGGAACGGCAGACACTATCCTAGAAGAGTCTGAGCCTCCCTCGCCCGAAGAGCTCTCCGATGATCCGCAACAAGATGACGGACCCTCTATGCTTACAAACATGCTGAGGAGATCACCCCCGGAGAGCTACAAGGACGTCTTCGTGCCCAAGGATGCCCAGCCTTCACAGCAGGAGCAGAACGCAGCTCTGTCTCCCTCGTACGATGGACGTCCAAACTCGGCAAGACGCGACGACAGCAAATTATGGACACCAAGTGAGGACATAGCAACCGAGAACGACACAGAAATCACGCCGCTACTGCGGAACAGGTCGCATGGGAGCTCCTATCTCCAGCATGGGAACGGTTCTGCCGCCGGAGTTGACATCGAGAGCCAGAAGCCACTTGAGTCGCGGAGCTGGCTGGCAGAGAGAGCGGGCCGTGCAAAGACAGGCCTGCAGGGTTTCGCAAAGGCAGCTCGTGATCCTCGGTGTTGGGACGGCAAGGCGATTCTGCACACTGTGGTTGTTGACCCCGTCAAGACCCTGCCGGCAGTGGTTGTCGGTCTCATCCTCAATATCTTGGACGCCCTATCGTACGGTATGATTCTCTTCCCGTTGGGCAACCCAATTTTCGCAAATCTCGGCCCGGCCGGGATTTCAATCTTTTATGTCAGCACGATCGTGTCGCAGATTGTCTTCTCAACGGGCAGCATATTCAAGGGAGGAGTGGGGTCCGAGCTCATCGAGGTTGTCCCATTCTTTCACAACATGGCTTCCACCATCACAGCGCTTGTTGGAGAAGACAACCCAGACGCAGTCATCGCCACCACCATCTTCTGCTTCTCTTTCAGTTCTCTCATCACGGGTGCCGTTTTCTTCACCATGGGCGCACTCAAACTTGGGGGCTTGGTCGGGTTCATCCCACGCCATATCCTCATCGGCTGCATAGGCGGTGTCGGTTGGTTTCTTGTTCAGACCGGTTTTGAGGTGTCCGCGAGGCTTGAGGGAAGCTTTCACTATGACTTGGACACCCTGCGGTTGCTGTTCCGGGCCAACACTGTTCCTCTCTGGACGATACCCCTTGGTCTCGCCATAATTCTGTACATTCTATCGAGCACCAACAAGCTCAAGGACAACCACTATGTCCTTCCTGTCTTCATTTGCTTGGAGCCTGCCATCTTCTGGTTCTTTGTCGTGGTCCTTGACTCGCTCGAGCCTGAGCCACTGCGGCAAAAGGGGTGGATATTCGAGGCACCGCCTGCTGGTGAACCTTGGTGGTATTTCTACACACTGTTCAGTAAGTGCAACCACTCCCCGTCTTTCCGATGACAACCTAACGGGATTGCAGAGTTCAATCTGATCCACTGGGAAGCGGTGGCAGAATGTATACCGGCCATGCTGGCTCTCACCTTCTTCGGCGTGCTGCACGTCCCCATCAACGTCCCAGCCCTGGCTCTTCAGACCGGAGAAGACCACGCAAGCCTCGATCGTGAGCTGAAGCTGCACGGTCTCTCTAACTTCCTTTCCGGCTGTGCAGGTAGCATACAGAATTACCTGGTTTATGCCAACAGTCAGTTCTTCATCAAGTCTGGTGGTAATAGTCGGCTTGCTGGGTATCTTTTGGCGTTGTTCACTGCCATCGTTCTGGTCATTGGCCCGGTCATTATTGGATTTATCCCGGTCATGATGGTGGGAACCCTTATCTTCATATTGGGCTTCGAGCTGCTGCTAGATGCGCTTTGGGACCCTAAATCCAAACTGAACATGCTCGAGTACATGACGGTATGTGCACTCCTGGAGCCTGGCTAAAAATGGAATGCGCCAGCTAACAACAACTCACAGGTCGTCGTTATAGTGCTGGTGATGGGCATGTACGACTTTGTCATTGGTATTGGAGTCGGAGTTCTCTTGGCGTTTGCGTCGTTGATCTTCCAGGCATCAAGAGTCTCGGCCATCCGCGCGACCTACTCGGGTGAGGTCGTGGGATCCACCGTGCGAAGAAACCCGTCGCAGCAACACTACCTCCACAAGGTCGGCAACCAGGTCTTCCTGATGAAGCTGTCCGGTTTCCTCTTCTTTGGCACAATCGTCGGCGTCGAAGACAAGATCCGCAAGCTCATCGCTGATGAGGAATTCGCGCGACGGCCCATCAAGTACCTAATACTTGACCTTCAGCAAGTCACGGGTCTGGACTACTCGGCAAGCGAAGCCTTCAGTACTGTCAGCCGGCTACTCGCGGCCAAGGAAATCATCCTCCTTCTTAGCGGTGTAGACACGGACAGCCCGATAGGTCGGGACCTCCGCGCGGTGGGCTTGGGCACCAGCTCCAACGGTACGCAGGTCATCTTCAGCCCAAGCCTCAACTCGGCACTGGAGAACTGCGAGAACGAGCTCCTCCGGACGTTCTACACGAGTCAGGAGGCGTTCAAGTCGTCGAGGAACGCGGCGGTGTCGGGGCTGGACGTGCCGGTGGGGAAGATCCTCGACGCGGACAACAATCACCTGAGCGACAACCTGCTCGGGAGCTCGCCGCGGCGCAGCCACCTGCACAAGGCGGCGCAGGAGTCGCTGACGCAGCGCGAGGTGGTACGGCTCTCGCGGTGGCAGAATTTCAAGGAGCCGCTGCGGCTGATGCTGCAGATCTTCCACGACCTCTCTGACCGCAACGAGGACTTTTGGGTGCGTGCCAAGGACTTTTTCGTCCGCAAGGAGTTCTACCGGGGCGACGTGCTGTTCCGGGCGGGCGAGCCGGCGGAGGGGTTCTACCTGGTGGAGAGCGGGATCCTCAAGGCCGAGTACGATCTCCCGCAGGGGTGGCTGTACGAGAGCATCGTGGCGGGCACGACGTGTGGCGAGCTGCCCTTCTTCTCGGAGACGAACCGCACGGCCAAGGTGACGGCGGAGCGGGACTGCGTTGTGTGGCTGATGGACCGCGAGAACTGGGACAGACTGCAGAAGCGCGAGCCGGACGTGGCGCAGGAGCTCCTGAGGATCGGGCTGAAGCTGACCAGCGAGAGGATGAGCAGCATCACGAGCTACGTGTTGACCATGGCGGGATGAGTGCGTGTCGTGGGAGGTGAATGAGAGCGGGCAAAGGAGGGGGTCGCTTCTGCCCCCTCCTTTACCAGTCTCTCTGCTTGACATATGTGCATACCAGCGGTTGACTTTCACGGGCGTCTAGATACCAAAAATGGGGCTCAACGGTTTGGAAAAGCGTTGTCTTAATTGACACTCGACACTAATGGTCGCTGTACCGTACTCGAGATTCTGGCAGTTTTCTGATTACTGTCGTGGCTACAAAATCTAACGTAGCTCTTTTGTGGGTTCGAGGTTCTGCTGTGCTCTGCTCTGTGACTTCTGATACTTCTAGCACCTACGAGGAGGCTACACAAATACTCGGGTGGGTGGTCGTGGAACGGGTTCCGTCGCACAGCCAAGGCCGGGAATGCACATGCGTTATCAAGGCCAGGTCCGAGGTACTATTCATGTCATTGGTGGTGGTTGAGAAGAAGCATTCTCGGCCTTCGCCCCGGCGGGTAGTCTAATCTCGTCGTTGAGATCCTCGAATTACAGACCGGGGAACCGTTGAGGCTCTGTGCAGGCTGCTGCAAGCCACGCCATGGTCTCATTCTGGCCCATGATTGCGAGCATGTGCAGAGGGCCAGGGCCGGGGCGCGGGGAGGGTGTGCTGTGATGTGGTGTGCTGTAGTGTGGTGTGGTGGTCGTGCAGGCAGTTTCCTCTGGTGCCGTGAGGAGTAGTCTGTCCCTGTCCTTGTATGTAACAACGACTGCAAATTTCTGCTGCAGTAGCTCGCCACGGCGGGTTACTTGAACCAGTATTCGGATCTGCTCTGGACATGGTGAAAAGGCCGATATGCTTTGCGCCATCGGAGCCAGTCTCCCTCCTGCGCTAGTGCTGGTGTGGCGAGCTGTGTCTTGGGTGCTCGCGGGAGCTCGACATGTGCAAGTCTAGGTACTACGACTGCCCGGTACGTACCTACCTAGGCACGTAGACGTGTGGTGGATGAGGGGCAGCTATGAGAGTGAGGTAGGATACCTAGGTACTTAGGTACCTACCTGTGAGGGGAGGGGTTGGACAGCTCAAATCTTCAGCTGTAGATCTCACGGCTGTGGATCCAGTCTCCCGCCTCGGTCTCACAAAACCTCACAGTCGTCAACATATCCGTCCCAGGAAGGGTAGCAATCATCGTCTTGTCCTCCGCCATTATGATCCGAGGCTTGCAGCTGTAGCTCCATAACGCCATAGCACCCATAGCACACACTGCAGCCTTGCTCCCCCATGTACCGGTCGGCCTGCGACTCTAGCTGCTAAGGCGCGAGCCAGTGCTCATTGGGCGCCACTTTCCTCCATCCGGACGTCGCAATCATCGCGTCGACCGTCTTGCCGTGCCCTGCGCATCCCGCTGTCGTGCTCGACCAAACCCTGCATCAAACTCAAATCTGGAAGTACTAAGATAAATCTGATCTACACGACTCTCGGCGTGCAGCAATCCATGGCGGCCCCTCGATCCGGGGGAAGCCCATCTTCCTCCTACTCCCACTCCCCCTCCGCCATCCCAGGCCCAAGTCCAAGTCTCCCGACTGTGAGCAGGGCCAGAACCGTGACAGCCACCACCGCCTCCGGGCCCTCCATTCCCACACCACAGCAGCTCCGGAGAGCCAGCAGCGGAGCGTCCACGAAGCTGATCCGGAGGGTCAACACTCAGGACAGGATAAGCGACATTCTAGAGGTACGCGCACTAGCCCATTAAACTTTTTGCTTACTGCCGTCCCGTCTCTGTGCCAGCGCCAAGAGTGTTGTTGGATTATCCCAGTTTGGCAACCGATCGGTACCGGCTCATCGGTCACATGTTGCCTCCAACGGCCGTCCCATGACACGCCCATGGACGCAACCGCATTACTCGTTTTCTTAAACTGCTACTTTGATCTCGTTGTCCCCTCGTTGTTTGCCTGTTCTACCCTGCACAACCAACCAACCGCCCCCGTGACTGACGTGCAAATGCGGGCTCGCAGCTGGGCCGTGAACGCGCCGAGAGTATGTCGCCGGCTCGAAGCCCGCCAACCTTCTTCCGCCGGGGCGGCGGCAGCAACGACGAGCTCCCGCAGCAGCAGGAGGAGCCGGACGAGACAACGGAGATCATCACACGCGCCCCCAGTGGTGGCGCCCACCCGACCATGAACTACCAGAGCACAGTGGAATCCGCGGGCACGAGGGCCAGAAAGGTCGGGGCGGAGAGGGGCGGAGACTCGCCCGCGGACGAGACGCGGAGGCCCGGTGACGCCAGGAGTGCGAGCAAAGGCAGGGCTCCGCTGGCCGGGGCCGGGAATGGCGCGCAGAACGGCCACGGAGACGCTGGGGACAAGGAGGCCCAGGCGTGGTGGAGGACGAAGCTGGAGTACTTCGGGTCGATAGAGCTGGAGAACAAGGGCTCTGTCGCGAGGGACCACTTGGCACTAGGTAGGCAGGCCCCAAAACACCAGCGAGGAGGGAGGAGACCGGTCGTCGTTCTCGGTGCCGGTGACACTGGGGCGCAAAATGGCTTACGGCTTACATCTACCTGCAGAGCGGACATTCCTCGCGTGGCTGCGGACGTCACTCGCCTTCGCCTCCATCGGCGTCGCCATCACGCAGCTCTTCCGGCTCAACACATCCATCGCGGACAGCCCGTCCGACAGCGCCAGCCAGCACACCCTGCGCCACCTGGGCAAGCCCCTGGGCGCCGTGTTCCTCGGCATCAGCATCCTGATCCTCTTCCTCGGCTACCACAGGTACTTCCAGGCGCAGAAGTACATCATACTCGGCAAGTTCCCGGCGAGCCGCGGCACCGTCATCCTGGTGTCGCTCGTGGCGCTGGTGCTGATGGTGATATCCCTGGTTGTCGTCGTTGTCGTGCAACCAAGCTCTCCTGCAAGGTGATAGACATGGTCGATGCTATGTGGTGAAAGTTATTTGTATCTTGGATGATGAATTTGGGCCACGGTCAGCTTTTTTGGTGTGGAGTCCATCGTGGACCAGAATTGGCGTTTTGGGTGAGGAAAGCATAGCACGGCGCCGTTGACTCTGGGATACTTGATGTGATTGCCTGGCTGGCTACGGCCGTCCAAATGATACTCAGATCTCCGTACAAATACTCGCAGTTTTTACGATATCAATGTCGATGTAGTTAGTTGCTCGTCACCTGATTCAGGAGTCCCATAAGTGACGTGATGCGAGGACGCAACGATCCCAGGCTGTATGAAATCAGATCGACCTCATTCACCAGAAAACTTCCAGATCAACTTGTGCCTCAATCAATCATTAATTATTTTTTTGTCTCACTCACCTCATAGGTCGGAAATTTTGAAAGTCGCTCACCCCAACTGTCGAATTGAGTACATCGGATAATTCCACTAAAGCGCTTTCTGGTCCACAAATAGCTCATACACGATGAGCAGCGAACCCGAGCCCCAGGGCCCCGTGAGCCTCGCGTCACACCTCAAGGCCCTCGCGCCTGCAGACGGCTCGCGGGCGGAGCTGTTCGGCTCGGTGATACCGGCCGTGATAGACGCGGTGGGCGAGATCGCCAGGGCGCTGCAGAGGGCCCACCGCGTGTCCCTCGCGGGCACGGCCAATACGTTCGGCGACGACCAGCTCAACGTGGACGTGGCGGCCGAGGAGGTCCTGCGGGAGAGGCTCGCGGGACAGTGCGCGTCCGTGGTGACAGCCAGCAGCGAGGAGGACCCCGTCGAGAGGCCCGTCGACCACGCCGGGGCCGAGACCGTCGCCGCCGCGGAGCGCTACACCGTCGCGTTTGACCCGCTCGACGGCAGCTCCATCATCGCGCCCAACTGGACCGTGGGGACCATCCTCGGCGTGTGGGACGGCGCCACCGCCGTGGGGCGGGCGCCCGACGAGGGCCAGGTCGCCGCCGTGCTAGGTGTCTACGGCCCGCGCACGACGGCCGTGGTCGCGGTGCGCATCCCCGGGTCGGACGCCCCTGCCGCCACGTGTTTCGAGGTCGGCCTCGGCGGCGACGGGTCGTCGCGCGACGCAGAGGTGCTCCGGCCGGCGGTGCGGCTCGCGGCCCCGCCGTTCAAGACGCGGTACTTTGCGCCCGCGAACCTGCGCGCCTCGGGGCAGGACGCGCGGTACGGGGAGCTCGTGAGCGGGTACATCGCCGAGGGATACACGCTGCGGTACTCGGGTGGCCTGGTGCCGGACGTGGTGCACGCGCTGGTCAAGGGCCACGGGGTGTATGTCAGCCCTGTGACTGCGCAGAGCAAAGCGAAGCTGCGGAGGTTGTATGAGCTGTTCCCTGTTGCGCTTATTGTTGAGGCTGCTGGGGGGAAGGCTATCGACCCCACTGATGGGAGGAGAATATTGGATGCTGTGTTGGAGGGCACGGATGAGAGGGCGGGTCTGGTTTGTGGCACGGCGGAGGAGGTTGATAAGGTGCGGCAGGCGCTGGTTGGATGAGTTTCTTGGGGGGATTCTTGGACGGTGGTGATGGCTTCCTTCACACAACCTTACAAGTTGCATAGCAAGGCTGTTGGTTATGACACCGCGGGAATTGCGCTTCGACGGCTGTCAAGACGCGGTCTCCCCAACGAGCACCCCAGCTATCTTTGGGCATAGTTGTTGACTTTCGACGATGCTTCGTCTCTCATGGAACGCTTCCTCTGAAACTCCAAGCCCCTTCCCGGGAATCTCTCCTGAAAACCATGTCTGCTGCGCCTGTTTAGTCGGAAGATAGTAGGATGTCACATCGCATAGCAGCCTGTACGTGCCACCTGCTCCGGTTTAACATATACCAACGGGAACACGATTTTATCCAACTTCCAGTGCGACTGAGGGCCACAACTCTCCCATCTTGGTGTTGTTGAGTCGTATTTGTGTCACTTGACCACTTTGGACGCGTAATTTTTTACAGATCAGGCCGCCCTTTTCCATTCGAAGTCAAACAGCCTTCACAACTACTACGATAATAATTTTGCTAGTAGCAATCCTCCTGTATTATGGCCTTACCGATTAGGTTATTTGCTGGCATACTGAGAATGTGCAGTGACTCTGCCAGATTCTGTTTGGGAATCAGAGTAGGGAGTCGTTCCCCGATCAGTCTAAGAAAGACGTGAACAGTACCATAAAGAGCACCACAGATGCTATGAAGCAGTCATCAATGACAGAAGTGTGGACGTTTTATTGATTATTTGACTGTTCAGCCTACCATTCCGTGCGTGGCATTCATCTCAACCTCCATTTCAACCACCTCATTATCGGCAAATGGAACAATACAGGATATACACATGGTAGCGATTGGAAAACGCCTTTGGCTTCGTCTTTTTCGCGAAATGGAAGGGGTCGTATTCCGTGTGAAGCACATTGTCTCAATATCGCCAGCCTCACTTTTCCTTGTTCGGGCAGTGGCCCATTACCCCAATTGCCAGGTAGTAAACAATGCCTTTGGGCCCGATAGACAATGAAGATATAATTCACAGTTCAAGAGTGCAAGACCCATACTCGAGGCGTCGAATATATAATCCCACTTGAATTCTCACCTCCATTCCCTTTGGCCTCGGTTCCCTCACTCTCTGCACACTGCGAAAACCACCCACATCCAAAACCACCACCGTCTCTAAAGCTTGAAACTACAATGTGCTACTACTACACCAGACAACGACGCTGCGAGTGTGGCTCCGTCACACACTCGTGGAACTACCGCAAGATCTGCCTCAGGATGCGAGCCAAGGCTCTCCTCCGTCGGTCTCCAAAGGAGGATCTGTTCGGCATGTGCGGTACCGTTAGCTTTGAACTTTGCAAAGCGAGCATCTCGGTCTGTGGCCCTTGTGCGCTGCGAGACACTCAGCAGCAACTGCTAGGAGGCGGCCGGACTACGACCTAGGAACACCTGGACTTTGTCAAGATCCGCAGAGTCCCTACCAAAGAGTATGAAGGAAAGTCTCGTTAGGTTGTCAGGACTATCAGGTTGGTTGCCAGGAAACCCTGTGCCCTGAGTTCTGCTTCGTGACTGGGATCAATGTGACTGGCCACTTAGAGTGATAAGATGATCCATATCCAATGTTGGTGTCTCATGGAGCTCCCAGAGTCTAACTGGTCACTATTTCTTGTGTCACTTATTCTCAGCTCACCGTATTCTAGTTGTCCGACGCACTTCTCAACCTAAGTGCAACTGTTCATTTGTGTCATTCACCTTTTCCCGCATGCGGAGAACAACCTCCTTGCGGAAGAACAGGCTGGGTTTATTAGATTGTAAAATGTTCTACCCCGTTCTTTAAAACTATTATCATTAAGTCTGCCGAGTGCCCAATTCTGTTGTTATCTCTACCTGAAATTGCATGTGGGTGGCATTGGCGTGTAAGATGATATTGAGTTCACTTGTCAGTGTCAATGAATGCCAGTGAGATACACCATATACCCTGGAGATATAAATAGTATTCCCATATACACTACCGTTGGCTGAGCTTTATCCACTGTGAGCGTCGGAGGCAATCCAGCCCGTCCATTAGTGTGTCCGCA
Source organism: Diaporthe citrichinensis (assembly GCA_014872995.1). Taxonomy (NCBI): domain Eukaryota; kingdom Fungi; phylum Ascomycota; class Sordariomycetes; order Diaporthales; family Diaporthaceae; genus Diaporthe; species Diaporthe citrichinensis. Next base: position 178,231 of record JADAZR010000010.1, on the reverse strand, counting down.
GGTATGCAGTTGAAGATTACTTTTTCGAGTAGTGTAATCAAGTAATTGAAGGCAACTTGTCCCGTAAGGTCCCCAGGTAGACACTCAATACCAGCACAATGTGACATCATGCATCAACAGCAGCAAGCTGTTGAGCTAACACTGGTAATGTAACCTTGTTCCAAAACAAAAGGATTATCTGTTACGGCTAATCAAGACTTGGGCATGCGCTGCATTGGAATTGAAAAGGAGATTGTGCTCAAGAATTCCGTCTTGTGCAATACAATCACAATTGTTCCAGATGAAGATTGGGGATGCATTTGCCATAAACCGTACCCTGTACTCCTATAACCAGAGAATGAATGGGACTCCCCAGAGAATGAAGGGAGAATCCTCCCTGGAGGAGGAAACTAGATATAAGGGCGCAAACTACCTTAAAAAAGTATGAGGAAGCGTCAGACAATATCGTAGGTACATTCAGAGCATGTGGAAACGGTGTTTCAGAGCCGGCTCTCCCATAGCCTCTTCAGCAGGCTGTCGAGCGTGAATGATTTGTTGAACATGTGTGCCCTCAATTTTTGTTTCCAATATACCGAATAGAGATCATTCGTGATGAAAAACAGAATATCAACAAGGAATGTTCAAATCGGACTGGTCTTGCGATGAGAGTAGCTTTTGGCCTGTTTGTTTGGCCATGAGCCATGGCCGTTTTGCCAGACCAATCAGTTTCAGTTGTGTTTTGCACTGAGCTATGGAGAAGCTTCCGAATAACATAGGTGGAACTGGTACAAGAATTTGCAAGTCAAGAATTGATGATGTCCGGCTGGTGAAAACATTCTCAAACTGTAAGGAACAAGAATTAGATAGACATGAGAGATGAGTGAGAGGACCCAGTACATTTGGAAGCTCTAGCCCGAACTTCAGGGTCTGGGGGTGGGCCTGGGGCTGCCAGGGACCACCATGCCCCAGAATCTGTCAGCGACTCGAGCGGCTTAGGGGCCTTCTGCCAATGAAAGATAAGGTCAATCCTTTAGGTAAGCTTACACTGCTATCGGCTTTCATGGCCGAGGCAAAAGCTCGTGGTCAGCATCGCATCGAAATTCCTTGCCTTTTCATCAACATCATCTCTTCTTGACGCCGTCAGTCGCCTTTCCTTACGCAGACGACCCAGAAAGCGACCGCATACGACGACGTCGCCAATTGGTACCTGTCGCGCGAAGTCATTGCTCGCTCTGCTCCACCCCCACCCACGCATCCCACCATGTCTGGCCTGCTCCCCAAGATCGACCGGTCCAAGACGGTCAAGTCCAAGGACTACCGCGGGTCCAGCTCCTTTGCGACGTTCATGATCGTCGGGCGTGAGTTGATCCTCTGCTGCTGGCTCCTGTCGCAAGTGCACCCCATTGCTAACCTACGCCCCGCGACAGCCGTGTGCTTCTTCCTCGGCATCATCTTCGCCCAGTTCCCCTACGACTACCCGCTCCTCTGGACCTCCGAGCCCGTCGCGGCCACCTTCTTCGACCAGCTGGAGACGCATCTGAAGTGGATGCACCAGTCGCCGCCCCTCATCGCCCGCCTGCTGCACATCGTCATGGCCGTCGGCTTCCTGGGCTTCTTCATCAAGCTGTTCAAGCCCTCCGAGAGCAACATGCTCTTCGACGGCGCCTCCCTCGTCCTCTACGTCATCGGCATGGGCGTCTACCTCGCCAACATCGTCAAGGGATTCAGGACCATATCGAGCGACCTGTGGACCAGCGGCGAGTTCCTCGAGAAGCACGACGGCCCCATCACCGGGGAGATCATCCTCGGCCGCGACGATAGCCTCAAGGTCATGGCCGCGAGCAACACGATCCTCGCGCTGGTCCTGGTCGGTATCCTGGTCCTCCAGGGCGGCCAGTGGTACGCCGAGAAAAAGGAGCTGGACGAGTACGAGGAGATGGAGAAGTCGGAAGAGCAGGCCAAGGGCGCCGCGAAGAAGAAGCAATAGACGGGCTTCGGGGCTTGCCGCCGGTCTACCTGCGCGGAAGGTACACCGTGCAGACTTCCTGCGCTTTGGGACGGCGGGAGCCGGGGTTTGGGCCGCCGGTGCCGATCTATAACTACTGCAATATGCTAGGTAATGGGATGTGAGACATGGGGGGAACTGTCGGATACTTGGGAATTTCGCTGCTATTACAGCCCAGCTACACCCCATCCAGGGCCACACTAGACGATAAGGTGTATAATATGTACACACGTTAAACAGTGAGAAGATAGTGTCCACAGAATCCCACACGTCCCTGGCCCAATTCGTGCTCTCTCAATGGACGGTGTCCCCTCGAAAAGTCGCTCGCTCTACAGCTAAGGCCTGAGTACTTGCACTACGATAGTAGCACATGCGATAAAACAACGCGCGGCAGTCTTGTAATCAATCACCCATGAAGCGAGCGGCACATGCTCACCATGGGTCTTGTCCATGTCCGCTCATTCGGTGGAGGGAGATTGGGTATCACTGTGAATGAAGTGATGAGCTGACGGTGAGATAGTGTCTTATAAACTGGCTCAAGAACGCCCTCATCCCTCAAAAGTGACTGGGTTGTTGAGGGCCGATTGGTTGAGGGTGGCAGCTGTGGACGCAAGGTAGGAGATGGTTTTTGAAAGAGTGCGAAAACTTTTGTTGCTGAGTTGAGCCAAGCGCGTGCCTGTGGAATGAACGTTTTCTCGTGTGTTGATACATTCATCTCTCAATCTCAGGGCGTGACACCGGGGTTGACAATCTACAGAATAGGTATACGTCAATAGACTTGTTACATATCTGTAATTGAGGTTTGCGAACGTTGGTATAGTTATCGAGTGCTTATCAAGGATAGGAGAGAACCGCCGAGGCTCAGGAGACAATATTCTACATACCAACCCCAGAGCTTAATATGGTCACTCGTAGGCTCTTTTTACATATGAGCTACGGTAGGAGGTTGTCGCATCGTAATGCGTACATGCCCTCTCTATGACATAGTCCAAATACAAGCATGGCAATACTTCAAATTCACTGCCAGGGACGAGTGTGCTCAGGAAATTAATTATTCGAGACTCCAATTGCTATCAGATGGCCATCCCATTGAAGGAGCGTGGTACCTATATGTTGGCAAAGTCTCACCGTCAAACAACTAAGCTAGCTAGCTACTCAACTCTCACTTCAATTCTGTCGTTTTTTGCGTCTTGCGATCATCAGCTTCTCTCAGCCTTCTTTCTTCATCTTCTTGTTCTGTTCCCCTTCAATAATCAATTCAAACTCAATCAACACTTTCAACATTTCTTTCGCTCGGCCCATAAGCCCTTCACACACCAAACTATGGGCTTGCGCCGTTCATCTCCCCAGAGAATACAAGAAAACAGAAAACATAGAAACATCCAAGGTATCATCGGTATCGTGTCGTATCTGGTTGTGGTATAAGTGAGAGGAGGAAACGAAATTGGAAAAAGAAGAACGAGAACCTGAGTGGGGAAAATAGAAGCAGAAAAAAAGTCATTATGCCCAAAACGCCTTTCCAAAATGCAAAATTAGCCACCCCAGTAGTTCGTCAAATCGTCGTCAGCAAAAGGGGGCGCGCCCCATATGTTGGGCAATGTACTGCGCCCCCTAGATCATGTTCCCGTTCACGCTGACCTCGAAACCCTCCCCCTTCTGGCGCAGCGCCTTGGCCAGCATCAGCTCCCTCATCCAGTCGATCCTGTCGTCGCGGCTGCGGACGGCGAAGTGGTGCGTCTTGCCGGTGCCGTTGGCGGCGTCAGGAGGCGGCGGAGGGGCGCCCGCCGCGTCCACGGCCATCGCGCCGTCCCAGCTGCCGTTGCGCTGGTGGCGGCCCACGGCGGCGCCGCTCATGGAGCTCTCCCTCTTGCGGAGCCTGGGCAGGCCGCCGGCCTTGATGTCGCCCTGCGGGATGAGCTGGAAGCTGAAGGCGGCGATGTCCTCCTTGCTGATGCCCTTGTCCTTGCGGATGCTCATGGCCTTGAAGGCGGCGTTGAGCTTGGACGTCGACGCCAGCGACGAGCACGCGATCGCGTAGTCGTCCACGTCCACGTACTCGAGCGTCCTGTCGATGGCCTCGTGGTCCTTGTGCACTGCGAGCCGCGTCCCCTTGAGCGTGACGTAGTGCTCGTGCCACTCGTGGCGGAGCATCTTGGTCTTGCGCTTCTTCATGTAGCCCTGGTACTGGTAGTTGTTCGGGTCCTTGGCGTGGCCGCCCAGCGGGGAGCCGATCTTGGTGCCTGAGATGCTGCTGTTGGGCGTGTGCTGGCCGCTGCTGCTGCGGCTGCCTGATGAGTTGCTTCCGGGGCCCTTTGGTAGCGGGGCGATGGCCGTCTCGAACTGCCGAGCGCTGGCTGGCGGCGACCATGGCCATTGTACCCGGGGTGGGGGCTGAAGCGGCCGCTGCTGCTTAGACCTGGGGGATGTCTCTGATGTGGTGATGGGGGAGGGGATGCGGCGGTGGTTTGCGGCCTGGGTCGCATTGTTCTCGTCCAAAGGCGGCATGGTCAGGAAGGATCGCCTACGGAAGGTGGACCGTGATAGAGAGCGCGGTGGTGGGTTGGTGACCGAGTGATAGTTCATCTCTGGGGGCACGGACTGAGAGGTGTCTCGGGCGATGGGTCCCATAGGCACCGCAGTGACCGGGACGTCCATCTCGGAGAAGGGTGTACCGAAACGATAGACGCCATTTGGCGTGTTCGAACGCGAGTCCGGTGAAGGGGACGGCGATGGCATGGAGAATTGACGCTGCTGGGCAGCGAATGAGGGCTGTGAAGGCTGGTTGAAGGGGTGCGCAGAGGAAGGGTATGCTGAGCCAGGGCACGCCGAGCCCGGGCAGGCCGACTCTGGCACGTCGTCGACCGGGCGGCTGCGGCTGCGGCTGCTGGGCTGGGTCGGGATGGACAACTTCGAAAGGGACCGAAGACCCCCGTGAGGTGCCTTGCGAGGAGGAAGCATCTCAAACGGTGGTGTCGGTGGAACCTCGCTTGAGGAAGTGGTATTCTGGAGCTCAAGGAACTGGCGCACATTGTCCCGCTTCTGTTGCTCCTGGGCGTTGCGCAGGGTGGCCTGCTGTAGGTATTGAAGTGGAGGGAGCCCTTCTGTACCGAGAACATCTGATGAAGCCACGACTGAAGGGACGGCGTCAGAAACAGGGCGGAAGACAACCTCCTCATCGGGCTCGATCCTTCTGGCTGTCTCAGGGTTCCCTGGGTCACCGGCAACCATGATGACGCCGCCGCTGTCCATGTTGACGAAAGGATGATCGTTCTTGAACGCCTCGATCATTCTTTGCTGTTTCCGCCACTTGCGACAGTTCTCGCCCTTGGAGCACTGGTGCGGCTTGGGCATGACCTGCTCGATGCCGACGATAGAAACGGACTCCCCGGGCCGGATAGTGTCCTCGTTGTGAGGCTGCTTGCGCCTGCGACTGCTCTGGCGACGCTTCAACTCACCGCCGTTGTCCTGTTTGTCACGCCTCCTCTCCTCTCTCCTCACTTCCCTGCTCGGCTCGTCCTCTATGGGTGTGTCAGGCTCGGGCGGGGCAGCGCGGATGTCCTTCATAACGTGGATCTCCTCCCAAATCTTGGTCCTCACGCCGAACGAGGCAATACCCAGCTCCTTCAGATCCTCAAACTTCAAGGTGATCAAAATCGCGCCATTAATGTCATTCTCGACGAACGTCTCTGCGAACTGCAGCTCAACGCCAGCATTGAGCATCCACTGGGCGACCATCTCGGGGGACCACTGCGCCAGATTCTTGGTTTCCAGCTCCCGGCTCGTAAATTGAAATGGCCCATCGCGAGGCGCCCTCGGCGTCGGAAGATCCAGATCCAGGGTAATGGGCATCTGGTAGTTGACGTCCCGGTTGAACACTTTTGGTGTGATGGGCGACAGTGAGAGCGCATTTTCGTACTCGACCGAATTCGCACTGCTAATGGAACTGCGAAACAGGTGAGGTCCTCTTGGGCCGACAATTGGCTTTACGGGGTCGGGCCCCATCTCAAACCGTGCGATTGACCGCTGCTCGGGAGTGCGGATTTCATCGTATGTCGACAAAGTTGTCATGCTAGGCCCGCCTCTGGACTATATTGGGATTGTGCGTCAGGGAAAAGACTCTCCAATGGGCTAAAGGAGCCAACAAGGCCTGGCAAAGGCGCAGCGAGGTACTTACGGAGTCGAGACTCAGACGTGGAGACGAGTCGCCGTCGTCGAGCTCGCTGAGGATGTCATCTTCCTCCCAGTCTGTCTCCATAAACTCGGTATGCACCGAGTCCGGCCTCGGTGGTGGCACATTCTTGACCGAGAAGAAAGTTTCGCGGAAGTGAGACTTCTCCATCATTTCCCGGTGTGGCCTCTCGGCCATGGCGTGCCTTGAGGCGAATTCCTGTGGGGCCATGTCAGCGAACTGTGGCTCTGGTGGCTGCTGCCGTGGGCTAGATGTTGTACTACTCACCATTTTGGGTGGCTCCGGTGTTCGGTGCCGGAGGTTACCTGGACGGTATATTTGTGCGTGGGAACCGTTGCGGGTTGCTGTTGCCAGCGGTGGTTCTTGTATTTGTTAAACAGTAGGAAAAAGTGCCTGTTCGCATTGATGATGTTGTCGGTGCCAGCAACACTGAAAGGAAATATCCCGCTATGCTCATATAATCAAGGAAAGGTCGCAAACCAGGAAAAGGGTCAGACCACGATTTGTTTGGGCGGGCGCCTACAGGAGGTTATGTATGGCAGGACGAGACAACACCACGCTTGCGTGAGAAGATTCACAGCGCCGGCATATGCATGAGAACGGTCGGTCACAGGTGTGATGGCGGGCAGAGAAGAGTGTTTCGAACAAATAGAGCACGGCGGTGGGGCGACTGGGAGGAGGTGAGGAGAGGTAGCCCGGCGCAGTATCGGTGAACAGCTGGTACGGAGGTCCCTCCCAGAAGTTTTGATTAAGCGAGAAAGTTAATTGTGGAGCCCTGGCCCCTGTAACAGCCACTGGCAGGGCAACCAACCCTTACACACCCCCTCACCCGGGGTAAAGGAGGGGGTTTGCCTCTGGGTTGCACCCTAACCCCCTTCTCTTTCAGAGGGGGGGAATGGGGGTGTGAGTCGGGGTAAACCCTGACACCCCCATCACTAATACCCTGTAGAGAGGGGGGTGCACCTGTAACCCTGAGATTAAACTTTCTCGCTTAATCAAAACATCTGGGAGGGACCTCCGTACATGCGTCCACGCGAGGTGGAGAGGGCGGAAACAAGAGCGAGAAAAAGCCTTTCTCTCGCTAGACAGGCCTCCGCATCCCAGGCCGGCAGTGTATGCTTCTCGCTTCTCAGTTGTGATGGGCATGGCAGGTTGGAGGCCGGACAGGCACTGACAGGGCAGAGCGACCCTCCACAAGCAGCAGGCGGTGGTGCCATGGTGCGTGTCCCGTGTATTTTTGGCAGATCCATAGCGAGAGACGAGCCAGTCAAGCACGTCTCGCGGCGGCAAGCGGGCCAGAACCGCGGGCTGGTTGGCCACAGAGTCGGGCATCAGGGAGCGACAGCAACAGCGATGGCCATGAGAGCTGCGAGCTGCTTCTTCTGGGTGGTGATTGGCGTGGAGGTTGGGGAGGTCGCCCCCGTGATTGGCTCCTCGCAAGCGCCGGCCGTTGACCTCTGCCCATTGGGCGGGAAGGAGGCATGGGAGTCCTCGCCTTGGGCACGTAGCGTGGGGACAAGGGCGAGGTTGCCAGGGTCCGGGGGTTGAGCAAGAATGCGACGTTGAGGAAGCCAGGGTAAGGATTGAGGGGTATCCACCGCGGGCCCCGAGGAAGAGGGTGTGCCTCCATGCACCTGTTCACTATCACCGCGAGCTGCAGGTCCACTGTTCATTGTTCATTGTTCGCGGATGTGGCTGCTGGGGAGGAGTAGGAGGTGGTGGTCTCAATTGGGGGCTGGCTGACTGCTGTCTTTCCGTCTGTCCACCAGTCAACTGCATGCCGACCCTCAGGGTCACAATCTCCCCCAGCTTTTGAGCTGTCTCCCAGAGAGATGGGTGACACAGCTTCCTCGCGAGCACACGGAACACAGGACGGGGTCCAACAAGCTCGCATGCAGCATAAGCTGTGGCTTGCGTGGGGTTAGCATGGGGAATGAGGGAAAAGGAAGACGGCAATACGGGAGGATTTGCTTCGGCTAGCACTGCATGACTCTCTGCTCGACGCTTCCCCTCATCTTGTGCTCCCTGGCCATATTATTGCATGGGTCTCACAGTAGCCACAAGCAGACAGTGGCCGAACCGCTCAAGGTGTGCCGCGGTCGCTGGCGAGCACGGGAAAAGAAGGGTCTCGATCGTCGCAACATGGGGGGCCGCGAAAGAGAAAGCGGCCGACCAGACCACTCGGTCGTCCCCCATATTCGCCTTCTTTTTTCCTGCTTGTCCTCGGAAAGCCTAGATTCGGCCTGCCGTGGATCTCCCTTCTCCTCTTGGGATTGCCCACCGCGGCCCCTAGTCGAGCAAGATTTTGCCTTTGTGGGAACCGTTCCAGGTTCGCGATTCGTCTCTGTCCGTCAGGTCGAGACCCTCCGTGTGAGACGGGCTCGCCCGGGAGCTGTGTCCAGGGAATGGAGACCAGACGATCTGCCTCATTCCCGCTCCTTGCTCCTCACACGTCCAATGGACTCGATGCTCGGCATACATCGTGACCACGCCTCGGGGCCACATGACCTGTGTAACGCCGTTTCTGTGGCCCGCGACGAGAGCTGAAGCTGGGTGCCAGATAACGGGTCGCCGAGGTCACCCCAGCAGGCCCGTCTGCCTGGCAGGCCTGTCTGTCCAGCTGCAGGCAAGACATGGGGGAATGACGCTATCTGCGGCCAGTCTGCAGGCCATGTCCTGCGGTAGGGCTCGAGCTTCACCTTGGTCAAGCCTCACTTTTGGGGGACCTGGTCCATAACCCACAGTTGGCAAATTATGCAGGTGTCACTCGGTCCGCTTCCGCAAGGAACTCTGGGTGCAGCTGCATATGCGAGGGGCTTATCACACAGCATCACTCTTTCATTAATCAATGCCTGCGGGAGTGCTTGCTTTCTGCAAAGCATACTGAATAGAGATGAACATCTCCTTGGCCATCTATCATCAGACTCGGTACCATACGCACGAAACCTGCTCATGTCGTTTTGGGAGAGCTGTTCGGGGCACAGTGGCAATCCTTTTCGTGCTCCAGGTGGAACTGGAAGAAGGGTGTGTGTGTGTGTGTGTGTGGCTGTTGGCGAGCAAGCGTGGAATTTCGATTTCTCCCGTCATTATTTCAGCCCGCGATTGCCACATTGTCCCACATTTAATATGCAGGCTTCCTGCTCACTGCACGATGCAATCGTGAAATCGTGAATCAAGCCGTCGACCGCTTCACTGCATGTCAGGTCGGCCCAGCCACCAGGCGCCCAGAGCACGATGACGAGCACCGAAACCCCCGCCTCAGCTCGCGTTGTTCCGCAGCTCACCGACAATTCGATCCATTCGAGAAAACTTCAGTCATGTCGTACATGGTGTAAGACCTTGATTCACCTTGGGCACCTCTGCTTGCTTTCGTGCCCGAACCCACGGGGACCAGAACGGCGTCGTTGTCTCGGGCGGGCACCGACCCACGTTTCGCTTCGGCCCTGTGCTTGCGTACGGCGATGGCGGTCAGATTTGGATCGTATTTTGTCTCCGGCATTTGGCCATCTGTAATCGGCGGCCCACAAAGCCACATGACAACCAGAGTTCCTGGAGAAACTGTTCCCACCAGAGGCCGCAAAATGAATTTTTTCTTGTCCCCCTGGCACGACTCCGCACGAAGTTTTCATCGATCTGCTCGTCCGGCCTGTGAGACCGGTGAGGACCGATCCTTCCTCACAAAAAAGTTGACAGGACCCACCCAGCCGAGTGATAGATTCACTCCCATTCTGAATGAGGAAAGTGGACTGGTTCGCTGCGAACCCACACCAACAAGTTGCTTGCCGGCACACAGAGACCACTATGCAGATGTATGCAGCGAATGCCCACAATGAAGGCGACGTAGACACCTATTGTGGCCATGAGGGTCTCTGGGAGGGCCTCACATGATGATGACAGAATGCGAGGCCAATGAGCCTACCCGGATCGTGGTGTGTGGTTGACTCAGAGGGACACACCAGCCGTTGCGCGTTTGATGACAGTCCACTCCTGATTGATGAAAACCCACTCCCACGCAGAGGAACAGGTTCAATCAAAATGGCAGGCGAGGGTTCCCGCGGCTGCACTAAAACGATGCAATTGATGCAAATCCACATCCGGTAAGATCGTCTGCCAGGCCTGACGGTTTGGGATGATTGTAGGCCCACGACAGCTCTTGCCCGTCGCCACCCTTGGTCCTTTACAGAAGGTGTGTGTGCATACTTCCTTGTGGCTGCCAGTAGGGTCTTCGAGACTGCTCATATCCCTTGGAGCGACAAGATTGCTGGCCATGGGATATGAGGCCCCTTGACACCAATATCCCCAAGGACATATTTCGCTTCATCGCCTAGCACTGCATGGTGCGCATTGACCCACGGTTTTGGGCACGAAGCAACCCCGGATCCCGCGTAATGGGGACGCAGCAATGATCTCCAGATGGCCCGAGTGGGAAGCCGGGAACCGTAACCGCGGTTGATGCTAGATTCCAGTCTGGCGTCGCAGTCATATGAAAGGACTGGGAGACTAGACTGTTGGGAACTGCACCTTCTCAAAGCCTGACAGGAGGTGGCTCTGGAGCCCCCAGGTGTTTCCTTGCGCGGGAGAGTTCATGCAACAACAATGGGAATCTGGGGCATCGTGAAGGCTTGTGGATGGCATTCGCTCTTCCGGGAATTGACCAAGGCTCGAGCATGAATCATGGCCTGAAGACTGATTGCTTTGTCATGACTTGGATGCGACGAGATAGCGTTCCGCTCCCGCATTGCGAGCTCGCTCTTGGCTGCTGACGAAGATGGACTGGGCTCCTTGAATGGATGGAAAATGCAGTAGCCTAGCCGAATGACAAGGCGACGACACCATCTCCGGGATCTTCCCCATATGTGAGCCTGACCTGTTCAGGCATGGTCAGCAACCCTTTGATTGAGTCGAACCAAGATAACGCCTGATCGAGACCACGGAAGCTGCAAGGCTGGTCCTGGACATCACGCATCACATCGACTATTGGCTGACAATTCCAGAATCAGAGACGCGTATACGAGTACACCCCCTCCGAAAGGGGAAAAAAAGAAGTTTGCCATAAATGAAGCTGGTGATAGGAAGGCCAGATGTCTGAGCGTTGGTCAATGCTGAAGCTTGGGCTGTTGGGACGACATCTCGCATTCCTTCGTAATCAAACTCAACCATCGGATCAGGGCAGGAGTGTGGTTGCAATTGGGGAGTGACGCGGACGTCATACATACACAACAGCAGCCGACACTCGGGCCAGCCCAAGGAAGCCCCGTATGAGTTCCCAGGGGTCGAGGACGAGGCCAAGGACGGGACCGAGGGCGAGCAAATGTTGATGGCTTCTTCGGGTGTGAAGCTCCTCTGCCGACATTCCGGCTTGAACGACGGTTGTGAGGTGACAGAGAGAGACCCGATGTGGATATATGCGATATTGTCCTATGGGCCAGGGTCTCATTTGCTGCTGACCGGTGTGGGTGTTGAGGGTCTAACGGACTTGTGAGTTCCCGAGTGCGAATTGGACAGAGTGCACAGCTTCTGTGGGCTTGGGACTTGGACGATGAAGCCTATCACGGCATCTGGTCTAAGACCATGAGTGAAGATCTGCCCAGGCGAGCACGGCGAGTGGATGGCAGGCGAGTCAAGGATGGGGCTTGAATGCGATCAGCCCAAAGAAAATCTCGGGTTCGTCCAGGCCCCAGAGCCGGAGGTAACGTGGGAGAAGCTGGGCCGTGGGAAAGGGCAAGCTTTCCCGCATGTTGCGGCATGGAAGGATAAATGGTGGGCCAGCAGGCCGTATCGAGGACCAGGGTGGAGGCCACTGCTCAGAAGGGGACCAGGCGAGATGGCTGAGTAAGAGGCTGCGGTCCGAAATTGTTAGCGGAGCATGTCGAGGCCGAAAGCTTCTTGTCGCCGTGACGCCATAGGCGACTCACGCGGCGGTTGCGCTTGTCGTGCGAGCCAAGGCCAGCTCGAATTGGCTGTGTAAAAATAGCATGCGCGGATGTTGAGCTGCCGGGTTGCAGTGATCGATCAATAGCTCGAGCACAAGCGCCGATGGAGGGCGGCTGCGTGAGCAGGAGAAGCCTGGGGAACCGTCGATTCTCGTCGTCCTGGCAATCTGTCAGTTCTGGGTGCCAAAATTAGACCAAAGACGGGTCCCCTGGCTGTTGAACGCTTGTTTAGCGCGCGCAAGCATCGCATCACAGGCGCGTACTGTGCAGCTGGACCTTGGAGACAGGGGCATGCCCTGGGACTTTGGTACTTGGGTCTTCATCAGCCGATGGGGAGGGGCGCACGTGCCAGCGGAAGGAACCACCAGCGGCCCTGCTGTCGCGAAGTCGTGCAGTCCTGCAGCGATGAGTGCAGGACAGTGCAGCCATGCGCCCCTGGTCCCTGAGCCTGAGCTTGACCCCTGGCCCCTCCTTCCCGCGGAGTGGGGCTCTTGCGCTTTCGTCCCATGGGATGCGGGCCCGTGCTTCCTGTCTGCAGGCCGCTTCTGCACGGGCATTGGCCCAGAGGCTTGCCGGCTGCGGAGAAGGTTGCTGTGCATGCCTGTGCCGCTCGAGCCAATCCGATCTAAGAACGGCCCGAAGCTACTAGCGCGGCCCACCCCAGCGTTACATCGACCTGCCTGCGGTATGCAGCTCCCACAGCTCGTCACTTCGTCTCGTCCAATCCTCCTCCATCTCGCACCCTCCCCATGCAACCCTCGACACCCGCGACACCACCAGCCCGACACCAAGTGCAACCCCATTGTGCCCCCCCTTGGCCCGTCCAGCCCCTTCCCAATTCAGCATGCACCGTGCGCGCAGCTGCATTGTGCATGGAAGCTGACCACCCGCCTCGACCCAAGCCAAAGCCCGACCTCAACCAACCGACAGCTCCTCACCGGTGTGTGCTGCATGCCTGCCCTGACGTCGTGCAACACTGTCCGTCCTCACCCTGCCTCTGGCCTGCCATCTGAGCGGCATAGCGCGCTACAGCCGTCTCCCACCTCCCAACCGAGCATTGCTTGCAGAAATCACTGTCAGACGAGTAGTCGTCCAGTAACACGAGTGTTACTCGATCACACGGCAACAATACCTCCGGCCCACGCCTCTGTCCGTCGTGCCTCCCCACGAAATTCGCTCTATGCCACGCCCGAGGACGGCCTGTGAGCTGGGTACCTCGCAGGGATCGCCGTCGTCCCCCACCCCCGATCCTTCTTGTCCTGCCACGAGTCGCGGCCACGCTCCACGCAGATGAACGTAGTAGTTGGTGCTTTCTGCTTCTGCCGCACGGTACATACCGTATCAGCTGTACTATCTATCGTCAACCAGATCATGGTCCAATATGCCCCCGACTGGGTTGCTCCTGGCCGGTGCGGTCCCAACTCGCCTTCGGCCCACCACGGATGGGGTGTTCGACGATGGAAGGATACAGGACACATCAAAGAATAGATACTGTATAGCCTTCAGCCCGGACTCTATCCTACGTCGACATGGATCAGTCTACCATCACGGTTTGGATCGAGAACGCTTGGAGGAATTCAAGCAAACCTTGCAATACTTCTTAGCTGCCAACAGACCTTTCCGGACAGGCTCCATCCTACCCTGCCCCCAGCGGATGCAACCACATCGCTCAACGGGCTGCTCATCTCAAGCCAGCTTGGACCCATCATTGCGCGTTGGGGTCGGGGAAGCTATGGGTTGCTGCATCTGCATTCGTGCAATCTAAGATGTGGGTGGCCTAGGGGGTAACGGGAAGATGATCATCAGATGAGAGTCGAGTCCGCTCCCACGCATGCCATGCTCGCCGTCCACTTCCCCCCCGAGACATACGCTACAGATTTTTCAGCCACAAATGCGTCTTCGAGAGTGTGCTATTGATTCCCCCCTGGCCAGTGAGACCCGGCACACTCAACAACAGCCGGTTATGTGGTGCTGAGGAATTAACCTGCGGGGCATCGATGTCAAACTTTCGGCAAAGTCCCGCTCCAACTTGTCTGCCACCCTGCACGGCAGTAGTCTACATGATCACGACTGCGCTGTACAGTGTCATGACCACCGCCCCCAGGTGGTACGTCGTGACCCAAACTCCATCCCAATCGACAGGTTGCTATATCACTACGCAGCAAGGCGCGGCCATGGTTCAATGCATGCGTACGGCCGAGCTGCCCGGTGCTGGCCATTTTCAGACCACCATTTGGGGTCGTGCGCCAAACCTTGCGAGATCAGATCTGCAAGGCAACCAGGATCCAGTCAAGCCATGTATGCATGGCAATGGGCGACCGTCGTTAGCTTCCTTGCGGGCTGCATGATCTCTGCACAGTTGCGCCAATAGGTGGGATTTCACGGGCAACCATCAGGCCAGAGCTGCCTCTTTAGTCGCGCAACTGCATCGGCCGGCATCGCGAGCGGTACAATACCCTTGTGCCCTTGTCCTCGTCCTCCTACCAGAGCTCGACAACGCCATCTCTGGGTGGGGCACATGCTGGCTCCCACATCCGAGTGAGACCTTCTGGGCGACCGTTCATTGGCAACAATAAGCGCAGGACCCATATTGACGTGTGAGCACATGAGGGGGAGAAGGTCACTTCCCGCCCACTGCGCTATGCCTAGGTACCTGGGCCCTGCACAGAGGCCTGGCCAGTTGCGTGCCCTACCTGCTTTTCCGTGGTAGGGCGAGGAAATGTGGCCCAAAGATAGGAAAGCGTGTCATCGCTGCTGGCAGTTCCAAAATTAGAATCTCACTCAACCCGCAAAACCAGCAGCGGTTCACGGCCGTCGAGATGGCGGCCACGATATAAGTCTTTTGAGCCATCCATCACAGGCCCTGCGATATTTTGTTTCTCTCTTGTTCAAGGTCTATGGGTTATTAGGTGTCGTCCAGTTAGAGTCTTTGTCTTCTCTTTTAATATCCCCCCCTCACGGTCTATCAGCACACACGGTCAACATCGGCTTTCCTTTTTTCGAAACAAATCCAGTCAACAGCAAGCCGGACTTGCTCGCAACCAGTCAATCATTCACATACCAAACCAAACAATCGGACGAAAATCGCCGTGTCAAATTCTTAATACTAGTATCTGGCTCCGAAGAGACTGGGGCTTTGGTTTTTCTTCGGCACAACAACCCCGAACTGGCCCGTCGAGCTTGCCTTGCGTGAGAAGCGAGTGCGGATTGCGAGCTTCTGGACTTCGACAAGGACTTGGGAGACCCCGGCTTGTGACCCTCCCGCTTTCGCTCGGCCCAGAAGATCAACCAGGTCGACAGTCCACACCCACCCCCCCAGCCACCCCTACTCTCTATACTCCCACGCCCCCTGACCGGGTACCCCTGGAGATTGCCTCTGCACGCAAGGTACCTGCCTTGAATAGGTCCGAGGATACAAATGTCAACACAACCCCCCAACGGTCACCACCACCGCGAGGAACTCATGAGAGCATCGCAAGCCAACATGGCCGTCGCACAGCCAACAAAGACCAAGTCGGCCTCTAAGGCTACCAACAATGCCACCTCAAAACAAAAGGCACAGATGCATCGTCGCTCCAGAACAGGTTTGTGCCGTTTTCCTCATGTGCTCTACCACCCACTGCTCGCTCTGCTGGACTTACACCGGCGCCGCTTTCCCTTCCTGGCCTGCCGTCTCGGTCGCCTGCCCACTCCTTCCGTCCTCCCTCTGCAACTTGGGCTCCAACTGTTGGCCACCACACTCAGAATTCAATGGCTAACATAATTATTTCTTGGAGGCTGCTACACTTGCAGACTGCGACGGAAGAAGTGCGACGAAGGCACCCCCATGTGCTCGGCATGCAAGCATCTCGGTCTCGTCTGCGAATACAAGCGACCCATGTGGTGGAGCAACAACGATGCACGAAGAAAACACAAGGACGACATCAAGATGATCATCAAGAGGAAGAAGCTGTCCGAGAAGGCCTCGCACTCTCATTCTCACACAATCCAGACCTCGATGCCTTCACCACCCGGCCTGTCACATTCACTCCCCACATCGGCCACCTTCTCCGATCCCCTTGATCGTACAAGGTCTCAGTCGATTGATTCTCAGTTCGCCTTCGACTTCAACAGCCCGCCGCAAGTCACCGAGCCATTTGCATACAACACACAGATGCACCCGGATTTTGTGTTCAGTGGCATGTCTCCGTACGCGCCTTACGAGGTCGACGTCAAGACAGAGCGACAAATGTTTGTCAACGACGTACCCACCCTGAGGGAAACCTCGACATCGACGTTCAGCACGTACACCACTCCCCCACCGCCCGGTACCATGCTCCCTTCGTCGTTCCCCATCGACGGGGAGTGGACCGAGCAGGTCAACTTTGAACGAAGGGAGTCGTTGGCTGAGGAGACTCTGAATTGCAACTTCTTCGATTTCGCCCACGGCCCTGCAATGGACACAAGACAAGTTGCCATCGAGCTTGATGAAAGCGACCAGAGGCTACTCGATCACTTCATCCAGTTTGTGCTGCCTACCTTGTTTCCTGTTCTGGAGTCAAACCAGCATGGGTCCGTCGGCTCGGATCTCATCTTGCCCGCTCTGCAGAGCAACAAGGGCTACTTGCATTGCTGCTTAAGCATCGCAGCGCAGCACTACAAAGCCATGATGACCCAAAATGGCGATGTCGACACCGAGATGCTGCAGCAGATTGACAGCGATATCATGCGCCACAGGTACTCGACCATCTCCTCTCTCTGCGACGCCCTCAACAAGGATGAGGACCACCAGGAGATTCTTGACGCCGCTTTGGGCCTCATCTTTTTCCAATGCTGCGTCGGCCGTTTTGACGACGCGCTGCCTGACATTGCCTGGCACCAGCACTTCCAAGCTGCCATCTCGCTTGTGCAGAAGCTCGACCTACCCCACATGGTCTCCGACGAGCACCACCCCCTCTCCCAGACACCCTTCAGCATGACACTCACCGCGTGGATTGACGTCCTTGGCGCGACCATGATGGGCCGTGCACCCACCTTTGCTCATACTTACCGCGAGAAGCACTTGTCCCAGGTCAACCACTCACTCGGTCTGCGCGAGCTCATGGGCTGCGAGGATCGCGTCATGTACCTCATCAGTGAGATTGCCTGCCTTGAAGCGCTCAAGCGCGATGGCATGGACGATATTACGCTGTGCCAACACGTCCATGTCCTTGGTGACCAGATCGGTTTTACCGAGATGGGCGAGACTGGTCCCAAGATGCCCTTCAACGCCAACGGCACGCTGAGCCCTAAGCAGCTGTCCAAGAACATGACACAGGCTTTCCGCCTCACAGCGCGCATCTACTTGTGCAGTCTTGTGCCTGGATTCAACCCATCCCAGCCCAGCTGCATCGACCTCGTTGAGCGTCTGACCAACGTCCTGCAGCACATCCCGTCCGGGCCAGGCGGCTTTGACCGTTCCCTGGTTTGGGTCTACCTGCTCGGCGGGTCTATGAGTGGCGTAGGATCGACGTTCCGAACGTTCTTCGAAGACCGTGTCGCCCAGCTTGGCGACCAGGCCGACTACGGCTCATTTGGCCGCGTGGCTTCCTTGCTCCGCGAGGTGTGGGCCCGTAACGCTGGTCTTGCTTGCTCGCCAAGCACCGCGACAAGCGCAGCGGCTGGCATCAAGCCTGAGGAACCGCAGCAGCAGGGACAGCAGGCGTTTGTCCACTGGAGGGACGTGATGCAGATGAAGGGCTGGGATTTCCTGCTCATCTAGATGATGCTGCGAAGGGATACCCTGACATCTGCGCCTGCGCCTGCTTCAACCAATCACTTTTCCCTGCTCCTGGCGGTGGTGACTGGAGCGATGCAGGGTATCGCTCCATTATCGACGCACGAAAAGACGAAACTGAAAAGAACACGCACACATACCCATTTATATTTCAACTTATACCCCCTTTTTATTTGAGATTTGACCAAAGACCCTAGAGGCTGCCGCAAGGCAAAATTGAGATGAGTGGACTTCATCAACGATACCTAACTTCTCGGACGACACTGGACCTTCAATGGACGACCGCAGCTGGACTGGAAAGCTGCGCTTTTATTTTTGGATTGTTTTGAATGATGATACGGATGGGCGACGGCACGAGTTGCAAGCGAGATGTTGACAGGCGAACAGTGCCTTTGGGCTTGATGCGATGGATGATAAGACGAACCTGCTTGTTGTTATTTCCAGCTTTTCCCCTGGTCGTTCGTCATCAATTGGCTTTCCTCTCGGTATACCAAAGCATCATATGGGGCCAGGAGTTTTTTGCTGTATGCTTTCGACGTATCGGGATCGCTGGTGTTTCCTGGGATACCAATCCAGTTGTTTGGAACAACTTCTTGGAGCATTTGGAATTGTGTCTGGAAAAAGACAAAGAGATGGTCAGGATATACAGGCGAGCGCGCCGCTTCCTCCTCTCTTGGGAGCCGCCCGACCTTTAACCTGGGGGCAAATGTGTAATTAAGTCGATAAAGACCCTCCCAAATAAAGAACAGAACCAAAGCATTTGAATCAAACCACTACTGGGAAGACGTCTACTGGGGACCTGATAAATAGTAGACTTGAAACCATCCTGGGCTCTGGGGGCGGTTACTGTCGTTGCCACGGAAGCGCATAACGAAAAAGAATGGGGTGTCGAACTTTTTTCTGGCCCTTCTAGACGCGCGCGAGGGACCACGGCCTGAGCTCTGAAGCCATCGCGGCCAGTCAGCATCGAAAATCGGGCTGGCGGCAAGGAGATGAATTACGTAGAAAGCCCCCGTCCGCCCTCCATCCCCTTGGCCGGCGTGCCGCCGACTTTGAAATAGGGATGCTCTCATATGGGATTGACTCTTTATTTATCTCTCATACTGTTCTCAGTTTCATGTAAATGCTCAACGATTACTTCATTGACTGAAGCCTGGCTGTGGGCAATCAATCTGCAAATCTTGTGTCAAGACTGCCTGATGTCCTGGCCGGGGCGGTTACGGGCATTTTTCACGAGTGTCGCGGAGGCGGCCACGGGCGGTCAAGTCGCGTGGCCGTCTTACCTGCTCGAGACACGACTTCTCGTCAGCACTTGGGTACGGAAGGGGGCCAGCCGGCTACACAGTTCTCACATCATCATCTTCAAGATCCTCAATTCATCAATGTTGACAGTACTATCTGAGCATAAGCATTCGTCCCACTTACACAGACCCTAACCCTTACAGTTTGAGAGGAACCAGCCCCCCCCACAAGGCGCTGAAGAAAACGAATTAGTGGGGGCGTACGGCGCTGGCCCTACTGAGGTACAGAGGTGGCTTGAAACAAAAGCCCCTCCCCAGGATGGGACCCAGCCACGGGAGACAGGGCAAAACCTGCTTCTCCATTTACTAACGTCCAGTCATCCCGACTGAGGTGGCAGCCCATGTGACCGCTTCTCCTGCAACGACAGCATTCCAGTCGTCCCAGGCCACGTCAAAAGGAGGAGCCATCCATTCGCCCCGTCTCCTCCATTCGCATTCGCAGCAAGGCGGAACCGTGACGATGGTGAGGCACAGGCGAAAGGAAAAAAAGAGTCATCGTCACGAGCAAGGGAGGGGGGCAGGGGAGCGAGAGAGAAAAACCTTGGTCATTGGCAAGCGAAGCGGACACCAGCCGATCAATGTGGCTTCGCGTCTGAATTTTTGGGTTCTTGATAGACCTACTCCCTCCCATGTGACCTCGGTGCGCTACTACTGTAATCTACGTGTTGAGTTTCACGATGGGTTCACCGATGATTTGGCCCGTGGCGACGAGTCGGTGAGGAGCTTTCGCCGCCGGCCCCAGTTGCGGGTACCGGCGAAGGCGTTGACTGTTCCAAGGTTGTGGCTTGGTCCCTCTCTGGCTTCCTAAAGGATGAGCGGATAAGTAGCTCGGGGCGATCGTCGGAGCGAAGGGATGGAGGGGTGAGCAAGGGACAAGGGCATTGTCCGTGGAAACCCTGACGAGCTGAATTACGAAGAATTCGGGATCCCGTGGATGGCATTCTTTGCATGTCTTGCAAATCCCGCGCAGTATCCGCAGGGCCTGAATGGTTCGCTCGACCCTCGACAGGCCGGGACAGGGATGCGAGCGCGTTTGAAAGGAAGACCGGCCTCGAGCTTGTTCTGGACTTGTTCTGGACCGAGGGATGGTCACCTGGGAGGGAGGGACGGGATCGTCGAAGGCTTTTCTTGCTTCGGCCCAGGCGAATCACCCCAGCCCGTGCCGTGCCAGGCCCAGCCCGGTGCTACTGATTGATAAGTTCGGGCGGGCCATTCGCGGTGAGCGGTGTGCCACGCCGTGGCTGCTCATGTGATCGCTCGTGTCTCGCGGGTTACCATCGGCCTGGCTGTGTTCGAGACGATAATAGCTGACTGATCCTGGCCGATAGCAATCGCGGAAGGCCACATGAGGAAATCCATGAAAGCGCCGTGCAACGTTCCTTAGAGTAGAATACCCGAGTATCGGAATGTGAATGTGCGTGACTGCGTGCACGTGTGTGCAAAAGGCCCAAGTTTTGCAGGGCCGGCTCGCTGATCTCGTCGGTCGCAGGCCTCCCTCACTCACTTACTCACTCAAGCTCATCGGTTTTCACGGCGTCTCCACATGTGGAGTGCGGGTGCCACTGACTGGGTACGGTGACGTGCAGACAAGTGAGGTGCAGTTCGGAATCGTGCATGACTGCTGGTGCCAACACGAAAAGTTAGATAAGAAGACGGTCCTTCTTTTGCGACCACGTCGACAGTCACGTCCGCTACGAGCTGCACAAGGTGGGCAATGTGGCACAGCAGCAGCCAGCCAGTCTTGACTTTTGGCTGTAGGTGCAGTACGGTACGTACCCAAGGTACCTACAGCATGTACACAACCCGCACTAGACACCATTCTGGCCTGGGCTGATCTGAGACGGGCAGACCACCGCTTGAGCCGTGCGACCCTGGCCCTGTCTGTTGCTGTTCGTGCCTGGCCCTTGTCTCTGTTTGAATAAGCGCCAGCCAACCGTTTGCGGCTTTCTTTGACAGACCTCGACGGCCGACCAACCTCACCTCTCGCTGCCCTCCCTGCCCGGCCCAGGCCCAGACAGCTCTCCAATTCACCTGCATTATCAACGTGGGCCAGGCGCTTCTTCGTAGCCTCTCGTTCACGGCGTCTCGGCCATGTCGAAACGGCACTGCCCCGTACCGCGTCTCGCACCCGCGCGCTCGCCCACCCATGCTGCCTGCAAAGGCAGACGAACTCGACCCCGGATGCGCCCCGGATGCCCGTTTGGCACCGCCGCTGACATGTTTCCACCTCGCCCACCGCGCCCATCACGCTCTTCTGAGTGCCCATCTTGCGTTTATCGTGTGCCCTGAGACATCCTAGGGGCTTCTAATTATGACATGGCGCCCCTCTGACTCCCCACACTGGCGGCTACACCACGGCCACTCGCCTTGACTGAGCATTGCCCTGCTGCCGCCAAGCACACCCTGTGCTTCGCCTTCGACTGGACGTCGAGGCCGCACGACGGGTCTCCTGCGTCTAAGTGCGTCTGCCTCATCCAAGCGGACAGGCCAGCAGTCGTCCTGCCATCTGGCGATGGATGGCCTGGGCGAGGTCTTTGTCACCTCAGCCGGCACGCACGGCGGTCGTCTTTGTCCACACACTCGGCTTGTTGGGACGTCATATCCGCATGGTTAGGCATGCTAAGGTGTGTATACGGACGCAACTTAGGCCCCGGGGGCCTCGCTTCCTACTTCTCATTACACCGGCATTGTTCTCCATCTCATTTTCCCAAGTCTTTGTTTCCTCTGCTTTGCCGCCCGAGTCACAAGGGATTGTCATCTTGACTGCCTTTGAGAGCGACCTGAATCACACTGTTGATCATACTTCTTATGCCTCTCGGCCCATAACCTTTCCAAAGAAAGGGCTTTGCTCTTTTTGCCTCTCCCCCCGTAATTCTCCACGTCAATCCCCTCTGCAACCGCCGACTATCTGGTGCTCCGCAACTCACGCATCACCCACCGCGCTACGCGCCGGGTCTTGAACACAACCGACATCTAGCAGCATTCCGCGAAACAACAATAAACACACAGTATCTTTGGGGACACACTCACATCAATGAAGAAACAAACGAAAAGCCCGGCGCTGTCCAAGGCGTCGGCACTTCTGCTCCTCTCCGCAATACCCTCCTTCGCCTCAGCCCTCTACATCCAAGCATCACCGGCAAAACTCTTCGGCCGCCAGGACTCAACATGTGGCGACTCGTCATACAAACAATGTACTACGGCCGGCCTTCCTGATGACTTCTGCTGCCCCTCCGACAATACATGCATTGCACTTGCAGGCAAGACGACGGCACTGTGCTGCCCTGCTGGCAACGACTGCACAGCCGTCAGGCCCATCCCTTGCGACGTCAGCCTGCAGGACAAGAGCCTCCATCCAGAAAATGTGGTCATGACCAACGCACTGACGGGATCGCTTCCAAAGTGTGCCGGCATGTGCTGTCCCTTTGGGTACTCTTGTGACGGCGGCGGGAACTGCATCCAAAACTCAGACCAGAACGCAAAGCCAATAACGACCGGAGCGCAGTCATCGTCCACGACGGCGCCATCCACGGCCAAGAGCAGCGAGACAGTCGGTGTAACCACCGCACCGCAACAGTCGGCGTCCGCGACAGCCTCTGCAACTTCCTCTGGGTCTGATGCGGCTTCTGCGACTGCGACGAATTCCGATTCCGAGTCATCATCTTCGTCGACAGCCGCAGCCGCCGCCGGGGACTCCGATAGCTCTTCGAGTGGACCCTCGGCTGGCCTGGTAGCCGGCGGTGTCGTGGGCGGCATCGCGGCCGCCGTCTTCCTGGGGATGTTGGTTTGGTTCTTCGTCAAGAGGGAAACCAAGCGCAAAAACGATGCCGAGAAAGAGCCCCCGCGATCGTCGCGCTCGTCCTCCTTCGGCAACATCATCAACAACCCGATGACAAACTCCCTGCGGGCCGGCGGGTGCCCGGTCATCTCGAAGCCCATTGTCGACGAGGGTGCGATGAGGAGCGACTTTGGCCGGAAAGTCAGCACGCGGACCGGGTCCTTCCAAAGCGGTACCGACGAGGACGCCGACTATGAGAGAGATTTCGGCACGATGGGTGAACTGGGCCGGCCCGTGAGCGACGTGGATATGACCGGCCTGCACTCGGTGCCCCGCTCACCCCCGAGGATAACGAACCCGAGGGCGGTGAGCTCCATGTATGGCGAGCAGGGCTACCTGGACCCGCACAACAGCGCGTACCAGGCGCCGCTCAAGATGCCCTCGGCAAGGCAGTTCGGCGGCCAGGACAACAGGGTCAGCGTCGGCGCCGAGGACCGGGACGCCATGGGGTCGCCGATATCTGATTATGGTGGCCAGCCGGTGCAGCGGGATCCAAATGGGGCGTACATCGATGTCTTTGCCGACTCGAACGTGCCTCTGACGCCGCCGCAGCCGTCTCACGCGGGTGACAGGATGACTTCCTTCACGGACATAATGGACGAATCTCAGGGTAGGAGGAGGTAATGTGAAAGACTGCAGAGCGCACAAAGCATGCATGGAACGGCGTTGTATAATTTGATTGCTTTGGGATGGAGGATGATGAACATGGGAATAAAGAGATACCTGTCTTTTACGAGCGTCTATTGCCAGCGAAGGCTACCACTTACAATTTTAACATATAAGAGTACATATACTTTTTTCAATTCTGGATACCTCATCTACATTGATTCCTCATTACTGAACGTGACAATTGTATCATATTGGCATGGTATTTGCTAAACATCAAGGCAGGCACTGGTTGCACTGGAGTCTATTTTGACTTCTTCATTTGGGTGCTTTTGCGGTATTTTATACACTTGATATGTCACTGGCTTTTTGCATCACAAGCGACAGAGTCTCATAAGAGCCTCCACCGCCGCTGCTTCACTCGCTTCTATTATACAAGCCCCAGCATCATCAAGCCCTGTCGCTGCAAGCAAAGCAAGCATCTACTGAGGTCCCCCCAACGTGCTCTCCGCAGCAGCGCCCGGGGTCGGCTCGGGCACCCGCCCGATGGCAGGGCCGGCGCCGACCTTGGGGGTCGTGCTCATCGGGCGGCTCGTGTCCATGCGGGACAGCGCCTCCACCCTGCCCCAGTCGATGATGTTCCACCAGTTCTGGACGAAGTCCGCCTTGCCGCCGACGCCGTAGTCCCACATCCAGACGTGCTCCCACGTGTTGACGCACAGCACCGGCACGACGTTGGTGCCCCCCGGCGGGATCTTGTTGATCCTGCTGTTGAGGTCGGAGGCGCTGCTGCCCCCGTGGATCGGCTCGCGCCGGTTGGCGACGTTCTGTCGGTCAAAGTACTCCTTGACGACGGCGCCGCCCTCCCTGGCGCCGCCGTGGTTGTTCATGTCGATGCCCTGGCTGCGCCAGTGGGCGCTCGGGTACGGGCTGCCGGCCTGGTACGTCGTGAGGACCTTGAAGGGCCGCGCGACGGCGCCGGGGCCGTCCATCTGCTGCACGAGCCAGACGAACCCGGGGCCGAACATGGCGTCGGCCGTCATGATGAGCTCGCGCCGAAGGCTCTCGAGGCTGCCGAAGGATTTCTCCAGGTACTCCGTGAGGTCCTTCGACATGTGCTCGCTCTTGTCGGCGCCGCCGGTCTTGGACAGCCCGCTGAAGAAAAAGTGGTTGTTGTGCGCCATGGACGCGTAGTTGAAGGTGGCCGCCAGGTGCGGCTCGCGGGACGTCGCGATGAGCGTCTCTTTGGTGCCCTGGTCCTCGAACGGGGTGCCTGGAGAAATGGCAGGGAGCCTGGTCAGCATGGTGATGTAGAGAATTGCCGGCTATGCCACCCATAATGGCGTACAGAGCGCCGCGATGGCTGTAATGACAGCGTGTGAGGTGAGGGGATCATGGGGGGGGGGGCAGTACCTGCTGTCATCTGATTCAGCTTGTCCAGCACCCAGCCCTGGTAGTTGGTGTACGCGATATCGAAGCTTTCGGGCGAGAAAAGACCCGGGACGCCGTCGCGCTCGAACCTGGCATCGTCGGTCAAGGGGGCAACCATGTGCAGGCGCCGCGCCGGTGAGGCGTGTAGGGACCTCTGCTGTTGCTGCTGTTGTCTCGCGGGTACGACGAACGGTGACGACGGCGAGGGTCGGGGGGCTGCTGGGGACAGCCTCGCGGCGCCCGCCCTCCTTGGTATCCGTAATCTGGGCTTGAACATGGCTGTGTCGCGTGTGTGAGTCGACCTGCTGCTCCCCTACCGAAGAACAGTGTCGCGCGGTCAATCAATCAATCGCCCAGGCTGGATCATATGGAAGCTCCGAACTTTTTTGGAGCCGGCCCCTGCAGGTATGCTGGGTTACGTAATCAGTGATTCGATCTAATCAACGTCCGCCCTCAGGGAAAACCACATCAACCACCAGCAAGAGAGATGCTCATGATATTTGTTTCTGTTCGATTTCGGAACAATTCAGATTTACCCGATTGTCTTACACCAGTGGAACTAGGCTCCTGGCCTGCGCTGCCTGTGGCCAAATTATTGACTATGCCCTACGGCTTGTGACGAGGGAAACAGAGCACACCGACCTCCTCTCATAACTCAGTGGTTTATATCTTCCACTGATATTGGGGAACTGGCATATCTCGGAATGGCAGACTCACACACTCACTGCCATTTCTTATGCAAATCATTGTCGTAGTGGCAATGGTCCACATTTCCATGGGCACGTGGTTATTCTGGACTCCGTGGCTTGGCTGTTAGTCCCAACCCGTCGTGCAGGACTTTACATGATCTGAAATGATTTAGTAGTCCTTGCATGCAAACAATATGATATCAGATCCTGCCTGCATTTCTTGTATATAATTATTGTCGCGCCACCTCAACTGCACTGTAGTAGCAGAGATGGATGTACAGGTCACTCGCCTCCCAAAGGACCATACCAGAGACCACGAAACACCAGCTAAGGATACCAACAGCTCAAGACGGCAACTCGCTCCTCGGCCTTTCAGACGGCATCGAAGCCATCTCAGTCGGCAAAGGAGACTGCGCATCTTTGTTATATGAACGACCTCGGCGATCAATATTTCACCAAAGCTTTCGTGACCAAGGAACGAGCGCTGAACCCAGTGGTAGTCACTGTGGAGGCGGTCGAATGGGTGTTGTGTCGCTCGCGATGCGGTGAAACACGGACCAGCAGCGATGTCAGGCTGTCGCAAGAAGGAAGGGAAAGAGAAGAATCATTCACAATCCGTGGCGGGTGAGCACGAGGAAACCGATCTGCGCCTTTGCATACTGCGGTAAATTTCGTGCATTCCAAGAACAAATCTATTGCAATGATCCTTGGCAGCCAGCCTTCGGAAAGAGTGTCGGTTCACTTGCTGTGCTGTTCCACAAGCCCACAGTCATCCTCCTGACGGCCAAGTCGTCGTCTCGTTGCCAGAAATGTGGTCAACGGCTGCCGTCGCTCGCAAGACGAGCCAATAATCTGAGGTTGCTCATGGCCAATGGTCGTATTTGTGGGTTTCTTCCATGGTTTGTGAAGTGATATACAGCGCGAGAGGATGTCGAAGACTTGATAAACTGAGACTAGAGCCCTTCTAAGACAATGCTCAAACATTCTCCATTTTACTTCCGTCGACCGCGGAATGATCTGCAGCTCGATCCTTGAACTTGGCATGAGCCGCATCGCCATAGCCACAATGCTGTGCGAGGACCATTGATCACCGGTGGAGAGCGCGAGAGCCTGATGACATTGGTCCAGATACTCAGGTCTTGCCCAACAAGAGTAATATCGAGGCTCTCCTGCCCCAGGGCTCGAGCAAGAACGCATTCGTTGGCACGGTGGCCCAAGACAGCTGCGATTACCGCTTCTTGTCTTTCTCTTGCTGCGATAGTAAGAGGTCACGCATCGCAGCTCGTGCATTTCTGCTGCCGCCCAGCTTGGGCCCCTTAAGGATCTCCTCTTGCTTCGCTCCCGGCCGAGCCGGCTGCGGGGCAGCCTTCCTCCGCTGCTGCCGTCTCTCAGACATTGCGTCCATGAACTCACGGCGGAATTGCTCCGCGATCTTCTCATCCGCAGCCTCGTCGAAGCCAGGCTCACCAGAAGTCTCTGGTTGAGCGGGCACGTCGTACACATCAACTGCACTTGAGTTAGCTGAGCGCGTCAGGTTGATCGGGACACGGAAACTCACGTCTGTTCTCCCGCATGAGCTCTTCTACAAGCTGGTCACGTTTGACGTCGTCGCTGCCGCGCCTTTTGCGCCCCCGCCATGGCTTGCCATCCTTGCCGATTCTGGCTCGCTTCCTCGAGCCATCGTCATCCGCCTCGATGGCCTCGCCTGCGAGGCGCCTACGTGCCTGTTCCGTCATGTTCGCATTGCGCATCCGGACTTCATCGCCGAGATCGACCTCTTGCAGCTTGCCGTGCATGGTCGGCCGTTCTCCGAGTCGTTTAGTCGGATCTGCGCTGGTCGAACCCGCCGGCTGCGAGGATTGTTGTTGTTGTAGGTTTTCTGCTTCAGTAGCTTTCTCGGCGGCGTGCCGTCTAGCCAACTCGGATTCTATATATTCCTCCCTACATGATCAGCCCATATCCAGTATGGCGTGGGGGCAATGAAGCGGATGGGGCAACCTACATATGCTTGTTGACGAGCTCACCGACCAGTCCTGCCTGCGGTGCAAAGCGTCTTGATACCCCATATTCCATGGCATCCGGACCATTCGGATCGTCCTTAAGAACCAGTCTCTGCTCTGTGATCACTTCGTCCGAAACCTTAGACGAGCCTTCTGGTCGAAAACCGACCCCCTTAAGTCTTGCCTTACGAGCGTTGCGCAGGCGCAGTGCTTCTGCCACCGATGACGCCTCGGTATCCGAATTTGTGTCGTGTGAACCAGTAGGTTTTGCCTCGCCATCTTGGTCTGGGAGCGGTTGGGCGGCAGCCTGATGCGTCGCTTCGTCTGGTTTGGTCTCGGACTCCCCTGCGCGCTGTCTAAAGTGCTTGCGCTTCTTGCTAGGTCGGAAGACGACCTGTGGTTCGGGGTTTTCGGAGTTCGCCAAGTCCATGTTGGCAAAGATCTTTGAGAATACACCCGGAAGGGGTGTGATTGATTGCAGATTTGTAGCTGTTGGCTGTAGCTGTTGGGTGATGATGAGAAGTGAGTGGCTGAGACCTGGGGTGGTACATTAAGCTGGGAGGCAGTCGAAATAAGCCCCCTTATCTTATCGGTGCAGTCCAATCCAGCTGCTTGGAGACCCTAGTTGTGATGTCACAGCGTACCACTCCATACCTAGGTATAGGCATCGGTCCATAACCTCTATGGCCCATAACCCCATGTCCTTGGACGCTCCAGCGAACTCCAAATAATTGGCGAACTCCCAGAACAACAATCGCCGCAATGACAAGACGTGTAAGTCCAGTAGTTGTCCAGCTCATTTCAAGCGCAATCAAAATCACAAAGTTGACCCTGTCAGGTGTACTTCGTCGCCCACGGAGGGTTGGTCCAAGGTGTCGGATTCAGATACTTTGCCCGGAAGCAAGCAAATGCACATGGAATAACTGGTTGGGTCCGCAACACCCCAAACAACAAGGTAAGTCAATTATACGCTTCATATATGAGATCTTGGCGATTCTAATATGGCACCAAAGGTCGAAGGAGAGGCTCAAGGCAATGAGGACGTCCTCCAGACCTTCCTAAAGGACCTTGATACTGGCCCAAGGGGTTCCAAGGTTGTGAAGCTCGACACGGAAGACCGAGATGTAGCAGAAGGCGAGACTGGCTTCGAAGTGCGACACTAGGTGTCTTCGATGGTGGATCGTACATGGCATAAATTAGGCGTTCAGAAACGGCCTGGAGATACGGACTGGCTTTCTACCAATGATATCTCTACAGAGGCTTACCTCGTCCATTGGACTGAGATTGCTCCATCATTGACTCGAGATCTCTCAGTGGATCCCTATTCCTCATCCATAGATTCGTCTCCATCTCCCTCACCCTCGCCCTCCCCCTCTTCCTCCTCGTCATCATCAGAGTCGCTCTCATCATTAGCAACACCAACAAGCCTCTCCTTGATCTCTTCGTCCGGCTTGACATCAGGGAGTTTGCCAGCAAATGCACGACGAACAGTCACATTCGTGCTGGTGTCCCAGATGTGCATTGTGCCTTTACTTCCAGCCACTGCTAATCGGAAAGCGACCTCTGGATCAGGCCCAAATGTCGTGGAGAAGACCTTTCCAACGTCAAGGTCACGAGACACCACCAGCGAAGGCCCCGAGGATGTGATATTCCAGAGCTTGACCGTCTTATCTGTAGACCCCGTCACCATGAAACCCGGTATTGCGCTGTTGAGGTCGAATGACGAAACAGATTGGTCGTGTGCCTGCAACGTCCATACTGCCTTGCTCTTGGTCGGGTCTGAAGGCGGGTTCCTGATGTCGTAGTAGTGGACAACACCATTCTCCGTAGAGACGAAGAAGAAGTTGGGGTCGTGGGGGTCCCACCGCACGTTCTCGACGTCGCTCTCAACACCCCACCTGGACGGCTTCGCATCTGGCGCCCGCATGTCCGCCGCGACGACGGTGCGGTCGTAGCTTCCGCTCAGGAGAACCGTGGACTCCACGGAGTGCCATGCGAGGGAGCAGACTTTGTCGGTGTGGTAGGTGTACGACTTGGCGCACTTTGCTGTGTGTAGATCCCATAGCTTGACGGTTTTGTCGGCAGAGGCGGAGGCAAGGAGATTTCTGTGTTTCCTGTTCGCTGCAAGCGACAGCACTGCGTCGACGTGGTACTCGTCGTTGGCCTTCTTCGACTTCTTCTTTTTCTTCTTCTTCTTCTCGTCCTCCGGGTTGCCTCCTTGTCCCAGGATAGCATTTGGGTACATGCAGTCCACTGTGTCAAGATCCCAGAGCTCGATATCGGGGTCCATGGTACCAACGGCGACAAAGTTGGCTGTCGCATCCTTGTCGAGGCTCGACTTCCCGCAGGCGATGTCTAGCCATTCGACACACAGAGGTATGGCGGGAAGCATGATGTCGTGGTGTACGTAGAGATTGTCGGAATCATCCTCGTATACGTAGACCTCTAAATGTGCCAGCTCGTCCTCGACTTTCGCTGCGAGCACCAGGTTGTCTGTCGCAAGAATCTGCAGGTCTTCCCGCTCCTCGTTGTCGTCCACCTCGTCGGGTATCGTGATGTACGGATCCGCCTTGTTGTTTTCGTAGTATGCGAGTGATTTGACGTTGCCAAACATGCCCATGCTCTGCGCAACTTCTATGTCCTCCTCTGGGTCGTCGTCGTAATGCTCTAGGTCATATTCTTTCAGGTCGTCGTCAATCTCAATGCTGCGGCATGGTTAGCAAAGAAATAATATGAGAGCCGATTTTAATCGCATACTCGTCCTTGATTCCGTCAGAGGGCTTCTTCGAGTCCTCTGTGTCCGAACTGTCCTTTCCCTCCTTTGCTTTTGCCTCTTCGAGGTCGTCGTTCGCATCATCCAAGTTGAGCTTGGCCAGCGAGGCGATGCGCTCGAACTCTTCCTCGTCGAAGTCATACTTTTGTGGGAAAGGCGCCGCGAACCCTCGCGGTGCCCATGTTGCCGTCGTGATCATAGACATCCTGGAAAATGAACCACAAGAATGTGCAGCCTGTTTGCGACTGGTAGTAGAACAGTTTTGAGAGTTGACCGCAAATCTCGACTTTCTGGGGAAACTTTTTGGTAGAGGGGCTTATCGATAAGCCCACCCTTGCTTTCTAGCTACTAGGCGTTGAGCTGATGATTTGTAGCAGCCGCACGTCTGTCTTAGTGCTTCCTCAGACTTCACGCTCGACAGCTTCACAAATCCATCCGGTCAGGTGGATAGTGAAAGGCCTCGTAATAACAGAAGCTTTGGAATCGGGCCATTGCAGACGCGGGTGATAGATGGCATTGCCTCGTTAGAAGTAGCCCATGACACGACGACGATAAAGACGATTTCCAAGGGGCTACCCACGACAGGAGGGCGACCGACCGTCATATTTCGAAGTTGCGACCGAAAGAAGGTACTCTTCGTCCGACGGCTCAGAACGTGGAAGCTGGCACAGGTCAGCTTCATCACACAGCGACAATGGATCGTGACAGCAGGGACCCAAAGCGGAGGAGGCTAAACTTCAACCCCTTGCGATCCGACGACCGCTGGGGTGATGTGCCCGTGCGGAACGGCCGCTTCTCATCAGGCCGCTCGACACCCCGTGGCAATCGTGATGTGGCCACTCCCGAGTCTGCCAAAGCCAACGACGACCTCGTGGCGCAGGACCAAGATGATACAGCTCTCGACCGGGACTGGTATGCCGGAGACGAGTTCGGGCATGCCTTCGGCGATGAATCTCACAACCCCTTCGGGGCATACACGGTGGCGGAGTCGCAGGAAGCCGAGCGAGAGTTGGTCGAGAAGCGCGTGGGCCGGTTCGACAAGCAGAGCGCGCGGCAGGCCCAGAAACAAAAGGAGATCGACGCGTGGGAGACGAACCGGATGCTGTCTTCTGGAGTGGCGCAACGCCGGGGCCAGGAGTTTGAGGACGATGAGGACACCATGCGTGTGCATCTACTGGTCCATGATCTACGGCCGCCATTCCTGGACGGCAGGACAATATTTACGAAACAGTTGGACCCCGTGCCTGCGGTCAGAGACTATCAGAGCGATATGGCCGTGTTCAGTCGGAAGGGGAGCAGAGTCGTCAAGGAAAGGAGACAGCAGCGGGAGAGACAGAAACAGGCGCAGGACGCCACCAACATCGCTGGCACGACTTTAGGAAATGTCATGGGCGTGAAGAACGACGACGACACGGACAGTGCGCTGCCCGCGCTGAAAGAAGAGGACGGCAAGGCACCCGAGCCCCAGTCGAACAAATTCAGCGAGCACATGAGCAAAAATGACGGCGCAAGTAACTTCAGTCAAAGCAAGACACTGCGAGAGCAGCGTGAATTCCTGCCTGCCTTTGCAGTTCGTGAAGATCTCTTGCGCATCATCCGCGACAACCAGGTGGTCATCGTCGTCGGTGAGACCGGCTCCGGCAAGACGACTCAGCTCACGCAGTTCCTCTACGAGGATGGCTATGGCAACAGGGGGATGATCGGGTGTACACAACCTCGTCGTGTGGCTGCTATGAGTGTTGCAAAACGTGTTAGCGAAGAGATGGAGTGCAAGCTGGGCGGCACTGTCGGCTACGCGATTCGATTCGAGGATTGCACGAGCAAAGAGACGGTCATCAAGTACATGACTGACGGTGTCCTGCTCAGGGAATCACTTAACGAACAGGACCTGGACCGCTACTCCTGCGTTATCATGGACGAAGCTCACGAAAGAGCACTGAACACCGACGTGCTCATGGGTCTTTTCAAGAAGATCCTACAGAGGCGGCTGGACTTGAAGCTCATCGTTACTTCGGCAACGATGAACTCCAAGCGGTTTTCTGACTTCTTCGGAGGTGCACCCGAGTTCGTTATCCCAGGCCGGACATTCCCAGTGGACGTTATGTTTCACAGGTCGCCGGTCGAGGACTACGTGGACCAAACCGTTCAGCAAGTGCTGTCAATTCACGTTTCGCAGGGACAAGGTGATATTCTTGTCTTTATGACTGGCCAGGAAGACATCGAGTGTACTTGTGAGCTGATTCAAGAGCGGCTTAATGCTCTGAATGACCCACCAAAACTCAGTATCCTCCCTATCTACAGTCAAATGCCCGCAGATTTACAGGCCAAGATCTTCGACCGGGCGGCTCCAGGTGTGCGAAAATGTATCGTGGCCACCAACATCGCCGAGACCAGTCTCACGGTCGACGGTATCATGTACGTTGTCGATGCTGGTTACTCAAAACTCAAGGTCTATAACCCGAGGATGGGTATGGACACGCTGCAAATCACTCCCATCTCACAAGCCAACGCGGGCCAGAGATCGGGCCGTGCAGGAAGAACCGGTCCAGGAAAGGCCTACCGGCTCTTTACGGAGAAGGCCTACAATGATGAGCTGTATATACAGACCATTCCCGAGATCCAGAGGACTAATCTGGCCAACACCGTGTTGCTCATCAAGTCCCTCGGTGTCAAGGACCTGCTAGACTTCGACTTCATGGACCCACCACCACAAGAAACGATCACGACTTCTCTCTTCGACCTGTGGGCCCTAGGCGCGCTCGACAACATCGGCGAGCTGACCGATCTTGGGAGCAAGATGAACGCCTTCCCAATGGACCCGTCGCTGGCCAAGCTGCTCATCATGTCCGAGGAGTACGGCTGCAGCGAGGAGATGGTGACGATCGTGTCGATGCTGAGCGTGCCCAATGTCTTCTTCCGCCCCAAGGAGCGCCAGGAGGAGTCCGACGCCGCGCGGGAGAAGTTCTTCGTCCCTGAGTCCGACCACTTGACATACCTGCACGTATACTCGCAGTGGAAGTCCAACGGGTACAGCGACAGGTGGTGCTCGCAGCACTTCCTGCACTCCAAGTCGCTGCGGCGGGCGAAGGAGGTGAGGGACCAGCTGCTGGACATCATGCGCATGCAGAAGATGGAGATGGTGTCGTGCGGGACCGACTGGGACGTCATCCGCAAGTGCATCTGCAGCGGCTACTACCACCAGGCCGCCAAGGTGAAGGGAATCGGCGAGTACATCAACCTCCGCACGAGCGTCACTGTGCAGCTGCACCCGACGAGCGCGCTGTATGGGCTTGGGTTCCTGCCGGACTACGTGGTGTACCACGAGCTCATCCTCACGAGCAAGGAGTACATGTCGACGGTGACGAGCGTCGACCCGCACTGGCTAGCCGAGTTGGGCGGCGTCTTCTACTCGGTCAAGGAGAAGGGCTACTCTGCGAGGGACAAGAGGGTCATCGAGACCGAGTTCAATCGGAAGATGGAGATCGAGGCCAAGATGGCGGAGGACAAGAGGAAGCAGGAGGAGAAGCTAGCCGTGGAGGATCAGGTCAAGACAAGCGACAGCAGTAGCGCGGCGAAGAAGAAGATCGTCACGTCTGGAGCGGTCAAGAAACCAGTGGTGAAGAAACGGAGAGGCGGGATGGCCTTTAGGTAGCTTGTCCCTCGCTGCTCACCCAACAGGTCTGATGAGGTCATCCTCGCTGAGCTATTCAGATGGGCGAGCAGGACATGTCGAGAGATAACCCATCTGCGGGCGAAATAATTCAACGAAACTCACCAGATGCGCGATGATCAAATACTATGTAATTTCGCAGCATCAATGAAGGGAGTGCATGATGTGTGAGCGTAGTGCAGGCGGCACTCAGCATACCATTTGGGTGCGCACGGCATAGTAAATCGGCAATTGTATGATGCGAAGGAGTCAGAACAAAGCCTTGCCTCGCACACACTTTAAGCCCCATGAAGCATTCTCAGGTTTGATGATCTTCTAGATCGCTCTTAGCCCTGGCAGCTGGGTATGCGAATACGGTGAGTGCTTGTATTACCGACCAGAGATAGCGTCCAGATCGGGGTCTTCCCTGGCGGCGGAAGAGACCACCTGCCGATCATTTGTGCTCACTTCCGGTAAGACGTTGCCAGTTCTGGTCTTGGCTGCAGTCCCCATCCGCCAGTTTTGGGCATTGTCATTTTGCCCGGCTAGCACAGGCGCTACAGCAGAGGTCGAAACGCATCTACTGCACACGTGTTGAACCGCACAGAAAGCGCAGAGACCATGCGTTTGATGCTAGGCGCAAAATGGCTGGAGAACAAGATGGCATGGCGACCTTCCGATTGTGGGCCAAATGGCACGTTTGGGTAGCTCAGGGAGACTCATGGGTGCAGTGTGGTTCGGTAGACCACCCTACTACACAGGCGTCTGGCGCGCGCAAAGGCATAAAGCCGCGGGCGTGTGGCCCGTCAGTGACAGGCCGTTGGCACAGCGTGACTGTCTTGCACAGTTCCACAGAACCTGCCGCCGGCGCGGTTAGTCAACGAGCGACAAGGGCGTGAAGATGAGCTGACAGGCTGGGCATATCGGGCGACAGCCGTTCAGAGAAGCATGAAGAGTCCTGGAGGGGCGGCACTTCGCACTCGGGGACGATTTGCTTGGTTGGCTGTGGAGGCCTTGGAGGGTTGGAACATTGTCCCAATGGGAGAAACGCCTGGCCACCGTCGGTTTCATCCACGGAAAGCTAGGCCGCTTGAGGTAGCTCGGGGTGCGGATCGCCCTCTGGGTCATCCCTGCTCGGCAGCTTTGACTCAAGGCGAACAAATGAGAGGCAGACCTGGGTATCCGATCGTCCTTGGACCCTGGGTTCCACGCGGATGTCTCTCGATGCTCACAAAACCGAGGGCGTGGCATTCGAGCCTTCGAGACCCAGTCGTTAGAGCAGTTGGGTTGTTTCTCGCCCACGGGCTGCCTTGTCGGGCTGGTCGACAGGTAGCGAAGGCAGAAAAGGCCCGGTTGGAGGCCGAAGCTATGGCGCACATTCGAGGACACTGGGCGATCATCAGTGCGCTCCCAGTTGTTTTACCGGATGATCTGATGTCAACCGTCTACCAGTCCGGGGTAGCAGGTACATGGATAGCGTGGCACCCAAGAGCCGGTAGGTGCGTGGTTTTTTTCTTTGGTCCACCTCAGATCAAGCGGCTAAAAGAGTCTTAGACAAGACGCATCGCCATGTCATGATGCTGTCGTATGCACGTACATATTGCCCAGGAGGAGGATAGTGCATTCATAGTCTCTGCGTGTACATCGCACAGCAGATGTGGGTGAGAGGGGGACGGCAAAAGCGGGCAATGAGAAAGTGCCAGGTTCCGAAGTGGCCCTGGCTGGACGACCAGAAAAGACCAGACCAGACCAGGACGGGACAGGACAGGATAAAAAAGGTGCAGTACCGGTGGGTCGTTGCTACTGTACGGTGGTCCAATATGCAAGTGCAGGTGCAGCTGCGACTGCGGGTGACATCCCCTCCTGGTTCCTGCATCGTCCCTGCCCAAATGAGATTAGAGAGGACTTGACCCCCGCCAATCAATGCTCACCCCCTGCTGCAGAGACAAGGATGCGGAGTCACTGCACCGTCCCCGTGTGCCACACAGGGCACCCGCGCAGGCTAACAGGCTCTGGACCATCGAACTTGACAGTCCTCAGGCGGGAGGCAAACCGAAGTTTGTTTCCTGTCGCCAGTTGCAGCGCGGGTGGGAATGTTTACGTGGCAATCGATTCGAATCTCCGATCCAAGGCCACCGTAGCAGGTGATAGCCCCGAGAGATCACAACAACAGAGATTGACACTGCTATGCAAGTTCGCATACTGCAACTTCTCCTGTGAGACTGACTACCAAGTGTGGTGGTAGCAGCTGACATTTACCCCCAAGACCCTCGCAAGTTCGAACTCCTGGATGCCGAGATCGAAGCACAGTCATCCCTCGCCCGCTAGCCGCGGTGCATACTGTTAAAAGTTTTGCCTCGTCGAGCGTCCCTCAAGCCGGGCATTCTGGGAACAAGATGGGGAGAGTGGTCCTCGGGACGCAAGGATGCCCGTCATACCACCCATGAGCCAATAGTGGATACCCCTGAATTCGAGGTTCCGAGGACCCTCGACTTGCGTGCGCCGAGACCCAGAATCCATGTCTCCTCTACCTGCGTACCTGGGCTAGCCAAGTTTTTCCTTCACAGGGAGATGGAGGACCAGACTGCCCTGCGTGCAAGGGTGCCATGCTTGTGCTCCGAGCTCGATCCACTCGACCTTTTCCACTTGACTTTTATTACTGCGCGTTCCTCCTCAGATGCCCTCTCTTGTAGGGCTTCTCTGTAGAGCTTCTCTCTTATTACCAGGCTTGCAAGCCGCTGTTATTCTTCTCAGCCCACCCAGTCAGTCATTCCTTTTGGCGACAAGCCGTCACTCATCGTGTACGGTCTGCGGTACTGTGTCTCTCCCTTCACAACCACCCAACATTATCATCTACAGAATACGCCATCGCAGGTTTCGAGAACGATTTTGTAGACATAGCTGGGGATCTTCGCCTTTCCTTCCAGAGACCGACCGCACATGATATCCACTCACCACACAAACAGCCAGCGGCCCAGCTACTGCTCATACAACCACATTCACTCACTATTCGGATCTCACCTTCGGGACATTGGTACTTGATCCAGAGTCACCGAGAACAAAAAAAGCAAAACGAAACCCAAGTGAGGACTCGACTCAGGACGATTGGCCCTGACAATCCTGGAATCAATTTTCGAAGCCCGGTGCACCGTCGATCCTGGAACATCTGGACTCTGAGCAGCACCGCTGAAGGAGGGGACCAAAGTCAGACACCGAACTTTGCTGCAACAGCAGTGACTTCCAAGCTCGACGTTCGAAACACGCTTCGCACCTGGTGAACTCACCCTGGACGCGGGGATTTGGTGCTCCAGCACAAAACCATCTGATATCGGCCCAGCTATTATCACCTTGACTTAGCTGCCCGTTACCCTCAGCCAAGCTTGCAAAAGGCCAAACAAGTCCTCACTCTTTTCGTTTTTCATTCTTCCAACAAGGACTGGTTCCAATCTGAAGAGCATACCTCATTTCTTTCTCATCCGGACCACATTCTGCACTGCGTTCGGGCAAGCCTACCTTCCCTCGGCCTTCGGTTCTTCTTTCCGGTACCAAAGCTCGGGGACGCACATTTACCGATCGCCACCCAGAAGTCCCGACAGATAACTTGGCAGCCGCGAGACATATCCCGTTCGCTGCTCATCATCCGGATCAAATCTTGTGTTGCACCTGAAAAGGTCACCTGGGGATTGTCCGACTCTCGGCAAGCGGCTTTTGGGGATCTTGGAGCCAGCACTTGTGCACCCGACCGACTCAGCGCGACGTCAGACCCAATCACGCACTTCACTTAACTAGTTGGAGTAGCATCTACCCAGTCACCGTTTGTCGCATTTCACTTTGTGACCTCGTGGTTAAGACACGGCACGTCACTCACCTCGCCCTGGACAAATTCTCACCACGCGAGTGTTCACTCCCACTGCACTGAGAGCTTCTCCTGTAACAAAAGGAGAACTTCCAGAAAGGAATCAGAAAATCTCATCCCACTTCAACCACATCCCAAAACCCCAGCAAACATGTCTTTAGCCAGAGCGTTTACGACCCGCCGGGCCAAGGTCTTTGGAGGCGGCGACTCAGAGAGCAAGCCTGTCAGGAGCCATACTGTCAAGACGTCTCTCAGCGGTCCCATTCGAAGCAAGATCTCGGGACCGGTTGAGCTGATTCACACTACGAACATGCTCTCTTACAACGCCCCGGATATTCAAAAAGAACCCAAGACTGCCACATCAACGTCATCTTCTTCACTCCGCTCCGACGGGAGTTCCGACCACTTCCCGACTGGGGCGTCTTCACCTCTCACAAGCCCAGATTCGCCTTTTCCCCATGACGACAAAGACGCCAAACCGTCTTCTGCTGCCGAGCCGAACCACCTTTCATGCTACTTCACCCTGCCTGGCCAGTCTTCCGTGCCTACACCAGAGGTGCCGGCCATTCCAAAGCGTTCGCCCTCGCACACAAAGAGATCCTATGAGCCTTTGGCTCGGAAGCCGTCCGTCTCGAGACTCGCAGAGTCAAAATCCCATGAGCCCCTCGGCCGCAAGCCTTCTGTGTCGAGACTTTCAGAGCAATCCAGCCGGACCGTTTCAACCAAGGGCAGCTTCAGCTTTTCTCGGTCATCATCCGCCTCAACCAGCACGACGGCTAGCAGCCACCACTCGTTCGGCGGACACCAAGGTCCCAAAACCTCGCACATGGCTCCCCCGCCTGTCCCTGCTGCGCTGTCCACATCTTCGGCAGCTCAGCACCACAAGGAGCCTGCCGCAGCCAGCGACTCGTCTCACCCGTTCGGCCAAGAGCTGGCACAGGTGACAGAGCTGGCCGAGGAGTATGCCTCCGCGGCAGCCGACAAGAAGCGCCCTGCGGCGTCGAAGGAGGAGCAGGAGCTAGCGAACCTCGGCCTCAAGAAGTTCACTCCGGAGGACTACATCTCCGAGATTCAGGGACTCTTCGCTACATTCTTCAACGAGACGAGGCATGCGAGGGCTCCGGCACCCCAGTGGATTTGAGATTCCTGATTCTCGACTGGCCACACACGGACCGACTACGGACTGGATTTCCTTTTCTATACCCCACATTCAAGGTTGGACAAGTGGTAGCGCGTCATGAGGCAGAGGCGTTGAGAAATTGTGTGAATTGAGTTCATTTTATTTTTGTATTTATTCCCCGTGCCCATGGTGGCAGCAAGAAGCGCGACTCTTTTTCTATTCTTCACTTTCCCAGCCAGTCATTTGGGGAACTTTTACCTTCTTACACAACTACATTCCGGACTCTCCTTCAACCACATTTTTTATTTGTCTTCTCACCTCATGATGGATGGCCGGGCGGAAAGATGGAGCAGCGGGGAGGAGGCGGTGAGATGATTTGCTGCGGGCGATGGCTCAGAGCAACAATGGAAGCGCACCGGGGGGAAAACACACATG
Organism: Diaporthe citrichinensis; assembly: GCA_014872995.1. Classification (NCBI taxonomy): domain Eukaryota; kingdom Fungi; phylum Ascomycota; class Sordariomycetes; order Diaporthales; family Diaporthaceae; genus Diaporthe; species Diaporthe citrichinensis. The sequence continues at coordinate 138,672 of JADAZR010000010.1, read as the reverse complement.
GTTGTCCGCGGAGATGGCTCAACGGTGAGAATACCGGAGCAGACACAAAGAAACGAATGAAGACATTATGACACGGTCACACATGAGATGTCTCCTCTCGCATGCAACGTATGTGACGCCATTGGCTGCTCGGGGCTCGCAGCTGTGGGCTTCCGGACTTTCCTCGATGGTTGACATGTTTGAAGTTTATGAGGAGCTCATCTCGCCTGGTTCGGCCGTGCACGACCACCTCCTCGGTCGGCCCCTTGGGGGCCAGTTCGCGGGTAAATGATCCCAAGGCGCGCTAACTGCTTGGGGCAAAGGGCGGGACCGGGGGAGGGAGATCCAACCCGGCTCGGTGGGTTCAATCTATTCCTGACGGCGGCCGGCGGCACATCATCTCGTCTTGTCCCCAAACGCCATCTGATTACATAGTGCGGATGTATTTATCTATAGACGACGGCTGCGGCAAGTCGGTGTCGAGTTGGGCTGGATTCCCCGCCGGATTGTCGACATCCCACGACGGCTTCAGCAGCCCCGATGCGTCGAAGTTGCGGCGGGCTGGAGTGTTCTCATTCCGCAGCATCTCGTTGGAAGTGCCGCTTTGTTTTGGAGTGTTTCACGAGAGAACGTGTGAGTGTTTGCAAGTCCCGAGTGTCTGTCTGCCTGTCCGTCCGTCCGCACAGCTGCGCCTGCAGGTCTGCCAACCCTCCCCACCTCCTGAGTGCAACTATAACGGCCAGCATATTGCACACGGGAGGCTTCTTTTTGTTTCATGCGACATTCGGTGAAACCCTAAACGCGAACCTTCCTCTCCTGCGTGCGTTCCTGTGGGATCATATAACTCTATTCACCAAGCTTAATTGCCCTGATGCAGAGTGACGGGTGCTCAGACCTTTGCTTGGTTTGTTTTCTCTTTTGGCGATCGGTCCCACCGCCCCGGACCGCCAGTGCCGGTGTCGTCATCGGGCAGGCGGCACTTGCTGGTCGAGTCTGGGGGAGCTCCGACGCTGCAAATGGAAATAAATGGCTTCATACGGACGGAATGGGCCTTGGATGTCACCTGATTGTTCTCTCCCATCCCAGCTGTTCAGATGCGGCGATTTCATCCGGGGTGGCGACGAATGTGTTGACATGATTCCCACCGCCAAGACAGAAGAGAGACCTTGCCACGATCATGATGCAGTGTGACCTCGAAGCGCGGAAAAGCAAGCGAGTCAGCTCCGATCGGATGGCCAAGTTGCTGGACAACCAGGACGACGAAATGTTTTGGTGGAAATTGGACAGTGAGACCTCTGCAGAGCGTACCGCGCAGCCGGGGCAACCGTATTATCGCGAGCGCCACCAGCTTGAGACAATACTCAAAGGCAGTGGAGGTCTTCACAGTGTTGAAAACGTTGACTCAATGTTGGACCATGGAGTATCTGTGTATGCGTGACAAGCCCCTCCCGTTTGTAATCGACCCTCATGACATAGCAAGCAAGCGGATGCGGACACGCAATTTACCTCGCTCTTACCAATACTCCGCCAATCGTCCAACGCCCCCCGTAGTAACACAGTCTCAAGTGATTCCCATCGCCTGGTATCTAGTATATGGAAAGTAACGCACAGCTCTATCCCGGTACGCCCGCACTATGCTCGTTAGTCCCCCAGTGCTATGCCCACACGCTGCTCGTTCATCATGCTCCTACCGGCCGTTCCAAATCACGGGCTCGCCGCCTCCAGCAGCTCCGAGACGGTGACAACCCTGTACCCCCGCCGCCTCAGCTCAGGCAGCACCTGCCTCAGCATGGGTATCGTCCAGCTCCTCCGGTCGTGGCAGACGATGATGCCCCCGCTGCGCGCCATGCTCAGTATGTGCCAGGCGTTGAGCCGCGGGCGTGGGATCTGCGGGTCGTGCGGGTAAATGCTCCCCAGGACGAGGCGGTAGCCCAGGCGCGAGACCATGGCGCGCATGTCGGTGCTGAACAGGCCGCTGCCGGGCCTGAAGTACTGGTGCTCCGGCCCCGCGCCGGCCCCGGCGTCGGCGTAGGCCTGGCGGATGAGCCCCTGGACCCTCCCGATCTGGTCCTCAAGGGTGTCGAGGTCGAGGGCGCGCGCCGCCTCGTCGTGCATGGCGTGGTTTCCCAGCTCGTTGCCCGCGGCGACGACCTCGCGCAGGACCTCCTCGCGGCCTTCGACCTGCCCGCCGATAACGAACAGGGTGGCGCGCGCGTCGTTGTCCTTGAGCAGCTGAACGATCTCCCGCGTGTACTCGGACGGCGCGTCGTCGATGGTCAGCGCGATGACCTTGCCCGCGTCGGCGGGGACCGACACCTCCCACAGGACGTCGGGCCACCGGTGCTGGAAGTAGCGGATCAGGAGGCGCGGCGGGCGGTAGATGGCGTAGAAGGGCGCGAGCAGCAGCACGCACAGCAGGAGGAGGTAGAACAAGGTCGCCATCCTGTTGCGCCGGGCGCGTCGCTTCACCTTTGACGGGAGGCGGAACAGCGCAGAGAACCGGATCATATCATCGGAGATGAAGGGCGGAGGAGACCCAATATTTTGGGGGGCCGGGCGGGCTTGGGAGGACGGAGGACGGCGACGGTGTGGGTTTTCTTAGCGAATGGACAGGAGCCGAGGCTTCATCTGTGAGGGAGGATGCGCATTGGAGTGTCAATGCAGCATGAGGACGGTTCTGCGGGCGAGTAGCGGGCAGGTTCGAGTTGATTGTCGAGGGTTGAGCATGACGAGATGCCAAAATTGACGTTGGCCTTGCACACAAAGGAGACACACGACGTCTGGACCTGGGCCGATGGTCAGTGCACCCCAACTACCGAATCCCAGGGTCTACGGTCGTAAGACGTGGGGCCGGGGTCCGCTAACCGGGCTCCCGGCGACCTGGCCGCCCAGAAAATACTGGGCCATTTATCTCCTCGAAGTCCTCGCTTAATAGGTCACAGGTAGACGCGTGCGTGAACATATTAAGGGGCATCGCCTACAGTACGTCCAGGTAGGAACGCTAATTGCCGTGTAATGCACACTCTCACTATTTCAGTCAGGGACACTTAATTACTTTGCGATGGATTAGACGGCATGTCTGTACCGTCTAGGTCCGCTGAGGCCAGGGAGAGGTGCCTTTGGAATCAACTTCTGAGGCATCGATCATGTCGGGTATGCAAGAATAACATATCTCATCATGACTCTATTTTTGTAAAGAAATCAAAGCAAAGCCATGCCTATAGAAGTAACTCACGCACTAATCGATCGGACGGTGAGCATGTTTTTGATCGGTCGATTCAAATGTTAGGCTTGATCTATGCCACAAGAGGGTGTTCATGTTGAGCGGCTATTGCCACTTCGTCCTAGTGAGGGTTAGGCGTGCCTCAACTTGGAGGGGAAGCTTACAGACGTACCGTGGCCATCACCCATAATCTCTCACTTACACCCAACCCCGACCCAGGCAACCTGATGCCACAGAGATAAATCTGGCTCACTCAAGATGGGCGACTTACCAAAACTGCCACTGGAGCTCATCTTCAACATCATCGCAAGCCTGCTGGGCGATCCTCAAACCATCTACGGCCCGTCTCACTCATCCACCGAGACCCTCCTCTCATTCACCCTTGTCTGTCGAGCGACTTACTCTGTGGCTACCAACTACCTCCGCGAGCAGTGCCTGTTCATAGACGATGACAGACGCCTGCGCGACCTCATCCACACCGTCGAATCCACCAAGCACAGGGTCCAGGGCTACAGCGGCGCCGGGACTGACATCCCAAAGTCCATGCCCATAGAGCCAGGCAGCAGCCTGCGGCCCATCGCAAGCCTGTACCTATCCCCCTTCGGCCAGACCATCGACAACCAGCCCATAGCGATATGGATCCGCGAGCTGTTCTGTCTCGTCCACCCCACGCTGCGCCGCCTTGTCATAGACATGCCTCTGCGCAGTCTCTACCCGGCGGATGATCACCTCAACGTGCGCAAGACGCTGAGGGAGGCTTTCAGCATGCTTACCGAGCTCGAGGAGTTCACAAGCGTGCGGGACGAGCTGTACCTCGACATCCTGGAGCCAGAATGGCGGACGGAGAGGGAGACGACCGTGTGGACCCTGTGGCCAAAGCTGAGGAAGCTTGCGTTGTACAACGTAGATGCGGACGAGAGGTTCTGGAAGTCGGTGAGAAACATGAGTGAATTAGACATGGTCGTGTTGACGCGCGCAGACGGGCTGGAGAGCACCTGTATGAAAACAGAGTATTTTGACACTGCATCTGGGGACGATGCTAGCGACGATACCGGGACTGTGGACGAGGAGTCGGCACTACCGAGGCCGCTAAAGGTGGTGATTGTGAACATCTCGACCAACCAGCCCAACTATCTAGGAGGCAGGTGGAAATGGGACAAGGTCGACCCAAACAACATTATGAAGGTCATGACGTATGACGTCCCCACGTCGTTCTACGGCGATGAGAATCCCATCTACCTGTGCCAGCAATGGGTAAAGATGGCGGCTTTGAGGGGCGAGATTTGGGAATGGGAAGGCGATATGGTGAAGGGAGCACCCCGTGACGGCTCAGGAAATACCATAGTGTTTGAGTTAGAGGCATGAGAGCTTACTTGACCTCGCCATAATAGCCACATTATTCAGTTTAGTCTTATTGTGCAGACGGAGGTCAACATGGAACACCGGGACAGGACCGATATTGATAACACACGAGAGCAATTTCATTGCTGATACATCGGATGCCAAAATACTCACAATGGATTCCAGCATCAGATGGAGACCAAGTCTGTGACTGATGAACCCAGGCCAAGGTTGAATACGAGAAAAGATTCAAGCACGCCTGTGGTATCTTACCCACAAATTAAGCGTCTTCTAAATCCTTGGCTTACTAGTAGGTCCGAACTTCTAATGCAGAATGCGCAGGATAAATTAACGTCAAAGTCAGTAAAAGGTGTCTATTAAACGCATCGACACAGAATATCACTAAGCCCACTCCTAATTACAACCCTGCTGGAGACCGTCACAAATTACGACACACCTCCAGGGCCAATACAGTATATAGGCACCCACAACCCATGGCCCATGTAATGCCACTCTATTGAACACACGTCTCTTGACCTCTGGGCTATATAGTCTGCTCATCTATACGGGCTTGGGCTTCCTGTCGCTTCCGCGCGTTTCCATCCTTGTCCGGCTTGGTAGGTGCGCCGGTCCACAGTGTAATGAGTTGCCTCAGACGCAGACTGCCTCTCCCTCAGGATCCTCTCGATCATCACACGCCTGTCCTTCTCCATCATCTCCTCTGTCCGTCTCTCTGCCATCTGCTCCTCCCTTTTGATCACATGCCTCTCTGTCTACATATCCGACATCTGCAGGTCATGGGTCTCCCTCTCTGCTTCCCGGTCGTAGTCCGTCATATGCGGATCATCAACACGTGTACGACTAGTCCAAGGCTCCAAGAACAACCCAATCTCCCTTTTCGGCGAGGGTTCCGGGAACCTGGAATGTGTTTCCGACAGTATTTCGAGCATATCTTTTGGCAAACTTGGCCACAGCCAACCACTTCGCATCTACGTCTCCTGGCCAGTCTGGCGCACCAGAGGCCGACCCTCACGACTTGTCATTGAGACTGGATTCACCTTCGACGCGCTGCGCATCTCGCTCCTGCTTGATACGCAGGTCCTCCAGCTCGCGCTGCAGATGCGCGATCTTGTACCGCTCAGCGTCCCGGACCGCCTTGCTATCTTGCTCATCGTCGGGGAGCATCTGGTCCAGCTCTTCGATACGGCCGACATAAGTTTCACGCTAGCGTTACGGAAGCACGTTAATAATCTCAGGGCAAGAGTGAAAAGGGTAACCGTGGACGTGGACTCACAATATCCTCGAGCTTCTTCTTATCCTCATCGCCAGCCGTCCGCAGTAGGACCTGGTGCAGCAGGTCGCATGCTTCCCGGTAGTCCGAGCGCGCGCCATGGAAATTCTGCGCATTGTCGAGTTGCACGGCAGTGTTGGCCTTTTGCAACGCCTCGGAGAGCATGGCCTTCTGCGACGGCTCGGGCTTGGGCTCGGGCTTGGGCTCGAGCTCGTACCTCTCAACCGTAATGGAGGGGTCAGAGCTGAGGCAGGTATGCTGCTTGCAGTAGTGTGAGCTCGAGCTTGACTCCTTGCCATCAGCACAGCCTTCGACGAGGCACTTGTGTGCAAAGCAGAAGTCACTGTGTGGTTCGGCTATCTGGCGGCAGCCCTCAGGCAGTCCTGACTTGGCACAGGGTATGTGTAAATCGCAGTGGATAGCCTGTCGCCCGTCTTGAAAGCGCATGCGTGGCCGCTGGCAGCCACGAACCAGGCCACACGGAGGGTTCATGTAGCCGTGCTGATCGTCCTCGGCGCCGTCATCCTGCCCAATTTGCTGCTCACTTTCATCGCCACTGACCTGGGGCAGAACTGTACCTTCATCCTGCTCACTTTGCTGCTCACTTTCATCGTCACTGACCTGGGGCAGAACGATACCCTCATCCTGCTCACTTTCGTCGCCATCAATACGGGGCAGAACAAAGAGTGACAATTGTTCCAGATGTTTCCCCACATGAGACTCATACATGCGACTGTCCTTGATATCGAAGGTGAGACAAAGAGGGCACTTTCCCTCAGCACATCTGGGATCAGAATTACTGCTGAGAGCTACCAAGTTCTCCACTTTCCCGGTTGAGACCTGTGTTGGGTGTACTTCAAGTGCGTGGCGGTGGCAATCTTTGGAAGTTCTGAAGCTCAAGGCGCAGCCGAATGGGCAATTCCAAGTCCTCCAGTGTGCTTTGAGCATATGACGGGCCCATTGTTTGCGCTTTTGGAAGTCTTGGCTTGCTTTGGTACAGTGCTTTTCGAGGCAAACATATGGGTGCAAATCTCGGTATACGTGGTTTCTGATTGACAGGACTGGTAAGCCGTCGTACGCAATATGAAACAATGAAAGAAGCTCACTCACTTCCATTCCCGCCTAGCCTTCCAATCACTTTCAGAATCAACTGAAATAAGCATGTAGCAGAAAGGGCACAGGAAAGGGCCGTCAATGTGGTCCTTGGGAATGGGTGGAATACGACGTTGCCCTTCATCTGCAGAGGTGGTGGCATATGAAGTTGTCGAGACATTCGAATAAGTGTCCTCAGTATCCTCCAGTATTGCGGGAGCAGTATCTCTGGACTCGTGAGGCAGAGACGATGCGATAGTCGTTCCCTTTCCTTTGCTTCCATCGTCATCATCGTCGCCATTTAGTCCTTCTTGTAGCCGAAGATGGTGCTCCTCTCTATAGTTGAAGTATCGACGTCGTTGAGTGAGTGCCTTCCCAAGTCGCTCACTGATGACAGGATCTATATCCGGAAACTTCTGCTGAACGTGCGCGACGTCCCAATCGTATGGGCATGGGACGACACCAGCTCTGGATCTGAACTGGTCATATGGAGCTGGGTTGCTGATTGTAATCGCAAGCCTCATCAAGCCGTCTACAACGTCCTCCATTTGTGACAGAACTCGCCTCAGCTCAGAGTTACCGGGAAATTCATCGCTATCGTTGTCCCGGAAATACTCCGCCAGTTCTTCGTCGGTAGAATCATCCTCATATTCTTCCTCTTTGTGCTCATAGGGATGTTGCTGGGCAATAGATTGGGCTAGGCGCTATTAGATGGAAGACTTCTTCGCTGTTTATGGTCTCGCCCCAGTCACTTGCCTTCCTTCACATAACGTTCCAGATTCTCCAGTAGAAAGAGAACAGTCTGACGAATTGATGATGCATCACGAAGTCGATAAGATAAAGATCGAGTCCCAGCGACACGATGCGCTCCCAGACAGCCTGACCACAATTTGAATTTCGAAAGGTGCGAACGTGTGATTGCGGATTCTGTTGAATAACTTAAAGATTCCCCCAATGTCGAAGACAGTCTATCCAACTCAGAAATTGAGGTTCGCACCAGAGAGGGGATCCGCTTGGACTTGTCCATGTTGGCAGGCCTGGGGAAAGAATCGGTGCTCAAGCGAGTGATGGCATTTTCAACGTGGCGGCCCAGCAACGACTTGACTACGGATTGAGAGTAATCCTGATGGAAGTGAAGGTCCCACTTCTCTAATGATAAACAAGCTGTGCAACCTGGTGTCTGAAAGTGATTGGTGCCCTCTTCACAGCTAGTGGCGTGCTGTCAGCATGGGCCCAAGTAGGCAAGGTCTTGCCAGTGGAGACGTGTTTAGTGCGCCGAGACTGATGTTCTTTTCTAGTCCTCATCTCTGTCCTTCAATCAATTCGAGAAAATGCTTCAAGCCTCGCAATAGAGTCCGCTTCACCACAACGAGGCGAGGATGGAAGCCGCCGGCTTGGTTCTTGGGGTCATCCCTTTAGTCATCAAGGCCTTACGTACTTATCGAACGATTCTATCATCAATGAAGAGCGCTCAACGAGACCTGGAAGACATGATATCAATACTGACAGCCGAGCAACAAATCCTCCAGAACACGTGTCAGATTCTGCTCAAAGACATTGTTCCAAATTCCGAGCTCGACGCCATAACAGCAGACCCTTTCGGTCCAGCTTGGAAGGAATATGACGTGCAAATCAATATCCGTCTGTATCGATCCTCATCAGTATTTCAACACACTGTCACGGAAATGAGGAAGGCTGTAGATGAGCTTCAGCAGAAGCTGGCGGTTACAGAGAATGGAGGCGTAAGAGTTTCCCTCAATGGAAGTATGCTGCGCATCGATTAACATGGGTATATTCCACAGACGATGTTTGATAATCGGCGCTCAGTACTTGAAGCATTGAAACGCGGTGCCCGTGAAGCTTCATTCGCAATGTCTTTCACGCTGAGGAAGAAAGACTACGTGAGCATTCTTGACAGAATCAAGAATGGGAACTCCACTCTCCAAAATCTGGCCCTTCAAAACAGAGACCTGGAGCCGACAAGACGATCAGGATCCCAATTCAAGCTCGCCAGACTGATCCGCGAATTATCCCAAGGAATATTCACAGCCTTTCAGAGTGTCTTCGATTGCAACTGTAGCTCTCATGACCTTGGACTCGAAATTGCAAGGAGGAAATCTACGATGTCGCTTGATCAAGGACAAGATGGGGTGGCAAAAACGCTCCAATTTGATATCGTGATCAACATAGATGACCAGAAACAAACACAACGATGGGATAGAGTCCGAGTTGAACTAGCGGACAGTGGCTTCCCGCCTGGGCCATTCAAAACGCTCTCACCACCAACTACGCCTTCCTCATCGCTAAGATCCAAGTCCCCGCGAAGAGTCAAATTCGCCTCAATACTCCCCATTTATGTACCGGACAGGAATATTATTGCTGTCCCGGATGACGGCCATATATCTTCTCGGCTTCCTGCTCTAGAACCGGGAAAACCTTTGACTCCGCCAACCCCAATCAGGAATCTCTGTAGCTTACTTCAGAAGGGTAAGGGAACCACTTGTGACTGCTACGGGTCCATCACCGACACATCGAGAAAATTCAACCTATACGCCCAGCGCTGTCATCCTGAGACGTCCATTGCTGTCCAACTTCGAAGGGTTCTAGAAGAGCAGAAACGCTGCACGCGGCGGTTCGATTACCCAGAAAGGCTCAAAGTTGCATTGGCATTATCCTATAGCGTGTTCCACCACTACAACACTCCGTGGCTCGCAAAGATCATTACTACGGATGACGTCTTGTTCTTCCGTGAAGAGTCGACACAGACGTGTGCTTCAGGCTACCTGGATAGGCCGCTGTTGGCAAAACAGTTACCAAGCCGTCTGACGAGTGGGACGTCGGTTTCTTCACGCGCTACTGCCGAGCCATACTTAGTGACCGCCAGACGAATCAACTGGACACTCTTGTCATTGGGCTTCCTTCTGATACAAATTATCATGGGAAGTACTGTCGAGGAGCTGGACATCACGAGCGAGACAGACCTTGATTGCTTGTTAGAGAAACAGGCCAAGGCCTCTGAGCTCAGTGAAGGTAGGTATGTGTTAATCAATGGTGGGCCCAACTATGCAGCGGCGGCAAAGTGGTGTCTCGATAATTTCTTGAACGGGGCCAGCTTGGATGACGAAAACTTTTGCCGTGAATTCCACGGGGAAGTCATCGACAGACTTGAGACGGATTTGAAGCACCAGTCCATAAATTTCTGAGCTTCATGTGGCCCTGGATGAGGAGGACGCCACGAATTCAACTGGTCAAAACAATACACTACATTCTCAAGCACAGAATTTGACATGAGAATTATACGAGTCAAAATGATATCGAGAACAGCCGTGCCATGAGCCCAACAGAATTCCGAATAATGTGAGAAGCAAACCCCAGAACATATTGCGGAAGCACTTGAGCGAGGTGGGCTTCATCGTGTAGCAACAGGGTCAGGTCGGAGAGCGGCGGAATGTTTTGATTTAAATATGGTACAACCGCTTCAAAGTTCAAGCTCGTCTATTCTGTGATCCACAGCAACTGGGCTGGCGTGTAAATCTTACCTCATGAGAGGTATGTTGTGATTCTGCTGACTGCTCGACTAATTGATTGTAGTCAATTACAAAGCTGGTCTCTATTAGTTTCAACGAATCTCGTCTGGAGCCCGTAGATTGTTGCAGGGAAGACTGGGTCTGGCAAATATGCAATTGTTTGTATTCGAAGTGGGCGCGTGGCCAAGTTCTGAGTGCAGAAGGGACCCCAGGGCACCCTTTTGAAAGACATACGTACGTAGCACGTACCCTCCATTCACTGCACCCTCAGTGACTGCCACAGTTGCCTCCATCAGTTGGCCAATCATTGAGTTGTATGAGCACAAGTTAAATATGACCTCCATTCCAATCAAGAATCAACAGCATGTTCACCCTATTTGATTACACTACTTCACCTTTTCTGTAAATTTCCACTTTACATGGGAACTTGCAAATTGAGCTACTACTCCGAATCATCTCGCTTCCTACCGCTGTACGAACCAGGAGCACCAATCGATTGACTAGATTCTGCTTGCATATAGGAGAGCTGCTTAGGCTGCAGATGAAACTGGGTACTTCCATGCTAGAATGGATACAACAAGCTGAGCGATCCCCACAATGAAGCCCAAGAACCCAAACAAGACTGCCAGAAAAACACCAATGATTGCCACCGTTAACGCGTTTCTCTCTGAAGTATGTCTCTCAATCCACGAAACGATTTTGTTACCTGGAGGCGGGTTCGCAGCGATGGCTTCCAAGATCCTTAGTCTCTCGCCCCAGTAGATATACTTGAAGTCAGCAGGGATCACCCGGATGCTCCCGTCATCTACCATGAGATTCGGATCAAGCTTCCTTTTCCTCACGAGAGATTTTGTGAACTTCGCTGACTTTCGGTCCATTGATACAGGAAAAAGGATATAATAGAGCGTGAGGAGTGTCTCCAAAAGAAGTTGAGGTGGTAAAGAGCCCCTTCACAGACATATTTCAGCGTTTGTAGTATTCAGGTGTCTACATTATGTCCAACATACCTCTGCACAGACTCGCTGAAGTCTGTGTCCAGGGGAAGACTTCCGGTATGCTGCAATTGGGCTTTGATGAAAGCCGCTTGATGAAATACTTTTACCGTGGACGCTTGGCGGTCGTAAAGCAAATGCTGAACAAGGTCGTTCGTCGGTATAAAGCGAACTCCGTTCCTCCTCCTGAGCTTCCAAGCCTTCATCGACCGAGGGGAGGGCTTTCCGTGAAATGGGCGAGACTTCGTCACTGGAAACGCAACTTGCAGAAATTCGATAAAATTCTGGTCAGCAGCCCACTTGACTGGGAACGAGCTGTAGGCCTGATAACTTTGCGAAAAGTCGTCCTTCGACGCGCAGTCGATCATGAAGGCTGCCTTGACAGTTATTCTAGCTGCATACTCCTTTTCGAGTTCATCAGCGGCTCCGAACGCCTGGTCTTGAAACGAGTTTTTGGACAAGTTGCCGCTTCGTCTCAAGAATGAAATGGCTTCCATGACGTCCTCATGGGTTTTGAAAACAGGCTCTTGTATATCGACTGAGAAGATGTTTTCTCTGCTATGCAACATCGAGGCATAGAAGCGCACGAATGGGTCGAAGTGCGTATTGCTGACATTCCGAAAATTCGAGTGACAGATTTCTTTGACTATCCTCTCACGGTCTGTAATTTGCAGATTATGAAGTGCCATCAAAGAAGAAGACAGGGAAAACTTTTCCTACAAGGCGGGGCTGATGGCAAGTTACCTAGGTATTCCTCCAAGACTTGAGGTTGTGTTTTGGAGATGTGACGAGTTCAGGATTGTCGGTCAGCATCGGCCCCAACATTACAACAGCAGCGGGTACGAAGAGGGCGCATGTGCTGCACTTATGCAGTGTGATCTTGTGGCTGCTTGCAAGGCAGACTACCTAGGTACCTAGCTACTGGGGCATCCTCTTCCCACGCACCTGGTTGGCTTATGAATGCAGTTGTGCCTGAGGCCACCTTACATGCCAACCAGCTCTAGACCGCTTAATTCTCGTCCTCTTCTTACCCTCGGATTATTGGGCCAAACCGTCTTGTGATAGGCATTTGCTTCCAGACGATGACACAATTCATTCACACATGAGATGAGTTACCACCGGACTTCCTCCTACCTTTCAGACGAGCTGGGTCTGAGAGCTTCCGTTGGGCCCGGCTACTTACCTGCGTATTTGCAATGTCTACTGCGCCGTCTGATGATGCTACAACGTCTGCTACAGTGCTGAGAGCGCCTCGATTTCGGTATGCCATCGTACCTTTTTCGCCAATACAGAACTGATTCCAAGTTAGCTTTTTGAGAAGTTTGAGTCACAGTATAGGAGATTCCAGCTCTCTATTGTCTAATCATGTACTTGGACCGCAAACAGAAGCCAGTACACGTTCGGAAAGCACGGATGACGTCGAGGCTCGAACTTCACCAGCCGAAGACAATTCATCAATTGTGACGCCTCCTTCCGATCCAGTGACAGCTGGAACACCTGTCACGGCGCCCTACGACAGAGCTGTAAAGATTCCTCGTCTCCGGAAAGCCACATACGTCTTTCCTGATGCCAGTACCTGCATCAGCCAAGCCCACAAAGATCGATACCCTGTGCTTAAGGATATATTGCAGCGAAACATTGAGAGCAGCCCCAAGCTCTGCGACTATACCACGTGCATCAGCTATGAGCTACGAATGTGTGGTTCTTGTGTAGCAGATGCAACTCCGTCAATATTGGTCTTCTGCCCGTTCGGGAAGTTGAAGAAAATCAAGTCGCTCTTGCAACAACCACACATAAGATCTCAGTTCGAGCCAGAAGCCACGACCTCCACATTCGTCAATTTTGGGCTCTTCTTCTGGGCTCGTACAATTGACATGCTGGCATTCCACGAAATTGTGGCAGTCATACCGGCAGAGCAAGCTACAGGCGGCGATGTGGCCAATACAACAGGAGGTCGTGCGCCATGGGGCCTCCGAATTTACAACGGCGACAATGGTGAAATAAATACGGCGACAATGGGTTGCATGATACAAGTCGGCCGTGATCAGTTCGGGCTCACAACAGCACACGCCTTCCATCAACCATCGGTCACTACCTGCGGACCAGATGACTCTGATTCAGACGATGAGGAATATGACATGAGTATGGAACAAGACAATCATCGTAAAGTGACAATGGACATGCAGCTAGCCTTGCCTATCGATGGCCTCGGGCAGACCGTCCAACTTGGAGAGTGTGAGGTCCATATCCCACCTCATGATGACTCATCGGCGTGGATGAAAGAGCATGCAAATCTCGATTGGGCTCTTTTGAAACTGGAGTCAGAGAAAAGTCAACTATCGATCTACGCGACAGCAACCGAAGCATTGCCAATCGTTGATCGTCTTCCTCAAGAGTGTGCCGATGTCCTTATTGTCACAACGTCCCTTCATGAGGTGCCCGCCATTCTCTACCAAATTCCTTCATACATTGGAGGAGTGAAGGGCTCACAGGCAGCCGAAGTCTGGACAGTCGGTTCTTTGTCCAACCAAACTCGTGAGTGTCATAATCTTGAAGATCTTTCACTACTTCCTGGTACCGTTTCACAAACACTAAGACTCGTTCTATTAGTCATACAAAAGGGTGATTCCGGCTCAATCGTTGTTGACGCTCGGTCTGGTGAGCTTTATGGCATGGTTGTGGCTGCCAACCCGTTTGGTGACATTCACATCGCTCCATTTGCTGCAATACTCGCGCAAGTGAAGGAGCTATTCGAGGTTCAAGATGCTTTCGTGCTCAACCCCCAGCTCAATCTCACTTCTCCAGTGCTTGGGCCTCGTCTTGAAACTGATAGCCTTGCGGAGAATCAGAATACCCAGGAGGTGGTTGTATATGAAAGTGAGGAGACTATGGGTCGAGAGGCCAGAGTCCCACATTTCATGCAAGAGGAGCTTCTGCCAGAAGCTAGACCTCTCATTCTACATGAAGCAGACCGGGAGTTACTTGCACGGCCTGAGGATGACAGCCTCAGGCTGCCTCCATTTCCACGAGCCAAGGAACGCACCACCAAGCCTATTACGGACCCAAAGATGGATATTGCCGGCTCAATAACAACCGGTCAAACTACTACCGAACATGAGCACTTTTTCCCGCCATTACATACAGTCGATGTTGAAGACATCCGACCTTACCTTCTACCCCAGCCAAGACTGTTGACTACCGAGGACGGGCTCCTTGTTTCACACTCACATCCAATCGGTGTTGAAGATGTCCAATTTTACCCCCTATCCCGGCTGACACTATCAACCACCGACTACGGGCCCCTTTTTTCGCAGTTACATACAATCGATATTGAAGACGGCCAACCTGACCCTCCATCCCGGCCAAGACTATCGATTACAAAAGATTGGCCCCTTCATGCAATCAACGCTGAAGACGTCCAACCTTACCCTCTACCCCAGCCAACACTTACCCCGGCCAACGTCGGGCTAATGGGTACAGCGCCATTGATCCATGATATTCGGGCATGGATTAACGGCGATTCATCCTGGTTGCGTTTGATTGAGAGCTATAATCAGGACTACTATCCGTCTTGCGGACAGACTGACCGCTCTGGTAGTCACAGCAGCAGTAACAGCAGCCTCGATTTTGTTTTCATCCCAGCCCAAACTCCTGGTTTTGGACGTGATTCACTTGCTATAGGTGCTCAGTTTGACCACGTTCCATATATTTCCACCTATAACTCTCATGTCGAGTTTGACGAAGTCTAAACTTGGTGGGCAATGATATCTATAAAGCCATGATGACGCTACTGTGCATACACTGCATAAGTTCCGTATCCAATACCAACATAATCTTACTATGATGAATGAGCAATACTCTGATTCCATTCAATTCTTTCCTCTAGAAAGGGCCGCTAAGCCCTTATTTGTATGGTTGAAGCGGGCCTTATTCAACTCAGAGCAGTCTCATACCGACTCCTTGCTCTAATGGTCTTGCCGAACTTAAACAATGACCAAGGCACCGGGAGCAGAGCCACAGCAATAAACCCCAAGAGACTAGTGGCCCATCCGACTCCGAGGTTCTGGTACATCTGTATCGTAAATAGAGGGAAGGCACCGGCCAGCCCGTACCTGGCAAGACTGTTCGCGCTCATGGCACTGGCCACCGTGGACCCGTGGAAAGTGTCCACGAGGTACTGCGTGGTCGACACAAACAGGCAGATATTACCCCACGCAAAAGGCATGATCGCGACCGCAGGGCTCGCCCACGAGATGTCAGGCCTCGCGGTCCAGCCAAACCAGAAGATGCCCACAGGGGCCAGAACGCTGCCGATCATTGCCGGGAAGAGGCGATACTCTGGGGGGACCTGGTGCGGCGGGTGGCGGGCAACCTGCGGCCTGTAGAAGCACACGTCGCAGACGACAATGGTGACGAAGCCGACGAGGCAGCCGACGATGATGCTAACGTACACGAGCCCGACTTCCTCGGGCGCGAAGTGGTATATCCTCCCGAAGACGAAGGGGACCGAGGCGAAGAAGCAGAAGAGGGTTGCGAACTCGCAGGCGACGTAGAGGCAGACGAAGGCGACGATGGGCTCTGTGAAGAGCATGTGGAGTGGTCGGATCAGGGCAACGGTGACGAAGGCTTTGGCCTGGGCCCAGACTGATGGGGATGGGGGCAAGGGCAAGTTAAGCTTCTTTGCTTTTCTGCGCCGCAGGACTGGCGCGTAGGTCTCGCGGCCCCAGACGACACTTACGAACATGGCTTCTATGTAGAAGAACAGCATCGTCCATTGGGTCCATCGCCATCCTTTCCGGTTCACGACGAAAGCACCGATCAAGGGGCTATGCTTCCAAGTCAGCCAATTGACGACGCCTTATAAGAGTAGAAGCAGAGAAGAAAGGACTCACGCTACACCAGGGCCGAGAAACGGTGTTAGTATGAACAGAGCTGACGGCAGACCCCTCTCCTTGGGCTTAAACACATCGTTAAGCACGCCAGCCGACACGGCCAGGGACGGCGCATAACAGAACCCAGCCAGGAAGCGCAGTACGCATAGCCCGGCAAAATCGTGGACGAGCCCGCAGCCCAGCGTGAATAGGGCGCCGAGCGTGCCCAAGACCGTGTAGGTGGAGTGCCGGCCGACCGTCTCGGATAAGGGCCCGCCGAGCACTGGGCCGAGGGCCAGGGCGAAGACGTACAGCGACAGCGGGACGAGGGACTGTGTGACGCCGACGCCGAACTCGTCCTGGAGCTGTGTCGTCGCGGGCGCCATGATCGAGGTCCCTATCGACCTGGTGTGGCAGGTGGTGTTAGAAAGTGTAACTATGTGTGGGCTATAGTGTCGGATATTGTTTGTTGATCAGCCGGGAGTTTGTGGACGCGCACTTACCCCAAGAAGCCAAAGGAAGCACACATGGCAACTTGATGCCACTTCTTGGCCGTTGGCCAGTTGTACGGGTTCTCCGGGTCCTGCTCCCAATCTGCTGCCTCCGAATCGGACGCGAGCGTCTTCTCCTTAGGGTTGATGCCTCCGTTTTCCATCCTCTCCACGGCGACATCGTTGTCTGTAGCAGACCCAGACATCGTATTGTCGTCCTCTGGCAAGACTGATTCCCCCATGGCACCGCCGTTTAACCTTTTGTGGCTCGAGTCTCGTGGTAGTGTTCTCTATCCTTGGGCACAGAAAATTGTGCTGGGCGGGGAATTGGTAAAAAAGCAAAGAGGTAGGGGGTGACTTCCCCTGGTGACGCAGACCTGCAGCTCTTTCTGTGGGTATACAAGATCGCAAGTTGCATTGGGACCTGCGTATCTGATATATACCTGCACAATCGCTTATTTTGATTTTGTGATCAGATCGCTAGTGGGATCCATATTCCACCGGGTCTGAGTCGCAAGGCTTACCGAGCTCCTCACACCCTTTAGATTCTTCAAATTGCAAGGAAAGCCTTAGTAATTAGACCCAGGTGAGGCAGTAAAGTGGTGGCACAGCATCAGTGGCCCATGTTGTGTGCTTGATATATACCGAGCCCGGAGTTGGGGTGCCCAATGCCCCTGGCCTAGTATCCCGAGAAGGGCTGAAGATGTCGATGTGATCTGCACGGGAATAGCGCCTTGGAAATTTGTCCCGGATGTTCAGTAATCGGGACCCATGTCGGTTGTTAGCCGCGGCTCGAAAAGTGAACTCTTCCTCTTCGGGAATTGTAAGTACTAGCGGTA
Organism: Diaporthe citrichinensis; assembly: GCA_014872995.1. Classification (NCBI taxonomy): domain Eukaryota; kingdom Fungi; phylum Ascomycota; class Sordariomycetes; order Diaporthales; family Diaporthaceae; genus Diaporthe; species Diaporthe citrichinensis. The sequence continues at coordinate 121,026 of JADAZR010000010.1, read as the reverse complement.
AGTTGGCTATCAAGGACTTCGACGCCCTTTGTACGACCACGACGAGGGTCACACCAACATCGCGCTTCTCGGCCAACTTGAAACCAGAGACCATAATAATCTCTCACTTATTTCAAGAGGGCCATCCAGGTTCTCAACTGGTTTAACTTGATTCATAATCAAAGGAGGGATACTTGCTACTATGCACATCAATCCCTTGGTATCGCTTGTGGACCTCGTTTAATTCGACATAATCCCTCGCTAGGATATCCAGTCCCGATCAGGACTTCGAGCAGCAACATGCCAGATTCCGCAAAGTACCCACGATCCCAGGGGAGCGAACTATCCCTTCTTTCTCCTCTCGAGGCTTCTCATCCTGAGCGCCGTCGTATCCAAGCAGTCCCGCTTTCTCAGGATCGAAAGGCAAGTCGTTGTGGTACATTGGAAGGAGGGTACGAGGCTGCGACCCGGGCCTGAGGACCATCCTCCCCCATCGCAGCCACCACTTCGTGCTGTGTCCCGATGTATACGAAGGAATCGTGGAGTCCTCGTCGTCGCCGTACATATCCATCTCCTCAGCGCTCAAACTGGCCATCGCCTCCATCTTGTCCGCCATCCTGCTCTTCTCGACATAGGAAGTGGCCTGGCCATCGCTAAATTCGCGCCGCTGCCTGACCTTGAGGCGGAAGGTGTCGAGATCGACAAGGTAGTGGGAATCCCCACTCGGCTCCGTGACAATGATCTGCGGCCCACGATTTGTGTCGTCTGGCTCGTCCCAGAATTGCCAGTTGCATCTTGGCAGGGCTCTGGGGCCTCTGGCTGGTCTGCGGCGGGCCGGACCAGCTCGAAAATTTCCTTGAGGTCGAGGGCCGTGACGATCCTGGAAGTTTCTTGAATTCTGAATGAGCCGTCTCTTTCTTTGTGCACTATCTGCCGCCAGCTCCTAGAGCGGCTGTTGTGGTGGTCTGGATTGGTGCGTGTGGTCGAGGGATCTGTACCACACGTCCAGGGTCGAAGTGTCGCAAATGAACTCCTTGCGCGCCGTGGCTAGTAGCCAGCGGCGAGAGCCGGCACCGTTGAGCGCTAGGTCCGGGTAGACACCGTCAGGAAAGGCCGTGGCGTTGAGGACTGTGAATTCTGCCAGATACTTCCGGATCCTCGGCGGCAGTCTCGCGGAATCGAGGTGGCTCCAGCCTGATTCTGGGTTGCTGATGATCATGATGCCGTGGTTGTCGTTATCTATGGCGGGGAGATGCCTGGCCTTTTGGATGCACGTCGGGAAGTCCTCGAACAGCTGTAATATCCGTTCATGTTCTGCGTCATCCGCATCCGCACTCATATCCTCGTCTTCGCTGCTGTCGGACCCGAAAGTTCCCGAATCGTTTGTGTCGGAGAGAGATTGTGTTCGTTGGTGATTCTCCTTGTTTCTGCCCGCCGCGTCGCTGTGACCATTTGATCCTATGTTGGCTGATGATTCGGTTCTAGCCTGCGGCCCTGACAAGTGAGCACCGGATATTGGTGAAGAGGATGAGCCTTCAGGCTGCACTGTTTCGAGACTCTGACCATGGACGTAGTCAACAGTATTATCAGCATCCGCACCGGCGTCGGCGGCGGCGTTATGAAGGTTTACGAGAGCGAGGTTTAGGGACTGTGGCTTCCGTGGGCTCTTTCCTATCTGTGCTCCCAAGTGACAAACAGGACATCGGGCTCTGGTGATCTCTCGGCAAAGCTCGTGATGTTCAGCGACGTGAAGCATCCACCGGCCATCGCCATCCGTCTCCTCAAGAATATTGGGCTCGCCGTACCTGTCGTTCTCATTTGCAATCTCGATGACCTCGTCGAGACGCCTCAATTTCTTGACTCTCTTGAACCAGTAGGGTACTCTGTACGAATCTGGCCGGGGACGTTGGTACCGCATCAGAGTTTCCCAGAGGCGCTGGAATTCTTCAGCCATATTGCCGCTTGGAAGCACCACTGTGTCCGGAGAAGACACATCGAAGATAGCCCGAATGCCCTTGTTGAAATAGCGAACGGTTCGAGGTTCAGTGCTGCCAGGGCACGTATGTCTGTGGCAGGGTGGATCTAGTCGCCCGTTCCCGACGGTAATGATTGAAGATCAACGAGTGTCGATTTATGGATGGGGGATCTAGTGAACAAATGATGGGCAGTATTGATGAAACACTTGAACGAGATAAGCGAATGGTGGTCAGGGGAACCTACAGGCTTTCCGAGTGAGCGAGGTGTGGAAAGGATGTAATTAGCTGTTGGGGCGAGGCATTGGACTAATATGAACCCCAGATTGTGCTTGGGAAGGAAGGACCGGGTCGGTCACTAAAGTGCGCCGGACCAAGTAATGTGGACGCCAGAACCTTCTTTTCGACACCGCATCGAGCGGACAATTAGAGGGAGGGTGCGAAGCACTTCAAGGCACCGGGGCAGTGCTTGCGGTCACAAGGACGAGCGAGACCTCCCAGGCGGTGCCTATCGTCCTCAACTGACTCTAGCAAATCACATCGGCAGCGCCGTTCTCAGCGAAACAGGTGATAGCCCGGGATGGTACATAATAATACAGCCCGTCTCGCTTTTAATTTCCAGCACTCGCACTATATATTCATTCCGAGTAGATAGGTACCAGATCTTATCGCCTAGGTATTACGTGCACTCTCACCCGGGCCTTGTGAGACGCCCTGGTCTGCTTCGATTCCTTAGGAAGGGTTTCTCTGCTGGAGTCATCAAGTGAACATATGCTGAAAGATGAGGGGCTACTGCTCCGTAGGCCGTCAGAAGGCTGGAGTGGCCGTGCCCCGGCCGCCCTAGCCTATATCTTTTCTGCTGTGCTCTGTAAGCCATACTTCCTTCTTTTGGGACCACCACCACCCGAGTCCGCGGTCCACCCCTGGAATTTGCGACTGTTGGCGCATCGGCTCTGAAGTGGAACCATGCATAACAACCAGAACGAGCATTACCTAGACAACAGGCACACATGTGCTTGGGGAACTTGATTCACTTCTGAGCTCGAATGCTAAAGCGAATACTGCCCAGGTGCACCGCAGTCGCTCAGCTCATCTGCAAACAGAGTTCGCCCGTGGCTAATGCCGTGCACATTGACTTCGGGCTTCTTGCCCAGATCTGTGACTTTGGCGCGTACCCACATGGTCTTCTCCAGACGTTGATCTTGCAGGGTCTTAGTCTTGTAGAGGTCTGCACTCGTCATTAGCAAAGATTCAAAGGTAAAGCGCGCAAGTCCAATGCCGTACCCGAGATAATCCTCGTTGATGCTGCCAATGGCCCGAATCTCGCCAACCTCGTTCCTGATACCGGCGATCTTGACGCGAACGTGGGAGCCGCTCTCGATGGTCAGGCCTTCGTGATCGGTGAACTGAGGCGGTGTCGCGTTCGCATCGTACTTGCATGTCTTGGGCATCAACTAAAACATAGTTAGCCACTAATGGCAAGCCCTAACAAAGAGGTGTGCCATCAGGGCGCTCGCAGCACGTACGAAGTTCGACACGAACAGCTGCAGCGGGCCAGCCTGGCAAAAGAAACCGTGAGGATTGACGGAGAACACAACAGCATCAACCTTGAGCTTGAATTAGCACATGATCGTAGCCATGCGCAGCGGTTTACCCTACCGTCTCGCCCCTGAATGGAGCCCACACGACAGCGCGATAGCCGACCGTAAACTCTGCCAGCCCACTTCCAGGCAGGATGCGCCCCTCGGAGATATCGAACGTGTCCATGATGGTGATGATGAAGTAGTTCCCCGCGCATGTGCCCTCGACATCCTTCAGTAGCTTCGTTGTAACCAGCTCGTGCATGTTTCGGCCGAAGTAGGAGGGGTGCAGCGTGACATGACGCGTGAGGTTGTGCAGGAAGAACATGTTGTCTCGAGGGCTTGTTTCGTCTTTGAGGGTCGGGAGGCAGGGACGGGCTTGACTTGATGCGACGCGGTGTCTCGAGATCGGAAAATCGCCTATCGTAGACCGCTCGCAGGGGCTGGTCGCAGCTACGAGAAGGTTGTCGCGTCGGTTTGAAAGCAAGGGCGGTCGGTCGAAAGGTCTCGAGGGAAGTTGCTGAATCGATGATTTGCTGCAAACTGATGAAAATTGACGGCTGGCAAGGTTTGCGCCCGAGGCAAGCTGTAGATGTCGGAATGCGGCGAGACCGCCTTCGAACAGGCCGATCCGAGGAGATAAAGAACGATGGTCTCCCCGAGCCTAGATTCTTGGAGCGAGGAGGCGACTTTTCAGCGGCAGCTCGTCTGCGGGCGGAGACTGAGCGACTCGAGAGGGGGGAGAGGGCGGCGAGGGAGGGAAAGGAAGGCAGATGCAGACAGCAGACCAGGAATGCGATTCGAAGGACTTGGAAGGCTTGACGTCCACCTCCAAAAGCCGTCCGAGCTTGTACCAGCGGCAGCAGGGATGGATGGTCCACTTCCGCAGCGCAGGCACGCGCCAGTTCCACATGCCGAAGGCCTAAAGAACAGTAGCACTATCGGAGCAACATAGGCGTTTGCATTAGACCCTGCCTTGATCACTAGCAGATCGCGTTACCTGCAACGGACCCCACAAATTGAGGCTCAAGGAGCTCTGTCCTTGGCAGCTCCGATTCACCCTCGATGGAAGAGACCACATGGGGATGATCACTATACCCTGTTTGGTACCGAACTAGGTGCAAGACAGATCTGGTTCACCTGGGCAGTATAGATTGCCGGATATAGTTCTCCACATGCCTTGTCGTATGTAAGAGTACCGTTTGTGCTGGGGAGTGATGTGTTACGACCACACCCCATGCTACAGTTCTAGGCTCAGTCTGCGGTACCTAGGCATAATGACAAGCAATATACCCCGTATGCCGTGATTCGCGTCGTGCCTACGCAGCAATAAGTGCATGTACCACTCGGGCCTGACACGAGCCGGGTCCGAGTGAGGTGCTTGGGGTAGCATCCCGAGTTTCGCAGCTTCGCAAGCTGGCCGAGGTCAAATCCTCGAGATCATGGTAGATTGGTAAAAGGCTTCACCTGTCTGGAAAGAACATCCGAGGTCCCCGTCAAACAAGCTTGGGACGGCAGCATGGCTCGGTGCAAACATGACAAGGGCGGGACCCACCGACCCAACGGGAGTGGGAAGCTGACGAGGGGTCCGCGGGCCTCCTGGCCAGTGCACACTCCCGCACCAGAAATCCAAACCTGTGGACCTCTACTGCCCGCGATGCCCGCGGGCGACCCCCATCCCCGAGGCACCACACACCAACGCAACTCACATCAGGAGACGTCAGGCGATCTCCTCCCGGTAGAAGCAAACCTTCGCAGCCTGTCCGCCCAACAATTCCCGACGAGAAATCCCCACTCACTCGTATAAGAATTGGTCGCCAACCCTCCCAAACCTCGAAGCCCTTGCGCTTGGCGTTCCTGTTGCCATTCCCGGACCCTGCCGCAACCCTCCGACGCCCACCATCGTTGCTTATCTCCCCAATCGCCGTCGTGTCTCACTCGAACTCTGTCCTTGCAACGACGTCGACGCCCACCATGTCTCTTGACCTGGAACGCCACTTGGTCTTTGTGAGCAGCGATGAACTCCACAATGCCGCCGAGCACGAGCTAATGCGCCCTCGCAGTACGGCTCCTACCACAACAATGTCGTCAATATCGGCATACACATGGTCTGCGTGCCAATCATCCTGATGACGAGCTTCCTGCTGGTACGGCCGCTCTTCTGCGACAAGCTTGCCCACGCGATTATGCTGACACCAACGACATGGAAATAGGCTGCGAACTCGGGCGTCCTCATCCCACTCCCGTCCTACCTTTCGCTCGAATACCTCCCACTAAACATGTGCACGATCGGGAGTATCATCTGGGGCGGATTCTACGTGCTCATGGAGCCCGTCGCCGGCAGCCTGCTCTGCGCCATCTGCCTGGGGATGGCCGCGGCGGACAACTATTTCTACTCGGTCGATGCGAAGACGTCGACGGCTGTGGCAGGCGGCATATTCGCCGTGGCGTGGATCTTGCAGTTTCTGGGCCACGGAAAATTCGAAGGGCGCGCCCCGGCTCTGCTCGACAACTTGATGCAGGCGCTGCTCCTCGCGCCGCTCTTCGTCTGGTTGGAGCTGCTGTTCTACTTTGGCTACCGGAAGGAGCTCAAGGACCGCGTGGACAAGAAGGTCGAGAACAATATCGCAAAGTTCAGAGCTGAGCGGGCGGACAAGAACGGCAAGGCGCAATAAGCGCTGTCAGCGCCAGATTCAAAGGCAATCTTATAACCATGGGAAGCTATAGACCCGATCGTTGTGCTCGCCGCTATAGCACGATCCCACGACAAACAACCATACTTTATCACACCTATATAAGTGATGATAGGGTGTGATACACAATCGAAGAAAACCCAGCAAGAGATGGGTAAACCATGATCCAGGATGCGGTCTGGTCCGATGCCCTCTCACCTTTTTCTCACAGACAGGTCTGTGAATCATGGTTACGTCTTAGTGGGCGGTCCGCTGGAAGGGGCAAAATCCAGAGGGAATAAACTCAGCTTTCTCTGGTAGCTGCCTTTAATTCGAGCTCACACGGCAGCGCTCCTCATCACACCACCCACACACGACCACCGAAGTGAAGCGTCAATACCGCCAAAGCACTTGATCTTACATGTCGGCCCCGGCTCAGTTTTCCAACCGCTTTCACAACGATTTGGACAGTGTTTTGGTGGTTCAACAGGAAAAATTGAGCAAACCATGCTTCTGTCACTCAAGTTTTGCCTCCCTGAATGGCACTACTGAGCATGGCTCGTTCTGAGAATGCCCTGTATGTTTGTACCGAGTCGAGATTGTTGTACCATGCAAAACATCAAAAAAGGTGGCGGCGGCTGAGAGGCAAGGTTTGAAAAGCTCATTTGTAAGCGTTTGCTTTGCGCGGGTTTGGATTCTGATTGTTCTGCCTCTCAGCCGGCCACCTGCCCTATGTACATAATTTGTTGGTAAACGACACTGTAAAACATTTAAATTTACAACCCTACCTACCCACCCGGCCTGGGACAGTTTGAGATCATTGCGTTGAAGGCGGATGATATCTCAAGCCTGCCACTTTAATGGGAGATGCGGACTGCCGAGCGAGACAACTACCACAGGCTGTGAGTTTTCTCCTGCCCACTTTGTGTCTAGCAGGGTCAAACGCAGTTCTCTTCTTTTCCTACTTTGGGGAGGTGGGGGGGGCGGTTGGTGTGGATGAGCAGAGGAATAGTGTCACAGAGAAGCAAGACGAACCATCGGGAAGACAGCTATAAGATGATGCAAAATAAAGATTGAAATTAGTTGGTACTTGTAATGAAAGGAAGTATCCACAGGATACCGCATTAAAGCAAGAACAGAAAGAAAACGGCGGGACGGTTAGCTTCTCCGAAGCTTCCAGCCTTGCCCGCCTGAATGACAAAGGAGATATTGTGGTAGACAACCACCCTTGGACTTCTTTTTCATTTACCTTGGAATTTTTTCCGTTTACCTTCTTTTGCGTGAGGAGGCATACGGTATTTTTTGTGTTACGTTAACCGGCGAGACGTCAGACTCCCGAGGCGAGTCTGCGTAGTTTATAGGATGCTCAAGAAAGGAGTAAATGTCCCTCTCGATGGATGACTGTGAGAGGTCTGAGACACGGCGAGGGGGGCTTGGGGTAGGCGGCAGATTCCTGAGCGCCGGATGAATATCGCCTGATGGCCACGCTGTGTTCCTAAGAGCTGGGTGTACCTGTTCCGCTGGCCTCGCAGCGGTCCGCAGGGCCGGGTGGATATGGCTCTGGTCGACCTCCTTCGCCGTGTTCCTGAACGCCGGGACGGTATTACCTAGCTCCGCCCGCCTCACAGGGCGCTGTCGCTGCTGCTGATGCGGCGGCTGCGGTGTCTTTTTCTGGATGTTTAAGGGAGCAGGGTACGCACTTCTGTCGTCGTCGATTTGGGGCGTGGGCCGAGCCACCGGGGGATGTGGAGCCCGCACCCTGCTCTCATTCGCCTTCGCGAGCGTGCTCTCACGGATTTTGTCCGCTTTGCTGTTGCTCGTGGCGAAACGCTTCTTTTGGCGGTTCGACTCGACCTTCTCTGCGTCACGAAGGGCCTGCTTGACGTGTGCCTCGGTCTTCCTGCGCGCCTGCGGGTTGGGGGGAACGAGGGGAGCTTTCCTGGGCTTTTCCCATCTGTCAGCTTTGTACACCGGGGCTATAGGCCTGGGGGGGTTCGCAGCTTCTTCGTTGTGCCTTCTTGAACTTTTTCCTTCTGTGAAGCACATGATGAAGATGAAGAGTCAGATTTTGGTGATTTGATGCGGGCTGTCCAGGAGATTTCTGGACCAAGACTAAGACGAGGACTAAGACTGGGGTTTCCATATTTATATATTTTCGTAGGCGCGGGCTGGAATACTAGACTTACAAAGGGAACGGGAAATTCATAATGGATTAAGCTGTCTACGCGGCACAGTGTCTTTGACCCCGTTCTTTCTCGAACGTCCTCAGCCTTCAACAATTTCCTTGTCTAGGTGCTCTAAGGAGGGTCTCGACCACTCCGCCACTTGCAGATGTCGGACCTTCCATCGGTGTCCCTTGTGTGAGCATCATTTACATTGTTGAGATACAATGCAGCGGCTCGACTATTGTTCGGAAATATCTGGATATAAAAGTGAACGGACAAATCCTCAGCGCAAAAGCTGCCTTGTTCCTCACTCATCAATCTACAATTGAGCCGACCCAGCTGCAGCGTAATTATTCGCATTGCTTGATTCCTTCCACAGGACACCAGGCACCTCAAGACTTGCGGTGTTTCGGGGATACCTAGGTAGCTAGGTAGGTTTTACCGTAAGGAGGCGAAAAACACCCCCATGTGGAACTTCTTCTCGCGTATGAGGCAGCGTAGGGCACAGCGGCAGGCAGCCCAGGGCTTCCGCTTCACAGTCATCGCGCCGCAGACCCGTGGTCAAGACGAAACCATGGTCCTGCGCGACAACATCAACGACCTCGGAGCTACTGCCGCCCTGCATCAGGTAATCGAGGCGAGCAGGCCACGAAACGGCCGCGAGCTGTCGAGTGAGACGACAAGCATGCACATCAAAACGCATGTCTCCGCGGTCTCTGCAGACTCTGAGGACTACATCCGGAATCCGTACACAGACACAGGTCGCCGCTCGACTAGACAAGAAAATGACCCACCGTCAAGGCCCCTCGCGGTCGCCCCTCCCGCACAGCCCGGTATCCCCATCGAGGATGACTACGTTGAAGTTGTCGAACCCAATGTTGAAGAACGTGAGGAGCCCCAGAGCATGAGCAGGAATCTCATAACGGACCCCGTTGGCACGCTTCTACACGCGGCAGCGGCGGCGACCCTCGCGGCTGGGCCTCCGGGGCGCCAGTACATCACTTCCGGCCCTCCTCCCCCCGACCAGAGAGGAAGAGTGAGGGCCCAGAGTGGTAGCCAGGTAAGTCCCATACTCACACCGAGCCCGCCGCTTTCCCCCGCTCTCACGCTACGGTCAAGAGCTGCCAGCAGCCCCGTGTACAATTACAGACGCCGAATGAGTGATGTTTCTATGCGGTCTGTGTGTACATTGTAAGTACACTTGTAGCAAGTAGTGTCAGAGCCATCGTAACCGCCATTGTCATTGTCATGGTTGGGTTTGGAATGTATCCCATATTTCCTTTGTAAGGGTAGGTAAGTCAAGGGAATACCGAGGCGTAGAAATCGATTCAGACAATAGAATGAATTCTCCCCACAAAAAAAAAGAGAGAAACTTTTAGACTTGCTTGTGAAATTGTGACCATTGTAAGTGTATAGAAAACGAGGGATAGAAACTGTACCGGCGGAAGTACGTGATGTGGAACGGGACATAAGATTGTCTAATACCACCGAATGAGATAATCGGAAGTGTGTATGCCAATATACTGGATCGAGATAGGACGTTCGCTGGCACACCTGCAGAAGTCTTTGGACGGGAAGAGGGACCGATCATTAGTGCGCGTGCTAATTGTGTTGCTGACAGCTGGATAACTACCGCAGTACAGCTCGGCACATCATCCGTGAATACCGCACTAACCCGGCGACAAAAGCCATACTAAATGCAGGAAACGCCCACATAGGCCAAGGATCACGCAGACTTGGGCGCGAGAGCCGTGCAGCTGAAGCGGAGGTCGTCGATGCCCGCAGCCTGCACCAGCTTGATGACCCTCTTGATCCCGAGCTCCAGAGCCTTGGGGCTCAACACGTCCTCATCCTCCGCAAGGACACCCCTGTCGATGGGCCCCTTCCTCGACCCCTCCAGCTCCCACAGGTGGCCGCCCTCCTTGACGAATGAGACAAAGTGTTGCCCCGCATGGCGGGTGTCATCTAACGGGGGCGCAGCCGTGTCACCGATCTCGACTACGGACTTGTGGGCTGCCTCAAAGGGCTCGCTGTCGTAGAGCATCTGGGCGCGGTCCTTCATGCCGAGCGGGATGGCGTCGCGCCGGAGCTTCTCGAAGTCGCTGCCTGGGAGGATGTGGGCCTTCGCCGGGCCGTTGATGACCGAGTGCAGGAGGCCGATCGAGCCACACGCGTTGCCGATGGTCTGCTGGAACCACACGACGGGCTCCCTTTCGCCGAGGCCGGCGTAGTCCTCCTTGGTCGCGTCCTCGGCCTTGCGCTCCTCGTCCCAGGGCTTGGTGAGCGGGATGATGACGAGCAGGGCGTGGGCTGGCCTGGGGATGTGGGCGAGGAGCTCAGGCTCGTCGAGGGAGTAAACGTCGTAGAACTCCAGCTCGTCCGAGAGCCCGAGCTTGGTCTTGAGGGCGTTCATCACCTCGGGGTTGTTCTCTGCGCGAGTGGGGTCAGAGAACGGGCCGAAGAGCGGACACCGCTGGTTTGTGGCGCCTGCTGTACGATGGGCTAGCGGGCTTACCCAAGATGGTCCAGCATTTTTCTTCGGCCATGTTGGTGAGGCTGAGAATGGGAGTTGGACGCCAAAGCACCTGATGAGTTGTGTTAGGTCCGATCTGATGTGAGATCCAGCTGGAAGCTCAGCCTTCAGCGTTGAATCAAAGTCGGGCAGGGGAGTTGGACGAGTAGGGCGGGTGCTCAGTTTGAGGCCAATGGGCAGGTGGGATATAGGCTGGGTAGTGTAGCGACCCAGAATAGCAGGCACCAGTGGGTTGACGTTGCCGTTTGCATTGACAGCAGCAAACTAAGTTTGGGTTAGGTTAGGTAGGAGCTGCGGCTGCAGCTGCACACAACGTAAGACCCCAGCCCTGCCAGCAGCCACCCTGCGCTGCCTGGGCCGGCAGATGTCCTTGGCAACCCGCTCTTTGCGGGCGCGCACCCCTGAAACACCCAATCATCTTATACCATTCTGGTCTAAATGCGGGCCACCTGGGGTAAGGAGGGCAGGGCGCCCTCCTGCTGTGCTGCGCTCCACCAGACAAACAGCTTCAACCCTAAATCCTTGTGCCAGCAGTCTGACCATCAGCAACAGCCACCGCGCCAGCAGCCACGGCCAGCAGCACCCTCGGCCTCTGCCTGTATCGTCTACAAATCAGGTGACTGCCAGCGCTTACATTTCCCTCTCGTATTAACGAAGCGCGCCCGGCCAAGCCGAGTGGATCAACAGCCGCAAAATAAGCTTATTCGACTTGTCTGCTGCCGACATTTACTATGGAAAGCCGATTCTGTACTCTGTTGACTTGCGCGCTCTGAGTACTCGCAATCATGGCCCGCTCAGCGCACAGGCTGGCCAGGCCCTTTGGGCCGAACGGTACCATGAAGTTATGGCCCGAAGAACAAAAGCAGACCTCTCGTCGACCTTGGCCAGGTGCATCTCTCTGCTCCCAGGACCCAACGTGCTCCTCAATGTTACTGGTCACCGCTACTACTAAGACCGAATGCCCCGAGGTTACCGTTCTTACTCATATTCCAAGACTCTGAGTTGTTCAAGCTGATCATCGTACGTAAATCGCACCACTGGCTGGGGCTGACCCTACGCCACGTTCTTCTTTGTCCGGATGGCATTTAGCCCACGGCTTTCTATACCACAGGAAACTCAGCCTCTCCAGCTGATATCGGGTTATGCAGATCTTGCAGGTCCACGAAGGCTCACAAGGCGTTGCACGAAGGTGGTCACAGCCCGGCCGCCTGAGCCCGAGCGGCCGACAGCCTGGAGGCTGGACACCAGAGTACAGAAGCCTCATAATTAACAAATTCGTCACTCAAACGAATTCGTCCTCAACAGAATATAAAAAGGGTGGTATGCCCTCGACTCTTAGCATAGTTGAAAGAATCATCCACTCCAACATCTTCACAGCGCTCAATAGTACCAATCTCTCGCCTCGACTACTCCACAACTCGTCTAGTCCAGACTCAGAAAACCTCACGAACAAATCCAAAATGAAGTTCATCACTGCCGCTGCAACCATCTTCGCTGGCCTCGCCGCCGCCGCGCCGTCCAACAAGGCTGCCCGGACCAACAAGGTGACGCTCACTTTCTGGGCCGCCGCCGAGAACACATTCACCCTCGACGTGCCCCTCGACGGGTCATACACCTTCATCTCCAGCGATCTCTCCTTCACTTCCATCTCCGCCTCCTCCCCGGGCAACACCGTCTGCCACAGCTACGGTGTCGACAACTCCGACACCGTGCTCTACGGAAGCGCCACTGATGTTCCGATCGGACCCCCTCAGGAGCAGACCTACGCAACTTGCGAGTACCTGTAAACACCCAACGCAATATTGGGGTGTAGGTGGTGCGAAATAGATCTGGTGACTTCAATTCTGGCGGAACACCAATTTTTTGGACTCGAGGCTTTCTCGTTGCCTGCTTGGAGGCTATCCAATCTGTGACTTTAGACGTTACGACAATCATGCTCAAGATGAGACACGAAAGAAAATCTGGGAGGTAGACTTGGGCGATATATTCGTTTTGATGTGATCACATACACAGGATTCTAGAGCCTATGGAGACACTCCTTTAATAAACTATTTCACTTACATAAGCTTGTTGCATTCCAACAATACATTGCCACTTGACTATCTGACCACTCCAATTCTCTGAAATTGGAGTTCCGGCCGCTCAAGAGGACTGTCTATGTTTCCGTGCAACGTAATATGAGCTAGGCTGGTGCCGCAGAGCTTCCGCCGAATCGTGGTGGAGATTTGATTACAACAGTGTTCAGGGCATATTGAATGGCTTCAAACCTTGTTGCTTTTGTGCCTTCGTGCATCACTTGAATTTTTAGTTATGTTGGGTCTGGCGAGCAAAGTCCAGTGGCATAGTACATCATCATGGGTGTTGGTAATTGATGCCTTCTGGTAGAAATTGCTCTTACTTCACTCGAATACATGAGGTGGGTTGAGTTGGTCCATAGTAGTAAATGCTTAGCGGTAGATATGATAGTTGACGCATTCTTTGGGTGGAAAGCGATCGGGTTGTCTGATTTTCCGTCACCGCAAGGCTCTGATAACTTCGGATGGATCTCTCTGAGCAGAAGCTAGAGTGTTCGCAACACACATTTGTACACATTTGTGACACTTGAGAACCACAAACTTTGTGGCAGGATGCCTTTGCAAGATGAGCAATGTGGCATTCGGCCTACTGGAAAGAAAGGAAGAAGGAGACTGTCCCGTGCTTTGCCTCTATAAATACGACGAGAATGGGTGACTGCGGCCTGCGAATAGCTGTAGGTGAATGTCATCAATAATTTGCGGCACAGCTAGTTATTGATCCACCCATGCACGAACCTCCCGGCTTCTTCGGACCCCTCGTGTTCGCTAGGCCGCGTCTATTCATGGGCGAAGTGCGTATGGTGTGCTCACGTGCTATAAGCGCTGCCGGCTGAGCCGAAGAATCAGGAGTGACCATGTTCTGTGCACATACTCCCACATCTTTCTAGACATCATCGGGGTCGTCGAGTCTTAAGGTCGTTGATAGTTGTCTGTTCTCTGACTTTCAGCGCAGAGTCAGACTGAGATCCAACTCACATGCCAAGTCACTTGGTAATCCTGGCCAGCTCGTGGCATACTCAGGGACTTTGAGGGAAGGCAATTGCCAATGCTTGTGGACTAGCATGCCCAGGTCGCCCTACAATACCATCTAAATAATGCCAGCCACCAGATGGTTATGTGTAACGACGAAAATAGCTGTACTATGGGATACATTAACTGAGAGACTTTGAACAGCGGTGTCTACCCGCAGCAGTGGACCTAGGTACTTTACCCCTGCAGCAAGTCATCCGTAATAGGTGAATAGGGGTAGATGGGGCGGGCGCAAGGATTAGATCTCGAATCCAGTTATTTGGAATTTGACAGCGTAGCATAGTCCGGCAGACCATGCTCCAGATGCAATTCCCAATCTTTACTACGGTAGTCGAAGAATACATTAGCCCAGCCGGAGATTTGATTGACCCTGTCGCAAGTAGAGCGGCGACTGATTAATATCACAGTCAATGTGAGATCAAGTGTCAGGGAGGCCGCATAGTCAGCGATGATTTCTGCTCACCCCGTGTTATGTAGGGCCTGAGATTGTCTGGGAATCGAGGAAAATGACGGGAGTCGGACAAGGACATCCACTGAGACTGAGCGCAGTTCACCTTTCACCGCACTTTCCAATTACTAGATTAAGAAATCGGCAGGGCCGGACTCCTCCAACGCGGGATATGGAATCGATGACGAATGAATATTTCCGACCCTCAAAAGAAATCCACGCAAGCAAATGGTTTTTCAACGAGGGCAGCCCCCATGTACCAAGCCGCTTTTGGGATTGGCGCGAGTTGTGGTCGAGGCCGTGGGCGGTGCTGAGGCGACCGCCGGTGGCCCGGGAAAGCTGCTCGCCCGGGAGGACACCGTGCCCCGATTTACAGGTGAATGTGGTGGGTATGCTGGGCATGAGCAACAACATACAAGCGCTGATCAGTAGACTTGCACTCGCTCTCGTAATAGACACAGCCTGCGCATGATTTATATTTATCGTCGCGGACCGAACGGGCAGAGCCCTAATGGCGGAGTCATGGCCAAAGCCGCTCGCGCTAACGCTAAACACCTTGAAGACTTGACGATTAAACTGTTTGTATCCATTTCGAAATTCTTTTTGGGCACTACAGGTGTGGTATGTAGTTGTGGTTGCGGAAGAGTGGAGCCAGGAAGATCGCAAATACGAGTGCGAGAGCGACGTGATCCGCAGCGAAAGTGGGGCGGAGTGGACGGTATAAGCCATTCATTATGCTTAACCCCTAGTGAGGACCCCAGAATCTAGATCCGAAAACGACTACCGGTATGTAAGCGATAGCAGTAGCGTATGAAACAAGGCGAATTGAAAGGGGCGACTAGTCTGCAGCTACCTAGGGTAGGGGCACAACAGACCAACGGCAACCATAGTACGAGTACGACCTTCCACATTCACTGCAGGAACCGGTATATTGGGGGCCGCATTATGGACAAGGCACTACTCGACATTCAGCTTCTAAAGGTTTAGCTTGATATTCCATGGACTGCGTAATCGCTCAGGCACCTCAGCCTTGTTGCCCTTGTGGACCTCGAAAGCTGGGCGGGCTAGTGGCCAATATGCACGTCACCTGCGAGATCTATATGGCCGTGAGTAGTGTAGATAGAACCGGGTATCCATTCTCATTGTGATATGTCATTGTGATCAGCAGCAATAGCCTATGCGTATATATAGCCTGGAGTGTTCCTGTGCCAGGTTTTCTTTTCTTGCCTCACTCACGCTGACTTATCACCAGATCTCCCAACATCATTCGTTCCATCATGGGTGTGTTTCGTACCCTTATTCTCTCTGCATCTGCCGCAAGCTTTGTGGCAGCGAACGCAACACCCCGGCTTGCGGATCCCTCCCAAGCATGCGCCCTTCTCAAACAGAATTATCCGAACACCACCTTGCTTCCTGAAGACGAAGGGTACAAAGATGAGAACGAGGGTACGTCCACATAATTATAACGTCCCATCTGTCCTCGCAGCTGATTGTATGTAGCATCGTGGTCGTCCGCTGCCTGGCTCAGTCCTGCCTGTGTTGTCACGCCGAAATGTGCGAACGAACTTTCCTCGATCATCAAAACTCTCGTCCAAACATCGACCAGCTTCTCGATGCGCGGAGGGGGTCACATGCCCATCGCGAACGCTGCCAACATCAACTCCACTGGTGTTCTCATCTCCAGTACCAACCTGAACACGCTTGAGCTATCTGACGACAAGGAGACTATGTCGATCGGACCTGGCCCGCGGTGGGGAGATGTGTTTGAGTACATGGATGGCTCCAACGTGACCATTGTTGGAGGACGTCTGGCTCCTGTTGGAGTCCCAGGCCTACTTCTAGGAGGAGGAATTAGCTACTACAGCTATAAACTGGGCCTCGGAGCGTCCAATGGGAAGATCAAGGCATACGAGGTAATATCTTCAAGTGTACATCTTCGCGTCACTCACTGATATCAAGTTTAGGCAGTTCTAGCAGACGGTACTATCGCCACTGTTACGGCCGACAACGAATATGCTGACCTTCACTGGGCTCTTGGTGGTGGTGGAAACTCCTTCGCCTTGATCACGCGCTTCGACCTTCAGACCTTCTACGCACCGACACCCCTTGTAGCGAACGCCGTGTACGGAGACACCAACGAGACACGAGATGCATACATCGACGCCCTGGTCAACTTCGCCAACAACGGCGACCAAGACACCGGTGCTGCTGTCACACCTGTTGCTCGCTGGGGTCCCAACTACACGGCCCCTTCGTACGAAGCAACTCTCTTCTTCAACGGAACGACCGCGCCAACCTCCGGCCCCTTCGCCGACTTCTACTCCGGAGCTGCTTTGCAAGCCGTCAATGAGTCTTCGACCCTCCAGCCGACAACCCTCGCCGAGACTGCCAGACAACTGCGACCAGCCTTCGAAGTCGGTGGCCCAGGACACGGATTCAGGCAAAAGTTCCGCGTGGTGCCGATCAAGGCGACCAAAGAAGCGGCCCTGATCGTCCACGACAATTTCTTCAACAGCCTCGCCGCCAACGGCCTTGCCAACCGCGCCCCAGGCTTCTTCACCGGTCTCGCCTTCAACGCCGTCACGCCCACGATGGCTCGGCAGTCCGCCGGCCTGCCCCAGAACATCCCCGACGAGGCGGCCTTCTGGGTCGAGCAGTCCGTCTCGTGGTCTGATGCCGCCAACGACGCCGAGATCGAGGAGTGGCTGGTCAGCGCGGATGCGGCGATGGAGGAGGAGCTGGCGAAGATCAACGGCACGAACCGGTACCTCTACCTCAACGATGCTGACGCGGGTCAGGATGTGTTTGCGAGCTATGGAAAGGAGAGCGTGGACAAGTTGAAGGAGATCAGGGCCAAGTATGACCCCAACAAGGTTTATACTGAGCTGATGCCCGGAGGTTTCAAGGTGGAAGCTTCAAACGCGGTTTAATGGTTGTAGTATCACCCGGCTGATCGTTGTGCTTTTGTCCCCTTGCGTGGACGGAAATTCTATTCTATCTGGAGGGAGTTCCAAGCTCCCTTCCCTTTTATTCTCTTTTCCCCTTCAGGAGATGTGTATCTATTTACCTAAGTAGATTCTGCGGAAATAAGAAGGACCCCACAGGGTCTTCTTCTGCATAAACTTCTCGCGATGGTTTCATGTGACCCTAGCTTCCTTGCGATGGCCCCTGAAGTAAAGGCTTTAAACTGTGACAAGAGGCAGACAGAAACAATTGCACGAAGTCGCTCAGCGGAGGGGCCTCCGTCAGACCACTCTATAATCTGAACCTTTACTTTGAATTACTCTTGCATCGCCCCTACACTGTCATGAAGTCCATATTATCTATGAACAATGGCGACATACGCCCGGAATTATTTGACGGCGTGGTGGAAAAGCCACGGCCCATCCACGTCTGATATTCGCCCAGGAGTGCCGGCCAATCGAGGTGACAAGTCTTTGACAATGTTGACGTACAAAAAGTTCCGAGAGGCTTCCTGTGCTGGTCTATCCATCTTTGACCACCTATTGCAATTGTTCTCGTTATTATTAGCATCTCTTCTAAGGATCCCAGGATGCCTCGGAGCTGTGACTGCCCTGACTGAGGTTTTTGACGTGGTGCAGAGGATACTTCTGTAAACAGATACACACATCGTCCAGCTTGCGTATCAATACCAGTGAAAATCTGCTTTCTGTACACAACTTTGACGTGCTTTCTTTCAGTTTATACCTCCACCGGGGTTCCCATTGGACCGTTTTGCTTTGTGGCCTCTAGAACGCATGCATGTCAGCAGCTCCGAATCCTGATATTGGCCGAAGTTGCAACGTTATACGCTCTCCCACACACATAGTACAGGACTGCTTATATGGAGGTAGCCGTGGCTGAGGCTGTCGCAGCACTTGCCCACGCAAGCAATATTTTGCGGTTCCGGGAGGCCCGGGGGAGCTGGTGAGGAGGATTTGAAACATATATAATTACATCTACAACTCAAGGACCTTCAAGTGCTGACACTTGAGCTACAGAACACCTTGGATGCCCTCAGGTCGCCCATATCTTTAGCACAATCTCTTCAGTTGAAGGTGCGGACTTGGAGCAATCTTTCCGCGACCTGCTTCCCCGTTGCGCAAGAGCTATTTGGCATCTTTAAATCGCTGGAGAGTGTGGTAATGGAGGCAGAAAAAGTGTCGTCTTCACAGAGTTCAAGGCCATATGAAAGAGCACCAAGAGTGCTGATCTACAACGTCGGATGGATATGTACAGACAACAGCTTCCTAGTGGTCTTGTGGCTTCTTTGAGGTTTGCGTCAAGATTAACAGATATCTAAACATAGTACACTGACTTAGATCCTAAAGAGAAGCCCATATCAAGTCATTGGAGCGGAGAGAACAGATCCAATGAGATCAACTTACTGCAGGCCCACGTGAGTGTCTTGCTTAATTCCTCAGCTGGACCAACCTAAGACCCGAAGACAGTCCTCCAGGACACGTCGCCCCTGGGCTATATTTCGGGGTTCTGAGAATATCAGGGAATGGACTGCAAGGGTTGTACTCCCAAGCATCAAGTATCGAGCCCAGGAGCCATGCCCGCAGTACCAGGCCCCGAGCACAAGAGCCGCAGGCCGCAGGCGCCAGAGGCAGAGCGACCCTGGGACTAGGCCGTGGCATCAGGCGACTGGTCGCATGTCGTCTTTGCATATCCCTATCGCATAGACACGCATAGTCACGGCGCTGACAAATTCCACATAGGCTTCCACGCCCCTCCATCAAGGCGGAGCCAGGACAGCAAGACGACTATCAGCCATGCCCACCAGTAAAAATTGAGAAGATGCATCAAGAGTTACTTGGTGTATTAATGCATCTAGTGGTCAAAGCTATCAACGAAGCCTCGCCCGGAGTGGTAGTGTCGACAGCTACAGAGGCCAGTGGATCAGAGGTCCAGCACCGCCTCAATGACGTCGGCGAATAACAACACCTCGCAGATGTATGGCTGAAATCAGTGTCGTTATGATAGACTGGTAGAGCTCGTCTTGCCAGTGCACACGTCTAAGTATGCACGCAATGATTGCCCGGCTTCTATGACTTTGACTCGTGTGATCTGTCTTCGATGCAGTGATTGTCCGCTACCAGCTTTCGCAGGGGACAAGGGTTGTCAGGGATTAGGTGCTGCCAGACCCATGTGCCGATGCTCCAGGGACCGGCCACATGCCACCGGGTGTAAGCGGGCAGCGGAGCATTGGAAGTGCTCGGCCAGTCCTCGTTACAAGGAGCTCCCCGGCCCTTACGCTCCCGCGGTCCGGCGTCCCAAGCAATTGTTTCCTGTCCACACCTACATGCTGCAAACTACTCGGGCACCACACATGTCCCCGGGTTTGTGATTCGACATATCATGGATACGAGCCCACACCCAAGGACCAACGGTATTGGTCAATTTGAGAGGAGTCTTCCTCCCCGAGCTGGTGGGTTGTGTCAGGTGAGCCAACTTTTACCCTCACCAGACTCACTCTGAAACGACGACGGCCTGCACGCCTGCACCCAACAAAAACTTGAGGCTCTGCGGAGGTAGACTCCGTATTATGCAAACCAACAATGCCCCCGAGCCTGTCTGGACACAATACGAGCTCCACGACAAGATTGGCAGGCGACGTGAGGCCAAGAGGCAGTGACCAAGTGACGTCTCCTATCTACGCAGATCCGTCGCCCGTCACACCGCCTGCCTCAGCAATTGACAACTGGCAGGGCCAGGGCGCAGTCGAATGACGGAATCCTGGGTGAAGACCCGCCTGACACCCTTCTAGCGTCCTTCTGGAAGGCGAGGGGCGCGCCGATCCTCATCCCCCGTGGCGGCTGGCTGAGACCAGCCCAATCCTTGCCAGCCAAAAGTCAGCCCGCCCGTGCTGACTGGCAGACAGAAAGGCAGGATTTTGACTACCATCGAGAGGAGGATGATGAGATGTTGGTGAGTCAATTTTTTTCCTTTGCGTTTCGGGATACTCGCGTCCCCACGTCGATCGTCCGCCGACTCGATCGCCTGGGCCCACCCAGCTGATCCTACAAGCAAGCCGCCCCCAAATTTGACATGATGAGTTGTCGCACGAGAGCACCTGGTTAGGTTATTACTGTTAGCCGAAGAGCCATTTGGTCGAGGACGCCCCGGGGATTCTTAAAATGGCCGCTAATGTAGGGAGCCGTGCCTCAACCAGAGTGCTCGTCTTCCAAGCCTGCAGAGGAGCAACGCGTCCTCCCTACCGCCTGCCCAGGAGGCCAACGATCGAGGCTAGCCACCATGTGAGGTTTCCAGGGCGACCACTATGAATTCTTCCCGTAGATCAAGTTCTCAAAGCACCTACTCTGGTCTCTTCGCAGCCCCTGTGGCCTAAGTGGTTGACGTTCTTCACCACCGCCAACTAGCCCAATCCACATCCAGGCTAGGGCGCTACTCCTATCTTCAGAGGAAATTAAGTGAATCATTTGTATGACAGGATTATCTCCTATATGCGAGTCCTATCTGGACCTTTGACAGTGAGCAGCCGTGCCTCACCGTGTCTTACCGTGCCGTTGTGCACCGTTATGGTACCGTCCCCTGCAGCACCCTATCGTACTTGACCAGACTACAATTAAGCTCCTTGGGGCCCACTCTCGGCCCCAGCGTAAGTACCTCGGTACCTGCAACTCGCCGCAGGCTGCAATCGATGGTTTGCATGAGGAACGCTACTTTACTTTTTACTTGATCGCATTGTTTCAACCAACCCACTTCTATTGTGGCTTACTACAGTTCAATCGCTTTCGGCAAACAGCCATGGCTCCAGTTTGCGAGCATCCACACCACGTGCAGCCCCTGGCTCCGCCGTGTCAGAGCCTTGAGAGACGACTGCCATCGACCACCAACGAGCGTCCATCCCCCGGAGCAGGCCCGAGCAAAAAAGACGGTCGCACAGCTCAAGCGCTCACTGTCTCTTCTCTTTTTGGCGCCCGACTTCGTCCTGCCGTCCTGCCGTCCTGTCTGTCCTGATCAGCCCTGCCATGGGGTGGGTGGGACAGCAGCAGGTCCAGGGTTGCCCCTACAGATCGGCATGGCAGGATTGACAGGCCTCAGGCCTGTAGTGTAGCTTGTCTGCATGAGGCAGCCCTATGAGCCCATTTCTGCTGCTGTGCAGGGTTGCAGTCACCAAGCTACCACAATTGGCCTGGTTGAGAGCCGGCTCCACTCTGTCGTACGGGGCATGAGCTCGCAGCTGAATACAACCCCTCCACCATCAGACAGCTTCGACCCTCACCCACGCGCTCAAGTGCGGGGCGGCGGATTGGGAACGGCTCAGTCGAGTTTAGTCCCCCGACAGAAAAGTTTCTCCTATCGAGATGGATGGCCATGACCAGACCAGAGGTTAAATTGCGCTGGCTCGTGCAGGGCCCAGAGACGAGGCGGTCGGCGGTCGAATCGCATCGCCGCCTGCGTGGAGTCTAGGACTGGCTTAGGTCTCACTTTCTCCTCCGGCACGGGTTTGGGACAGATGCCCCATTGATTGCGCTTCGCCGTCCGTCAAGGGCTCCGAGACCCGCCGCCGTTGACAAGGATCTGGGCGCAAGCCTACCCGAAGCAGGTTTGTTCGATGGGTTCGCCCGTCTCTTCACCACGTCGCGCAGAGGTGTAATCTACAGACATGGTCGCTCCAACGGGTCTCCTACTTACGTACCGCGCTACGCACGAGGTCTGGCCAAACGTGTTCGCTGGCCGTCCTAAACTCAGCCACCGCGCGAGCTCGACTCTGCCATCTTCCTCCCCGATGACGGCAACGAACAGGCCAGATCCCTGTGCCGTCCGTCGCTGGTCTCTTGTCCTTCTCACCGGTCAAGTCTGTCGAGGGGACGGCTGCCATACGGTACATGAAGTGTCACCGCGAGCAGACGTGGACAGGACCGGACTGGCCCACTTGCCAAGCATCAGAGCCCAAGCCGTGGCCTTTTGCGAGCCTCCTGCGCATCCCCAGGTAGGTACATCAACATAATTCCCCAGGAGCTCGGCGAGCACAGGTACCATCTGCGTATAGGCAGTGCCGTGCAACCTTCTTCCCCACTCTGCCGCGTATTTTGGTTCCAGGAAATGGGTAAGCTTTCAAGAGGCAGTCCCGTCTCGACCTCTCAAATATGCCGGCGCCACCCACCCACTACTCTCGGCCATCACACCTCTCTTCTTTGCCTCCAAAGCTTTCCGCTCACACTTTGCTACACAAATTACACGAACATTGGGATCGTTCAGGCGGCTATTGTGTCTTCTCTCTAGTATCTCTTTCTCATCCTCATTCATTCCCCCGCGCCTCCTTCACTATTCAAGTGCAACCTTTACGCGAGGCATATCTGCCGTCCAACAGTGTCGGCCTCCCCAGATCCGATACCACAGAGCCCTTTCTTGACTCACCACTCACCTGCCTCGTCTGTGCCGCTTGGATCGACCTGCCCTCGGTTGCTAAAACCCCTCCAACTTCTTACTGGGGTGTATTGTAGACCAACGGGTACCAGTGAGTTCTCATGATCTTGTGTCACCGACAGGATGGTCGGGTGCTGACATCAAGCAGTCTGTTCTGGCCGCACAACCACTCGCCCACCCAATAGGGTGCTCGGCGGGCGCTCGCAAGATGGTCCCGCAACTGAGCAACATGAACCACGCCGAGGAGGAACAAGACGACACCTGGGTCCTCGTTGGAGAAGGAGTATACTTCGGAAAGAGGAGGCCGCAACTTGAGGAACGCAACATCTCGCCGACACAAAAGTCTGCTGGCATCATTGATGATGAAGCCCTGTCCTGCAAGCCGACACACACTAAATGCTGTGCCCCCACTGTCGATGGTGTGTTACACGGCTTTAAGGCTACGGATCCCAACCCCACTCCCGACTCAAAGGTGGAGTTTGCCGAATCGACTTCGACCGGTCTGACATTCAGCGCTCCTGGGGACGTCAGCAGCGACCCGCAACCACGCACACCCGCCGAGGACAACTGCCAGCTCCAACCACTCACCCGGGCCAACCTTGGGCCAAACAGCACGCCCGGGCTGATCAGAGACATCCCGGCATGGATCAACGGCGAACTGAGCTGGCTGCGTGTCGCCGTCGGCGGCGACCAGGCCAGCATAATACCCTTTGAGAGGGGCACGACCTGTCACAGCAGTGACGGCAGCCTCGACTTCGTCTTCATCCCGGCGCAGCCTTCGAGCTTTGGGCGTGATGCGCTGGCTATAGGGACAGTGTTTGATCATCTGCCCCACACGCAGAGTTACAGCCCCAATATGGAGCTCGACGAAGACTGAGACTCCCCGGCGAAAGCCGTTCAAGACGCTGAAATGTTCCTGACCGCGTTTGCTCTACGGCTTGCTTACTGCATGCCAATATCGACCCGCCCGTCCCACACCTCGCCGCGCAACACGCCATTTTCGCCCCCGTGGACGCCTCTGTTCCTCCTTCTCTCTCCCTCTCTCAGCCTCAACAAGTCTTCGTGTTGTTTCCTTCCAATTCCTGGTCTGTACACATATTGGGGAGGGTTGCTGTCTCAAAAGCTTTCTGGTCTGGCGCTCCCTTGCGATTTCCCCACAGTATTGCGACGCGTGCTTATTGACGAGTTGGAGGTTTCCTTGGTTTTAACGGCCTGGAGTTGATCAGTGATTATTTTTATCCCCCGTCAAATCTCACCTAGATATAGGTTCCCGTCAGCCCTATCCGACACGGCAGATAATCTGGCAGATTTGGGGCGTGTTGTCATTTCAAGAGTAAGCCGGGAGAGGGAGGAATCCTAACGAAACACACCGGAATTTTAGAAGTGTAAGATACCCAGAATTGATTTCACAGTCATTTTCAGACACGTGAAACCCTGTGGGGAAGTCTCAGTTTCATGGTAAGGGGGAAGGACACTCAATGGCCATGCGCTGCTGGCAGTTGGCATCTGACAGGTCGCCTGCAGCTGTGGTGGAAAACATGTTTCTTCCGAACCTCTTCACACATGTAACCAAGGATGGAGGAGAGAACAACAACGATGCTAGCTCAACTTGCCTCGGTGCTGGTATCACTGACCATGTTCCCTGCGGAGATCTAGAATCAAAGCCCCTGGAGTTCGGGTGATGGCCTGAGTGCTTGTCATTCTAAAACAGGTCTCCCAACATGCTTGCTCCTTTCCCCCACACCCACTGGTTAGATAAAGAATGCCTTAGTCAACGCCACCAGCACCATTTTCCTCACTTTTCTCCCTCATTCGCAATATAAGCCTGGACCCTCTCCACAAGCGGGTTGACCCAATCCTCTGACCACCTTCCGACTGATACATCCAGTCCGTCGAAGACGAAGTGAAGCAAAACCTCGGCATTGGAGGGTTGCCGTGGCGGGGTCATCAAGCCGGGCGAAGTGGCCTCCCTCTGCTGCATATCAGAATCCGCCCCTCTGACCCCACCGACGCTGCTGCTGCCGCTGCCGCTGCCAGCGCCCTCGGCAGGAGCAGGATCGTCCCCGGAATCGTCGCCACTGCGCCACGGCACGAGCGCCTCCGGCACAGACTCGGCGGGGATCTCAATGGTAGCTTCCCATGGGCTCCGTGCGGCGCGGCAGCCGTCGGGTGCATCGCCTAGGCACCTGTCGACGTGTGTCACGCGGGAGAAATCGGGGGACTCTGTGGTAGGGAGGGCGTCGCAGAAGTAGGCCCCTACCTTGACCGGTCGGATGAGGTACTATAACATGCGAAGTCAGCAACTGGAGTGTCGGGGATGGGAGAGAGTGTATGCGCAACGGGGCGGAACAACCAAGTTGTTTGCCTCGGAAGGGCCTTGGGACCAAGCTGTGAGGCTGTCTACAATGAGGCAGATGGTATCCTCCAGCAGATGAGAGAGGTATTTGGAAGCTACTTACGTCCGGCAGGGCGACTGTATGTTCCCAGTCGAGAACAGCGCGGATCGCATACTCCTCTCCCAGCACGTTAATGTCATCGCTATCGCCATCGCCATCGATCTGGGTCTGTGCCCGCCGCGAAATCACCAAGTTCGAGGAGTGGAGGTCGGGGTGGAAGATATACGTCCGCATTCGCTTCTGCTGGTCTGGGGTGAGCTTGGCCACGAGCCACGGTATGACGATGTCGCGGAGCTTTGAGACCTGGTCATGAGCGGTCTCTACATCAGCCTTTGTGTACCAGGAGTGCGGTCGATTGCCATCTTCCGAGGAATCATCTGTGTCGGTCACCGAGTCAGGGGTCGCGGTCGTTGTCGCAGTGGTGTCATTGGCCTCAGAAGAAGCTGGGCTCGTCGGGAGTTCTGGCTGGTCGTCGTCGACGCGGAGGGCCTCATCATTAGACTCTCGCAGCCATATGGTAAGAATCGCATTCAAAAACTCGCTCACCGACTGGAAGGGACCGCGGAGCAAGGGAAGCCTTGGATCACCACCATCGCCATCATGTCTCTGATGGTACAAGATCCTCCGGCCTCTGATGAAGTGGCGGTCCGAGACTGGGCCCAGGGCAAAATCATGTTTCTCAAAATCCCAGTACAGACTGCCGATTTTGTCGAAGCAGCCACCGGATGGCTGGCCTCGATGAGAATGGTGACCTGAACGTAACAAGGCGAGTGTTTCCTCCAGCTGGCATCCAAGCCTCGTCCACGCCGCGGATTGGCCAGCGTCAATACCCGGCGGCGGCGTGCCATGTTCCCACAAGGCGTCTTCTTCCTCGGAAACAATGTTGTGAACAAAGTTGACATCATGTTCAGGTACCTTCTCGACGAGCTGCCATTCTATGCCGAGGCAGTTGATGGCCGAGGAGTCGTAAGCGTAAATCCTAGGCACAGGAACGCCGCGGACCCTGGCGAAGTGAGTTGTAGCTACGTCGCTCTCCATATGGAAGTACGGGTCCAGAGGAAGAGAAAGCCGTAGCAGGACCTCTCCGGGTATGTGAGAGCCGTTGCAGCTGTCTTGTTTGTCGCTGCCACCGTCGTGATGGAGCAAGGTTGACCTGCATCCAGATGGTGGAGGCCGTTGAGACTCGGTTCCGGAAGAGGACTGCGACAGATCCTGTGGCGATGAGCCCGCCACTGCTGCCTGGCCCTCCTGGCTTGTGGAACAGCACCGACAGCGAAGTGTGTAAAGTTCATGATGCAACCCCCTATTGAAGGGCTCGATCCGTGCCGTTGCTGCTTCTTGGTCCCCGCCATCCGCCGAGAAGCACCCAGGCAGTATGCCGTGAAGCACCATCTCCTCAACAAGGAGGCTCACATCATCAGGTGTCGGCTTCTTCAGCCAATTAAAATTCCAGAGGCCAGCACCATCAGGGTCGCGGTGCCACTCGATCCAGCGGTGTGCCTCCTGATATGCCTCGAGAGGTGGACGAGGCCCTGGGTGTTTCTCACAGCCCGGCGGGATGATACGGAGTGGGAACCCAAAGGGATATAGACCTGACGACTGAGCCTGGCATGGTTGACCTTCAGTCGAGTGGTCCTGTGTGGCTCGGTCGTCTTGCTGAAGAGAAAGAGGAGACAGAGACAGAGACAGTTGAGGAGACATCGTTGCTGTATTGTGCACTTGTCGTTGGTCTCGTTGATATTGACCTTCTGTGGTTGGGTCATCGAAATAAGATGTGTAGTGAGGTAGGTGATCAGACACAACAAAGCCGGCGTTTCGGCTACCTGATAAGGAGAGAAGGCAAAAGACGAAATGGCCTGAAATCTAGGCTATAGGTATTTGTGGGAGTGATCTGGAACACGAGGGTCAAGTGAATGCCACTATTCACCGTAACAGAAGATCAGATTCAATGAATACGCTCAGATTAGGTCTCTTATGTTTTCGACCGCCAGCGTCCTTTCACATTAACTCAACTTTCACTTCACTGTCCCATTTTTGATTATTGACCCTTTAATACTGCATCAGTGCTGGCAAACCAGAAAGTACAACCATCATTTCAAGTGAATTCTCGGTCCTGTTGGAAGGAGGAATAAGGGAAGCAGCCGAGGTTGCAATCATACCTAATTCACTATTCCCTTCGTTGGTCGACCCGCACCGTATGTTTGTTTGTCGTCAAACGTGGAATTCGCTTCCTTTTCCCGCACAACCCCCCCCCCCCATCCTTATAGCCACCCATATTTCACTTACTTCCAACTCCTACTATCTTCACCTACGTCCCACGTTTTGCTCTACTGCATCAACCTATACCATACCGCTCAGCATGCCGCATCTGACTAAACTCTCGAGCACATGGTAGCAGTGACGACGTCCAGCAGAAGTAAATGAGATGGAAAGAAAGTAGACCAAGCAGGATACCAAAGTGAAGAGATTATAAGCAGGCGATGCCTTACTCATTTGGTGGGGTTGAGGAAGAGCAGATTCCACACAAATGTCTGTATATCCAAGACTGTCTATATGGGCACTACATTCTTCACCTTGACTGACAATTTGGCATTCATCATTAATTGAATGGGATGAAGTTCTCCCCAACTTTCTCCAAACCAGAACCCCTGAATTACTGCCGGGACATCCCTATCACCGTCTATTCATCGCTGAGCGAAGACACAGATGACGAGGCTTGCTTTAGCTTCGGCTGCATGGAAGCCAATGTGACTCGGGCCAAAGCCAAGTCTGACCCATGCTGTTCGCCCCAGAGCCTTCCCTGCACACCCCGCAGATCATCTCCGCGATGTCGTCGTCCACTGCCCCACGACCCCCATTTTAGCTTCTCAGGGGTATAGTCGATTCTAGCCCTGAAGCAATTTAGCCTAATGTCGCACGCGAGATGACATTTTGTTTCCATAATGCCGGGACGGGGTCATTTAAGCTTCGTCATATGTATAAACTCAACCGGAGCCCCGGGCTTCGTCCGATCGTCCCAGTAATGTCGTGCGCATTCGTCCTGTTCGATACTTGTCCGAGGCATTGTTGTGTTGCAGTATAGTTCTCCAATGGCCGGCTCTGTGTTCAAGGTGGCCTTCGCGGCCCTCCTTCTGTTCCAATCATGGACCGCAGCATACGTTAAGAGGCAGAAAGAGAACCAATGGGTTGACATCTGGGGAACCATGCCCCAGCTCGTCGAGCCAGGCAACCTGCCTCCTGCCCCATATGCAAGTATTTTTCGTGTCTTCCAGAGACACTTTGCCACTCGGTTTCAATAGTGACAAAAGCTGACCAGTTCCCAACAGAATGCCACGGGCGTAGTCTTCCAGGATGCTACGCTCCGCCAGACAATTTTTCTCACACAGTCGGCCCCCAAAATCCGCCTCGTCATCTCGAACGCCTTTGGCGGCTCAGACCTGCCCATCAGCGCAGCCACCATCGCGGTGCCCCTGAACGGCTCGGCCGGGACCGCTGCCATCAAGCCTGAGACTCTGGTGCCGCTCACCTTCTCTGGCGGTCTGCCAAACTTCACCATCCCTAACGGGGCGCGTGTGATCTCAGATCCAATCGACTACCCGGTGACGGCCCAGCAGATCCTGACCATCTCCCTGTACCTCTCGGCAGGGCAGACGACCAACAGCATCACGGGCCACCCAGGCAGCAGGACGACCTCGTTCTACGCGCAGGGCAACCAGACCGGCACGGCGGACCTCTCAACCGACCCAGCGACCCAGAGCAGCGCGCACTGGTACTTCATCTCGGCGGTAGAGGGCTACCTCCCCACATCGTCCAGCTCCGGAGCCCTCGCCATCGTGGGCGACAGCATCACCGACGGCCGCGGGAGCACGACGGACCGCAACGACCGGTGGCCCGACGACCTCGTGCGGCGGCTGCAGGCCGCCAACGCGACGGCGCTGCAGCGCGGGCTCGCCGTCGTCAACCAGGCCGCGGGGGGCAACCGCGTGCTCGCCGACGGGCTGGGGCCCAACGCGCTGGGGCGGATCGACAGGGACGTGCTCGCGCACTCGGGCGTGCGCTATGTGCTGCTGTTCGAGGGCGTCAACGACATCGGCACCGCGGCCGCGACCGCCGCGGCGCAGGGGGCTGTGGGCGACAGGCTTCTTGCGGCGTATGCGCAGGTCATTAGCCTGGCTCACGCGAAGGGCCTGGCTGTCTTTGGGGCGACCATCACGCCTTTCAGCGGGAACAGCTCGGTTCAGGCGTACAGCGACCCGACGAGGGAGGTAACACGGCAGAGGGTGAACGAGTGGATTCGAACTTCGGGCCGGTTCGATGCGGTGGTGGACTTCGATGCTGCTGTGAGGGATCCTGCGAACGAGACGATGCTGAGTCCGCTGTATGACAGTGGGGATTATCTGCACCTCAACCCGGCTGGGTATGTAGCCATGGCCCAGGCGGTGGATCTGAGCCTGTTTGAGAAGTTCAAGGACGGTGTTGATGAGGAGGTATGAGAATGGGAGCGAGCATGATGAGGTTCAAGGGAGCATATAGAACGCGGAGAAGATAAGAAAAGACAGACAGTCGGTAAGCTGGGTCAAGTCCTGACCACGTCAGAGTCGGGCTTCATATAATATAGCCCAAGTAGACCATCAGCCGCAATCAAGGAAGTTGAGGCTGCACGAATGGACCCCCAGCTGCATGTAGCCTCTGGGTGTTTCGTACTCATTGGTTGTCGATATGACATGCTTGTTTAGCTTCCGAAGGAGTTGCCCAATGATCTGGGAAAGGAACGGAAAGAACATGACGGAGGAACACGGCTTTTCAAAGCCACTGGCTGACGATTACTTTTGTCTTTTGTTGGTATTCTTGGCCTAGCCCTCTCGTGAACGCCACCCACATGCATGCATACATCATCCTCCCAGCCAGCAAGCACCCCCTCCCCTTCCTCCTACTTTACAGCTCACTCTAGCATGGTATACTTTCCCCGTCCTCGGTCCAATGTCTACATCCAGAGCCTTGCTGTCCCATCACTTCCAGCCGAGAAGAGCCAAGGCTCCCTCGGATGCCAGTCGACGTCCATCACACCCAGCGAGCTGATGACCTTGTGCCCGCTCAGCGTCTTGAGTGGCACAATAGTCGCATTCTCCATCAGATCCGTGACCACCTTTCCGTGGAATATTTGTAGCGTGCCATCGTCTGAAGCATCGGCGAATAGCGGCAAATCCCTGTGGTACTTGACTGCACGAATAGCCTTGGGATGGAAACGCATGGTCTTGTGTGGCCGCACCGACAGCTCCAGGTCGTGCCAGAGTAGCCTGCGGTCGTACGAACCAACGATCAGATTGTCGCCGCCCGAGTGAATGTCGAAGGATGAGATCCACCGTGCGCCGGGTTGTATGGTCTTGATGAGCTCAAGCTTCTGCAGATCGTAGCAGCGGATCATGCGCTGTGTGGCGACGAAGAAGAGAGGCCGCGAAGGGTGGAAGTGTGCTGCTTGTGCGAGACCTGAGAGTTTCCGGAAAGGTATCTGCGTCAGGTGCTTGGACAAGGTGTGAATGGCGACAGAGCTCCTCTGGCCTGTTGGTGAGACGCTGCAGAAGTGATCGCCACGTCTGTGCCAGTCTATCCCTTTCACTGTTGATCTAACAGTGACCCTCACAAGGACTCCCTCGTCCTCAAGCTTCGAACCCGGTCGCGCCCATTTCGCAGCTGGCTCCTTGGTCTTGTCAATCGCCGGGTTGGAGGCCTTGCCGCTGGTAGCGTAGCCAAACCCGGCATCCACGATGTTCCGGCTCGCCTGCTCGAGTTGGGGGTCGATCACAGGAGGAACGATCAAATAAATATCCTCTTCAGCAGCTGCAGCTAGGACGAAAGCGTCCTTCGCAGGTCGCCATTTAACCACATTGACAGGCTCGTCACTGCTGAGCCTGGCACTCCAGACCTGTCGTCCCGTCAATATTTCCCACACTCTCACTGTGCCATCGTCACCACCAGTTGCAAGCCAGCATCCGGTGGGATCAACAGCCAGCGTACGCACGCGGCCCTCATGGCCTCGAAAGATTGTTTGGCAGACTGTGGGGAAAGGTTTCAAGTCCTCCGCCCTTGGCAGCTTGGGAAGAAGCGAGTTCGGATCGATGTTGAGTTTGTTCTTCCGCACGCGAGGCGCAAGATACAGGTCCAGGGACCGCTCGAAGCGCTCGTTGACAAACATATCGTAGCCAGGAACCTTCCGTAGGGAGCCGTACTTGCTGGGCAGATAATCTCTCTCACGGTCCTCCGGGTCCTGTTCCTCCCAGGCTTTCCTCTCCTCTTCCGTTGGCAGGTACTCGGGCGGTGGGTTGTAGCTGAGATCGTAACCTGGTGGCGCAAGTTTTGGCGCAGGAAGGTGCATGACATGGGGATCTCTAGGTTGCTCGTCCTTCCACAGATCAAAGTGCTCTTCCTCCTCTTCCTCTTCCTCACGCTCCTCCGGTGGCTTGTATGGCAGTATCCTACCCTCTCTGATAGCACGGACCAACTTCATGATCCTCTTCTGTTCGTTCTTGGAGGGAAGGAATCGGCGCTTTGGCTCCGGGGCGGCGCTCAGAGGCATGATTTCCTCGTGGCTGGTGAACCATTCGACGGTGTCCTGCGAGATGTTAGCACTGGTATCATCTTGTCGGTGTGGCGACAATACGTACAGGGTATGGGTCATAGCCGTCGGGGAGTTCATTGGTTTGAATCTTCTTGATGAGCTCCAACTCGTCCCGGCTGAGGTTCAAAGGCTTTCCAGTGGCGGGATCCGTGAGGCCAGTCCATCCCTTGGGCACCTCAATGCTATCGAGGAGGGCATCTAGAGCCTCACCAGCAGCAGGGCGCATGATCTTCTTGCCATTGATGTCGTAGCCGATGTGAGGATAGGAATCGTAGAATTTGAGGTCAATGTTGCCAATCGTGTTGATGGGCTCGTTCGCATCGGTGTCGTCCGAATCGTAGACTGCATCTATTTCATCGTAGACGTACTTCTCGTTTCCATTTGCATCCGTCTCGACACGATAGTTACGAAGGTCATCGTCTCCTTCATTTGCGTTGGGTGGGTCGAGCCCAGGTTCCTGGCCGGGCTCCAACGGCGGTACTTTCAAGGAGGATCCATCGTCGTCAGAGGGTATGTCGTCGCTGTGAAGCGCATCGTCTTCGTCTGGGTCCTCGGAACCTTCTTCATCATCGTCCTCGCCGTCGAAACCGGCCTCATTCCCGGATTGTTCGGAGTCTGAGTCGTCTTCACTTGCGGACAGTGCACCCTCAAGCTGGGCGTCTCCAAACCCATCTTCGTCAGAATCCGCCTCTTCAGCTTTTTGTTCGGGTTCTTCCTGAGCTTCCTCCACGGGTGAAGCCGCTTTGCGCTTGAGGGGCGAGGGGTCACGGTTCTTGGGTGGTCGACCTCGAGGTCTTGCGGGAGACGCAGTGCTCTTGGACGACGAAGCGTTTGTCTTGGCCGAGGAAGCGTTGGTCTTTGGGGTCAGGGCCTTGCGGGGTGTTTCCACGACCTCAGGCTGGGGAATTACGCCATCTGCCGATGGGGTCTTGATCCCGGACCTCAGCCTCATCGTGATGCCGTTCATTAGTGAGGTGGAAGCAAATTGCTGTAGGTACCTCAAATTTGTTGGTAGTAGTATTCCTGCAACAAGCCTTCCATGAGAGGGAGTTGGGAACTTTTTTTCCTTTTCTGCCGCGTTCTGTACCTTGGCTTGGCATCTGGGCGGTGAGCTGATTAGGCTAGCCTGACTGCAGGGGTGCTCGCTTATACGGTACTTGGCCCGTGGAATTGGCGAGCACCTGCCTGAGCCCAATGTCAACACACGCACCAGATGGTGTCTTGTTGCTATACCTACCTACCTAGGTAGGTAAGTATGCCTCTTAAGTACCTTATTGAATTCCAGGGAAAGCTTGAGCAATACATTCTGATCGCTATCCTTACGGATACAGCGTGGTATTTGATGCCAAGGTACTGGACTAAGCACTGAGCAGTTTTCCTGCTCGTCGTGTTGCACAGAGAAATAGATTAGAACTTCCGAGTTTCTGTGTTGAGCAGCAGCATGGCCCTTGTTTTAATACATGAGGAAGCAATGGCGTCAGGTTAGTCTGTCCTTGGAAATGCAATCGTGGCAAAGCGTCTGAATCAAATCTGAGCCAGCAGGCCAAACCCAGACGGCAACCAACATTGCACGTACCAAAATTCATAGCCGCAGCCTGATTATGTTCCAAAATAGAATGTGCTCGTCCATCATTCCCTGGCGTCTCTTGCCCAACAGCAACCGATGCTGGTCTCGCTGAGTTATTTGGCCCGCCGTTTCATTTATTTTGCGAAACCGACAGCTACGTTCCAGCCAGTTTGCGGTGCCATGAGAAGTTGAAACGTCAAAGAATGCAGCACAGCTGGAAGTTCAAAATATTGTTTATGATCCAGGAGTGTACCCCCTCGGATTCTGTTTGCTTTAGAAGTCGAACATATGCATTCAAAAACGAGAATATCAAAACTTTAGTCAGATATTTAGCAGGCCAGGTAGACAAGCAGACGTACTCAAAGCCGCCAGGGGCACGGACCACCACGCGCCCCACACCCCTGACGCCAAGGGACGGGCCCCTCGCAGCTTACATATACTCAAGGTAGCCTGGAGACCTGTCACGCTCGACTCACCAACAGCCATATATACATGCAAACACTCATGACTGAAGGCCCATTGTTTATTTCACCACATACTGTAAATTCTGCCACGGGTACTGCTTATCAGGGCGGGAACCCAAAATCATATCATGAGCGCTCTATCGAATCCGCCAAAAGCCCAGAATGGGCCCCCGTCAGGAGCAGGCCCAGTCAAGCACCGAGCCTGCGATGACTGCCGTTCGTTTTCACTCCGCGTGCATCCTTAACCCCAACGAGCCCTTCATCTGACACCGTTGTAGG
The DNA here is from genome assembly GCA_014872995.1 of Diaporthe citrichinensis. NCBI lineage: Eukaryota > Fungi > Ascomycota > Sordariomycetes > Diaporthales > Diaporthaceae > Diaporthe > Diaporthe citrichinensis. Next base: position 86,850 of record JADAZR010000010.1, on the reverse strand, counting down.
TTCGCGTAAGCTTGCATGTACCAAGGAGCCGGATGGATGTTCACGCTGCAAAAGAGAGGGCATTGTCTGCCACTACTCAGCCCAGAAGCAGATGGGCAGACCGAGGAAGAAGCCTAATGCTGACAGTTCGAGTGCGAGTGCCAAAGCGGCACCTGCGGTGTCAATAAGTGACCCGGCACAGCAGTGTTCCTCCGATACCACACCAGAGGAGTCTACGATGGCCGCACCGGACGTGCTGATGGACCTTGACCCATCGTCCTTCATAGATCCGGGCTTGGGCGCTACTTCCGATTTTGGCTTGTTGGACCTGCTCGGCCCGGACTTCGTCTCGACCCAGCCCTTCCATGCACAAGAGTGGCAGCCCAAGATGAACCCACTAGAACGGGATATCTGGAGCTTTGACATCAACTTCGATAACCATCATCCGCCTCCACCGCCTCCACCGCCAGCGGAACACAGCGACACAGGCGCACAACTCCCGCCGCCGCTCAGCTTCGGCACACCCAGCCTGTCATCACAGGGCGCAACAACCCCTGAGAATGCCAACACCAACACATCCACGACGACACCAGCACCGGGGAGCTGCGGCTGCCTTGCGAGCCTTTACCTTGCCCTCGACGGCCTCACTAATCTCCCTACGGAGGTCGAACCTGCGATCCGGGCAGCCCGGAGCGCTACCAAGGCAGCCCACGAAAGCACCCACTGCCGGGTCTGCTGCCCGCCGCTGACGGAGACCATGAGGATCAGTATGTCGTCCTTCCAGAACATGATGATCCTCGGCGCGCTATTCCCATCCGTTGTCGACGCCTACCGCCGGATCCTCGACATGATCGAGATCGAGACGGCCCGCGCCATCTGCGAGCGCCGCCAGATACACTTCTCGTTGCCTGAGTATGGCGGCATATGGGGTCAGCTCGGCTCGGATGAGAACGTCTGCAACACGGCCAGCCAATATGACAACGTGACCCTCGAGCCGGCCATGTGGCGGCTCACAGTCCGCGCCCTGCTCAAGGTCGACGTCTACGGCCTGAACTGCGGGCCCGAGGGCCCCGGGAGCAAGACCCTGCGCTTCTCGCAGATGGGCCTCAAGGACATCGTCGCGCAGCTGGAGGAGAGGAGCCGCGCCCGGCATGCCGAGGTTGATGCCCTGCTGGAGGCTGGGTTGCCCGGGCCGGTGGGGCCCGCGGGCGTGCGCGCGCAGCACTCGCTCGGCGAAGAGCCGCATTGCAAGCGGATAATCAAGATCGCGAAGGATGCCATAGCATCATTGGATATTCCTTGAAGGAACGACTGAACAATGTTTCAACATCATAAGGTCCCCTGGACCCTGCAACGGCTGGACCGGATAGAGCAATGCATATGGGCATCGAGGTCCTGAGCGACACACGACATGACGAGGTCGATTTTTCTCGCCGCATTGTTTTGACGCAGCCGACGCCACCGTCAAATATGCACAATTTTAACCGTCGGTGAGTCGACAGCCCGGTCAGTCGCGGAATGGGGTTACAGACCCGGGCATACGGGCAACAGGGCCCCAGCGGCCCTGGGTGAACACGGAGGAGGCCAGGTCGGAGGGCTATCCCCAGCCACCCGCGCTGCATGGCCGTTAGCTGGGCCGCGGTAGTAACGATCTTAACAACCCTACCCGTGGCATAAGATCTGTGGTGTCAAACTTCCCAGCCATGCCCGTCGCACGCGGTGATAGTCGCCATCTGCGATCGGATCGTCGAGCCCGGTGTCACGTATGTGCTGGAATGGTTGGTGGCGCTACCGCAGGCGAAGGTTGGTCGTTGTTTAGTAGGAAGAGGCCAATGTATGATCAAGATTGAGTGCATAAATCCGGGTGGGCACACAGATACACAGCTCTCATGTATGAGAAAGCTTCAAGAAATGGCATAGGAGACACGAGTTGGCAATATGTGCCGCTTCACTTGTGCTGTACTGAGTGATCTATGCAACTATATCATCTTGCGAGGCATGCTAACTCATGTTCTTTTCAGGCGTTCCCTTTCTCATCAATCTCCAATGAGGTGGGCCCGTCCGCCTTGAACATTGCCCCCATAGCCATAATATAAACTGTTAGAACTTCCTCACCGGTGTCACTCTGGCCGAACTTGATATCATCTGCATACGTGAGGCGGGGCCTCCAGCGACGGGCATGAGTCGGTGCAGCGCGATGAGAGGGTGCGAGAGATGATACAGCTAGCCTCTCCTCGACGCAGCAGTGGCAACCTCACACCTCGGAGCGTAGGTTGGGTCTTTAACAACTATGCACGGTAGTATTGATTTTGCCCACTCAACCGTAGAACGCCTTTTGGGGGTAATTTCCCACAACTTTGCCGTGCTAGAAAAAGACCCGATCCGCTACACACTGGATCGACTCGTGAGATCCCAGCTTCCCGAACTATTTATCAACTCCTCTACCGCCGCTGGCGCTTCCGCCCCAGCTGTGACTGCTCAAAGCCTCGACGGGCCTAGTACACCTTCTTCTTCTCATCAATGCTGAACTGGCCTGGTCCACTGTTGACCAGGAGCAGGAGACCGCCGACAATAGAGAGGATCTGGAAGAAGTCGTACTTGGCAAAGTCCTTGTGGGGGTGGTGCTCGTGAAGCTGTGAGATTATTGTCAGTACGCCGCTGTCTTTTGGAGACCGAAGGAAAGCCGCATTGAGGTTGGAGCAACTTACAGTCCAGAAGTTGTTCACCAAGACGTTGAAGACACTCAGGATGAACACCAGCAGCGTGGCGCTCCACTTCGCCTTGAATCCCACCACAACCATGACGCATGCGACCAGCCCGATGACGGAGACGAGTACCCTCCAGATGGACCACTGTCCACTGAACACGAAGCCGACAAAGAGGAAGATGAGAAGCACACGACCAGCGAACTGGAAGTACATCTTGCGGTCTTTCTCCTCGATCTGGGGCAGGCCGGCGAAGGCCTTGGTCTTTCGGACCCACGAGTCTGACAGGACCATCAGGAGACCACCCATGACAGACAGGTTGCGCAGGAAGAAGTTGAGGTCGAAGATCAGGCCGTAGCCGAGAGCCTGGGTCACGACAACACCGATGAGACCGGCAACGGCATATTCGGAGTGACGGCGGGCGATGACGAGTACGGAGCAAGCGACCATTGCGAGAACATTGACGATTAGGAACAGATGGGTGAGCCCGTTGGGAACTGTGGCACACAAAGTCAGTAAATTGTTGCCAAATATAGAAACTCCCGGTTCTGGAGGATTGGGCATGCGTACTATGGCGATAGTCGTGCAGGTAGAGAATCTGGTCGCTCCATTGTGTTATTATGCGCAGCGCATCCTCGAGGAACGTCACGACGATGAGGAACCGGCCGATTGCGGGCATGTACCTGTGATGACTTGTTAGCAACCTGTTCACAGCTCCACAGCTGGCCGACAAGTAGCGGCTCGCATTGGCCCTTGTGGGCGCCGGGTGTGGTTGACGTACGGCTTCACTGGCTCGGCAGCAGAATCGAGAAAGTCTTCGATCTTGCTGGTCTGTTGCCTGATGGCGTCCAGAGCGTTGCCACCCTCGGAGGGGCTGTTATTGATTCCGCCATAGCTTGGTGCTCCCATGCCGTAGCCCCCTGCATTTCCTCGCATTGTGGCCATCTCGAAAGGCTCCCGAGTCCCTTTTCTTTTCTACCGTAGAGAAGAGGAAGGAGATGGATCCTCGAGGCAGACCTGCTGGTGCGACGGACGGTCGTGGCCGTGGTCGTGGTACAACCAAAACGGGAGGCGCCACAGCAGACCGTAAGAGGAGCTCGAGGAAAAGGAAAGCCGAATGACGTGTGGACCACAGACAAGACCCAGTCTGGGCTGCGATGTTCGAAGCAAAGGATAAAATAGATGCAGTTTATCAATGAAGGAAACTGATCAGTCCTTGAGTGAATTAGACTGGACTGGACCCTGGCGGCGAGGGAGATAGAAGGACAGAGAGAGAGGCTGTCTCTGACGATGGTGTGTGTGTGGTGAGCTGTCGGGGCGGAGAAGGCAAAAGTAAGTGTTGAAGTCCGAGGCGAGGGTCAGTGGAAGCTGTGGATTAACGACACCTTGTCCTTTCCAATTCAGAGCCGGAGCTTAGCTTGGGATGGCGGGCCGTCAGGGACTAGGCTATCTAGGTCGTCAGTTAGTCGGAACCGTGGGCCCACCAGCAAAACCACTAGCGATCTGTACCTGTAGCTCCCACCCAACACAAGGTGGGGTTTGTGGGCTGTGGGGCCTGCGTGCCTGTGCAACTCTGTACTCTGGAGCTGTTTCCGGCCTCGAGCACCCTCGGTAACATGCCGCCGGCGCCAGCCGGCCAACCAGGTTCTGGGTGAAGAGGCCAGCTCATGGTCAAGACTATCAACATTATCCTACAGGTCAGACTTGGTAGGAGGTACTATCCACTTCACGGACCTAACGGTAACAATCGACTGCCTAAGCACACCATGATACTTCTACGTCTACATATCGGTGTGGGTGTGCATGTTCTTTGCGCTCAGTGTTATTGACAGGACCATATTTTGTGGGACAGGACCCTGGTCACCTCGCCCTGCGTTTCAAGTCGTCACCCTGCAGAGTTCATCCGGGGACTAGGCACTCGGACATTGCGAAGTAGACACCAAGAAGAGAGAAAGGAAAAAGGTCAACAAGTCCACCTTGAATGCGGCAAGTCGCAATTCTCCCCTGTTATCTGCCATTTTCAAACAACATCCGAACAGCCTTCAATCACGGGCCAGTAAAGCCGCCCGAGCATATTGCCACAACATGGCTGCCCTCAGACAAGAGCTCGGCTGCAGATCCCCCCGGTGCCACCTGACATGGACAGCTTACGAAAGGAGAATCTTGCTCCATTCGGTCGAGTCATCGTCCCCAGACACTCCAGAGCGACAGGTCCTCGGTATTACGTCTGAACAGCCTGAGAGGATGCGCCTGACTCGACTATTATACACTACTCACGCCGGGTCCCTAAGGTCGCTGACGGAGGGAAATCTAATGCTGTTAGTGGCATCTCGCGATGTTCGTCAACATTTGAGCCCAATTTGAATCGACCAAAAATTGTCAATGAGATGCCGCATATAGGCTGCTACAACAAAGCCTTGGCAGGTCTCTGTCCGGGTGGGGAGACTGTACGTGGCCATACATCATAAAGCAGCCTTGAAAAACCTGGCGCATCTTTTTGTTGTCCGTTCAACCTACACTGTTCTCTAGCCTACACAGCTGTACCTGGTTTCACTAAGTGTCAAGTATCGGTATGCTGCCAGCAGAACCATGGTAGTTTCGCTGGCGAACCGTAAAGACACAGAGGCGTCGAGTGTCGAGCACAAAATGGACCAATGTACGCCTGACATTGCCCCAAAATCATACAAACACCAAAAGGCTCGCTCATTGATCAGTCTCTTGTGATGTGTTGAGTGGAAGTTGCAAACTAGAACAAGATTCGGATCAAAGAGAAGCATAAAGGTACACAATCTATCTGTGCAAGCAGGAATAGTATTAATGGGACGGTACGCTTAGCTAAGAAAGACAACAGGGGAAGAAGCATGTGGGTAGGACGAATTAATCCCTGATTGTTCGTGACTAATGTCCTGACGGCCAGCAACCAAGTCTACATCAGTATTGAAACAATTGTGCAAGTGTTACCACCTGACTTCTATTCGGCCTAGACTTGATTTCAATGAGTGCAAATTTGGATATATTCACATAGTAGCACCCACTACATGCCTAGTTGTAAATTGCTTAAACCATAGCTCAAGTCAATTATTGTCGTAACCACCCAGAATACACAGAAAAGTTTCATGATGACTATATGTGGTATGCAATAGATTAGATAGTGTCCTGTACTCAGTAATGCAATGTCTCTTGCAGTCCATGTGACACCGATGTAGGTGCCCATTTACAAATCCTCTCAGGTCAATCATGCGTCAAATCACCTCTAATTTGAGAAAATGGTTATGGCATATTTGGCGTACACAAGTGTTTACAGGTAATCATCCTTTAACTCCAGAACCAGAATCACAATCGGTCCAAATAACATCCCATACCACTAGAAATATGCGGCAACCTGCTCCTCGCTCCATTCCCAGAACCTTTGGTTTCCTCCACTTCCGCCCTCGGCTTCTGATCTAGTTGCAAACACCATGTCTTCGCGGATAGGATAGATGCGGCCGAATGGAACAACTGCAGGTAACAAGGACAGTCAGGAATCTATTTCGCAGATTTTGAGCGATCGCAAAGACGGCTAGATTGGAAGGGAGAGAATATGAATGCAGTTTGATGAAGACCCACCCCAACAGCCAGTGTTAGATATGTTAACGTCGGGAGACAACCCCGCGTAGAGCTCAGTGTACGCCCCGTTGATCGGCGGGTACATGAAGAGCCTCTCCGCGATGCGGAAGAAGAAGCCCTGGTCGCGGTAGAGGTCCGACTGGAGGTTCCCTGGGTTTACCGGGATACTGATAACGCCGTCCGCCTGGTGCCGCCGCGCGTACTCGGTCGCGTGCGCCCAGTTGGCGATCTTGCTGGACCAGTACCGTTGCATCCCGCTCTGGGACTCCTGAGCCGCAGGGCTGAGCGTCTCGGGCCTAATGCCGATCCTCTCCTCCGCGAACATCTCCGCCGCCGACGACGATGTCCAGACGACGCGCACCGTGCTGGCGGGCTCCGAGCGGGCTGTTGACGTGAGGATCGGGGTCAGGAGCCGTGAGAGGAGGAACGTGCCGAGGGCGTTCACCCCAGTGTGAAGCTCGTGGCCCTGGGGCGTGAGTGCCATCTCCTTCGCGCCCGAAAGAACTCCGGCGTTGTTGAACAAGACGTGCAGCTTGGTCTCGGATTCCAGGAATTGCTGCACTGTCTGCTTTATCGTGCTCAGATCGGCGAGATCCAGCCTGATGTAGTGCAGGGAGCCAGTGGACTTTGGGACAGCCTTCTGAATATCTGCAATCGCAACTTGTGTCTTGTCTTCTGAACGGGCTAACATGTAGATTGTGCCATTCTTTGCGTAGAGCAGACGGGTTAGTTCTTTCCCAGTACCTGTGTTGGCGCCCGTGACGATATATATTTTGCCGTTGAGGTCTGGTAGTTCCTTTTCAGTGAACTTGGGTTTTGGTGGGAATGCCTGGGTCAAAGTGCTCTTCAGTGTCGGCCTGGGCGCCATCCTGATGTCTGGCCACGAGCAGGTAGATGCGGCAGTGTGCAGGTGATGTGAATATAAACGACGAAAAGAGGTATAGTTAATATAGTGCAAACACTCTGAGGACGGTCGAAAGAAATCAAGCAAGACAGTTTCCGAAATCGACAAATCCAAGGCTCAGTGAGTAACATGGCATACAGCTAGGACTTCTAGAACTCATATAACAACAACGCAGCTTCATCTTTCAGGCATCAGGCGTCACTGTGTATTGGACTTGGCTGACATCGGGGGACCAACAGTGTCCGAGCCTGCGGTTGAGGTCACCGGGCTCGGTTATCAGCCGCACCATGAGATGTTATCAATATGCACGTTGCAACCAACACGCAGCATCCCAAGTGGAATAATCGGTGATAATGTTATTGGCCCCCTAAGTCCGAACGTCGTGCAGGAAATATTTGGGAGCGGAGGTGACTTTCTTTCCGGCTGCTCTCACGTGCTTATATGCTCGATTGCTGGAAAATGGTGGTGCCCATTGGGGCGTGGCTCGGATACTTGTGAGCACAGCCAGGCGAAGCCAAGGACTACACGTGCATGAAGACAGAGATATTTCGGTTGGCCATTGGAGACAGCGCTTGAAGGATGTCACCCTTCCCACGCCGAGCACTGATGGCTCGTCAACCTCCCGCGTGAAGTTAACCGAGATATGCAGGCGCAAAATTCCACTTCCAGAGACTGGAGCAAAGAGGCCTTAGCATCCTGCAGCTATCGAGGCTGCGCGCTCCCGTTGAATAATCGTTGGTGAGGCAGGTCTCCAGAACAGAGGTATTGATTGCCGCATGGCCTTATAGAGACAAATGGGTCTTTGATCATCTCTATATTCCTTAATAGTCCTCCACATGGCCATGCGAGTAACATTTGCGTTATTTCTGCATGCTCATGCATTGGCTGTCTTCGACGCCAGTGGCCCATTATTACAGAAGCGTTGCGATCAATTCAGTCAAGGTTGCTCCAGGAGCCATCAAGGGCCCTGGAAGGAATCCGAGCAACGCCACATGTGATACATCACCGCCTACATTTTTTACGCCGCAAAGGATTTCAGGATGCAAGAACCTGGACTTATCGGAGTTTAAGTGCGCTTATGCGTAATTACGGCATCTTTGCAGCCAAAGGACCTCTTGATATTAGTGTCTACAATTCAGGGGAACATAATCCAAGACAGACAGACAGACAAAGGAATGCCAGCACCTTCATGATCAGTGCTTGCACAAATGACGTACCGACGGATTCCTGCAGCCTCGTTCCGTTCCGAGTAGCGGGGAGGAAACAGACCGTAAACACCGGCTCGTTGCCTACTTATGAAAGGACGGAAACCCTTCGCAGGTAAGGCTCGGATATCTGCATATCAGATTATTGCTTGAGTGCCCACAACCACCAGACTATCGGACAAATTCACCCACATTTAATAATGCCGTCTCCAACTCAGCTTCCGAAGAGACAATTCGGCAAGGATGGGCCGCAGGTACCGAGGCTGGGCTTTGGGCTGATGGGCCTCAGTGCCGCATATGGTGCGGTGCCGTGAGTCCTACCAACTTCGACTGCATGGCTCAAATTTGTGGTCACTAACCAAGCCTCACAGACCTGATGAGGAGCGCTTCAAGATCTTGGACCGGGCCTGGGAGATGGGCGCAACGTTCTGGGATACCGCCCAAGAATACGGGGACAGCGAGGTCCTCATTGGCAAGTGGCTCGCGAAGCATCCCGAGCGTCGCCAGGACATTTTCCTGGGCACCAAGTTCGGGATTGCGTGGAACATCAACGATGGCAAGGTCGAGATGCGTCTAGACACCAGCCCCGAGAACTGCCGCAAGACCTGCGGAGAAGCCCTCCAGAAGCTCGGCGTGGACTACATCGACATCTTCTATATTCACCGTTTCGATGAAAAGACCCCAGTTGAGAAGACTATGGAGGCTCTGCTGGACTTGAAGAAGTAACATCCCATCTCATTCACTGAATTGAATTCCCGTTCTTCAATTCTGTTCTAACTAGGCGCCATCATACAGACAAGGGAAGATCAAGCATATCGGATTTTGCGAATGTTCTTCACAGACTCTTCGCCGCGGTTTGGCCATGGGCCCCATAGCAGCTGTTCAGATTGAATACAACCCTTGGACGCTTGATATCGAGGGCAAAGTGGGCACGCACCTGCTGGCGACCTGCCGCGAGCTCGGAGTCGCTGTGGTGACCTTCAGCCCCCTGGGGCGTGGATTTCTCACGGGAAGGTTCGCTGTGACCCACCATAGACATCAATGTTTAGACCCATACACGCTTACTGACGCTTGCTTCGTGTCAGGTACAAATCACTGGACGACTTTGAAGCGCACGATGCCCGTCGGATGCTCCCGCGTTTCAACGCGGAGAACTTCCCCAAGAATCTCGAGCTCCTAAAGATCTTCGAGGATCTCGCAGCCAAGAAAGGTACCACCCCGGCGCAGGTGGTTCTAGCTTGGATTCTGGCACAAGGGCCGGAATTCTTCCCTATCCCAGGTACCAAGAACTTGAAGTACCTGGAGCAAAATCTGGGGGCGCTCAAGGTTGAGGTCACGCCTGAGGATGATGCTCAAATTAGAGAGACAATCGAGTCGATGGGTGGAGCCGCCGGTGGACGACTCCCAGCGGGCGTTCCAGGCTGCTTCGCTGATACACCACAGTTGTAGATGATGTGTGGCCAATCAGTTAGAGTATCAACCACAAGATGAAAGTAATGATCTGATTTGTTTGGTATCGCTATAGATGAGGTGGAAAATCCCTACTAGCATGCCTTCCACGCTGATGACACCTGATATCGAATCCGCGTGACCACATTTGGTACTCAAGACTGCCATTTCAGTGAGAATGAAGGGAACCCGGTGGGGACTCCTTCGTAATAAGTGTACAACTTCGACGAAAAAGTCTTAGTCACACATTAGATATCAAGGCTCCTCACTTATCAGTGCTTTGTAGTTCCGTAAGACTCGCTATAATGGTCGCTGCAATCTGGCTGTCTAACTTACCATTATAATGATCAGGTACCTACAGTACATATCTAGTATACATTACTAGTATACATTTATCACTATTTGCTAGCTTCTTTACTAAATGACTGTCCATTGGTCCATTTTGATCACTTCCTCCAGTTTACCATTTAGGATCTGAGGCCATGCCTGTAATCATTTCAAGACCAGTCAAGAAATGTCCAAGACGGCCCCTGGTTGAAAGGATTTCACGGACCCAAAATGCTTCCACCCTACAAACTAAAATCTGCCAGCTGTCACAAAAGCCTCGTTGCTATGTTGTAGGTGGCAGTGCGGCTTGTTTCCTCCCGAACCAGAGCCACTCTATAATATAAGGCAGTATTGGTGAGTAGGTCGTTTACCAGATGAGCCAAAGATAATTGGGGAACAAACCTCCACATTAACATCTGTCTTTACAACAATGCGTCCCATGGCTGGTGGCGGAAAGACCGGTCCTGTTATGCTGTCCGCCAAATAGTTGTGAGTGATCCACTGTGGCCCGCGCAAGATAACATCGTAAGAGTTCTTGTTGCGGACAACAAGATCCTTCAATCGAATTTCGCTTCCCTCTCGGACACTCTCCTCAGGCCGCGTCTGATCATCGAATGTCTCGTCGATATCCGTGATGTGGTTCAGACTGCCGAACTGGTTGGAACCACCCTGCGCGCTTTTGCTTCGCCAGTTTCGCGGGCGACCAAACTTATTGTCGGCACTTGGCCCACTGCTGTTCCCGTAGGACGGATATCCAGAACTGGCGCCAGACACTTTCTTGTATGCTTTGATTAGCTGAGGCCCGATTACTGGCAGACAGGCGCACACAACCGCGGCGGTCTCGATGGCGGCGGTGAGAATGAGGAAGATAGCGACGCCCCCTGCCAGAGAATTGGAGTCAGCCACACCACCAATGTCGTCTCTTGACGAGTCTCAGGGCTGATTACTCACAGCTTGGATCCGTCTTGTCGTCAGTGTCGAGGAGGAGATCCAGTATCCGCCCGAGCTCCAGCATACAGGCGATCGCACCGACCCCAAAGACTGCCAGTAAACCATACTTCCTTTTCCTGCTGACCCTCAACGTGGAAATGGACCAGATTGGCAGTACCATAAGCCCCACGTCAGACACGAGACTGAACACCACAGGAAGCGCAACATTGACCACATTTGTGGCATTGCACTGTCCTGTGATTCCTCCAGGTACCGGTTTCTTGAACCTCGCATAATACTGTATAAAGTACCATTGCACGGGGTTGCATTGGAAGAGGTAGAATCCGGTTGCACCTATCCACCACAGAATGATATACACCAGGTTCACCCACCAGAAAATGCGCATTGATTCTCCAAGCTATTGAAACAGGTCAGAAAAAGATTACACACACCATGATGCTTTCGGCAAAGTCGTCATTTAAGAAGGTTGTATACGGCACTTTTAGTGGATAGACAACTTACAATGGTTACCAAGAAAAGCCTCTTATAGAAGAATAGCAGGGTCATCTTGATGCAGAGAAAGAAGCTGCCCATCAAGACCATAGTGATCCAGACATGCTTGTTTTGTCGCAGGAGCAGTCAGCCGAATTCCGTACAACAAAAGCTGCCTTGAGGATCAAACAGGTGTTGAGAAGATTTTTAATTTACCCTGAAAGTGTGCGAGAGGTTCGTCGGATATGCCGGATCTCTTGAGTTTACACTGAATGTATGTAGGCCCAGACCGTAATGAGTTGCTACCATGAGGTTTGCTATCACTGCATTTACAAATATCTAGTTTATTATTAGGTCGAAAGTCCAGCATCTTTGATGGGAACTCGAGAATGATTTGCTCACTCCGCTAAGAATGATCTGGCCGTGGCCATCAACTGTCAGCATCTCCTCCCTACAAGTCAAGGCAGACGAAGGAGGGTGAGAATCCCATGGTAGAATTCATGTGAAACTGAAGCGCAAACAGGACTGATGAAATCACATACAAATATATCCTCGGCAGTGACCTTCTTTCGATTCAGATTTGTACCCCACTTGATCCAGATCCTTGCGAAGATAGCAAGATTGTTGATGATTATGAAAGCGATGAGTGATGCCCAGAGCGCTGGCTGCCTTGTATCATGGTCAAAAGGCTCCTGCTCTGGAGTAAGTTGATAAGTGGACATTTCCGACAAAGCCCCGACATGCTCCTAGCAGAGCTCGCCGAGGAACAATCAGATCTAGAGATAGAAGCTGTGGAGAATCCCTATAAAGTTAGAAGAAGCGAGGAGATGGGGAAAGCGACGAATAAACAGATCTCTATGGTGAGGACATTAACATCGGAACAGTCTTCAGATAGCGAAAGTACCAGGTCGTAAGATATGACCGATCATTTTGGCAGGTAGGCAACCAAATGTAGGCTCTTACGCCCTTCAAGAACCGCCCTCCCCATCATCCTCCGCCACCGCGTGGGTTGCACAGCGTACTAGATCGGTATGGTCTCACAGCATGGAAAGGTGACCATTTGCGAGGCTACGAGCCTTGGGGGCTAGAGTTACAACGACCTTGGAAGCATCCGAACACATACATAGGATGTTCGAGGTAACTTCAGAGGGCTGCATGACTGCAGAAACCTTTTAATCAGACTTCGACCGTCAAATGCTGTGGGCGGCCCACATTGCATTGGATGCAACCGCAGGTGGACAAGCATTGGCAATTGCTTGATCTTTCGCCAGGGAGGGTGGTCAGATACCAGATGCACCCTTCAATCCCACGAACCTAGTTGGGCGAATAGTCATGTCGCTGTAGCGCGCCTTGAACTCAATCAAGCCAATCCGATGGGGCAGTCCGTCACACGACATGATAGAGTCAGCGCAGCCCATCATTGAAGCAAAGACCGGGATTCATCATGGACGCAAATGATTGGTAACAACTTGTTGGGAGCCAGCTGCCGTAAGCTGTATATTTTCTGGGTCGCAGCATCAAATGGGTACATGTCCCGGGGTTAGTTATGGTCTTTCCCTGAGTTCCTACATGTCATACTACCTTTCGGTCCCCGGATGGACCGGTTAAGGAATGTGATACCCAACGGGTGATATTCTGTGTAGCACCAAAGGACGCACCGGCGTCCCCTCATTCGTTCTCTTTGCCCGACTGCGGATCATCAACAGAGCCAAAGTGGCCAGCTTCACATGGCTTGCGAGTTGATCGGCATCCATTCGGAGCCAGGAACGCGAGCAGGCAAGGGAGGGGAAGTAGGCCTATTTTTACTTCAACCTCAGACTCCCGCTTTTACACCTCAGCTTGGAGAGGGTAAATTATAATCATTCGTCTCTTTACCTCGATACCTTTTAGGCGTCTGAGTCGGGAATCTTGGCTGCTTACCATCCCCACCTTCGCCCGTCCACGCTGAAAGCTGAAGGGCGTCATGTCCCAGATTACGACTCCGGACTCACCAAAGTCAGAGACATACACACCTGCTTCGTCACAGCCTATCGAGTCACAAGATGGCCACGACCAAAGCAATGCGGTATACTATACACCGCAGCAGGAAGCGCGCGTTGTCCGCAAACTAGATCTCAACCTAATGACACTGTTCTTTTTCCTATGTGAGTGCAACGCGCTTCCAGCCCTTTCCCGCCCCCACCGCAGCACTCCGGGAGCTGACTGTAACACCTCCCAAGACATGCTGGCCTTTCTTGATAGGTCAAACATCGGAAATGCAAAGATTGCAGGCATGCAAAAGGAATTCCGCATCGATAGTGACGGATACCAATGGTTGCTTAACATCTTCTACATCGCCTACGTCGTCGGCGACCCTGCAGTCATATTATGGAAGCTGTTCCCTCCACACTTGGTCGGTGCAGTCGTGGTCCTTGGCTGGGGGCTTATGGCCACCGTACAGGCAGGCACTCATTCATGGAGTGGTTTGATGGCCTTGAGGTTTCTTCTGGGGGCCTTTGAAGCGGCTTACGCGTAAGCCAAGTCATTTCACCGTCCACCTCGTGCAGTGTTACAAAGTTCGCAACTAACACGTGTGATCCTCCACCAGGCCCGGTATCATCTATCTCTTGTCCTTTTTCTACCTGCGTCATGAAATCGGATTTAGATGCGGCATCTTCGCCTCGGCAGCTCCGCTGGCCTCTACTTTCGCCGGTGCTCTGGCCTACGGCATCACTAGCGGCCACGCACACCTTGCCAACTGGCGGCTGCTGTTCCTCGTCGAAGGCCTTCCGACAGTCGCGATGGCGGCCGTGGCCTTCTTCTTCATCCCGGACTCACCAGAAAAGGCCAGGTTCCTGACAGCCGACGAAAAGGATATTACACGGTCAAGAGCGGTACGACAGGTCGGCACAAATCCAGACTCGAGGGTTGGGGAGTTCAACATCAAGGACATCGGGCCTGCCCTCATTGACGTCAAGGTCTGGCTGTGCGGTTTGATGTACTTCTGCGGCAATGTCTCCTACTCGAGCCTGCCAGTCTTCCTCCCGACAATCCTCGAGGACATGGGTTACACTGCCATCAATGCACAGGGTCTTTCCGCTCCCCCTTCCTTCGCAGCCTTCTTATTCGCCCTCATCACAACTTGGGTCGCAGACAAGACTCAGCAGCGCTGCTTTGTTGTCTTCTGTACCTCTGTGGTAGGAGGAATCGGCTACATCATTCTCGCCACCGTAAATACCGTCGGGGTTCGCTATTTTGCTACCTTTCTGGCCTCAGCAGGAGTCTTCGCAACTATTCCCAACATCCTTCCGCTAACGCTCAGTAAGTAATTCGCACATATCTCAACAGATGGTACCTCAGCAGGCTGACCAACCAAAATCAGACAACCAGGGCAGTGACAGCCGCCGCGGAATATCCATCGTGATGATCAACCTCATCGGCCAGTGTGGGCCCTTCCTGGGAACGACCAGATTTCCCTCCAGTCAGGCACCGAGATACGTCAAGGGTATGAGCATCTGCGCAGCATTTATGTTCTTCTCGGCCCTGTTGGCTCTGGCACAGCGTCTTCTGCTGGCGTGGGAGAACAAGAAGCTCGACCGGAAATACGGATCTGCTGAGAAAGAAAGCGTAGGGGCGGGAGAGGGTATTATGGTGGAGAACTACGGGCCTAATTTTCGATATGTACTCTGACATGGAGGTATTGCGAAAAAGCTATTTGTTTTTATTTAATATGTCTCAATGAAAGCCTAGCGGAAACAATTTGCTCAACTGGAACGCCCCAAGATAACATATAACCAGGTAAATACCGAAGGTCTTCTAGATAATCCTTCGCCCTGATCGATTCACGTTATCGGCCGGCTTACTCAACACGCATAGATTTCACGAACTCACTGTGGCTTCCTGGACGTGGCTGAGCGACTCGTGGTACTTGATAGAATCTCGAAGTTGTGATGTTTTCCGGCCCGAGAAGTTGCCCTTCAGTCGTCGACCAGATGCGCCGACTGAGTTCGCCGCCGCGGGCACCGTATATGCTCGTGTCTAGGTATCGAGCATGGGAAGACTACCAGTCACTCGGTGAGAGGTATCAGGTCTAATGGTGGTCCCAAAAGTCCTGGATATGTACAAGTCTTTGCACGCTCGATCAGGTCTGTAACGCTCGGTGTGGTGGCGAGCTTTATTTTAACGGGCAATCGAGATCAAATTCAACGTCTACCCTTGTAACCCCGGATTGCACGGAATTCCATCGTTGAGTGCCTTGACTACTACCTTTTCCCATCTTGACGGGCCAGCTGCTCGCTTGAATTACCTCCATACAACTCTCCGAGGTACTCGTCGAACTCCGCCACAGGTTGGAGAACGTCCCCACGCAACATTTCATAATTGAGCAGGCAATTTCCCCCGTTGGGCTGTTGTCGTTTCCACTTGACAAATTGCCGCCCGGTCGTGATGATGTTGCGGATTTCCCTTCCATTCATCTCCCCTTTGGCGAGGTCCGGTATGTGGTCCTTGAGATCAGCAAAGTCAACATCGTCCTCCTCCAGGGTCTCAAGGCGTCGTATGAAGTTCTTCCAGATCTCAGTACGCTGGTCTCTATCCAGGGGCTTGTATCGAATGGCCAGCTGAATGCGCGACTTGAAGGCCTCATCAAAATGTCCCACCCGATTGCTCGTTAGTATAAGGATACCGTCGTAGTACTCCAGTGCCCGAAGGAAGATTGAAACTAGGGCGTTTCGTTGGAGATTCTCGAAGCTGCGCTCCTCTAGGAACACATCGGCTTCATCGAGAAGTACAACACACTTCCAGGTTTTCCCGATATGAAAGACAGACTCAAGATAATTCTCAACGTGTTCCGGATTAGTCCCAATATCGCCGCAGGTAACAGGGTAAAGTGGTCTCCTGGCAACCTCTGCCACACTTTCCGCCGTTAGTGTCTTCCTAGTACCCGGTCCCCCGTGCAGCAGCATAACCAGCCCATTCCCCTTCCCACTAATCAGATCTGTTGACTTCTCCGCATCAATCTGGTTGCTGATGAGAGCCTGGATCAATTGCTTAGTTTTCTCTTTAATCACCAGGCTCTTAAACGCCTCATCGTTCCAAACCACATCGCCAATCCTATCAACTTGGAGATCCACCCATTTCTTGCTCTTGAGGTTGAAGGCCTTTATGGTAGGCGGCACAAGGTAAATGAAATCACGGTAATTGTCGTTGTTCGGAGGCTCACCCTGTTCCATTAAAGTGGGCTCGAGTTCTTCAGCATCGCCCCCGACTGGGTAAGACTTATGCAGTTCGCGGTGCATCTCCATGTCGATCATATACCGGTCATCGCTGGATGAATGGTATTCACGGCCTTCATCTTCGTGGTAAGAAACAAGGCATCTCTTGCGACATTTCCAGAACCGGTACCCCCTGCATCGAAGTGTCTGTAGTAAACTCGGATCCATGAGTCTCAGTGGTCGAACACTCAAATCTGCGATGTCGATTTCCAGCGCATCGTTGCTTGTGACTTGCAGACCTAACTGAGTGTTGCGTTTTTTGAACGCTTTGTCAAAATCCCAGTGAGAAACTTCAATCTTGTAGATTTTCTTTGCTGGACCTCTAGGTGATTTCGGATGGGTGCTGTGCATATTCTCGTGATCTGTTTCACTGAGCCATGACGTGCATGAAAAGCCTCTTGCGTTTTGATGCTTTCCACGCACCAAAACGTCACCAGGTTTGAACAAGTACCCGATGTATTCAGACGTGATTTTACGTCTCTTGATCATGTCGTCGACTATTGCCCACTCCTGACTGTACTGCGGTGTGATATAATCCAAGAGCAATTGGAATTGATCCCGTTGTGGTTGTTGCAGGGTTGCCAAGAAGCCCTTCAATGCATGTCCTTGATTGTGGTAGACATGGACATAGGGGGCCCAAAGCGTAACAGTGGCCTCCTTATACTCTGTTGTGAAGCCACAGAGGTGTTTCAGAAAGCGAGAAATGGCATTTGCAAGCTCTTTTGTGACCGGGGCGAGATACTCTCGGGAGTGCTTCGGTTTCTGTGCTTCCTTAAAGTCGTCATCTGTGATATCTTCGTCTTTCGAAAGTGAAGGCTTGTACTCTCGGTACACAATGAAGCTGACTTCTGGATACTTTGCAAGATATATGTTGAGATCAACAAGGGGAAGGTTTCCGGCTATGATTCTTGTCGAGGACCCTTCATGTCGTAGCCATTGCGGGTGGTCAAAATACATTCGACAATCCTGATCGTTGACACGGTGAATGATTTGGTGTCTGTATGGATTCTGGGACCTTGAATGGCTTTGGAGGTCCGCGATATAGGACTGCAGAGTCTCTAAGCTCGTCGCTGCCTCTGCCGGAATACCCAGTGCACTCGCAATGACGACCATCGATTCGTCAGAGTCGGCCGGACCTCCAGGTCCGGCAGTGCTCTGCGAAAGTATTTCGGCTGATTCTCCGTCGTTTTCTTGTTGGATCATCATGCGCCTCTTCTTATTGGGATGTTCCCACATGTTAGCGGACTGTTGAGCGGCCGCGTCGGTCTCCGCACCATCACGCTCGCGATCCCTAGGCGCCATCGGACCGGAACCCGGAGCAGGTCGGAAACTCGGTTGTGGTTGGACGAGATGGTGATGAATCTGATGTGCGTTACTTGTCATCTGGTTCGTAAAAGCCTGCGGCGCCCTTGACAAGCGCTATGGATATTAACGCGTTAACACCTGAGCCGCCGGACATCCCACAAAGGAAGCACTTACCCCTTGTTCCAAATTAGCAGCATACGTTTTTACTGTTTTCTGCTGAACGGCTTGCGACTGTTTCTGGAACATATCGAATTGACCTGGCGCTAACGATGCTGGGTCTATCCCACTTCGCAAGAGCAGCTGTATCGCGCTATGACTGGAGTCGCCGGAGGGGGGCTTCTGTTTTTGACGAACTATATGGGGCACAAGCGCATTCAACAGATGGCGTGCAGCATCTCGCTTAAATTCGCTACCGTGACTCCTGTCATCAGAAATAGTTGTAGTTGTAGGACGTTCCCGGCGTTGAGGAGATACAATAGTTGTGGTCTCGGGAAGTTCTAGGGTTTGAGGATAGCCAATTGTAGTCGTAGGACGTTCCGGGAGTTGAGGCACAGTCTCTCCAACCCAATCCTGATCGTCTTCTGTCAGTTCGCCTTCCTCTAGCTCTTCATGTTCTTTTGTCTCTTCACTGCCTTCTGCCTGACTGTCTGACAGCTCGTTGTCGTTTGTCAAGCCCCTGTTGCCTGTTTGAAACGTTCTGTTGGTCTGGTTGTCCCTGGCTGAAAGGCTGACGGTGTCTTCTTGGTTGCTCTGAGGATGCCTACTATATTCCTGACGTGACGCAACCTCCTGGAACATCTCCTGTGGTTCTTGAAATGATGGCTGTTTGCGCCCTCGGAACTCAACAGGACGGCGCCGGCGAATCGGCGGCAAGCAATAAGAATGAGAAGGTATGGATTTCAGGAGAGAGGAAACAAAGAGAAACAGACAGAGACTGGGCATTACTGGGAACAGCTCGATTGTCTGCGGGGTTGACGGAGTCCTTGTCTGGTTGGCAACCCCCTCCCCTGGGCTTAGGTCATGTGCGATGTGCATCTCAAGTCACACCAGCCACAGTATCAAAAGCAGTCAGATGGCGGAAACAGGAGGGCAGTGCCTGTCCGCAGCTGCTGCACCACAAAAGAACGCCCTGTAACTTGACCGAAGCTCGAGAACGAGGCTATGAGGTCGTAAGGTACCTTCAAATAAGATCATTACTTTCTCAGTCGAATGACCTGCTACCCTTGACTACATTTTCTTCTGATCCTTATTCCTGAAATGTCTTTGAGACCTTCGGCAGGTCAATTCCGCTCCTGGTACAGCGGAGTCGATGGAGTAGATAAGTATGACTCTCAGACATCCCATTGTGACGCTTTCGCGCACCGAGTTCTGATGCTTCACCGCACTGGCAGGCCTCAACTTGTCCATGAAGTTTTCAACGATGCTCTGTCAGCTTTCTCGCACGAATTTCCCCCAGAGAAAAGGAAACCGGGTTGGATATTAGACCGCGGATATGGCAACATTGAGGAAGTTCTGGCAGCCGTTGCGGATGCTCGAGGCCATTACGAGAGGCACAAGGGAGAATCGGCAACGCGAGATGCTCTTGTCAATCTCACCGAGAAGATACACTATTACAGTGGCATTATGGACGTCATGGTTCAACACCACCCAGAGTATGCATCTCTGGCATGGGGCGCGATGAAACTGCTCTTCGTTGTAAGCTCGAACTCTCGTTAACCTGCTTGATGAGAGTGTCAGAGTTCTCAAGTCGAATGCATTCTGACTTGAGTGAAATGGTGACTAGGGTGTTGTCAATCATCAACATGTCGTTACTCGCCTTGCTTCGGGTCTCAACCAAATCGCTGATATACTGCCTCGAGCGGAGCTGC
The DNA here is from genome assembly GCA_014872995.1 of Diaporthe citrichinensis. Taxonomy (NCBI): domain Eukaryota; kingdom Fungi; phylum Ascomycota; class Sordariomycetes; order Diaporthales; family Diaporthaceae; genus Diaporthe; species Diaporthe citrichinensis. Next base: position 66,828 of record JADAZR010000010.1, on the reverse strand, counting down.
TCCTGCAGCTGTATCCGACCAGCCAGGGCAAGCAAGTCATTGTGGCCATATACACCCACATTCTCAAATTTCTGCTGCAAGCTCTGGACTGGTACCGAGAGGGCAAGCTGAAGCATATATTGCACTCCATCACGAGGCCTGCGGAACTCGAATACGATGACCTTCTCAAAAAGATCGCATCATTGTCCGGCAGCTTGACGGAGATAGCTTTAGCAAGCAGCCACGCTGAACAGCGAGATATGCATACCAGGCAGAAGGATATGTATACCGAGCAGAATCACATGAACGCAGCGCTACAGCAACAAACGCGGCTCCAAAAACACCTTCAAATTGGCATGGACCAGCTGACGAAGCTCGTTCTGCAAATGAAGGAATCCATGGCCAGCGAGCAAGTTGTCAACGCCTCTGCCCGGGTAGAGCTCCGCCAGCAGCTATCACAGATGCAGCTTGTCCAATTCTTGGAACAGATCAAGGCAAATGTACTGGCTGATCCCATGAAGGCTTTCCAGTCAGCGTTATTTCTTTGCAGAAGGAGCCGCAAACGATCTTCGCGTAAGATCCCCCCAGTCTGGTTAAACACAAAAGTCCAGAAGTGGAATAGCAGCCAGCAGTCATCTCTCATCATCGTCAAGGGAACGTGGCAGCTACGATCGCATGTGCAGGACTTCTGCACCGAGTCCATTGCTTCGCTTCGAGATGCAAATGTTCCAGTCTTGTGGGCGTTAAATAGCATGGTTGCTCAAGGTGGCACAAACGCCGGGCATCAGGTTTCCACCATCGACCTCCTCAAGTATCTCATTATTCAAGCCGTCTCGATCAACAGGACCATCCACACTGACGCAGCCCTGACACCCTGGCTTAGCTCATACTCCAGTGCGAAGACAGAAGAGGACTGGATGAACCTTCTCATGTGGGTGCTACAGGGCATTCCAAAGGTGTACATTGTGCTTGATATAGAAGTGTTGAGCCGATCGCTGTGCAGCCTGACTGAGAATTTCTGGCCGTCAGCATTCCTTAGGGGTTTCTCTGAACTATCGGCCCGTAATATCAGGACTGTTATCAAAGTGGTTCTGGTCAGTTACGGGTCAGCCCTTTTCGACAAACACCTGGATAGTCAGTTACAGGAACTCGTTGTCCCCGTGGCTAATGCGCGACAGTCTCGGGCCTCAGCCAGAGTAACATATCCCAGGGGCGGCATCTATACACGTGGGAAGACTATCGGAGGATCAAGAAGGAGAGGTTTTGACGGAAGATTGGCGTAGCTCCAGGTCCGATCTAATTGTTGATATACTGGGTAATAGTGACACAACACTGGTTTGCAGAAGATTGAATAGTTACTGTCTAAAGCCTTGCATAGCGAATTTGACTATAATTGCCTACAACCTACATTGTCTCTTGTCCCACTAGGACAATCATTGTCGTTCCAGCTTAGTAGAGGAACTCAAAAAATACAAATAGTCTATAGCAGATATGCTGTTTCGTACTAATAGTTCAATGTCTGGATTCAAGCCTCTAGGGAGAACTTTACCCAAGCAAATTACTCCAATACAAAATACAAAACTTTTGGCTGCCCTTGCTCTTCTCAATAATTATTCCTTTCCTCAGCCTAGCCCTTCACCCATGTCGATCAGCGTTATCAGCTGGATAGCTCAACATATACAGGTCTTCAGTTTTTACTGTAGTTTCCTGGACGCGGAAGAGGGAGTCATGGTACTTGAGATTATCTCGATCTTGTGCTTTTCTCTGGTCCCAGAAGTTGCCCTTTTTGCCGCCCCAGCCGTAATGATAATACGGATCCCACTTCGACAACACCTAGGTCGCTGTCAGTGGAAGATCTACGGCATTCGAGACTAATTGTGTACATAATTTGTTCACACGGTAGCTCATTGGCCGGCTAATTATTAATTTGATTGACCTCAAAAAATCTCGTTCGTTCCACAGAAGGCCAGTCTCGGGCGCCATATAAGATGTGATCAGTGGATCCAGGAGAAGCCCCCGGCAGCCTTGTTTCCTCGGCTGGAGCGGTCGTGAAAGCACAATGACCAAATCCACTGATTGATTTGACGACAGCCCATCTCACTGGTAGGGCGTAGCCATCTTGTCGATCTCGAGGGTGCGCATGGCATGCAGCGCTGATCGCCATGCTGTTTGTCGATACCATCCTCATTGTGCCGTCATACCTGCGAAAACTGATTCCTATGAGGACAATGACACCCAGCAGTGCTATGAGGATAGCTAAAGACATTTTGTACGTGTTAGTTCCAATTTGCAAGTCACCGGCCTCCTAGGAAAGGACGGACAGTGTCTTACAGGTGAAGGTTGCGATTGGACTGTAGGCGCAAGCTGAGAACGAATTTGTTGGATCCGGCGACCCATCCGCTTTCACACTGGTTATCTTTGCCAGAAACAAGCTCTCGGATATAGTCCAGTGCAGAACGGAGGACGTAACGTATAGCGGAATACCGTAACGGAGCGGCAAGGATATAAAATAGCTTCCCCGTTGTATGCCAATGGGCTCCGAGACCCGCAATGGCTTCCTTTTGTGCTCTTGGCACATGTTGCTGAACTCCAGCTGTACTAGGAATGTGCTCAGCAGAGTGTTGGAAAGCATATATAGAGTAGAAAGTAGGAACTGCGGCAAATTGGCCAAGAGCACGTTTGAGCAAAGACCCGCTGCGTTCCTTTGCGGGAGGCTGACGACCAAGAACGTGAAAGGCTGGAGTTTGCCAAATCCCCACGAACAAAAGGCGGACATGCTGATTGGAAGTCTTCGACGGCGCAGACTGGCAAAGGACTGAATGAACAAAAAGATCGCGACAGAAATGACTGCCACTGACCTGCGAATCCAGTCAGAACAGACGAGGTATGCCGGGTTCAGCATTGAGCTGGCCACTTACAGGGTAACGAAAGGCACCCAAAGTCCCAACCCCACAGCCTGCGCCCACCGCTTCCGGTCACGGGTCCAAGGGCGTGGCTCGTCATCGACTTTTGGACGCGTTTTCACCAGGCGGTCCTTCCAGCGCCTTTGGCTTAGAAATTCGTTTTTGGTAGCAAGACATATATCTTGTGTCGTGCGCTCCGGCTTCCTCATGAAAGAGCTGATTGCATCTCCAAGCGTGTAGAGCACTTCTTTTTGCGAGTCCTCTCTTGCCTTGTCTTGCCATTTTCTAAGGACCCATACGCAAATCATCACAGCGACTTTGATGAAGTTGAAGCAACACACAATCCACATGATCCATGGTGAGTATTCAAACCGGCAAAGGTTCGAGGATCGAGGGGGCTGCTGGACCAGACAGTGGTCGACTTCGTAATGTGGTTTCCCAATGAACCAGGTTGCCACAGGGCCCGCAGGGGGTTGCAGAATCCAGCGCGCGGTGCCATTTTCCAATGCCCACATGTTCTTGGCCCAATCATCCCACCGGGGCACAATGCCGACGTATAATAGTAGACTTTGTGCTGACGTGGCCTGTAGAGATTCGTTTCTAACATAGACCAGGACATTCCCCTGAGGGACAAAGTAGTCGTTGTATATCTGGAAGCATTCCGAGATGTTCTTGCGCAAGTATTTGCCCGCAGCGGTGGCACTTTGCATATCTGCGATGATAGCGGCGTAATCCCAATCCGGGTTGACACGACTTTCATCCCAACCAGGATCTTGTTTGCGATGACTTTCAGCCGTGTCAAGGCTCCACGTGGTGTCATTTAGGAACGAGTCTTTGACAACTGCGACTGTGTAGCTGAAGGACACAAGGGACTGGAATACCGCAGAATTGTATCTTTCCATGTGAAGTTAGCAATTTTCCGTGGAATTATGACAGACCCAATTTAATAGCTCTTACAAGAAATGTATCGGGAGAGAGCTAACAGCCAGTAAAGCCCAGGTTAACCTCCTCCAGTTACTGATATGTAACAAATTATGAAGGCTTGGTACTCCAACATCCATCCATTTCCCCTGCCTATGGACTTTGTCGATGTCGGATCTTGTGGGCGCCGCCAGGAGCTGCATGCAAAAGTTTGACGCCGTAAGCATGCCAGTTGAAAGGACATTGATGAGGAGATGGATCCACAAGCTGAGGTCTCCCACGGTGTCACAATCTCCCTCGTAAATAAGACCCACCCCTTCATTACTCCCATACCGGGAGACCGTAAAGAATGTGAAAGATAGATTACTGATGAATATGACAAGTATAAGTATAATTTGCAATAGGAGAGCGTGGCTGCGCCTCGAGGACCAGATGCGGAACCGTTTCGACGAGCTGTCTTCTTGAACTTGGGGAAACCATTGGGATAACCCATCGGGTCCTTCTCTCACAGCAAAGCGAGCAGCTTCAAAATCATCATGCCTCGGGTTTGTCTCTTGAGGGGCTTCGGATGCCCATGTGCATCCCTGCTCGGGAGACGCACACAGAGGACCTACTGTACTTAAGGGGTACTCGTCGATGGACATGATGTAAAACGAATTTGACCGATATTCAGAGGCGATTCTGGAAATATGACTTCGCATGGTGGGGGACACGTCGCAGCCTTATATCGGAATGTACAGGACGTAGTAAGACATATATCTATGCACGTGTCCAAGTCTTCTGCAGATAATATGCATTTCCTTGGCATCAGTGTCAATAGTGCACTGGGCGTCGATCGCTTAGTAAAGGCCAATTGGGTAATGAAGCAAGCGTTGAGGACACCATGAGTGCTGTGTGACCACTTGTCCTACCTGGGCACGGGCTGGGTATTCATTGCAGCTGCCTACCTAGGTAGCACGACAGTCGACCACGCCACGTCTTGCATTCGTCCTCTCACCGGTGAATCCAGCCTCGAATGTCATTCCAAGCTCCTGCCTGCCGTCCACCTCATCCCTTGCAGCCGGAACGGTGAAATCAAGCTCGGCTGCCGGAAGTTCAACTGTCACGCGGGACAAATAAGCTTGCCGTTTGCTGAAGGGATCATTGTGGTGAAATTGGCAATAGAACTTCGTCGTGGCTATCGAAGAGAGGAAAAAGGTAACAGACCATATGGCCTGCAATCTACGCTACAAATTACCACTGTATGTGTTGAATCCAGGAAGCCTTATGGGGCTCAAACCATGCTCAGAGGGCGTGGGTGCATCCATTTTCCTCTGTAGTCAAGTGTATGAAGGGACTGGATGCATACTGCTTAAGAAGCATATGTGTATAGATTAAAAACGAGACCACTTTCTATGGTACAAATTTTTATCGGAGTGGTCTGTGACTGAGAGGTCGAGTGAAAATCACTTTTCGCAATGCTGAGTTATGCGTTGCTCGTGGGATCTCAATATTAACTAGGCTATATAGGAGTTTGCTCGGAAGCTGAGCTTCTGTTTCCATGCAGTCCTTACAAGTGGAAGCCCTGGCTCAGCGTCTTCATAATACCAGCTGGATCGGCTCTCGCTTGAGCATTCTTTGCAAGTTCGCTCTTTTCTGACTTCAGCCGACCCCAGTAATCTTGCCGGAAGTAGCAGTCATTCATAAAAAGAGGCAGATAGGCGTCTGGAAGCGACCCATCGGCGACATACTATAGCGTTGTCAGTGATCCCAGGTTGCCAATATCAGAAATTCTACCCCAACGAGCACCTGTCTTCCAAGACTTTCACAGACACTGATCCACTGAAGACTCAAGAGGACCTTGCTCCAGAGTTGGCTGGGACCCAGCCAGTCTGTAGGTCGTGCAGGGTTGAACAGAATGCCGGTCACTTACATCATTGACAAGGTTATGCAGGCCTGAATATGCTTCCACCATGGCTTCATCAACCGTGTCAGCATCGAGGTCCTCAAACAAATACGAGTAATCCAGCTCAAAAATGATCCTATCGATGTCATCATCAAAGCCCAGCAAATCTCCGCCTTTCTGTTTGGCCACTGTAGCAAGTGACTTCGGCAGGGGCTGCAGTGCCAACGAAGCGATCTATGATCTATCATCAGCAACGCAGTCCTAGTCTCTTAGCAAAGAAGAAGAAGGCCTCAATGGACCTAATGGCAGGCATTAAGTGTCACTTCCAAAGTACCTACCATTCCAAAAACACCAGAGTATTTAGCTGAAGTATTATGCCAATGGTCATAATACGAACGCATGATATCTGGTCGAACTGCTGGCGGCAAGGGCGTTGTCTCTGTCCCGATCGTGTAGACGCTGCCCTTCAGGACGAAGGCATTGTTAGACGTGAGCAGATCGCTGTAAGACCTGGTCTTGCACGAGTTCACATCAGGCTTGAGTGCGAGGAACTCGTCGAAAACACCCGCGGGAGGCTCGGGGCCGTCGTAGAAGAGGAACAGGATCCAGAGGTCTGTGGAGTTTCCGAGCGTGAGCTCAGACGTCGCAATGATTCCTGCCTTGGGGTCCTCGTAGTGCTCCGTGAAGTTCCGCACCGCTGAGAGGATTCCGTCTGTTTTCTGCGCGCCGAGGAATACGAGGTTGCCTCCCCAGATCTGCCCTATCGGGTAGGTCTTCAGGACATAGGTCGTCACTATTCCGAAATTGCTCCCGCCTCCCTTGATGGCCTCGAACACGTCAGTGTTTGATGTGTTTGACGCGGTAATGATTGTGCCGTTGGGGAGAACCATCTCGGCGGAGACCATGTTGTTAGCAGCCCATCCATACTGAGTGCTGAGGAAACTCAAGCCTGCCCCAAGAAGGTAGCCTCCGACGCCGACGTTGCCAATTCTTCCTCCAACAACAGTCACGCCGAGTGGATCGAGCACTTTGTGGATGTCCTCCCACTTGTTGCCTGGGCCAACTCTAACAGTACCACTGGACGCATCGTAAACCACTTCGTTGAGCTGTGATGTGGAGATCAATGCCCCATCGGCGATACTGGCAAAGTATTTGTTCGGGTTGTGTCCTCCAGACTTCACTGCGAAGGTTTCATTGCTGGCAACCAACGTCTGCATGATGTGAGATAGCTGGCCTGCAGACGTGGGCGCTAAGATGCATGCTGGCTTGAGTGCACTGCATCCTGTCGACCTGATCACACGCATGTGAGCTTCAGGGGCTTGCTAATGATGAGAGGGGATACACTTACCAGTAGTCGGTCGAAACACGAGTATATTCTATCGCCGGAGAACGGAATATGTCGATATTAGATGTCGAACCCAGGTCTTTGCATATTGCCGACTCGGCTTGAGCGAACTCAGCGAGTGTCAACAGCGAGCAAGCGCACAGAGAAGCGAGTTTGGAAAGGGCAGAACGCATGGTGAACATGGCGACCACGGGTAAAATGAAAACCCGAGTTGGATCCTGAGCCGATTCTGAGGGAGGACTGAGGAAACTGAAAACTCGAGTCAGCCCCAGAATCGTACACAGCCTGGGTCTTTATTATTTGGATCTCCCCTGCGGGCACCGGCCAAGAAACACTATCCGGCTCCATCGTGATTGACGGCTCGGAGGTTCTGAATTAGGAAACTGTTTTCGTGTGCATGGGTACATGCATGTGCAGCAGCGTGGGCCCCCACGAACATGCGCTATCGTAAGCGAGGCGGTTAAGACTGGATAAGAAATAGGAGATGTCGGCAGACCAGTGGGTGCGGTGGAAGGTGTGCCCCCGAAAAAGGAGTTGACAGCAAGCGGAATCCCGCTTTTCGAGACCCAGTCACCGCAGGATTGCACGATCTTTGCAGCATCAGCTTCAACCTTGAATAATGCTGTGGCCCATGCCATCGGCTGGGCGCATCACTTGAGCCACTGCCTCACCTGAGTAGACTGACTTTGCGGTGGTCAGTACCGTTCATACGGACAGGTCACATCTCGTGTTAATTGCGATTTCCCAATGACTTCATGTCTGACGATGTTGAGTTGAAACTAGCACATATGTGCGCTTGAAGAAGCAAGTCACTATCTCGGTTATCTGTATGCGGCAACGACGGATCGACCGGTTTGCTGAACTCAAGTGCCGATATCCATTGTCGATGTTCCCGTTCCTTGCAAGCCACAAAGTTTTGAGAAATGCCTGAAGTGGAGTATAAGACCGCAACGCCCAAGGCTGGGTGTTGGAAAATGTAGGAAATGTTGGAAGTCCAATATAATAATACAAGCCTGAAATCCGGCATAGACCCGGTTTTTGATTCCACCCACGGGCCTCTTTTCGGGCTAGCGTCGCGAACACGACGCGGTCCGCGGGACGGAACATCAAGACGCATTGCAGTTTGAGGGCGTTCGAGGAGTCGGCATTATTTAATCCATGTGTTGAGACGAGTCAGGGCCAACACGACGGGTTGGCCGATTCCTGGATAATAATGTACGGAAGTTGGTCGAAATGCCAAGAGTTATATCAACTGGTAAGGATGAATGCAGGTGAACCCATACCTATAACGCACCCTATAAGCGATTTAAGCATATTTCATAGATAGCCGCGTGGAATGACCTGTAGCATTCAAACCTCGGTTGTGGTGGAGCTGATCAACTGTGTTTCTACCTGGTTATACGCAATTTATGATTGATCTCTTCCGCTGACCACCACAATGACTGTAAAACATAACGATCATCTTCCTAAAAACTTTCAGGTATTATAGGTTACTGTGTCAGCATGTTAAGTCTCTTGATAGGAGCGTAAATGGGGACAGGATATCACTTGCTTATATTTCTTACAAGTGTTACTTTTGCACAGACTGCTGTTTCCCCCGCTCAACCCCCCCCCCGGGGGGGGCTTCCTCGGCCCAATCTCACCTTGACTGATGTCAGGATACTCGTACTATCCAGTCGTTGTTGTTATAAGTAGAAAACCACCTACTTTACTTTGAATCGATAACATGCGCAATTGGGAACTCAAGCAAGGCTAGTGCAGAAAAAGAAATCCAGGTAAAGTGCCTTAGGTCCGTGGGTATTCGCATAAGTGTGCGTTTCTACCCAAACTTGCTCCAAGCGCTGCTCATAAACTCCAAAGCAAGCTCATTGGCCTTCCTGTCACCGACCGGGAGCAGTTGCGTCGCGAATAACATGCCCAGCCCCTTTTCCCGGTTCATGGCCCAAAGCACATTCGGCATCCCTTCCCACGTCACCGTGCCCCTGGGCATCCGCGATAGCGGGAGCTCCTCATCCTCCACGACCAGACCAGCTGCGCTCCAGTTCAGCAAGGGTGCTGCACTCCCAGCTGTGGGCGTTCCCGCGCAAAATCTATAGTTCTCGTTGCCTCCGCGCAGATCGGTCATGGACGCGCTTGATGGCGTGAACTGACCAGCAAACAGAAGGTTGATATGTTGCTCTTGCTCGAGCAGCTTTGGGACCGGCGAGACCAGATCACTAAGAAGTGCGCCAAAATCTAGCATGCTGCATATTAGGCCCTGTGACGCGTCGTCCGCCGGTATAAGCCTGTCACCATCTCGTTCCACCATCCTCAGGCGTCTGTCCCAGATATCAGCGCTGGCTTGCGGTGCGTAGGTCGAAGATGCCATGGAGAGAGGGGCGAAGACATGCTCCTGGATGTGCTTGACAAAGTTGCCGCCATTACTGAGCCGTTTGACGAGTAGTTGTGTCCAGTGGATGCTATGTCCATACGCAAAGCCCTCGCCGGGCTCAAATATGAGGGGAATCGAGAAATGTTTGACGATCAGGTCTGCATCCTCGGCGACTTTCGGCTTTTCAAGTGTATCTGAGGCAAGATACTCGCCCACCAGAAGGGCTTCAGGGTCAGAAAGGCCGCTCGTATGGAGAAGCAGGTGACGGAGCGTTACATCGTTAGCCGGTCTGCGGAGCGAGAGCGACTGATCACCCGGAGCACCACCACGGGTGACCAGAGGGAGAAGCTCAAGCTCTGGAAGGTACTTGTAGACAGGCTCATCAAGGCCAATCTTCCCATGCTCAACGAGTTGCAAGGCTGCGATGTGAGTAATGAACTTCCCAGCCGAGGCAAGCACAATTGTGCTATCGGGATTGAGCGGCGAGGCATCGGTGTCTAATGATTGACGACCTGACGCATGATGATACAGCACGTCACCTGCCGTGTCGCAGATTAGCTACAAATCTCCCAGAATTCACTGCTTTTTTTTCTTGCATCATACCTTTGGCATTAACTACTAAGCTGATGGCACCAAGAATGCCCTCCCTGTTGTTGAGTGCCGTTGCCTGGGCGAGCTTCGCTTCAAAAGATTGCATTATGATTGAGAGACTTGTGTTCAATTTTTGAGGAGCGTCACGCTCTAAGAATTATTCTGTTCAGGACACAATGTAGTACTTCAAGGGTGATGTATGAAAGAAATGCGAGGGGGGAAGTTTCTCGCCTATGTTGATTGATATAGTGAGGAGTCTATGCTGGTGCCTAAGATATACCTAGGCAGCTCGTTTCTTCCCGTATGAATTTGAAACGCCCTTCTGGCACTAGCCTCACAGGCTGCCAGTTATCTTGAGCGAAGCTACTCTAATTCACCAAACTGCAGCAAATCTTTGGATTGTCTATGGCCAAATCTTACACTATCACCGATAAGGGAAGGATGGGCTGAATTTTCACTAATGTTAGGCCAACAGAGGTGTGACGTGTGCAACCACACTTTCACGATGGACTCCACCCTGCAGTATGAATTCGGGCGCATAGCTGTGCTTCCTGTTAGCCCATCATCTTGGATGGTCATTCGGGAGCTTTGATGCGGAGGGTGAGGTCAAATGCACCGCCCCCGCCCACAGTCCCTGTGCAACCGGCTGAGATGCCCATCTATTTCAGTCGCAGTCTTTCGCCCGTCTTCGATATGCCACCAGCATAGACAGCATCTCACCATTCACACACAAAATCTACGGGGATTGTTCAAAGACACAAAGTCATTCGCGTCCACACAATTATCTATTCAGGTATCTTACAACTTGCGGCATATAACACCAACACCGCGTCGGCATCAAAACAGGCAGCAACGCTGGACGTGTTGATCCAGCAAGCTCTAAGACAACAAGCACGACAAGAAGAAGCTGGCCAACAGGATCAGCTGGCGTCGTGGGAAGATATGGTGGTATATTTGGAACAAGAACTGGGGAGAAGGTGGGGCCTACGCACGAGTAAAGAGGCTTCCCACTGCCTGGCTCCAGGGCTCATACACGATATGCCAGTCTCTGTGCCCAAACTCCCCTCTAGGCGTGTTTCAGTCTAGTCACACTAATTATCACACACCTGTGCTTGGATACAGCGCGCCAGCCCCAGATGCAGTGATTGAAAATCCGAGGGTGTCCTTCCTCGAGGCATGGCACGCTTCGCGACCCAGCAGGAGTCCCACATCAAAACAGGCCAGGAAGCGAGCCCAAAAGACACAAACACGGGGCAGGAATGGGAACTCAATGACATACGTCATGCCGAAGCTCTGCGTGATAACTCCCTCTCCTATCCTCCCTCTCCTATCCTCCCTCTCCTATCCTCCCTCTCCTATCCTCCCTCTCCTATCCTCCCTCTCCTATCCTCCCTCTCCTATCCTCCCTCTCCTATCCTCCCTCTCCTGTTCCCTCCTTTTTGTTGTGGTGTCTTTTTTTAAACTTCTTTTCCTAGTCTGTTTATTCTGTCTTTCTTACTAGTTAGGTGTAGTTTGAAGTTATCCAGATAAAAGAGCATCACGTTCCAGAGATACTGGAATACACATGCCTACCACCAGAGGAAGAGGTCCTGAATAAGAAAACCTACCACTACGGCCCTTGCCCACAACAGGTACAGACCCCACTCCTCCGAATCCCATGGCTACACATCTTATTTGAGCCGGGAATGCATACGAGTGATTTCTGGACAAAGCGCACGCCGAAGAAACTCATGCAGATGCTCAACTACCCCAGTCCAGACCCAGTCATCGGCTGGGGCGTGCACATTGTAGAAGGACCAAACTGGCACGCTCTTGCTGTCCTGGTCATCATCTTCAGCGCTCTAAGCCTGGCAACTTCTCTAATTTACTCGGCTGTGACAAGCGATGTGTCTAGCGGCTTCGCTATGGGGGCTTTCTTCGTTGCCGCAGAGACAATGATGGTGACGTGGGTGCTGGCGGTCGCGACGACGTCCCTGCGGTACAATAAATAGAAGGATAGAAGAAAACCACCTAGGTTCCATGAGGATTGAGGGCATTTTGTCTGCAAGGATGAGTACCTAGGTATATATAGTCAGACTACCAGCTCTGGAGACAAGTCCATCACTAGATTTTCTAAAACAGCTACTAGATTACTAATGAAATATTCAAAGCCAACATATTAAATATTCGGAATCCCGAAGCAGAGTATTGTACCTACCTCTTGTAATAGCAGGTTTCAAGCACCAATCCTAGAACACTTTGATGCGAGTTCCAATCCAAAGCCAATGACGGAAGGATATCTATTGGAAGCGTCTTGGGCCAGTGGACTGAGGGAAAGAAATCATACTGGATAGCCCTTGCGTCGAAGCAGATAGAGTATTTCTCCTTCCAATTCTCTACTAGTATCGATCAGGTCCGTCTATTAGTTTTCAGTAGCTGCCAGTAGAATTAAATATCAATAGAATCATGCTTTCCCCGATATTACACCGTGCAGTAGCTGGGACTAACTACGCAAAAGCCACAGGAAAGTACGTCAGAAGTAACCGTGACGGGAAGGACAGGAACGCTGACTCCTTCCCTTCGGCGGCGGGTTGCTTCGTTGCGTGAAGCCATGCGCTCACTTCCCAGTAATTCAAAGCCAGTAATCCACGTCTGGTTCCATCTTCACGCCCTTGTGCTGCGTAGAATGCTCCGGATGAGGCTATATTGCATGGATGTCAGTGCTTCCATTGCCATCTATTTTGTTTCCTGGATAGGGGCGCAACTGCTCACCGTCTCATGGGCACCGGCTACGTCACCGTCATCATCAAGCAACGGTAGAGAGAGTCGAGATGACTCTTGAGTCGCCTTGCTCTTCAACATGATCACTCGCTCTCTGAAGGCTTTGGCTTCGCCAAGGCCATCTTTTTTGAGAAATTGACCGTCTAGGTGGCGGTAGTTGATGGGCCGAAGATGTTTCGCCATGACCCAAGCGAGGTTCTGAGGTTGCGGAGGCTTATCGTCTCGGGGCAGGACTGCAGAGATGCCTTCAAAGAACATACAAGGAAACTTGCGCTCAGAGACGCGACGGTGGTGTAGTTCGAAGTCTCTCTTCCACCCCACGATCCGCAAGCCGTCCTGGGACTCCTCAACGGCAAAGCAGGTTGGGGGCTTTTCGTTGAAAAGGGCTGTCTCGTCCAAGCTGCCCGCCAGCCCGACCTCTCGTAGATTTCCCCAGGGTAACACGGCCACCGGATACCAGGAGCGGTCACTGGTCCAGTAGGCTTGGTATATCTCCCCTGGGATAGGATCCAAGACAGTCGGCGAGGGATTAGGTTGTTGCCAAAGCTCCTGTGCCCGAGCCTCGCCTCTCTGTCCCTTGGGCATCTTGGAGAAGGCTTCGTCCGAGTGCGAGTCGGAGTCTTCAGGATCTTCGGTCCGCTGTCTTTGACCTGAATTGGAATGACGGGGAGGACCCCCGACCGGCGCGTGCACTGGACAATCTCTGTTGTTGCATTGTTGCCTCGGACAGTAACCTTCGTCCGTCGCGCGGTCAAACGCATCGTTGTTCCGCTTGCTTTTTCCTGCGTCACAGCCAAGTACCCGTACGCCCAGTTCTTTGACTGCTTGAGCCGATGTCCAATGACCCTCGGGGTGTCCATTGCGCCGTCTCATGAGATGCTTTGCTGCCCCTCTGCAATCCTTGAGACCTGTGCAGTGTTTCTTGCAGGGGAATATGTACCACTCCTTTGAATTTGGAATATGCTCAGAGATTGTGTAGATCTTGTCTCCCTGTCTCCAACTCTTGTTTTCGGCGTTGACTTGATCAAAATGGATCGTTTTCGCAGCCTTCTTGTGCCTCTTGGCAAGCGGCACGTCAGACTCCGATTCTGAACCAGAGACCTGGCTCCGGCGTCTCGTTTTTGATTGTTTTCCTCTGGTTGCATTTGCATGTGTGATGTTAGCTTACACTGAGGGAGGTGAAGATGCCGGGAACCTGTGGAGTGTACTTACTATGTCGTACGGGTTTGGCGCCTCATGGCGTGCAGGTTGAACAGCGGTGACTATGATCGCCTCGGAGTCTGCCGGTGCTCTCCGAGTGGGATTAGGCCGATTCTCTGCAAGCTCAAGACGAGGGCTGCCAGTGGACTCTCGGTTGGCGTGTGTCCCCTCAGCATGGGTGTTTGACAAGGAAGATGTGTTCACACGACCAAATCCACTGGAAGCGGGCGATGGTGCCGGACTTGAGTTCTTGTACTCTGTGATTTTGCTCAGTGATCATCATTTTCAAAGGGAGAATACCATTCGTTACTCACCTTGTGGTGTTGCCCGATATGGTCTCCATCCAGGTGTGGCTCTCTCCGCTTGATACCGCCCTTGTCGATCTCGGAAGAACACCGCGGTGTTCGAAGAGGACTTTGGAAGTCTGTGTTGCGGTATGACGATGGGGACGGCTGAAGTGCGACTGGCTTTTGGTGCTTGAGCAGGAGTTGGACCTGGGCACACAGTAGCTGACCGTACACCGGGCTGACCGTTCAGTGAATGTGAATTTGAACGCGATGCCAATGTCGACTGTCTGAACTCCGTGGAGCTGATAGTCTCCAGCGACGCCTGTCGAGAACGCTCATTCCTTTGCTCGTGCATGGACCGCGTCGACGAGAATCCTTCAGTCCCTGTGAACAGTCTCGTCTGCCTCTGAGCGACATCATTTGCGGGGCTCTGCAATCGGGGATTACATGTCAGTTGATGGAGCGGAAAGCCATGTGGCTTTGACTTACGGTAGTGAACGAGTCTGGCTGATTTTGCCTGTGCCAAAGGTCTTCCAGCTGCTCCCTCAGTCTTCGCTTCTCCTCTTTTCGAATTAGGGCGTATGCCGCTGGCAGACCATCAAGCTTGTTCTGAATCTTCTCAATGTCGCGTAGGATGGCCTCCTTATTCTCGCCTGGACGATCGCGGTCTGCTCTGATGCGGCATAGATCTGAGTTCCATCTATCGGCTTCGGCGAATAGTTCCTCGATGTCTGGAGAACCGTCTCGGTGCGTCCATGGCCGACTGAGAAGCTGTCCGAGCTCATCAGTGGCTCTCGAATCCTCCAGGTCCACGTCACTCAAATGCTTCTTCAGCTGTCTCAATTCGTCCTGAAGCTCCTCTGTTTCCACCCGTTGCTTTTGCTGCTGATTGACACACCATAGCTCGTAGTTGGCCATGATACGTTGGTACTCTTCGCTTCTCTTCTTGCACATGTCTTCGAGCTTGTCGGCTCCGAAGAGATGTTCACGTTCAGCGTTCGCCATGGCCTATCGGGGTATTGAGAGCTCGCAAAGCCCAGTCGATATTGACAAATTGTTGCGGATCCAAAGCGGCCGGCTCAGTAATTGCAGGCCAGCAAGCCGTTGTCACTTGGAAAAAGTCTTTTGGGGAGGTAAATCAATCTGTATGCATGAAAAAGCCAATGTTTGTTTGGATTGAAACCGAGCCCAGCGTGCTAGCAAACGCTGCCTCGGTGGTGCCGAGAATATTTCAAAATTTCGTGGGAAATGTGTCGCAGCGCAGGCCTTTCCTATCGGCTGTAGACATTGACTGAAACCAGCATCTTGTTCTCCCGGTCTCGGATAGCCGCTTCAATTTCAAGTAGCGGTCTGATGCCTCCTCGTCACTCAAAAAAAACGGAGAACTGAATTCCCCAGAGAGGACGCCTCCGAGAAGGCTGACGTGCATGCAGTGATGCCGTAGCGCGGCGATGTATCACATGGTGCTCCTGTGAATAATCGCCCTACGATCATATCCTTTCAACACTGAATCTGAGAAATTCGCGTCATGTGATCAACGCAGGCCGCATGAAGGACATCCCATCGGTATGGCGTTTATGGGACCTCACCGCTCCTGACCTCATGGAAACATTTCAGACGCAGCTACCCGACAACCCAAGACTTAGGCACCCGCCGCTTCTTTGTAGTTGAGGTCGGAATCAAGGGGAGTGTGATGGCCAACGTCTCCGCATGAGACATTTCGGTCAGATGTGTTGTGAAAGTGGCCCGTAGCATGTTTGCTGCCTGAGTCCATGCCGTCGCGAGGTGACCGTGGCGGACCAAGGAAGCTGCCCTCCCGTTGGCTCTGCAAGCCTGGCGAACTTTACTGAGCTTGCAAGGACGTTGACCACAGATGATAACGGTGTCACTGCATGATATTTTCTTCGTGGCACAGCCCAGCAGGGGTTCCTTTTCTTCTTCTTCTTCTTTTTTTAATGTGTCTTTTTCTTTAATGTTTTCATTGTGAAATCTTTGCAGCTGGGCACATTGGGAGTAATTACTGTTATAGATGGACCAATGGGATCCTCAACCACTGTTTCAACTTTAGTGTTGTCGACTGATCTCGAGGATCAGCATACTAAAGGTAAATTTTTCATTTGGGCACTGCTATTGACTTGGCCAAGTGGCGTCAAGAAGAAGTGACGATCCAGTTCGTCTGAGTGCTACTGCAACTAAGCCCAAGGCTCGGACCGAGAGCTTGGCATGTTCGGACCGAACTTTGGACAGTGCGACTCGTGTTTCGCATCTACATGGCCGTGAAACCGTAGCTGATGCTCGCCTCACCTCGCTAGCGGCGCGCTGTTGTGTGGTCTCTCTGACTTCATTTCACTCACCATCCACTAAACCTCTTTCCCGAACCCCAGCCAGTTCCCAACAATGCCAGGCGCATGATGGACCACGACGACGACGACGTAGACCTGGACAATGTTCCTCTGGTGGGGAAGCACCTCTCGTCGAATCCCGTGGCAGATGCAGCGGCAGTCCGAGAACCAAGAAAATGGGACTTCTTCGTCTTGACCGTTCCGTTCTTCGGGTGCGTGTGTCACTGTGACGAAGGCCAAAATCGAGGAGCTGGCTAACCAGACACGGACCATAGTCTACAGCTTGCCTGGACGATCCAGCAGGTTTATGGAATTGTGAGTTACCCTGCAGACTGTGGCACATCTTGAATGTTTGAGAACTGACGGCAACCCGCCAGCCTTATCTGTCGTCTCTCGGGATACCCAATACTCAGATGCCGATCTTTGTTCTGTCTGGACCACTGGCAGGTCTCATCGGGCCGCCAGTTGTGGCAGCACTCAGCGAAACATGTGGTGGCCGTTGGGGAAGGAGAAAACCATTCGTCTTCATCGGCGGCGCGGGGACCATTGTCTCCTTCCTCGTCCTAGCAGCCGCCGAGTCCCTAGCCGTGAGATTGGACTGCAGCATCCTCGGCTCTGCGTCCCCTGAAGGAACAAAGACAACCTCGCATGTTATCGCCGGCCTGAGCATATACGCCCTGAACTTCTCAATCCAACCTCTGTCGCTTGGTCTTCGTGCTTCAGTGGTTGACTGCTTCCGTCCGGATCATCAGCCCTCGGCAATGCTGTGGGTCAGCCGCTTCTCAGCACTGGGGTCAGTATTTGTCGCCCTCGTTGGGCTGGGATATAGTCCAGCCTTCTGGGATCTGAGCGTCGTGGTGACGTCGATTGTGGCCCTGCTACTATGCGTCGTGGCCTTGACAAACACTGCGAGGCTTGGACCGCAGCATTACGTGGGCCGAGTGAGAGATGGAAGTACTGTACAGGTCTCTCTGTATGATCACTTCCGCCGGCTGATCAAGAAGGCACGTCATCTACCACCCATGACAAGACAAACTTGTCGTGTACAGCTTGTATCATGGTTCGCTTGGTTCTTGGTCCTGCACTACACCAGCGCGTAAGTTCCTGGCCCCCTCTCATGCAATGGCATAGGCCAAGTGCTTTCAAGCCAAGTTTTTGTGCTAATCAGATATCCTGATCATCAGGCTCACTTCTCTCATCTGTTCGTATCCCTGAATCCCATGACTGACGTGACGTAGATACTGACTTTGTCCTAGTTGAAGGGACCAATGTCTCTAATACTCCGGGTGAAATATCATCAACACCGCCATCTGGATCTGCAACCGCAATGTCTCGCGTCGCATTGCTCTTTCACACCACCGCTCTTGTGACTCTTGTGACCGTCTCCATAGTCTGGCAACGAGCTGGGAAGCCAAGACAGACCCGCGCGGAGACTGATGATGAGGACATGCTTCGTCGCCACAGCATCAAATTAGCCCACACGCGCAACACACTCATGGGTTGGGTCTGGCGGCCAAGCCTGGCGGCTCTTGCAGCCTCGCTGACGGGGATTTGTCTGTTTGTCTTTATGGCCACCAGGCCATTCTCGTCCACCATCGCGACCACGGTATCCTTGTTGCTCGGCGGTAACGGGATCCTGTTTGCGTTGTCGAACTGGGTGCCGTACGCGCTGATCGCGTGCGAGGCTTCGGCACAGGCTCGGTCGCGGCTTTTTGCGATGGCAGAGAACACTTCCACCACAGATGAGGATGGCATCCCCATGCTGCCAGCGGATGGCGAGGAAGGCGGCTCTGATAACGCGGATTTACACGATGATACTCCCTTACTCCTGGCGGTTCATAACATGGCAATAACAGTGCCGCAAATCGTCGCATCGGTAGCCAGCTGGGTTTTGATGCAAGTGCTGGCGTTATTTGGGCTCGAGCAGGATGTTGTGTGGGTCTTTGCCCTATGTGTCCCACCCGCACTTTGGGCAGCTTTTCTCTAGATCATTAGAGAATAATTACTCCATGAAGCTTCCTTTCAACTAATGATGAAATTTTGACTTCTGCAACGAACGCACGTAAGGGTCTTGTTTGAGAAGCATGTTTGATTCGACAGGCTCGGCTAGACCCCATTGATTCTCAGCTTTCGATGAGCATTCTCTACATACGAGAGACCGCCAAACCATGGTGACTTTGGTTCGTAAAAAGAAATCTCTTAGGATTGTTGTAATCTCTATTTCGAAATTTAACGTTGTCATCAAAAGTCACTGGCCAGCACTGTAAATGACGTGCTGCGTCCTTGACTCAACACCAACTAGAGACTTTTGCAATGAAGCCATCCAAGTCCACTCGGCCTAGGCTTTGAGAGAGTCTCTGCCTTAAATACTGAATCATGGGCCAAAATCATGTGCCACCTTTAAGTCTGTGTTCTGCAAACCTGGAATGTGTTGCCTGCAAGCGCAAACAATGTGGGTTGATACACTTGCAGATATTCAAAACACGGATGTAACTGACCGTCTAGAAAATGAAGAAACCCGTAGAAGAATGATCAATGCTAGCTATGCCCTTCTCAGCAGTTGAAATCTCTGCTTTTGAAGATGTCCCACGGTCAATTTTTGTGGCTGCGGGTTCCCGTCTGGCGGGCTCTGAGCAAAACTTTTCGGCCGGTCTCCACACCACACAGCTTTATAACACCCACGCAGTCAAGGCGTCACAACAACAATAGGTCCTCACACCGTAGTCGGATATGGTGTAATGGTTAACATCGGTGACTCTCACTCACCAGCTCGGGGTTCGATTCCCCGTATCCGAGGACGATACTTTTGGCGGTTGCGCGGCCGATCTGTTTTGCCCGGGACGAGCACACGCACAAGCACACGGGTCTGCCTCTCCGGTGTCAGGCCGGCTATCTTTTCCTGATGGCACAGGATTCCTCGTCACCTTCGTTTCACTCTCTCTTCGCCTTCCGCAAGCCAGTCAGAGGAGACGTGAGGAGGAGCTGGTCCTCGTTCTTTTCGGTCACGACGCAGCTCCGGGGCAGCTCGGCAACGCCCACACTCAAAGGTCAACAGATATACCATACATACCTGAGAAACTCTAGAGGCAGGGAGATGCAGGCCTGCTGTGACGTCCGGACCAACCCTAACCCTCCTCACAGGCCCTCTCTCGGCATTGTCGTGGCCCTGGACAACGGAGACGACGAGGGTGGATCAGACGCGTAAGGACGGGCGTGGACCTCGAGAATTTGCGACGAAATCTCGGTTGTCCTACGCCAAGCACCGGACCGAAACAACCTGCCAGACTACTGGCTCGGAGCACTCGTCAACACGATGTTGGCCCCAAAGCACACGACAATGGTGCAGGAAATCAGAGCCACCCGCGGGGCACGTATCCACCTTCGCACTGCCATACTGCCATGCCGGCGAGGGCCGCACCAAGTATCCTCTTATCTCGCCGGGCCGTTCTGCTCGACGGTGAGCCTCTTGGACGCCAACGACATGTCAGGGCGAGATGAGGAAAGATCTACGCCCCCGAGACTAGGCTCAACTGGACCTCGTCGACCTTCTGGCCCCCCCACGATGTCCAACATTCGAGACCCCCTGAGATAAAAATGGGTGCCCCCAGGTGACGCGCACGTCCACACATCATCGCACACTCTGTTCGTTCATGCGGTTGCCCGCCATGTCTTATCAACATAGCATTCCTTGTCCAGCAGCAGGGCAGTCCGAGGAGTCAGACCTCGCGCCCCGTTGCCTGTCGCAACCATGACTTCCTTGCTCCCATGGCTGTGGCTTGCCCTTCTCACCACACCGTGTCAAGGAGACTACATCTCGAGGGACTACCAACTTTACAATAGCGGAAACCTGGGCAACCGCCCCAACCTCAAGTTCCTCTCCAGCGACGAATTCTCACCTGTCCTGCAGGTGAACACGTGGAATGAAAGCGCCATCTCTGACAAGGGGTCGCACATCTTCCTCCGACATGACGGAGTGCCGGCGTCGCCCATGTCGTCCCCCCTGATCCTTGATGCCAGGGACCTGACCACGGTGTTTGTGAGCCGTAACTACGACAATGTCTTTGGCACTCGTGTCCAGGAGAATCTTGGGAAGAGGTACCTGACCTTCTGGGCGGGCAAGAAGGGCTACGGCATGGGGGATGGCTTCGGCCTCGTCTTTGATGACACCTATCGCCTGGCGTACAACGTCTCTACTCGAGGCATAGCTCTGCACAGCGACCTTCATGAGTTTGTATTGACGGGCCACGGAACGGCTATAGTCACCGGGGTCGACGACGTTCTTGTTGACACGTCGGGGTGGAAGGACTGGCGAGGACCCGCCGGGTTCCCCGTCCTCGACGCACTCTTCCAGGAGATCGATCTTGAGACAAACGAGGTGCTCTTCAGCTGGCGGGCCCTCGACCACATCAGTCCCTTGGACTCTTTCGAGACCATGGCGAAGGATTGGGACGCCTTCCACCTGAACAGTGTCCAGAAGGTACTGCATTACCGGCGACCGTGAAGTGAACCCGGGCCACAACAGCATCCATCTGAATCTAAGAGGGCCGTATACTAACACTCCATCTAGACCCAGACAGGCAACTACCTGATCTCTATCCGCCACACAAGCTCGATCATGCTGATCGACGGAGAGACGGGCGATGTAATC
This sequence comes from Diaporthe citrichinensis, assembly GCA_014872995.1. Classification (NCBI taxonomy): domain Eukaryota; kingdom Fungi; phylum Ascomycota; class Sordariomycetes; order Diaporthales; family Diaporthaceae; genus Diaporthe; species Diaporthe citrichinensis. The sequence goes on along the minus strand of JADAZR010000010.1, from coordinate 45,596 downwards.
TGGACGCTCGGCGGCAAACGCAACGACTTTGCCGAACTCGATCCGGCTGAGGGGCTTGAATCTCCCAACCCCGTGCTCAGCATGGGCTGGCAACACCACGCCCGTTTCGTTCCCAACACCAACGAGACCGAGATGACCCTGTTCGATAACCATGTCAAGATCACCAGCCACGAGATATGCCGCTCCACCTGCTCTCGCGGCCTGCACATCGCCATCGACGACACCTCCTCGCCCCCAACCGTGCAGCTGCTGCGCGAGTACCTCCACCCGTCGCGCCTTCAGGCCCAGAGCCAGGGGAGCGTCCAGCCCCTCCCTGCCGCGGGCGACAAGATGGAGAACGTCTTCATAGGCTGGGGCCGCTGCCCGTCCTTCACAGAGCACACCGCATCCGGCGACACCGTCATGGACGTCCAGTTCTCCCCGTGGCACGGCGACGAGACCCCCAACGCGCTGGACAACTACCGGGCGTACAAGATGGACTGGGTGGCCACGCCGTGGTGGGACCCGGCGCTCGCGGTGAGGGAGAACCGGGAGGGCAAGCTCAGCGTCTACGTCAGCTGGAACGGGGCGACCGAGGTGCGCGGGTGGGTTGTGCGTGGGGGCACGGGCGGTGAGCTGGCGAGGTCGCCGCGGACGGGCTTCGAGACGAGGCTGAGTGTGAATGCCACGGGCCTGCAACGCCTCTGGGCCGATGCGCTGGACAAGCAAGGGGCTGTCATCCGGTCGACGCAGGTTTTGGATCTGGTCCACGGGAACGTGACTCTCCTTGCGGACAGCATGGATCCTGATTGGACATTCACTGAGGCGCACAGGAGCGCCGGAATCTCGGCGGGCACATGGGCCTCGATAGCCGGTGGCATAGTGGGGATTGTGTTGTTGACGATGGGGGGCATGATAATCTGGCGGCGGCGAAGGGGCTATGATCGCTTGGGTGGTGATGATTCGGATCTGGACTCGGATACGGATGTGGACTCGGTCTTTGGGCTTGACCATTTCAGCAACGAGTTGCCCCCTGAACCCTGGCAGGAATACTCCCCGAGGTTTGGCGAACCGAGTTGAATGGCAAAGATACTGAAGCATTAAGACAGCGTAATTACAGTCTCGTGTTATTCTTCCTGATCTATTGCGCTGGCTGAGTCAAGAGAAGACCTCTTGATCTATTTCACGCGGATCAGTGGGGGCAAGAGAAAGCGATGTCAGGTGAGAGCGATGTACTACTCGGCCGAGTGTCCACGCTCGTGCACCTATAAGACATTATTTCCCTCTGCATAGAGTTACCACTTGCTCTCGAAGCCCCATCTTTTTCGCCAGCTACATGTTCACGTCATAGCCGGCCCGCGACCCTGCCCAGGAAAGACCCGCCCCCAAGAAGAGCCGAGACACCGGTGAAGACAATGAGAGCCCCGTACCCGCTGCCATATCCTGCACCGGCCTCTCCCAACCAGGGCCTGCCCTTGACAAGCACCTCGCTCAGTGGACCCGAGACAACATTGCCGATCCCGCGGCCGGCGGCCAAAAGAACAAATACCATGCTGGGGTCAATACTACGGCTTTGCCCGGCACCGTTCCCGCTGGCGGCGGTACTAGCATTGTACCTCGACGACACCTCCCTCATGATTCCCGTCCACGTCGTCGTGAAGGAGCCGGCAGAGATGCCGTACAGAACACAGAAGATGTACAACACGGGGAGATTGACTGCAAAACCCCACAGCAGGAATGTACCCACTGTTGCGCCGATGGTGCAGGCAAGTATACAAGTCGTGACATGCAGACGGTCGATGAGGAACCCTAGCCCCACACATCCAGCCACGGACGAGACGTTGACAAGCAGAGCAGTCAGGGCGGACGGGAAGGGGCCGGCCTTGAGGGTGTCAGCCGCGTAGGATGGGAGGTAGATGCCCGGGAGGAAGAAGCCGATGGCCTCGACGACGTTGGCGAGCTGATAGAGCATAAAGGGCGCGGACATGGCGAAGCGGAGGTTGAAAGCGCGGAGGTGGGTGACGGCGGAGGGCGGTAGGCGGGGCTTGATGAAGTATGCGAGGGGCGCGGTCAGGACGAAAAGAGCGCAGGCCCAGACGCGAAGGGTGGTCTGATGGCCGTAGGCGCTGAGCAGATACTCGAGTAGCAGGGGGAGGATGACGCCGGCGAGACCGGTGCCGGACCACATTATGCCGTAGGCGAGGCCCTTGCGCCTGACGAACCACTCGTCCATGTATAAAATGCAGGGCAGGTAGCCGATGGAGCCACCGACTGCGTAAAGCACGCCCTGGGTCGCGATGAGCTGCGTAACCGTCGTGGCGAGGGAGCTCAGGGCCAGCGACAGGCACATTATCAGCAGCCCGACCATGGGCGACCAGCGGCCCAGCCTAGGGTACATGCGATTCAGGACGAGGGCGGGCAGCCCAGAGAGGTACATAATGCCCGAGGTGCAGGTGCCGATGATGGCGATATTGCCGGATCCTTTGAAGGGCTCATGACTGCTGTAGTACTTCTGGAAGATGCCGAAGGAGAAGGGAAAACCTGGCGGCATATTAGCTTGGGATATAAAACACGGGCCTGTACAAAGACATGCTCACCCCAGACCAGCGCCTCGAGGACGAAGCAGGCGGCCAGGAACAGCCACGCGTCCTTGCCGGTGTCGACTGGAGGCAGAGAAAACTCGTGGTGAGGGCCTTGGCCTGATTCGAAGGCATCGCCGGGCTCATCCCGTGGGGTCGTGTCTCCGCTGCGCTGCTGCTGTGTTTCCCTGGTCAGCACTTCGAGGGAAATGGTGGCCGTCTGCGACATGATGGGCTGATTTCCGGAGGCCGTGTATGTGCAATGAGGCTGTTGGACGGTGCGATATGGACTGTCTCGCTTTAAGCAGACAGGCCATGGGGCTCTAAGTACGGCATAGCGGAGTTGGGCCGGGAGTGAGCCGGCCGGCCGATGCCCCGTCTTCGGAGCAGCTACAGGTGCCCGGGGCGTCAGCTGTTCCGTTCTAGGGGACGGGGAAACCAGCATTACTCGCAACGCCGCTAGACCGGATCACTAATCATCGTTATTAGTGTTGGTGAGTTGGAGTCGTTTGAATAAGCCCACTATGCTGAGTTGTCGGCCAGGACGACTCTCAGAACAGACAGGATATGCGTGAACGGTTCATAGTAATAGCATCTGGCGTTGAGAGGCGTCCCGGAACCTACGCATCGGTCCATGTTCTCTCGAAATATCGCGCCCATCAGCAGAATGCTGAGCTACAGCCGGCATTTCAGGCTGCGGCACGGCTTTTTGAGAGTCTCACGACCTCATACCAAACTTCAATGCATGCGACGAGAAACCCGGACGCTGGTTCGGGTACCTCGAACAGTGAGATGAACCCACGGGGTCTCATCTAATGTGCCACAATAGTTTGCTGGCACCAAAATAGGGAATTCCAAGGGGATGGATGTATGCACCACAGCCAGATGTAGACCATTTCCACTGCCGTAGAGGAGAATTGTGAAGCTTGATTGCTGTGCCGCCGGAAGGATGGAAATTGGGTGGTTGATGACTCGTCCTCCGAATAGCGAAGGTTGTCGAGGGGCGAGCAGAAGGACTGAGCTATTATTAGGGCCCGCCCGAGGCTAAAACCGTTGATTGCAAAGTAGGTGTGCTGCAGTAGAAGCAGTCAGAAAATAGTCTCTTGGCCATGGTAGCATTTGTACACCACATCTGTTCCCGAGCGCCGCTACAGACGCAACACCAGCACTAGGCCGACTATATTTACCGTTCAGTATCGACGGCGGCGACGAATCAAGACATGTGGTGCTTACTGGGAAACCAGATGGGCATCGCTCCCATCTGACCGCCCCCTTTCCTCCGTCTATTCAGGGTCTTCCTTCCATGTCGGACATGACGTCTCAACTCACAGAAATCAAACGCCTTGGATGGAAGACAGAAATAAACTCGGCTGTCCAGATCCAAGGCAAGAGAGAGAGAGCGAGCGCATGGAGCTGACAGGTTGAGACGTGGCCCCGCAGTGTGACTGGCCTCCACTGGGGGACGACGATCCAACGGGGTGCGTGCTTGGGTGCGTGCTTGTGCTTGTGCCTTGTGCGACCCCATCGAACAGGAACAATCAGTCAGTCGAACTGACGGCTTCCGCCAAGACAAGGCCTTTGTCAAGCCACGAGGCAGTCTGGGCAGTCAGTCGGAGCCATCACTCGCGTGTTGGTGATGGCGCCGCACAGATTCATGCCGGCCAGAACTGCTAGGCCGGCTGGGCTGGCACGAGGATGGCCTCTCTCGCCGCGGCCCACCAGGTGAGAGCCGGAAAGTGATATTGAAATGGCTTGCCGCCGAGGGTTGCAAGGCGCCTGCAGGCTGCAGATGCGCTGGGTGAGAATCACACCCTCCCGCGCGCTGATTGGGCGGCCGTTTCCAAGACGTCGATCGTGGGCAGCCAATTGGGCGTCGGAGACGACACAGACGGGGGTAGCTGCCGACAGGGGTAGCACACCTCATCCTTGAACGGCGCGGGAGGAAGGTGTGATGGGTGGACGGACGGGCAGGCTCGACCGGGGGCCTCGAGCTCCAACGTCTCCATCGGCGCCCTTCTCGCGGTCACGTAGCCGCCCAGGTCGCCAACCAAGAAGCTGCATTTCTGCCCTGGTGCCTTCCACCCCGCCGGCCACCCAACCAGGTGCCCGCGTTGGCTGCTCGGGTACATTGATCACCAATCTGGCAGAATGCAAGTGGGAGTCTGCCCCCGCCCAGGCCAATCAAGTGCTTGTCCTGGTCCTCGTCCCCGTCCCTCTGCCCCAGCAATTCAAGCTCGGGAGACGACAAGGTCCCTCATGGCGCCAATTCCTGTCGGTCGAGTCGCCTTGGCTGCGTCTTCCCGCCTTGTCTGAGGGACCAGCACCAGAGGTGGGTGAGAGGGGGAAGGCGGATGGGAGGGGTGCTGTGATATTTTCAGCAGCCCCGATACCACACGGCTCTGATGAATGGGATTGTACTGCTCTGTTCAATTGTAGTGCTGCTAGTGGTGGTGTGGACTCTCACTTGCATCCCGTACATGTACCCTACCCATCCCCTCTCGCCTTGTCTACTCGAGAGCTTCTCGAGTCTCCCGAGTCTCCTCTGCTAGCCTTTATCTCCATCTTCCTCCTCTCCGACCATCAGTTCGACCGTGTGAGGCCCATCTCTGTTGGTCCCGGGAAAGCTCATTCGCCTTCGCGCCTGGAGCCACATCGAATCTGACACTCCACCCTCACGGGCACATCTATCCCGCGGTCTCGAGTCTCCCAGCCCCGGCGCCACCTTGACACCTTGATCTCCCTGCTGGGCGTCTATTTCCATCACGAATCGCCGGCTTACATTGGCACCTTGACCCCGTTGTCCTATCAGCTTTCCGGCTGCTAACGGATGCCGTGCACCCCAGTCCTGTGTATGGAACCTCGCCCGCTGCTTGATCGTCCTACCGGACCTACATACAACATGTGCTAACGCCCCCATGCAGGCCACTTAACTTCCCGGTACTCCCACGAGGGTCGAATGAAATCGTCCCTCCTCGTGGCCAGCGGCTACTGAAAACCATTGCCCTCCCCTTCAGGCCCGGCCTTGAACTTTCTTCGTCCTTCGACAGCTGGCCTCATCCACATCTCTTTCTATTTCCTTTGCCTTGTCAGACTTCTTGCTCCACCAACAAAGTAGACAAGCACCTTTCTTCCTTTCTTAGCTTCGTCATCCCCACCAGGACTACGATCTTGTTATTCCTTTCTTTGCTGGCATCGTCGCTCAGTCCAGCCTCACAATGGCGATCAACGACGACAGGAAGCGGCCTGCCGCTCTCAACCTTCAACCCGTGCGGTCGTCATCCACAGATTCATCCTCCTCCACATCATCAATAGGCAAGCCGCCAAGGACACCGAGATTCGCCGAGGCGACCAGCATCCACTCGCCCGTCGAGTCAACAGGCAACGGGTTTGGAGACAGGAACGTGGTCCCCCAGTCACAGCCGGGCGATATTGGGTTTGGCTACATCAGCAACAACAGGGAATCCGCGGCCGTACCGATGAGCCCGAGGTCACCGCTCAAGAGTGCCATGAAGGCACCCGGAACTCCAGGCCGGGGTCTGAACCCCCTCAGCCCTACCTTTAGGGAAGAGCAGATGCTGGAGAAGAGGGAGGAGTCGACGGAGAAGGAGCAAGCCAAGGACCTTGTATGTGCTTTTCACCCCAACAGCGGACCCGAATGCCGAGCTAACTCACGAGACAGAAAATCAAGACCCGCGTACGACTCGCAAAGGTGGCACTGCGGAGCGTCAACTTCAGCTGCAGTCTGATTGTGATGGCCATGCTCGGAACCTCCTTCGCCATCTTCAACGCCACCAAGGCGCTCCCGGCCCAGAACAACCTCCCAGCCTGGGCAACAAGCACCAGCATCTGGCCGCAATGCCTCGTACTCGCCGCATCATGCCTGTCTCTGCTTATTTGCATCCTCGTCTTTGTTGGATACTGCCGTGGCGGCCACAGGAGGGCCGAGAAGGTCGGGGTCTACTACACGCTCTTCGCCGTCGGTTGGTTCATCGTGAGCATGGTCATGTGGGTCCTCGCCATCGCCGTCCTGCAGAACTCGAGAAACAACAGCAACAACAAGGACATGTGGGGATGGTCGTGCGTCAAGAACACCCGGTCGCAACTCTTCTCCAACCAGGTCGACTACGCGCTCGTTTGCAGGCTTCAGGTAAGATGAGATCGTCTGGCGTCTCCCACGCCCAGGGTTGGGACTGCGGCTAACCGTTGAGTAGAACTGGTCTCTCATCTGCATGATCATCGAAGTCGTCATCGAGGTCATCTCCATCACCCTGTACTCGGTCGTCTTCTACCGTTACCACACCAAGAGAAAGCTCATGAAGTCCATGGACATGCGCGACAAGGCCCGCTCCGACCTCTACCTCGCACAGCTCCGGTCGCAGTCCGCCCCCAACACCCCGGGCTTCGGACCCAAGTCTCCCGGCTTCGCCTCCGTCTACGGGCCCAAGTCACCGGGCATGTACTCCCAGCACACCATGTCCCCACGCCTCCCACCCTCGGCCGCCTTCCGCTCCCTTGGCGACATCGAGGAGGGGAACCCATTCACACCCGGCGGAAAGCACATCCCCGAGCCGGCAAGCACGTTTGCCCCGCAGGCAGACAAGCCCTTCAAGCTCCAAGCACCTCCTGTGAAGGCACCCAGCGCCACCCCCAAGACCGGTGCCAAGGAGTCATTCTCGCCGGTCGAGGGCCCCAGCCCCACGTCGTGGCCAAGCTCGTCGACACCGCCACCGAACGTACCCTCAATCACCGTCAACGAGCATGGCCATGGGCCTGCGCCGGCGGATGAGCCCGTGTACGAGAGCGTGCCGATTCCCGGTGCGTATGCCGGCCAGGCCGTCAAGAGCCCACCGCCGGTTCAGACGACATTCAACCTGAGGTAATATGCTGGGAGCACTGGTTGCGGGGGAGCGGGGGAGCGGGGTTTCTAATTGTCTATATATATGAATGATCGATCTTCTTTGTCTACCAAGCAGCTGCGCTGAGCCGGGCTGCCTGAACCTATACCACCGGCGTTTTCTTGGGGACTGGGCAAATAACTTTTGAGAGGAACAGACATGCCGTTCTTTTGGTAATGTGTGCGGAGAGGTGGAAATTGAGACTACTTTGTACAAGTAGGATTATTTGACTGTTTTGGTCTAGAGAATGACAAGCACATGTCTTCAGTTGATGAAGAACAATAAACGCTCTCAGAACCGCACTGATGTGATCTGATCTCGGATTTCGTGGTCTTATATAACACCCACCCAGTGATCACATACTGCAATGAGTGACTTGACCGAGGGACTGATGTTTGGGTCTGAACCACGGTGCTGTCCTGAGATTTTCGATCTTTCAATCGCTGCCCGCATGGATGAGACACATGGGGAATGCACCACATTCATGGATATCAAAGACTTGAAACGAGACAACAACCGAGAACAGCTGGGAGAGCATGACTTTGTGTGCATTGTGAACACCTTGAGTGTCAATAGTCGCATCAATAAGCCAGCCAAGATCAGCAGCATTGGTCGCGGGGCATACAGGCAGGTAGAACTGGAATTCTCAGGACAAGGAAGCGCTACTATGCGTGCTGTCACAGCACGGTCTCACGAACGTTGGGGGCCCGGGCGGTAGACAACTACCTAGGTAGTAGACGTACGGTAGGGCGCAAGCAGGAACCAAAACAGAAGCTTTCGTAACCCACGCATTGTGGATTAGATGTTGGCACGTTTCGATATTGGAGGGTAATAACCGTCCCATCCCATCTCTCGTCGAGCACGGACCAGCAAGCTCTTTGTTCTCGACCCTTTTGAGCTCCAGTCCAGAAGGGCGAGGACCCCTGAAAGCTGCCCCACGTCACTACCTAGGTACCGACCGACCGACCTTGGAAGCTGGCTTCACAAGATCCAGGGACCTCTGCACCGAGTCGTCCCCCTTCCGCTCTTCTACCCTCCGTATCCTCTCCTTCAGCTCCAGGATCACATCAACTTTACGTCAGACGCCTCTCATACCTCCTTCCAACCCTATAACCACAAAGGTCACTCGTGAACAATGCCTATCACCGACACGACAGTCCTCTTCGTCCTTGGCGGTCAGTCCACCCACCACCCTACCTAGGCCATGGCAAAGCCCCCAACGCCCAGGTCCGGACAAGATCTCACTAACACAATTCCTCTCGCTACAGGCCCCGGCGCCGGCAAGGGCACCCAGTGCTCCAAGCTGGTCTCGACGTACGGCTTCACGCACCTGTCGGCGGGTGACCTGCTGCGGGAGGAGCAGGACCGGGAGGGGTCCGAGTACGGGCAGCTGATCAAGGACTACATCAAGGACGGCAAGATCGTGCCGATGGAGGTGACGATCGCGCTGCTGGAGAACGCGATGAAGGACAAGATCGCGGGCCAGCCCACGAGCGCCAAGGGCCGCCGGTTCCTGATCGACGGCTTCCCGCGCAAGCTGGACCAGGCCCTCAAGTTCGAGGAGTCGGTCTGCGCCGCCGAGTTCGTGCTCTTCTACGACTGCCCGGAGGCCACCATGGAGTCGCGCCTGCTCGAGCGCGGCAAGACCAGCGGCCGCGCCGACGACAACGAGGAGAGCATCCGCAAGCGCTTCCGCACATTTGTCGAGACCAGCATGCCCGTCGTAGACTACTACGAGAAGCAGGGCCGCGTCGTCAAGATCGACGCCACCCCCACCCCCGAGGAGGTCGCCGAGCACACCAAGGCAGCCATCAGGGAGAGGCTGGGTGCTGATTTCTGAGCTGGCGGCGGGCTGGGAGGCTGGCTGTCTGGGGAGGGCATGGGCCGAGGGGATACAATAGGCGTTCGATGATGGGAATCGGGACAATAGATATACAGCCCAGAAACACTACCAAAGATACAACATAGAACAAAGCCGCCACGGTCACGGCACGTACAATCGGGAAACACTGGTAGCGGGACGACGATGTGGATCAAAAATGCAGTTTTTTATTCCGAAGCATTTTCCCCCTATGCTCTATCCTCCCAACGCCTGGCAAATCCCGGCGGGGCCGCGAGGGCTCCCCCTGGGTGATTCATCTCTTTTGAGAAGATGGGGCGTTCCGCTAGGGATTCACCTCCCTCGGACATGGCTTGGACATGATTCGGACATGATATCGTGCTCGGTTGTGGTGGTCTAGTCATCGTTATCGGTTCTTTGCTGCTGCCGGCGGCCCCCGCGGTTGGGGCCGTCGCTGAACCCAACTCCTGCCAGCTTCTTCTCCAGCTCCTGCTGCTGCCTCTCCTTCTGCTTCTCGGCCTCCTGCTGCTGGACCCTCAGGACGCCGTGGACGTTGTTGAGGGTCGTCTTCCAGACGTCGATGCGCGACTGCAGCTCCCGCCATTGCTTGTCGCCGAACACGCGGTAGATGGTCTTGTGCACCTTGAATACCTTCTCCCTCTGCGACATGCGGCCCTCGACCAGCTGCGAGCGGATGACGTCGATAATCCAGTGCTCCACCTCCTCCGACGGCACCTGCAGGCCCTTGGCGATGACGCCGTAGGGTATCTCGCGCTCCTGCTGGGACGCCGCCAGGCTGGCAAAGGTCAGGAGGCGCATCTTGGTCTGCAGGGTCTTGTAATCCAGCTTCTCCTTCTCGAGGAAGCCCTCGTGCTCGTCGTTGAAGTCGTTGAAGTCCTCAAGGTCCTGCTCGGCGAAGATGTCGAGGAGCTGTGCGTAGACGGGGTGGGAGTCGGCGAGGGCCTGGACAGGGGCCAGGACGCGCAGGCCCTGGAAGTCGTAGGCCCACGGCCGGTCGATGACGAGGACCATCTTGAGGGCGCGCAGGGAGAGCTTCTGAGCCTCCTCGGAGGCGATGTCGTCCTTGTCGTCGGCGTCGAAGGTTTGCAGTGCCAGCAGGAGGTGCTCGTATGCGATCTTGTTCTCGTCGGCGGCCTCTGCTGCGTCGGCGACCTCGACGTACAGGCGCTGCCTATCCTCTTCGTCCGTGTCCCAGGCCTCGAGCCAGCCTGGGATGTTCTTCAGTGCGGGCTTGATGGTGTCGAAAAGGTTGTTGGCCTTGACGAAGCGGACGATCTGGAACAAGACATTAAATCGTATGGGGTCATCCTTGGCGAGGAGGTTGAAGATGGTGGACAGGCTGCCGAGGGCGAGGTCGCGGCCGTTGATAGGGGAGGAGGTGATTGGTTTCGTGAGGTTCTGGCAGATCTGGGGCAGGTGCTTCTTGGGTTCTTTCGAGTGGTTGATGACGGCGAAGATGAGCAGATTGTAGGCGGGTCCGAACTCCTTCTCGGGGGCCGAGTTCAGGACGGAGGAGGCCTTGACGATGGCCGTGATGGCATCTTCGGTCTGGTTCTTCTCGAGCAGGGGTCGGATCTCATCGCCAATCTTGATGTAGTCGGCGACTTCCTGCAGGACGTCGCTGCTGCTCCCATCGACGAAGACCAGGCCACGGGGCGCCATGTTGGGTGACTTGCTTTGGGTGATTTATTTTCTCACTCTTCTCTTCTCTTTCTCTGAGGAAAGTATCGCGCCTGGTGTCGGACAAGGGAGGGGCAGTGAGTGTGGGCAGAAAGGCGGGATGTCGACCCGGAGACGTCTTGGACGCTGGTTGATGCAGACGGAGAGATTTCTTTCACCCTCGGATTGACAGACCCCACTGGCGCGCTCGCTCGCAATCAGGCTCAAGCTCAGGCTCAGGCGTAGGCTCAAGGTCCCCGTTTTTTTTTTGGCAAACAGCACACGGCGCCGCACTTGCCAGAAAATTCAGCGAGGACGTTTTGTGGCATGTGGCTTGAAAAGCGCGCTAGGCAGGGATCAGGAGCTCAGACAAGAGAGAGGGGCCACTTGAACGACGGGGAAGCAAGAGGTGGAGCAGGCGAGGGGCAGGACGTCTCTGTGGCGCACCCGTTTGCTTGCCAGAAGTCCAGCTGCTCGCTCCGCCCATCCCACCGCTCGGTCACCCTGGTGTCGTACCTGACCCATCCGCCCAGCAGACCTCACCTCGTTCCCGTATCACCATGGTTCGCACAGGTATCTGCCCATTTCCCCGTGCTAGGTAACTAAAGGTCGGGCAGGCAGGCCATGTGACGCATATCTTTGCTGAGTCTCTTGAGCCACATGTGCCGCGCCCACAGCCGAACCTGTATTGGGAACAAGAGGCATCGATGGAAGGAGGGATTCAAGAGCATTTCCAAGTTTGTGTTGGCTGGCTGGGCCATCCACTCGTGACGCTTTTGCCAGATTGCTTGTTCTGCCACAGACCATGGGTTTCAGCTGTACATGTTTAGGTGCCCTCAGATGATTCTATTAGGCCCTGTTCACCTTTGCCAGTGTCGACAGACGACAGGAAATGTCGTTCAATTTCTGGACAGATATTCAACAATGGGGAGTGGTGTCCTGCCGTGTACAAGGGTGCTGGCACCTCGTTCGTACCGGGGGTCAGTAGGAAGAGTCATCCGATCGAGACTTGCCAGGGGAGGGGGGCAACTCTAACAGTATCTGGCCGGGATGACTGACTGACAGGCTCGCTCTCGCATGCTCCATACATAGTCTACTTGCCTTCCAGCTGCTGCACGCGTACCGAGTCCTACAGGGTTGGGTAGGGTTGAGAAGAGAAATTCACCAAGAAGGAAGCAGGCAGACAGATAGGATAGCAAGAAAGCTGGAGGAGACCCGTGCCCATGCCCGAGGCCGAGTCGGCATCGAGTCACAATATCCTATGTTTCAGACGGGACTGCTTGGGGAACCAGTCGACTTGCAGACAGGCGACGCATCCCAGTCCACTCTGCTCGAGGCTCGAGGCTCTAAGCTGCTCAGATCGATCCATCCAGGCCGAATGATGTCAGTTCAGTCAGCTGAGAAACCGGAGGCTCAACACACCAGTTGACCCTCGGACCCTGCCTGGGCGGGACCTGCCTGGGACGACCTCTCACCCTGCGCACCTGCGCTTGCACCTGGGCCTGGGCCTGCAACCTGCACCTGCTCCTGCCTGCGCCTGCACTTGCACTTGCAGGGGGTCGTCATAGGAAAGAAGGGCCAGGCGGCGACACAGGCACGCTAAAAACCCCAAGGGTAGGAAGCTTTTTGTAATCGCATCCGCGGCTCGTCTCGGACACGGACAGACATCATCTAACCCACCTCGCCTGCTGCGTACCTTGCCCACCTTGCCCGCCCGTTGACTACCGCTCTCCTCCGCCCTCCAGGCAGAACCTCACGACCGTCGCCTCTCACCGTGAATTGCAACATTCTTGCCTGCTCCTCCCTGGCTCCTCCACTCGTCCGCCGCACCATTGCCTGCGCACAATCATGGCTCCCCGTGCCGAGCAGAGCCAATTGAAGCGCGCTGCCGTAGGTCCCCGAGTCCCACTTCTGGCTTACACGCCCGCTGCCCGCACGCCCGTCCACCCCCAAGAGAGGCTACACGCGCACCGCGTCCTTGAGAGGTCTGCCCATCTTGGCACGGCTTCACAAAGTGGTCATCCTCCCCGCGCTTTTCGGCAAGATTACTAACTGGCTTGCTTCCTTTGCCAGGGTTCGCCTGCAGAGCACGAACCCGACTCGTCCAAGAAACCGCGCCGATCCGAGCGCCTGTCGCAACACTCGGTCAAGACACCGGTCGATACCAAGCAGCAGCTGCCCTCGCCTGTAACCCACATTTCTCCCGAGGAGAGCAGCTCCCGCTTCAAGGAGGGGACCGCCACCCCGCCCGAGGGCCGCTCCAGCCAGGTCCTCACCAAGAGCCAGGAGACCTACTCCCAGGTCCAGGGCTTCTCGTCGCCGCCCCAGGACACCCAGGCATTCTCCCAGCAGGTCATAGACCCCAATGAGCCCTACTCCAAGGAGGTCAAGGATGAGGTCAAGGAAGGTGTCTGGGGCTATCTGTTCCCCCTCAACACGAAATACGGTGGCAAGTGCCTGGTGCTGAAGAAGAGGGCTGCTTGTCCGAGGTCAGACGTGTTGAACGATACCGCACAGAAGAAAGGAAAGAAAAAGTCGCCGAAGCAGCAGGAGGAGAGCTTTGAGCACACCAAAATTGCCGATGCTCCCTCTGGTGGCTACCTAATCGGCCGTCACCCGGAGTGTGGTACGTCTTCAGCAGTCATGAGCCAATTCCTTGCGAGGTGATGCTAATCTGCTTCAGACATCGTCGTGGATGACCCCAGCGTCTCGAATCGCCACTGCTTGCTATTCACAGAGCACAAGGCCAACGACACTATTGCAATAGTGGAGGACTTGTCAAGCAACGGCACTTTTGTCAACGAGGCGATCATCGGACGGAACAAACGGCGAGAGCTGAAGGAAGGCGACGAGATAGCAGTACTGGACAAGGCCCGTTTCATCTTCAAGTATCCCAGGGCCAGACAGAGCAACGCGTTCACCCAGCAGTACACCTTACTCGAGCAGCTTGGCAAAGGCCACTTTGCGGAGGTTTTCCTGTGCGTCGAGAAGGCGACCGGGAAGAGGTATGCCGTCAAGATCTTCAAAAAGACTCAGGGTGTAGAAGAAAAGTCGAAAACCGAGGGCCTACAACTGGAGATTGCTGTCCTTATGGGTGTCAGCCATCCGAACGTGCTGTGTCTGAAGGACACTTTCAACGAGAAGAATGCTGTTTTCCTCGTGCTCGAGCTTGCGGCGGAGGGAGAGCTTTTCAACTACATTGTGATGAAGCAGAAGCTCACTGAGGACGAGACACGGAAGCTATTCACTCAGCTGTTTCAGGGCATCAAATACCTGGTAAGACACTCTCGATGTTGCCGTTTTCGCTTGTATTGACCAAAGTGATAGCATGATCGGAACATCGTTCATCGGGACATCAAGCCAGAAAACATCCTGTTGGTGGACCGAGACCTTCACGTCAAGCTGGCGGACTTTGGCCTCGCCAAGATCATCGGCGAGGAGTCATTCACCACCACGCTCTGTGGCACGCCAAGCTATGTCGCACCGGAAATCCTTGCCGACACCAGACACAGAAAGTACACGAAAGCGGTCGATATTTGGTCGCTTGGGGTTGTGATGTACATCTGCCTCTGCGGTTTCCCGCCCTTCTCGGACGAGCTGTACTCAAAGGACTTTCCGTACACCCTCTCGCAGCAGATCAAGAGTGGCAGGTTCGACTATCCCTCCCCTTACTGGGACTCGGTCGGCGACCCTGCTCGTAAGTCCCGAAATCACAGTTCTCTCCCCAGCTCATTCTCCTTTGATTAACCAAGGTCTGCAGTTGATTTGATCGACTCCATGCTTGTGGTCGACCCGGAGAAGCGTTTCACGGTGGACCAATGTCTGGACCACCCGTGGATGACTGCCAAAGGTCCTGGTGTGAACGACAGCACCGACGGCTTGGTAGGCGGTGTCAGCGGCCTTGATATCCAACGCCGTGGTGTCGCTCGGGAGCGCACCTTACTCAGCAGCATCAATTCGGTCAGGGTCAAAGAGGTACCTGGTGTCAATGGAAAGGAGCCCGTCACTGTGTACAAGAAAAACACTCCACCGGCAGTTGCGGAGCCCAGGCCCTTCGACAATAGGAATCCGGAGGAGTTCGCGGCGATGGGTGGCAAGGGTGACGAAACGCTCTTCGGCCATGATGCGAACAGTCACTACTCCAAGGATGACCTCCCCGAGGGGCCGGGTCCGGCTTTGATAGCGACCAAGAATGGCAACGGGGTGAAGCCCAAGGCTGCCAAGGGAAAGGCGGTCAAGGGAAACAAGCAATAGTATTGCGAGATCCCTACCTCTCCCACCAGGCCTTCTGTCACCAGCCTTGCCGGGCGCTTCCGGCGAGATTGGATGGGTGGTTCGTTCGAGATGGACTTCGACTGTTGAAGAATGGGGTCCTGGTTCGGTGGTGTTTGGCTGATTTATTATTCTTTTTGCTAGGGGGTGAGATTTGATTTTGGCATGTCCAGTGTTTCGCCACTTGCTCATCGACGGGCGGGAATCCGTATTTTGCTGCTACTGTTACGGGGGCCGATTGATGCATTCTAGTCACAGGGCGATACTCAGAAGACGAGGAGACCATGAGCTGTCATTCCAAAGAGGTTGAAGGATTCAAATTGTTTCGAATATGCAACGGGGATGACAGCAAGCAGGTTTTGCGGCAGAACACAGCAGAGGAGGACGCTGCCTTCCGTTGGCCAAGTCAGTTAATTGTTAGGAAAAGCCACGGCGTTTTGGGGTCGAGGTCACACTACCTTGTGTCTATTAGTACATAGGACCTCTCTCTAAGGAGACAGGTGAAACAATCATCCTAATGATTTGGTCGATGGAAAATGTGTCTGGCCACGTCCAATTCAATGTGCTGTGAGGCGAGCTCAAGTGTGAGCCGCACGGTCACTGTTTGGTGCTGCTCAACCGAATATGTAGATACTTGCTTGGAGAGTGTCGCACGCATCGATGCTCTTTCGATCATTCATTCCATATTACCATTACACCTAATAGAACCTATCCTTACACCACCCGTCCCTTGCTCAGCCTTTCCTCATGACCGACCGACCGACCAAACCAGTCCGATGAAAAGTGTAGTAGTCGTCATGATCGTCGTCTTTCGTCTGAATCATCGTTGTACACATCGTCCGTCCGTTCGTCCCTCCATCCGTCCATCCAGAACTTTCCAAAATGCGCGCTCTGATGTTCCTTTCCCATGAGTGGGTGCAGCCCACCCCTCCCGACCCCCTTCCCCCCAAATTCCCGTATCGCATAAAATACCTTCTGTGATGTACGACTGTTTGTGTTGGTGTATATATGGCCTTCTCCGCAACCCCTGGGCTCGCCTCGCCCGCGACAGATAGATGATTGTGAGAAACTCGACAGGCAACGCAGAAACGCAAACAGACGGGACCACTCTCATGACTTCAAGGTGGGAGAGGCAACGCTCTCATGCTTTGCTGGATTCTGCCCCAAGACGCCGCACTCAAAATGTAAATACCGCAGATCCCCAGATCCCCAATGCTCAAAGCTTCAGGTGAGAAGCAGGTGACACAAGGCCCCCTTTCGAAACATTCAATAATAACAAGATGGGGGCCAGACATTTTCCCCAATGTCATCGCCGGCGAAAGAAAACATGGTAAGGGAACACAAACGAACAGCCACACGGTGCTCACGACGAAGATGATAGCTGCAACAGCCTCCTCGCATGGTCCCCCTCCCTGTGGCTGCTGCGAAAATGGATCGGCCAGAACGTCAACGGCACAGAGCAGCCCTATCTCTCAGGAATGGGTGACTTGGCCAGCCTACCACCCGCACTGGCCCGCTTCGCGATCCGGCCCTCCTTGTCCTTAGACGCCAGCGGACTCGCCCCACTGCTGTTGCTGCCGGTGGGAAGGCTGCCCACGCCGTCAATACCGGTGTTACCCGTCAGGAATGACCCGGGCGTTGATTTCCCCCGCTTGTTGTCGAGATACTGCAGGGCACTGCGGCTGAGCGGGAACGCGGGTAACCCGGTAGGGACCTCAGCGCCATTCTGCAAGAGCATCTCGGCGATGGGGAATGGGACGGTCTTAACGTCGGCCGATGGTGGCGGTTGAGGGGAGACTGCTGGGCTTGGAGATGCGGGATCGGCGGCTGCGAGGGCAAGGAACACGGGGTGGGTGCCGCGGGACTTGTCGGCGACGTTGGGGTTGGCACGGAGGGAGAGGGCGTAGATGACTTGCTGGATCTCGTTCTTCTTGATGGCCGCGAGAAGCGTGTCATCGGGGGAGGGGTATCTGGACAGTGTTGCCGAGATGGGCTCGACAAAAGCCCTGTCCACATACTTGGAGGTGATGAAGCGAAGCCTCTGCTCGCGGGTTGCCTGAGGCGAGGGCTTCATGCCGGGCTCCAGCCTCGACTCCCAGATCATGTTGGAGACACGGTTGCCCACCAGCAGGAGCAGCTCGACAATGTCAGGCGTGAAAGACGTGATATCCAGGGTTAGCGATCGGACCTTGCTGATGTGTGTTCCTAATGACCTGTGGATTCCGCTGCACTCGATACACAGGATGATGGCCAGGTTGATGGAGACCCATTCGACCTTGGACCCGGAGCCGCAGTCAGCACACCAACAGTTCCCCTGGTCGTTGTCGCGGAGCATTTGGAGCAGCTTATCAGGGCTCTCGTCAAAGGCCCCACCACTGGGGGCACGCCCTGTTTGTGGCCGAGCACCCACGGTCGTCCGCCGGCCGGGCATGTTTGATGACGGCGGGTGTGCCTGTGCATGGCCAAGCGATGGGCTCTTGCCTGTCAGGATGGACCCGATGTCTCTCCTGAAGGACCCGGAGTCGTTTGACGGCGTGCTGGAATGTGCTGGCTGATCCTTCAGGCCCCGCTCGACGGCGCTCTGCAGCGCGTTGTTGATGGCTGTGATCCAGCTGTTCATGTCCTCCTCGGATGTCGCCTGGTAGACTCGCTTGAAGTGCGGGGTGATGACTTCGAAACAGAAACGACGCTCCGCGTTCCTTGCTTCTCTCACGGATGCCATGCGCAGATCGATGGGGTCCATGTGCAGGTCGAGCCTTTGCTTCCAATTACTGTACTCTGAGAGCTTGCCCCCGTCCAGGACAATCCAGAACCTGCGGGGTTCGTCAGCAAAGAGGCGGTATGGGTTACAACAGGAGTGACATACTTGTGCCAACCCTGCTTGTTCAGATTGCGAGGGTCGACATGTCCGCCAGGGCGGTTCAAAGCCCACAGGAGCCCTTCCTTCCTCTGCGATTCCGTCTCTGTCTGGGTGGTATCGCGTTCTTCCAGGTCCCTGATTCCCTTGAACTTCGAGCCCTGGGACGGACTGGCCAGCATGGCGTGGCTCAGGCTGCCAGGAGACCTGGAGAGGTCACCGGTGCTAGGGGCTGGTGTGTTTGAGCTGCTGATCGCGATTGACTTTAGCTGTGAGCCCGTGCTGTCCGCCCTGCTTATCTCTGTGTCGGATGTGTTCCCGTTCGCCGCGTTGCCCGAGACCGAAGAGGGGATGGACTCTGGCTCCACGTAGTTGAGATTGCTCTTCTCGAGGAGCCTCCGTTTCTCCTCGCGCTCTCGCCGTTGGTATTGGTACTCCTTGTCCGCCACCTGAACCTCGCTCGACAGGGCCTCCAGCTGTGGGAGCAGTCTTTCCACCTTTTTGGAAGCCTGCAGGTAAGCCCGGGCCTGGGCATCCGCATATCTAGTGAGGTGTGATAACACTTCTTGTTCCTTGCGGCCGCCTGATAGGTCCTGCATAAACGACGAGTAGTCGAAGCGCTTGAGCTCGAAATTGCGTCGCTTCGTCTGGTACTTGGTGTCACTGTGCTTGGCTTTGACGGAATCGTGTCGCTGACCGAGATACCGACCAACGTAGGCATAGAAGTCCTTGCTTTCCTCCTCGAAGTCCCGCTTCTTGGCCTCGGCTTGTTTGATGTCGATCTGATACAACTTGCTCAGCGGCTCGATCACTATCTTCTGCAGGTTGAGCGTGTTTTGCCTCTCGTAGCTTAGGATCTCCCGTGCAATCTTGTCAAAGTAGTGCTCGATGGCGGGCTGGACGGCGTTGGCGTTGGTGGAGGACGCGCCCCGGAGCGATTCGACAAAGGCCACTTGCGCATCGTTTGCCTCGATCTGTGCTGCGTGGGCAGCCTCCGCCTTCTTGATCATGCGCTTCATCTGGGTCCTCATGTTCCCTGTCTTTTGCTCCAACGCCTTCATCGTCGCGCGGAAGACAGGACCATCGTCCGATGCGGATACGTCGTCATTGGGCCTCGGGCAAGATACATCGACCTTCACGGGTTCTGGGAGCGGGATGGCGACTGGAACGGCGATGGTGGTCGCCGAAGGTGATACTCCATTGTTAATGTCGTGCGCTGTGACGGTAGGGGAAGCAGGTTCGTCGATCTCGAGGGTGCTTATTCTCGACTCGACGGACTGGGAAGAAGCACCGCGGCTTCTCGGCGGTACGGTCAGGAGAAAGGGCGGCGGGGAGCTGGGCTGGCTGAGGTAGGGCGACGTATCTGTACACAGTCAGGACGTGGCCAGAGGGGTAGCGACCGGCAGGTGACATACTCTGGACCCAGAATGAGAAGCTGGCGAGGGTCTGCAGCTCGTGGGCGCGCGAGTCGTATTGCACAAACTGCGAGCAAGTCAGATAGGCGTCGATACTGCGGCACGGGTCTCGAGACATACGCTGCAGGAATTCCTCCATCCACCACCTGAATCCTCGGCATTCCTTGGTGGTTTCCACTTCCAAGCCCAGTCGAAAGTGACAGAGCCGCTGCCACCAGTTGTGAAGTCGCCGATAAGCTCGACGTTGGAGTTCTTGTGTAGGTTAGGGTCGGCATGGAATTCCCGAGTGACGAGATTCTCGACCTCCCTGGAAGTCGGTGCGTAGACGTATGTTAGACCGTTAATCTGAGTGTCCACGGTATTACTGTTCGGGTCGGGGCTCGTCGTCGGTGTCTGGCGGACGTGGAAGGTAAACGTGAACATGAGCTCGTCGTCGTTGCTGAGCTTTAGCAGGAAGGCAGGCGCGCCTGGGTTTGTCGCCAAGTCGGGATCCTTCATACGACACGGCCAGCCAGTCAGTTTCCGGGCGAGGACGAGATGTGGCTTTCGCGAGAAAGGGACGGCGACTCAGGGAGCGGGGCACGACGGACCTGTATAAACTCAACTGGGGCATTGTCGCCGGCGGGGCGCGATGCTGATACTCTTGTGGCGGGAAATGCATTGGGGGAGATGATGATGGATGTGCGCTTCCGGGTGTTGCTTATGACAAGCGATGCGATAGATACTGCAGGAGAGGAGCGGCGCGTCAGCGCGGAGCGCAGAGGACAGGACAGGAGACAGCAGGGGCCGAGGCGGGACTCACATCGATTCTGGTCGCTGAGATAGAGCGCGGCGCCGTCGTCGGGCCTGCTCGAGACGTTACCCATGATGAAGCGTCAGGGGCTCGAGGGCCACGCCCAGAGCCGGGAGGCAGGGCGAGGGGTTGTGAGCTATCTGCCGTATTGTATGGAACGCAGTGGTCGCCGTAGTCATGCAGAGGGGAAAGGCTGTTGTGTTCGCGTATAATGGCGTGGCTAAAAGGCGAATGGGAAGACAGGATTAATTGTCGAGGTCGTGTGGCCTGGTGTATTCTGCTGCGATATTATTAAAGAGGTTGGAAGTCCAACATGGCAAGGGCACCTGGCTGTGGGCCACCCCAAGTCGTCGCGGGGTTGCGCCAGGGCAGGGCTGGGCCGGGCAGGACAGGACAGGGTGCTGATGTACCTGTGCCTGTGCTTGTGCCTGTGCTCTCGTGCTCTGTGCTTGTGTGCTGCAGGAGGCGGCAGAGGAATGCGTGTGGATCCTCAGGGACCAGCAGCCCAAGAGGAGGAGTTGAACCCAGACGTGACACGGTGCGCGCGACGAGGGACAGAGGGGGTAGAAAATCAGTCAGCAGGCAGACAACCTGCGGCAGATAGACTGGACTGGACTACAGATACGTGCTTTGAAAGGGCCCAAGGCTTAAGGCTCAAGGCTCGGCGGCAAGGCGTCACTGTGCCGGGCTGCTGGGACCTGATCTTATTAGTCTCTCTGACTGCTTGCTGGCGGCGCGCGTTTGCCGTGGTACAGTAGGCACACGGGCAATGGTCATAGGCTGACGGACGCACATGATGTACCTGAGTACCAAGATATGGTACATGCGGCCAGGTAGGTTTGGAGGTTGGGGTTTAGGTTTCTATTCCTGGCTTCCAGCATTCGGCTGCGGAGTCAGTCTGCTGTGTCGCAGGCAGTCCAGCGCAGTACTTTATTTTTATCTGTTGCCCCTCCTCCATCATCATCACTTGTGCGATATAGATACTAGGCCGCGGCCAACTGGGGTCGACCACCACTCACTACCTGTCGGGCAGTACAGCAGCAACCATCTGCCAGAATACATGTTCTTCCGAGGACGAGGGTGCGCGCCGCATTCTTGGACTCGAGACCGGGATAAGGTCACCGTAGCAGATATGGGCAAGTACCAGTGGCTCACGTTGGGCATGAAGGGCTCATTTCTCCTCATGAACTACCAAGATATAGATAATGAAAAACAGTCCCTGCACAGTACCCAGGAATGACATTATCCCAACTAGTGGCCTGCACCAGGCCAAGCAACACCATCTGATCTTCAATCGAGGCCCGGGGATCGGCCAGTCGCCCATGCAGGTGAGACCCCTTCAGGGGAACCTTGAGCCAGCTGGCCAGCTCTTCGAAACGCCTCCGTTAGATTGCCCCTGCCCCCAGAAATTCTATCATTCACAAAAGACCTCCACAGTAGAATAGCCCTGTTAGCAAAGCCTCGTCACGAGTAACGGCCACCAGTCCACACCACTTGACCGCAAATGAGCCACTTCGACACCACTTACTGTTCAGGTACAGCAGCCAACAACAATAAGCAGAGAATGACTCCCGCCGCCAACCCTTCCAACACGAGACCTAAGCCCTGGCGAGGCGTTGACGGTGACGACCA
Source organism: Diaporthe citrichinensis (assembly GCA_014872995.1). NCBI lineage: Eukaryota > Fungi > Ascomycota > Sordariomycetes > Diaporthales > Diaporthaceae > Diaporthe > Diaporthe citrichinensis. The sequence continues at coordinate 23,654 of JADAZR010000010.1, read as the reverse complement.
CTTCAGTCAGCCAGGACGGCAAAAACGTCTGCCTGCCCGCCCGGTTTGTTTCTAATCCTTTTTATCGACCAGACGCAGGCACACGCCAATGACCGACAGTCTGAGAACGCGGTGATGTCCACGGGACCGTCCCTACTCGTCACCATGAACGTCCCGAGCCTGGTGTCGTGTTCCTGCAGCTGGAGCTGCCCCTCGTATAGGACTCGCCCCACAGCGTGTAGCTTGATCATACCTGTGTCCATCTTTTGTATCCGCCGGGGGGATCGTGAGAGAGGAGAGGAGAGAAAGGGCATCAGCCTCCTGGGGCCTCTCGAACGGGCCTTTACGGGCTGGGACACACCGCTCAGCTCAGTTCGGTGCTCGCGCGCTACCGTCTTGGGGCAGCCTCCGACAACAAAATCACCATGTCATGATGCCTCGGCCAGCCAGGGCTGCCGTGATGGGTTCTTTGCTGAAGGGCCAAGATGCGACAAACCGGCGAGATCACACACTGTCCCGGGCGTCTGTGGTGCCGAGCGGCCGGCCTTATGTAGACCAAGGGTGTGGGCTTGGACATTTCCTGGCTGCAAGCGTGCCGGCGCGAGACACGGCAGCATTGCTCGAGGCACGTAATGAGCAAGCACTTCTTTTTGGCATTGGTCTTCGCGAAGCTGCTCGAGCGGGAGGTGACCGACTCGTTCATAACAATCTGCATGTCTCACTGGACAACTGCAGGCCCGCATGTTCAAGCATGTTTAATTCTGTGATACGGTCAGGGGTGGCTGGAATTGGAAAGGCCCAGGTGGGGGGTTTCCGCGCAGCCAGCGACAGACCAACAGCCCGCAGGCAGGCAGGCAGGGAGAACCCATGGGCAGGCGCATCTCTCCTGCTCCCGCCTCCCATTCGCCCACACGCTGGCACGGGCTGGCTGGGCTGGCTGATGACGTCCCCTTGGGCTGCAATCGGTGGGAACGACCTGCCGTGGGTACTGTGTAGACAGACCTTCCTCCCTCCACCTCCCTCCTCCATCCTCCATACTATGCCCTGCCCTGCCCTGCCCTGCCCTGCCCTGCCCTGCCCTGCCCTGTCCTGTCCTGTCATAGCCCTGCACCTGGGCACCCTGCAGCCAGCTAGACTCCTGAACAAACAAAAGTTGTGCCTGTGCCCTTGCTGCCCTCTCACCGCGACCAGGACGACAGGACCCAACGCTCGAACCGCCCGTTTCTGGGCCATTTTAGTCCAACAGCGTGCGCACCGTTGTGCATAGACACTACCACATACCGCATACAACCTACACGTACACGTACACGTACATCGCCGTAACATACATAGTAGCTAGCAACCCCAACGGTGCCCATTGTTGACTGCTAGTCCGTCTGTTTCACAACCAACCTTCTGCTCCATCAACACCCGCCTGCATCCACTATCCCACGGTCCACGGTCCACGATCCACGGTCCACGGCCCGACTGCCTGGTGCTCCCGTTACAGACAGCGGCCTCGAGTGATGTTGTGGTCAGGATACGGGGCGCGGACGTCACTTCCACCCACGCCCACGGCAACACCCTGCCCTGCCCTGCCTTGCCCTGCCCTGCCCTGGCCCCGTCCCAGACTGCAACCCTCAAGATGTCGACATCTTCGGACCGCCAGTACAAGCACAACAGCAGGAGCCTGAACAAGAGCATAAATCGCCTGCAGCGTGAGGATGGCGGCTCACCGCGGAGGTCCAGGGCTGGCTCGCGGGCCTTCCAGTCGCCCGTCAGCTACGAGGATGCCTACAATTACGCCCTCAGCGTCGCCTTCCTGCACTACCTGCTGCAGCCCAAGAAGAAGAGGAAGGAATATGTCACGGTGCCCAAGGCGCCCACAAGGGTCCACACGTACACCCAGAACATCGGCGAGCTGGTCAAGGAGTTCATCCCCACGGGCTCAACATCGGGCAAGGAGGTCAAGCTCCCGCACAGCTTCTCCGGCTGGCTGGAGAAGCGCATGGGGCACGTCGTCAGGGGCACTGAGAAACTCCAGGGCTTCAGCGACCCAAACCTGAAGAGGAGTTTTGCCGAGGCCTACACCTCCTTCACCGACGCAAGCTTCCGCAAGAGTCTCGACAAGGACCGCAAGCTCGAACCCCTCATCCTCATCTTCTACTCGTCTGCGTCTAGGGCCCAGGGCCGAGGAAAGGCTCCCGACGACCACACCTGGAAGATCCTGGTGGACAGGCACCTCGCCCTCTTCGTGAGGCTGATCCTGAGCATCTTCAGGGAGCACGGCACCGACAAGGACAAGCCCGAGCTCATGAGCAAGCTCCAGACCCTGGAGCAGAAGCTGCTGCGCAACGACGAGAACCTGTCTATCGACAGCGGCCAGAGCGGCGGCGAGCACAAGACCATCGAGGTCGACATACCGCACAGCTACCAGGTCAAGGACATGCACATGGTGCAGATCGTGGGCAAGATCTTTGGCCGCACCAACTCCCAACTGCAGTCCGATGTCGATGTGAATCGAAACATATGGACCGAGGAGGCCGCCCTCAAAGACCTCAAGGCCTACCAGCACCGCCTGGACTCGAACATGGATGGCGCCCTGAGGCGGCAGGACTTCGACGTGAACGAGTCCTTCGAGGAATGGAAAGCAGGTGAGCGTCAGCACCTGACATCGCTGATGCTGGACGTGTTAAAGGTCCGCCCCGACCTCAGCAAGACTGTCACGAGCTTCGAGAAGCCATTGCCCGTTCGCCCCACGTCCATCTTCTCCGATGACCAGGCATTCGCAGACCTGGCCAAGATGATCAATAATCCTGACTCGGCCGGCCCTGGGGGTGACCCGTCCTTCAGTCTGAGTTCCCTCTCGTTTGATGACAATTCCAGTATACGCAGCGTGGATGAGCCCAACTACACCTTTATCCCCCCTGACCCGAGGGCGTTCTATAAAATGATCCTCCAGAATGCCATGACGTTCGATCAGCTACACGCCGAATCCGAGGAGTTCGTCCCGCTCTCACACCAGTCCCTCGAGCTACTGAACGAGCTATGTGCGTACTGGCGTATCCCGCAGTTCACCAGGCACATCACCTTCCTCGAGGTCGCTGTGCGCAAGTTCCTGGACCAGGAACTTCGAGGTGACGAGCTCGATGCCTGTTTTGATTTTGTCAAGGCTCCGCCGCCCGAGCCCAAGAAGCTCCCTTACATTCAGCTGTTCACCGCGACCTTGCCCGAGATCGATCCGAGCAAGTGGACACTGGTGGACTTCACCCTGTACCAGCAGATACTGAACGCTCTTCACGATGCCCTCCTCCGAGATGTCTATGACGTGCTAATGCACTGTTATGAACCCAAGGCACCTTCCGTAGGTGTGACAATGGTCCTTCTCATGAACCACGTGTACCCAGACCCGGTGTTTTCCGAGCGGGAAGAGGAGCTGGAAGAGTTCGCCAAGACGCTCACCGAGGGCCTCAAGCAGCAGGCTGAACAAGTGTACCACGGATTCCTCGAAAAGGAGGTCCCCCAAGCCAAAGAAGATTGGGACTTCTCCCATGTCGTAAATCTTGGTCGGGCAGTCACAAAGTTGTGCACGAGGATCAAAAAGAAGTATTCCAAGAACCCCAAGATCATGGGAGTGTCGCCCTTCGCGGTTCTGGTCCAAACAGTATTCCCCAGCTTCGAGGAAGATGCAAAGGCCCTGATCGAGACCATTGTCATAGCGGCCAAGGAAAGAGGGGAGGAGGTCAACGTGGTGGACGGGTTCGACCTGTACAAGGAGCTGGTCGAGCTCCGCAAGATCCATGTCGAGTTCCTTCCGGGAATGCCGTTCGCCTTCCACATTGAGAGTGTACTGGAAGAGTTTGTCTGGCGCTGGATCGGCGAGGCGGAAACAAGAATGACACAATTCGTGGAAGAAGCTATCAAACAGGACCAGTTCCAAGTCAGGACGAATCATCCGGGCAACATCCCCACGGACGCGGAGCGCCACAGTGTGTCTATCATTGACATATTCCAGCTGTTCAACCAGACCGTCGACCAGATCTTCCAGCTTGAATGGGACGATGATGTCCACCACGCCAAGTTCATGACCGCCTTGGCCAAGGCGTTTGCCGCCGGGATTGGTCGCTACTGCGAGATCGTTGAGGGCAAGTTCGCGAAAGAGATGGACCGCCAAACAGCCCAGGAGCTGGCGGCAGCTCAGAGGACCACGCAGGAGCGATTTATGCAAATGGCCAAGGACGCCTGGAATACCAAGGACGGCATAGAGCCATTTCAGTTCTATCCTGAGGTAAGCACCTGACAGCCTCCAGTGCCCCCATTGGAGAGATCCACTGACCGATCCATCCAGTCCTTCGTCAAGTTGAACAATATCGAGTATGCGATGCAGTCGCTGGATAAGCTAGAAAAGGCCATGAACGTGGAGGGGTGCGCCGATGTGCTAAGGAACAAAGAAGGCCCGAAGCAGTACCGCAAGCCGGATAAGTATGTTTTCACGATCAAGGTCGTCGAGGCAGAGGACATCAAGGCTTGCGACCCAAATGGGTATAGTGACCCGTATGTAGTCTTGGTCGATGAGTACCAGAAGCGTCTTGCCAAGACCCGCGTGGTCTCCAGGACGCTGAACCCACGCTGGGACGAGTCGGTGGACGTTACTGTCACGGGGCCAGTGAACGTGATCGCGACATTGTGGGACTACGATACTTTCGGAGACCATGACTTTGTTGGCCGTACCTCGCTGAAGCTCGACCCGGTCCATTTTAGCGACTACCTCCCGCGTGAGTTCTGGCTGGATCTTGACACGCAGGGCAGGCTCTTGATCAGAGTCAGCATGGAGGGCGAGAAAGATGACATCCAGTTCCACTTCGGCAAGGCCTTCAGACACCTCAAAAGGACAGAGCGAGACATGGTGCGGAAGATCACGGACAAGGTACGTTTGGGAATTGTCGGCGCTTACGACCAGAGAGCTGCAACTGACACCCTCACAGCTGACAACTGTCATCAACGCATCGCTTTCCCATGAAGCCCTCAAGACCCTGCTCAGCCGGGGCATCGCTGCATCGATCGGGAACATGTGGAAGACCAGGAAGACCGTTGCTCCGCCGGTGACACAGGCCGATGTGGAGAATGCACTCCAGGCGCTCTTCAACTACTTTGATGAAAACTTTGCCATAATGAAGCAGACGCTTACCGAGGCCACAATGATGGCCGTCATGACCCGTCTGTGGAAGGAGGTTCTCATGGCAATAGAGGGCCTCCTGGTGCCACCGCTGTCAGACAAGCCGTCGACGCAGAAGCCGCTCACGCAGGTCGAGCTCGACGTGGTGTACAAGTGGCTCGACATGCTCTTTGAATTTTTCCACGCCAAAGACGAGGACGGCGAGGTACTAGGAGTCCCGGCGGAGGTGCTGAAATCACCTAAGTGGCATGAATTAGCCTCGCTCAACTTCTGGTACTTCGACTCGACCGAGACGCTGATCCGGACGTCGGAGCGCATGGTTGCAGCCACGCAACAGCGCGCACAGCAGCAGGTGCAGCAGGCCAGCCGGCAGTCGGCACCGGCGACCTTTGGGCCGACATTCAACTCTGGCGCAGGGGCATTCGGGAGCATGGGCACGATTCGCCGTGGCAAGTCTATCATGATGAGCCGCAACCTGGGCACGATGAAGCGGGCCAAGGAGGAGAAGCGCAAAGAGGCGCAGGCAGACCCGTCGGACGATATGATCCTCCGAATCCTGCGGATGCGGCCCGAGGCGGCAGGGTACCTCCGAGAGAGGCACCGGCAGAAGGAGAGGATGGCGGCGAGCCAGGCGGCGGCGGCCATAGTGCGGCAGAGCATCACGCAGGGGTTCAACGCCGGGGCATACGGAAATAGTTCTGGAAAGGGCTACGGCAACCTCCCCCGGCGATAGGGCGGCCGGGAGAACCGTCCGGCCGCCAGCGCCCGCGAGATGAAGCAGACGGTGTGAGAGTGGGAATCATATTTTTCTAGCTTTGGCTTCTGTCCAGTCTACTTCTACCCCTTCCAACCCTAAGGGGGGGGCTGGGCGGAACGAAGAGAAGCGTTCTTGCACATCATCAAGATGGCGTGCAGGCTATGAGATGGAGCTCAACGGCAAATGTTAATTGGGAATATGCTTTCATTAGTCTAGCAGCAGATACCCTGACGAGGAGAGACGAGACGATTGCTTGTGATGTTTGGTACCAGCTTGAATGAAAATCATGAATAATCTTGGTCCTCGTCTTCGTCTTCGCGTGTAGACGTGGAAATGTGTGTAAGCGTGAAAGGGGGGGGGCGGGCGCGGCTGGATCACGAGAATATCCCGTGGTCGGTGGAAATGTTTTTTTTCCCTCCTATTCTTCTCGTTTTGCTCTCTTTCCCAACTGCTGCGACTCGAGGACTTGTTGCCCACACAACAGGTCTGAAGCTGTACAAGCTACGAGCAACGCTTCCCATGAGCAGAACACGAGCGCGTTAAGGACGCTTCCTACTTTTCCCGACCCTTGACGATTCCAGCGAGACATAGACCGGTTGGTTGAGTTGCTGGGAATCAAGGCGATCGGAACCAGGTGCCAGCTCAGCTGCACACAAGTACTGTAAAGGCCGGGGCAGGGGCAAGGGGCAACTACAGCAAGCATCTATCTTTTCTTTGTATTGCAAGGCTCCCTACTGTGTCTGAGTCTGCGTCTGAGTCTGCGTCATGCGGCCCAAAAACGCCCTCCGCCTGGCCTTACCGCAACTTCAAGCCGGAGCAGCACGAGGAGCACGAGGGGGCGGTTGCTGGCCATTGGTCGCGGGGGGCAGATCGGGGCTGGGCCAGCTGGGGCTGGGGCCACGCAGCTGCCGGCGCTGCTACCACGACGACAACAACAACAGCAGTGTGTCTTCCGGTCGTCCAGGTCCAGGAGCTGGTGGCGGGCCAAATCTTGCAGCCCCGCTATCGCCCGCAGCCCCTCCACTCCCGACCCCTCCACAATCTTCACCAGCAGCAGCAAGTGGACTGCTGTCAACTTCTGACCCCCCCCTTGGACCGCATCCCACCCTCACCCTCACCCTCACAAGCTCTTCCAGGGCCAGCCCAGCATTCAAGATTTCGTCCCTCCGCACAGCCCAGATCGCCCGCCACCTCTCGGCTTCTTCTCCTTCTCCCACCTCCTCTGTCCAGCCCGGAAAAGAAGTAAGAAGACACGACGGCATCATGTCTTACACCACCCGCAAGGTCGCCGCCCCCTACACCCTCGAGCACCGCGTGTACATCGAGAAGGATGGCGTGCCCGTCTCGCCCTTCCACGACATCCCCCTGTTTGCCAACCAGGAGAAGACCGTCCTCAACATGATTGTTGAGATCCCTCGCTGGACCAATGCCAAGCTTGAGGTGAGTGAGCTCGCCACGGCCACGACCACGGCCACGACCACCTCGCGTCGGCCTGGCCCTACTCGTCCGAGCTGCCCACTAACCTCCACCGTGTCAATTGCCTAGATCTCCAAGGAGGAGCTCCTCAACCCCATCAAGCAGGACATCAAGAAGGGCAAGCTTCGATATGTCCGCAACTGCTTCCCCCACAAGGGCTACCTGTGGAACTACGGTGCCTTCCCCCAGGTATGATTGATCCCACATGAGCAGCAGTCGGGCTGCAGACCGCCACTCATCGCCGTCTTCTGACACCACGCCCTTCAGACCTGGGAGGACCCCAACGTCGTCCACCCCGAGACCAAGGCCAAGGGTGACAACGACCCTCTCGACGTCTGCGAGATCGGCGAGCTGGTTGGCTACACCGGCCAGGTCAAGCAGGTCAAGGTCCTGGGCGTCATGGCCCTGCTCGACGAGGAGGAGACCGACTGGAAGGTCATCGTCATCGACGTCAACGACCCCCTGGCCTCCAAGCTGAACGACGTCGAGGACGTCGAGCGCCACCTGCCCGGCCTCCTGCGTGCCACCAACGAGTGGTTCCGTATCTACAAGATCCCCGACGGAAAGCCTGAGAACCAGTTCGCCTTCACCGGCGAGTGCAAGAACAAGAAGTACGCCTTGGACGTCGTCCACGAGTGTTCCGAGGCCTGGGAGAGGCTGATCACCGGCAAGACCCCAGCCGGCGGTGTCTCTACGTACGTGTTCGGCCCAACGCCTCTCATGATCAATCTCACCGCCCTGCTAACATGCCATCATCTACCAGCACCAACCTGACTGTCAGCCACTCTCCCAGCCGTGTCTCCCCCGACCAGCTGCCTCCCATCCCTGCCAACCAGGAGCTCCCCGCCGAGAAGATCGACGCCTCGATAGACAAGTGGTTCTTCATCAGCGGAGCCTCCGCATAGATGTATGGCCCCAATCCAGAGTCTATGAGTCCGGTGTCTTCCCGAAGGGCTGAGCCGATTGGCTTCCCGGGGTTTGTGTTAGTTCGTGGTCGTATTTGAACCTCAAAAGTAGATAAAAACCCCGCCCAAGAGAAATACAAGTCGTTCGAGCTTCTTGAGAGTCCCGTGGTCTTTGGCGAGATCTGCTTGCCTCGCTCCGTGTGTTGTGACTGGCATTAGGGGCCATGGCCGAATATGCTAGGATATATACCGTAGGTAATTCACAAGAGAATGCCACCTTTTCCCTCCAAACGCCTGCCATGCATACACTCATGGGTATTCTCCCCGCGACTGCTTCCTCCTACGTCCCGCATTGCCCTTCTCAGCGCTCTCAAGCAGGTCACTACGCATCCGCCAGGTCTGCCTGCTTCTGCAATGCCCGTGAGTGTCTGTCGCACTCCTCGACGAGGCTCTTGATGCCCAAGTTCTCGCAGTCGAGATCCAGAAGCTTTCCGTCCTCTGTGTTCAAAGAGCAATGGTTAGTATTCTCTGTAAAGTACGTGCATATACGCATACACATATACACACAGCACATCTGTATGTGCGTGGCGGCTAGGAATATACGGAGGAGGTAACCGTACTGAATTTGACCTGCAGAGCTGCCTTGTCGGTCGATGCCCGCGGCAGCAGCTTCGTCTGGATGGCCATGCCCTGGCTGCGCGCCGTGGGCGGCAGGAACGAGAGGAACAGCCGGGCAGACCTCGACTTTGCAGAGAAGGGGTTGAACTTGGTGTTGACCTCGGTGATGAAGCGGGTGATCATCTTGGGACGCGGTGGGCGGCGTGCGTTTGAGTGTCTGCGTCTGAGTCTTTGTCTGCGGATTTGAGATGTTTTGTCGGGGAGAAGACTCTTGCGCGGTGGTGGCTCAACGACAAGCAGACTGTGGCTCTTGGGGCTCTCGATTGGGGTTGTGGACGGGCTGGCGTGGGTATCGTGAATTCGTCGCGTGGGCAGTACAACTGGCGGCCCCCGTCAGAAGCTCTCTTAGACATGGCGGGAAAATTCGCGGCGGGCAGGAGGGCAGGCGGTCGCCTGCCCCGGGCTACTGGGCCGTGGCGCTCGGGCCGTGCTACCCCTGGAATGACGTGTGGCCCCAGGGCAGGCAAGTTAGGGAAGCTGTCCTGAACTCCAGGACACGGCCAGCTCTACCTCAGCATCTCTTTTTACACACTCCCGCACGGGAACCTTCACGGACCAAGTGGCAACGGAACTTCGCCCTCGCGCGAAAAAGAGGGAGAGAGAGAGAGAGAGAGCTGTGTCAAGACCAGACATGTCGTTCGACTCGCTGCAAGAGCGCCTGACAGCGCTGCAGGAGACGACAGCGCAGGTGAGGGAGCTGATCGACCGGCTCGCAAACCTCAATTTCCAGCCTGGATCGGTACCTCTTCCCGGCGGGGACGGCCTCGGCGAGGACGACGATAATGTCGCGGCGGAGCTGAGCGGCGAGATCGCCAATATCTTGCGCGAGGAGGAGGAGGACCTGGAGCTCCTGGGCGAGGAGATCACAGACCTACGCGGCGGCAGGGACGGCAGCGACGCCGCGCGGCAGAAAGAGAGACTGAGGGAGGGCGCGGCCAGGCTGGAAGGCGAGGTCAAGAGGTGAGTTGTGCTCGCACTCCTTCGCCAAGTCCACAAAACATAGGTAGTATGGCTTCAGAATGCTGACCCTCTGCCCCGTCTCGTCCCAGCTGCCGCGCATCCTTCCACAGGGCCCAGCTCACGGCGAAGCGCTCCCTCGAGGCGGCCCAGCGGCTCGAGCGCGAGCTGCTTCTGCAGTCATACACGCGGGCGGCCTCGACGCCGAGCCGATCAGGCGCCAACTCGCCAGCGCCGCCGGCGGGCCCCGCGCCACGACGACGGCAGACGCAAAAGGCCACGGGCGGCTACGGCGACCCGGTGGTGGCGGCGTCGTCGGACCTGACGGTGTCGCTGCGGCGGGCGCACCAGGCCGTGACGGACGAGCTGTCGCGCAGCATCGCGGTGCACGAGACGCTGCAGGAGTCGACGCTCAAGATGAAGTCGCTCGGGTCCAACTACTCGCGCATGGACGACATGCTGCGGTCCAGCCGTGACCTGGTCGGCGTGCTGCTCAAGAGCACCAAGACCGACACCTGGTACCTGCAGACCACCTTCTACATGCTGCTCGCAACGCTGTCGTGGCTGGTGTTCCGCCGCTTCATGTACGGCCCGCTGTGGTGGCTCGTGTGGTTCCCGGTGCGCCTCGTGTTCCGCACTGGCTCCACCGCCGTCGGGCTGGCCGGCGTGAAGCCCGGGGCGACCATGGAGGTTGGCGTCACGGGCGGCGAGGGGCAGAGCGCCAAGGTTGTCGGCGTCGGGGAGGAAGGTGCTGTGCCTACTGCGCAGGTTGGCCGGGCGGACAAGCATGCGGCTGAGAGCGAGACCGGCGACCCCGAATCCATGGTTGACAAGGTAGGCAGGATAGTCGACAGAATCGAGGAGCAGGTTGGTCACAGGGATGAACTCGGCGAACGAACGACTGGGGAGGCTAGGGATGAGGAACAAGGCTTCGTGCCGACCTCTGGTGACGACGGAGTCGGCCAGGAAGCTGCTGAGCGGTCACGAGACGAGTTATAGGAACGTAGGCATGTATAGCATATCACTATGGCAGGCATGGCGGCAAAACCAGTACTTGGGTTATTATAACAACGTTCTTGATCGTTGATTCTAACACAAACGTTACGGTCATAACATTGCCCCATCTCTCAGATGCGCGGAGCAGAGTGCGACTGACACGACCTATGTACAAGTGCCTCTCACTTCAGCATCCCACCACTGCGTGCCTGGTCGTCGTAGTAGAATGCAATGTCTATCCCAAGATCATTTTCGCCCAGATGCGCTGCTTCACTACGCTCTGCCCCTGTCAAGTCTGGGAGCCGAAGAACAATCCCAATGCAAAAGTGGCGAGCAGTCTTTTCTCTTGCCCGGCAAATGCACCGTCCCAATCGTAATGGGGGAAAGCAAAAAAAAAAAGAGAGGGATGGATGATGTGCCAAACCCATCAGAACCTTACGCCCCAACCCCTTCAGTGTCAATCAGTTGCATCATTAACTTCCTCCTCGCTTCCCCGTACTGCCCCAGGCACGCGCCATCAGGATGTCCCGTTCACACCCTCCATCTCCTCGACCTTCACTCGCTTCGCCCCGTTGACAGTGCTGGTGGCAGACACGGAGGCGTTCGGGGAGGGACTCCTGAGCACCTCGGGGATCTGCAGGAACCGGTCGAAATACGTGTCGAGCCACTTGGCCGCCTCCTCTCCGGCGTCGTCGACGCTTGTGTCCCACCTGCCCAGGCTGCCGACGTAGCCGTCCGGGCGCACGGTGACAATGGCGACCTCTCCGGGCCCCAGGCTGCCCAGCCACTTGTTTGTGCACAGGGAGCCGCGCGTGTCCTGTTCGGGAATGTCGTCCAGATAGAATGTCCAGCGGCTGTCCTGCAGCAGGGGCGGCAGGTCGGAGATCTCAATGTCAGATTTGGGCATGGTTGCTGGTTGTCTTGGGTTAGCATTCCGTCATGGCGACTGCCGTAGTTAGTTTAGTTGAAGGGGGTGCTTACTGATGAGGCCAAATGTGAACAGGTGGCTGACGGCAGTGTACCTCTCCGGTCGGACGTATATATCCTCAGGGGCGGGCATTCTTGGCTGTGCTGCATACGACAGGCTGGCTGCTACTGAGAGCTGGCGGATGAGCGAGTTGTCCGCAGCCAATGCGTCGCAGAAGTTATCTAGGAACATCTTCGCCTGATGCACGTCCCACATGAGCAGATATATCCTGAACTGCCCGAGCATGGGGATGTCGAGCTGGATGTCCACTGGGTTGGAGTCCAGGTACCGGGTCACCTTGGCAGGGGGGAGCAGGCAACCCGGCTTGGCCTCGCCCAGCAGCCACGTCTGGCTCTCCAGCATATTTATGGAGTTCTCGCCGTACTCGGCACCAATGCCGGAGATGAATCGGACGTTGGTCTTGAAGTTCTCAGCCAGCGTCACCGCATCACCGGCGGCGATCTGGTTGGCATGCTCGTAGTCGAAATTGACCAGGTCCAGCGCAATCTTCCTCCTCTCTTCCTCGTAGCTCTCCAGAAGCGTAGGCTTCGCCAGTCCCCGGACAGAGAGGTTCAGCTTCCACGCCAGATTCCAGGAGTCATGCATCGAGGTGTTCATTCCCTGCGCCGCCTTGGGTGAGTGGGTGTGACTAGCATCACCTGCCAGGAATGCACGGTGGTGAGAGTCGCAGAACCGACTGGCAACCCTCTGACCGATCTGGTAACGCCCAAACCACTCGATGTACTTCCAGTTGACCCTGAACGGTGCCATGATCTGCTTTGCGCGCGCCATGATGAACTCCTGGCCCAGGGTCTTCTTGTCCTCCTTCATCCCGCTCTTGAGCTCGATGTAGAACCTGGTCATGTTGCGTTCCCGGGGGATGATGAGAATGGAGCCGAATTCCTGCGAGAAGACCAGCGTCTTGGACCAGATGTCTGGGAAGTCGGTTTCGAGTTCTCCATCCAGCACACCCCAGACAACAGGCTGCGACATGCCCACCGGCCGCGCCTCGGGGATGCTCTTCCGTACCTTTGAGTGTGCGCCGTCGCCTAGACAGGGTCAGCTCGGGGGTCCTTGTCCTACCGCGGCCCAGCTCGCATGGGTCAAGACTCACATCCAACAAGGTACTGTGCCAATATCGTTCTCTTGTCCTGAGTCACATTCACCCTGGTATTGATCTGAAGCGCTGCGCCGACCTTCTTGAACATCAAGGCGTCGCACGCGCTGTACGACTCAAAGGCACAGTTTCTCTTGACCTCAACCCCGCGCTTCTTCATGTCCTCGATGAACAAGCTTTCTACCATCCCCTGGTGTACGAGCAGGATGTACGGGTCCAACACATCGATGACGGGCGGGTAGTGGACTTCACGGCCCAGCCGGCGGAGGGGCTCGTCGGCTGTTGAGCGCCAGAAAGAGATGTCATAAACGCGCACGCCCCTCTGCAGTAAGGGGTCGACCAGGCGCATCTGCCTGAAGGTCTCGATGGTTTTTGGTTGCAAGCCATCAGCCCTGTGCAACCCGGTCAGCTCAAGTCAAGGCCCGCCTGCTACGACGATGGGCTCCTGAGGGAGTGTATATACCTTCCTACAGGTGTTGGATCCGCACGATCGTCTATGACCTGGGCCTTGATGCCAAATCTCGACAGGTTTGCGCCGAGCATCAACCCGGCTGGACCAGCGCCCACGATGCAGACCTGTGTTTGTGATGGGACCTCGGGCATGCTCTTGAGGAGGGTTATGCGGTCGACGCAGTTTGCGCCAATGACGCCTTCGGTAGTCTCGACGTTGCCATCATGGCTCCGCGTGTTGTCCGAGCTCGTTTCTAGTATTCCGGGTGCCATGATCGCACACCACGCTCAGGGCCAGGGCGGGTTTTCTTCGTGGGGATTGCAGAGACGGCTTCGCAGAAGGAGTGGTGGTCGACGTCAAGAGTCTGTTCCGCAGGGGCGACCCGCGGTTCCGGCCGAGCTGACAGAGACGCAACGGAAGATATCACGACGGTGGATCCGACTAACAGGACAATTCCAAGGCTGAGAATAGTGCTTCAGGTGGTTGCTCAAGCCCTAGTTAGTTGTTGAACTCCAGCCCGGAGACAGACTGGACGTTCTTGAACAGGCGCGGCGGCGGGCTGGCAGTTCAAGCCAGAATGCTCAGAACTGCGCGGTCGCCTCGGCACAAGTGAGGAGGACTAGGCTGGGCCCGGTTGTGGACGACAGGCGCAGGGTAGGTAGGGCAGACAGGTACGAGACGGGTTCACAAAGAGGACCCAGGAGTATGGGACGGGAATGTTATAGGAGGGTATAATGTCGACCTAGCGGAATCGGAAAGAGACGAGAGAGAAAGAGCCAGACAAGAGCGTGTATATGTTGGGAGACTCAAGGGACCCAAGACTCTGGAATCCGGGGACGACGATCCAGTCAGACAGACAGATGGGTACCTAGGTAGGGGTGTGTGGGAGGCGGCAGGGGGCAGGGCGAAGAACGGGTTGGTTGCACTGAAACCAGCGAAGGCGGAGGAGTAGACCAGAGGAGTAGTCAAAGAGTCAAGAGTGGGATGTCGCGACGACGACGATGGATTGGATTAGCTGCAGATGTACGGATGGGGGGCGAGGGTGTGGGTTGGGTGGTTGACAGATAGATGGCTTGAGGAGGTTGACACGGACTGACAGTCGAGCAGCTGCAGCCTCGCGCAGATAACTGCAGATGCAAGAGGAGGCGGCATGATTAGTGCGCGCTGGACGAGTGTATCAGAGGCGGAACCACGGGCTGAGGCAGAGGCAAAAGAGCGCATCTCTTGTCTGCAGGTGCCCTGTTCCTGTCTGTCCCTGTTGGCCTGACTCTGCAAGACCTTTGAGTCGAAAGTCGCTCGAAATGGCACGATGTCGACGGCGGTGGTCTGATTTCTGGCAGACTCCGGATCCACCGCCCGCCTGTGACACACCAATGGCATGGAACTACCCCGCCATGATTGGCCGGCTGCCACGTTGTTTGAGACGCGGGCCTCAGGGAAAAAAAGAGAGACACTCGCTCTCTCACACACAACGAGCAAGGGGCGTTGCCGAGGGAGGAGGAGCCCGTCCGTTCCATCCTCCACCTTCCTCCAACCCTCTTTACCTTGCTCCCACCCCCACCCCGCTATCTCCGACAGCCTCAGCCAAAGACTCCAGAGGCAGGTACCCCTAGCCGCCTGTCAGATGCCCTCGCCTTATGCGGCGTGGCTTCCCCAACGGGCAAAATCAGCCCATTCTCAAGTGACAAGCCGCGAGCCGCAGCATGCACCGCGCACGAGTTTCTTAGCAGTCGACCTATCGACCTACTATTATCTGTCTGTCTGTCTGTCTGTCTATCAAGTGCCGGGGGTATCTATCTGTCTGCCTGTCTAATTGGCTGTCTAATTGTCTACCTAGGTAGGTAGGTAGGTAGACAGTCTGCTTGCCCGTCGTCCATCTGTCTATCCCATCTACATGCATCGATCGCTACGTTGATCTCAGCTTCTTCCCGCTCGACATGATATATCAATGTATCAATGCAGGCCGCCGTTGCTCGGGCGGGTGGACTGCAGAGAGTAGTCTATCGTCCCAGCAGGCACAGCGACGATCTCTTCCACTCAGGAGGTAGGCCTTGCGCAGTGTGGCCGGGGTGGGAAGTGATGTCTTCCGGCCGGGCAGTCTACCGGTCTGCTGGTCTGCTGGTCTGCTGGTCGGCCTGTCGCCTGTCGCCTGTTCGCCTGTGCTGTGCGACAAGATGGCATGTCCTGTCCCGCCTGTGCCCTCCAAGCCCACTCTTGTGTAGCTCACTTCCCTTGTGAGCGGCGGCCGTGTGCGGTCCAGACCCCGGGCGAGGATCGCCGGGGCTGAGTTTGTCCAGGTTTGTCCAGATCAGGTCACAACGGGGGAACGGGGGACGCATGCAGGTGGGCATTAGCAATCCAACACCACGCCGGTAAACACATCGGGATGCGATCGCTACTACCGGTACCCGTTTCGTCCTCGAGGCGGGCAGCTCTCCTGTGAGTGCGTGCGTGAGCGCATGCATGCGGCCGCTCCATCAGAACGGCCGGGGTGGCCTCCCGGTAGCGGCGACGGCAACGCTCGGTATGTTTTCTAAATAACCTGCCCGATCCTACCTGTCAGATTGTCGTCAAAGGCTCACGCCTCCCGCCCAGGCCCGCGCAGAGCTCAGCTATCATATCTCATCGCCGATGCTCCCGTTGGGGTCCAGAGCCTGCTCCGACATGGTCAACCCAGCCAGCACGGTGGTCTGATCCCGCTCCTCCGTCTCCTGTTTCTGCGGCTGGTCCCGCCACGTTTCTTGCTTACTAGCCAAAGCATAATCTGCTTGGCCTTTGGGGAAAGGAAAGACAACCGACAACACACCCGCACGCTGGGCCAAGCTTGGGGCAAGCTTGTGTCACACACAGACAGACACGCGCGCGCACAGTGAAGAAGCAGCCTCGCAGTGACATGCCCGCGCTTCCGTCAGCACCCTTCGCGTCCCGACCACTGTGGTTCGCGCATCTAGCCCACCATGGATGGTCACAGCACCCGCGAGCGGCCGCTCAACGGCACATCCAGACGGCCAGCGCCCGTGGTGCCCGACGCATCATCCACAGTCTTGGGGCGGCGTCGCTGACTGCGGCCCTGTTTCCCACAGCACACCCAAAGACTCCAATTGTCCAAGCCAAGGTGGTGGCCAGTTCTTCGAGATGTGTTGTACGTGGTGTGCTGATTCCATCAACATGACTGCAGTGGTGGGCGTAATTGGACCCTGGGTCCCAGAGCCACCCTCCTCCAGTCCATCGGTATTGCACCATGGTGGAGACGCCTGAACTCAAAGTTGGCTGACAGCGTCCAAGATGTCGCAGGCACGCACTGTCGTGTCTTCTGCGGCCTGGTTACGTTCCGCGGGACATCGCCCGCATTCGAGACGCGGTGCAATCTGTCCCAGCAGGACGTGGTCGTCGTGGGCGACGAGGGCCTTGACATGTGTCCAATTTTCTCCCAGCTTGCATGCAATTGGTGACGTGCAGATCGTGACGGAAGTCTTGCTCCGTTGCAACAAATGCCCTCGCAAAGACTTGGCATTGCTTTTGCTACATTATACCATCAGATCCCTTCCTTTTCCAGGAAGCGAGCATACTGCTCTTGTGCAGCCACAAAGCAAGCCTACTTGAACCGCGGGGTCACTCATGTGAGAATATTTCTTGAGGTATTGCCGTCCAGTAAGCGACATGCGTATTGAAAAAGCAGGGGCACAGAGGTAAAAAGGAGGGCTCACGAGTGGGAGGCCAGCAATGTGGGCTGTTGTCCCACAGCCGGACCCAGATACGATTGCCGAGATGAGGGATGAAAAGACGAACGAGGCGACCGGCAGACAATGGATGTCTTCTCGTGCCACAAATGTCCTGAAAACTACACTAAGCCGCTTTCATCGTGAGGTCAAGATATCTCTCGCGACCAGAGACGCCACGGTCGGGCAATCGCCAGTATCTAGGGGAGAAGCCATGAGACTCTAGACCCCATCTCACGGCATCACGTTGCCGGACTGAGCATGTGGGCTTTCTCAGCTTGATAGATCTGGGCATTATCGCTTGCGCCGGTGAGAAGTAGAGTCTCCAGTATGGTGAAAGCGCATTGCAGTGACCTCTGGCGGGCAACAGCTGCTTGTAATCATCCTCCACAAGCGACAACACCGAATGGCACGACAACGTCTGAGCCAGGCGTATGCCCTTGCGCAGAGGCACGACTGGAGCGCGATGACGAAGTACTGAACTACCGCGTCTCGTCTCTAGAATCAATATCCCCCGTCCGAGCAGAGGCCGGGGAGTAGACCTCCGAACTGAAAGGGGCCACGACTGCTCGTGTCAGCCTCCCCCGAGTCGGCACAGGTAATTCACAGCGGTCCGTCAATTTCAGCAGGGACGACGGCGTCAGGTATCGCCCCAGCTCGGCAGCTGCTCCATTGCCCCAAGCTTAAACGTCGCGTCTAGCGGCCTGGGGACTTGGCGCCCTCGTCCCCCGCCTCACCAGCCTCAGCCCGGCTTGGACCTATCCATGCCAGCACGACGGGTCAACCGAGCAAGAAAAGTACTGGTGGTCTCAATTGGACATTGACATTTTGACATTGGCACCTGACGAGCAGCAAAGATGCCGGGCGACCACAACAACAGCCGCGCCAGCGAGTACACGGCACTCCTGCCAGCACCGCTACGGCACCGGGTGACGATCGCGCACGAGGGCGAGAGCGGCCGCAGCGGCTTCCACCCGCGCCACTTCTTCCACGTCCTCTGGTTGAGCTCATGCACCGTGTCGAAATGGGTCAATGTGCTGTGGCCCTTCGTGCCCGTCGCCTTCCTGCTGCACTTCCTTACACGCGCTCACCTCTGGACTTTTGCCGTGAGCTATGTCGCTATGATCCCAGCCGCCAACCTCCTCGGCTTCGCCGGCCAGGAGTTTGCTAGGAAGATGCCCAAGGTGGCCGGCATCCTCATCGAGACGACCTTCGGCTCCATCGTGGAGATCATCCTGTTCGTCGTCCTTATTGCGAAGCACGACGTCGAGGAGGGCAACGGCGATGAGGGCAACCTGATCCCCATCATCCAGGCCGCCATCCTGGGCTCCATCCTGACCAACCTGTTGCTCTGCCTGGGGCTCTGCTTCTTCTTTGGCGGCATCCGGTGGACCACGCAAAAGTTCCACCCCATTGTGTCCGAGGTGGGATCAGGACTGTTGCTGGTCGCAGCCTTTGCCCTGCTCATCCCCAGCGCCTTCTACTCGGCCCTCAAGTCTGAGACCGTGCCGGACGTGTTTGGGGCGCTGCACGAGAGGTTTACCGAGGGAAAGCTACAGGAGGACGTCCTCCGCATCAGCCAGACGACGTCCATCGTGCTCATCGTCGCCTTCTTCCTGTATATCTGGTACTGCGCCAGCAGCCAGCACAGCATCTTCGACGAGGTGATCGAGATGGACGAGCACAACGACGCGGACCGGGAGGCCGATGAGGCAAAGCCCAAGTTCACCATGACCGAGACCGTCCTCGCGCTGGCCGTGTCGATCGTCGTCGTCACTTTGCTCCTGGTGTTCCTGGTCGACAACATTGAGCATGTCGTGGAGAGCGGCGTGCCCGACCAGTTCCTGGGCCTGATCCTACTGCCGCTCGTCGAGAAAGCCGCCGAGCACCTGACGGCTATCGACGAGGCATGGGGTAAGTTGACCAGAACTTCTTTTAGTGGGATAATCGGGTTCCATTCGTGCTGACCGGCAGATAGATGGTGTTATCAACGTTGCCCTCTACCACTGTCTCGGGCCCTCGATCCAGACTGCACTTTTCAATGGCCCTCTGGTGGTCCTCATCGGATGGGCCCTTGGCAAGCCCATGGACCTCAACTTTGAGATATTCATGATAGCCCTGCTCGTGCTGTCGATACTGGCGGTTGGCAACTTCCTGCGGGACGGGGAGAGCAATTGGCTCGAAGGAGCACTTCTCGTGGTAAGTTGGCGGCCCTAATTGATTCGACTGACCATGGCGAAGGATCTAATGTCACACAGGTGGTTTACGTCGTCGTTGCGATTGCGTCTTGGTATTACCCCAACCCGGACGTTGCCACTTCCAACGGCCTCGAGGATATCGTGTCGAAGAACGTGACTCTTAGCGTCGAGGTGTTGCAGCAGATACAGCAGCTTCTTCAACAACAGCTACAGCATTGATGGTTTCAATGAGTCTGTGTGGTCTACGACGATCCGTGAGTGGCTTCTCACATTTGTGGCGAGCTTTCGTGGCCAGTCTTGGGAGCAGGGAGACCGACACCCGGTGTACTGTTGTTGGTGGGTCTGGGCATGAGGCGCAGCTCACCATCAAATAATAACTATTCCTCCACAAAGATTATCCTTACAGGAGGTACTTGACTGCTTGTTAACATGTGGCGTACAGTTGCTCTATGTTAAGGTCACCAGCGGAGCGAAGGGCACCAACGGAGCGCCGTGTGGAACATCGAGGTAGTCCAACGAGTTGCTTGTGTATTTCTCAAATGTAGGAACTAGAATGTTAGGTAGAGGTATATGAACTGTCAATTTTGCACTCCGATTTATGATGCATGGCTCCTGTTCCAAATGCAGTCCTCCAAAGAAATAACTACTCCTTGTCCGGGCAACATTTGGTGCTTGACCAAACAAGCCCCACCCCTCCACGGGACTCGGGGGTTGCTTCCTCGACACGGCCAACTGTGCGCCTGTGAAGAAAAGAAAGGAAGGAAAGAAAATGGTCAGAACTATATGTAAACTCTGCAATTCAACCAGCTGGTCCTTAGACTCAGGTACCTGAGTATGCGCCGGGCTTGCTTGCGAAGGTAGCGCCTACTCTTCACCCTAACATTGATATTTCCCAATATCGCCCTCAGCATGAGCCTCTGTCATCCCATCGATTTGTCAGCTTTCTTTTTCGTATTGCCCGAGTGGCTCTTCAGTGTTACTTGGCACATGGCCCGTCTTCCAAGCCGGGTCAGTACTGACCTGGTTTTGGTCGGGTATAATGGCTCTTGTCCCACCTCTACGGGAGGTTTGGCGCTGGTTCTCGGTGAGAGTGAGTTTCGACATCCTTCCCGTCATTGAATCCACCAGACGTGCATCTTTTGACATTCTCTCAGTCGTCTTAGTCCTGCATGGCCTTCCCGTTCGTCGAGGCCTTTGAATTGTCTCCGCCATCTTCTTCCCTGATGGCGTTGTCAGAGCGTATGGCTGTCAGCCACACGGTAGATCGAGCCAAGTTGGCTGAGTTGGTTGTTGGCCTTATTCGAGTTGTGAAGATGGAACCACGAACAAGGAATGCGCGCTTGGTGTGTGTAGCTGCGAGGTCGAGGTGGAAGTGGAGGCCCAACCAGATGTCCAAGGAGGAATAGAGTATTTAAATATGTCCCAAATGTGTGGAGAAAGTAACCAAATATGCGAATCAGCAATATCTTACTGTATAGGCAACGAAGAAGTAGTGATGCCACTTTGAGACAGACGTCTGGGCAATAGGTAGGGCGCGAGCAAACAACGGCAAACGGTGCTTGGGTTTCTTTCCATGCAGTTCACACTAGGAGAATCGCCAAGATTTTTTAGGACAGGCCAGAGGCGCGAGAGAAAAGTGTTGTGAGAAACGATGTCAGAACAAAGACGGTGCTATCTCATATGTGACAGCCCAATGGGTCTTCAGGGGCAGTTCAACTGAAGCCCGTGGCTTAGACTTCGTTGGCCGTCTTTCAACCCCCTTCACAAATTGCCACAAAGGGGCCAGTCTAGATTGTTCCAGAAGAGTCTGGACCTCTCCCAGGTGGCTTTGCTATGAATACACAAGGTTTCCAGAACTTATTGTTGTTTGACGTGGCGGAAGTAAGCAGGAGCAACGATTCGTCATCATGCTGCACCCGTATTGTGGCTTCTTTTGGATTCCAGATACTGTGGCAGAAGGGGAAAAAAGGGCAGACACGCTTATACGCAGCAGTAGTTTCCAGGAAACTCTGACTAACGCGTAGGCCGCGGTGGGGGGCCATCATGGCAAGTCGACGGAGTCGGGACACAGGACTGGGCTGACTAATGGCAAGTTTGAAGTCGCTGGAGAACCTGATTAGTACTGCTTACATACGTACATACATACATACATAGTCAGGATAGACTATGGTCTTAACTAGGTGTTCTGTTGCTACACTAAGTCCGCCCCTTCACGACATTCGGCAATTGGTAGCCCCCTTTGGAGACGTGCATCAAATAAATAGCAGTCGCAGACCAAGCCCGAAAGCTCTGCGGAATTAGCTCGTCGACCTCTCTTGACATTGCCCACAGATACAGCATCACGCCATTACCTAGGTGCTCAGCGCCAAGAATCCGTCGGCTAAGGCTCTGGCAGCGGCAATTAATACAGCAAGGCTGAACACGGCACATTATCCGCACACATACGGGCAAACTCAACCTGGGCAAATAATTCAGAGAATTACCAGTGTACTGGTACACGGAAGCGGTCCAGGGAGAAATGGGTTTAATGATGTTACTTCTGGTTCTCAAGCCAGCATTGGGCTTGAGGAGTGTCCAATGTCACTATGTGAACTACCAAAGCCCAGCACGCCGATCTTGGATGGAAAATATTTTGGCCAACAACACTTCGGCGCCATCACTTTGCAGCCGGGGTTGCATCAAGTGCAAATCACTGCCTTTTCTCCAGCAGCTCCAGGTATTGAGCTGCAACATCAGACACGGCATCCTCAAAGCTCTTCAACTCGCCCAGCAAACCCTTCGCGTCACTCGAGTCGTACTCGATGGGGAGCGTAGGGACCGTTCCCTGCTTGAAGATGCCTTCTTTCACAGCCCTAGGGAGTTTGTCCTTGATCTGGTCAAAGATAGAAGCGTAGTCTACTTTTGTCGCAATACCAATATCCTTGCCAGCGTAGGCCTCCTCGAGGGCCACGCGCAGGTGGATTTCGGCCACGTCGTCGATGTGGGCGAAGCCGCCGTGGATGGGGAACGGCAGCTCGCCGCCCAGCAGGCCGACCATGAGGAAGTTGTTGGAGCTGTTCTGCGTCTGCATCATTCCGGCGTCGAGGGCCAGCTCGTTGCGGCCGAAGACATAGCCGGGCACGACGTGCGAGATGGTGAAGTGCGGGCTCTTCATCCTGGCGAACTCTTCAGTGTCCTGCATCTCGACCAGCTTACCGACCACATACGCCTCCATGACGTTGCCGAATGTCTCGGGAAGCGGGCTCGGCGGCGGGATGCGCGTCGAGGCCGACGCGACCGTTGCCGAGGGCTCGAGGGAGGGGCTGAGGTTGGCCACGATGGATGAGGTGATGACGACGCGCCGCACGCTGGGTGACTTGAGGGCAGATTGCAGCAAGCCTGCGGTCATCTTGACCCTGGTGATGGTTAGTTGATCTCCTTTGGGAGTGACCGTGGCACTACTCACGTGGGCTCGTAGACCTGGGTTGTGGGGTCAAAGGTTGGCACCGGCACGGGCGAGCCGGCGTGGATGATGTGTGTGACGCCCTCCAAGGCAGAGTCAAAGGCGCCATCGACGGTCAAGTCTGGGATGACGACCGGAGACAGGCGGTCACTTGTCGTGATGCCAAGTTTCTTGACGGCAGGGTTGGACGAGACCACCTTGGCCTTCTCATCAGATCGCACCGTATAGCGCACATTGTGGCCAGCGGCAAGGGCGGCGAGGAGGATGCGGAACCCGATCAGGCCGCTGGCCCCTGTTATGAGAAATGTGGCCGCCATCTTGGCTGCCTCGACTGGAGGGAGTGTTTAAATCTGGCTCGACAATTATGCTGTCCCACAGTTTGAGCTCGAGAAAGATGTGATATAGAGCCGTGTGCTTGCGGATTGGTGACGGGGGTGGTGAGTGGCTATTGAGTGGTGTTGGAAAAGGGTGCACCCAAACACCACGTGATATCGCGGGGCAGTCGCGCAGCCTTATATAAAAGGCTGCAGCCCCCTTTCCTTTTAGGTAGTTTGCTTTCTTCCTTTATTTTATAGCATGGGCATATGAAATGCAACTTAATGAATATAGAGTACTTATTATAATAAGTTATGAGCTTAAAGATTATATTTTTCTTAAGTGGCCTTTTACATTTTTATTCTAAGTAATAAAACTTCTTTTTTTAATTTTATCTTTAAAGATATGCATTATACTTAATATAATTAATATATTTATAAATTTTAATTATAAAGATATTAATATTAACCTTTAATGCTTTATTAATTAAGTTAACTTTCTTTATTAAAAACATAACTTTAAGGTTATAATTATTAATAAGG